>CM075937.1:15074259-15701259 GCA_038030265.1 Corythucha ciliata
TGAGGTTGCCAAATTGTCACTATGGATTCACTTTTTTTTTAAATTTTCATTTTTTAAAAATTAAAGGCCTCGATAAAAATGTTTATTCTCACCGTAAATATTTGAGGAAATAGGTTGAAAATACAGTCACAATTTTTTAAAACGTATTCATTAACACTTTCGTATTGTTTTAAGAACTTATTCCTAATTAATAGCTAATTTTATTTTCGTTGAAATGAGGATTCCACCTCGTGGCGCTGTGCTGCGGCTACTTTGAAAAGGTGGATTCTATACAATTATTCGTTGGACTCGAGATGCTACCAACCCCCCTCTAACTTCACTATTAATAGCTACCGTACTTGTCCAACAACTCCCTCAAGGTTACAGAAAGTATGTTTTTTAGTGCATTTCATTCTGAAAATGCACTATTGGTCTCGTCGTGATGGTGGCAAACATGGGTCATGTCATGTTTTTCACGTTTCAGAACCTATAGAACACGAATTCGGTGGTCTCCAGGATTCATATATATATTTCTTTTAGTGCATTTCATTCAAAAAATGCACTATTGGTCTCGCCCTGATGGTCGCACATATGGGTTGTGATCAGGGCTGGGCAGTAATTGAATTACGTAATTCAATTACAATTAGTAATTTGTAATTGATAACAACACGCCATTGTAATTGATAATTTGTAATTAAAAGCACTTTTTCGAAGTAATTTGTAATTAACAATTACCAATTACATTTCCATCTTCAGAGCCAATATTACTTCGAAAACTCAGCGGGTAATATTTCGCGCCTTACATGGAGCTTTTGCATGAAATTCTCTGAAAAAAAAAGAGTTTCAAAGCAATTATGACACGAGCGATATCCTTGAACTTAGGGTTGCCAATTTGAAATTTGAGAAAAACTGTACAAAAGTTTCAAAGATCAAAACCCCAAACCAGTGGCGTAAGTAGGAATTTGCCTTAGGGGGGAGGGAGGATCCCCGTCCGTGTCCCGGACGGGGCACGTCCCGTTCACGGCACTGAAGTGTGTGAATGGACCATTAATCACAATTAATCGTGTTATGGTGGATTTCACCTATACGAGAGTTAAGGTTTGAGTTACGTTAGCTCAGAATTAACTGAAAAAAGGCGTCACTATTTATGTAAACAATGTTAGAGTTAGGTAACTCCAACCTAACTCCCGGTAGTGAAATTGGCCCTTAGTATAGTTTTTACAACAAGCCCAATGTTTCCAAGGCAAATAGACTTACAGAGGTATGCTCGTAACCAAGGGATTTTTTGTCAAAATTGACGTCACGGGAGTAAAAAAAATAATGAGGGACCAAACTTCACATATGAAGCTTCCCCTCCCATGGTTTCTCCCTTGGAATTTCTTTGTAGATCAAGCAAGACATGAATGAAAAGCCAAAATAAGTGCCTGGATTTTTTTTTTTTTTTAAAGCGATATAATTTGGCGGAGTTGTTCCTTAGACCTTATGTACAGTTTTAAGGCCCAGTTAATTGACACATACCACGTGAAGCCCTGTGTATTCAGTACAGACAGCACTCGGCGCAGTAACGTGCGAGTTGATTATGTGTATCAGTGAGAAGCGACCAGTAAGGCGCTGTTCAAACGAGGCGGTTTTGCCGCGCGATTGGGCGGCGACGGCAAAAAACCGCCGCCGTCTTTCTGTTCACACGGCGCGATTTGGGCTGTTCAAACAAGGCGGTTCTGCCGCGTGGTACGACGGCAGCGGGTTTTTTGCCGTCGCCACCGCGAGCCGAAATGGAGTGGATACGATGTGCATCCCTACTCTTCTCATCTTTCCTACTGCTCCTTCACAATTTTTTGTTTTCCGATTATTAGTACAATGTCGCGACAAAGGAGGGACACATTAATTTGCGCCGTAGCTGAAAGTTGTGGTTTTTTAGACGAACCCCGCAGAAGAGTATGGGTTCATCCATATAACGAAGCCAGAGAAGAAAAGGGGCAGTTCGACCTATTTTTTAGTCACATTCGGAGCTACCACGACAAATTTGCGAATTATTATAGAATGTCCATAGAGACATTCGACGAACTTCTGGCCGTTCTGCGCCCATACCTCCAGAAAGAAGATACAATATACACAAGGTGTACAAATAGCGACTGGACAGAGAAAAACCAGTGAAGGGGCAACTCATTTCTGATCGAAATGACTATTTGCACTTTTCCGAAATTCCGCATTGTTTCCGAGATATCCGCCATTTTCTGATTTTTTCAGAAACAGCTTGTTGCACACGCAGTAATTGTTGCAATGGCAAAAATGATGAGCCCATTGGAAAGAGCACAAAATTTTCTATTTAAAGAGCCTTCTTTAATCCAGATCAGACGGCATCTACTACGTTTTAAATCAGCTTATTGGCGAAAAAACGTAATTTTCTGACTACATCACCATATCACCAATACTTTCGGAATTAAGTTTCCTCGCTAATAAGCTGATTCGAAACGTAGTAGATATCGTCTGATCTGGATAAAAATAGACTCTTTAAATAGAAAATTTTGTGCTCTTTCCAATGGGCTCATCATTTTTGCCATTGCAACAATTATTGCGCGTGCAACTAGCTGTTTCTGAAAAAATCAGAAAATGGCGGATATCTCGGAAACAAAGCGGAATTTCGGAAAAGTGCAAATAGTCATTTCGATCAGAAATGAGTTGCCCCTTCACTGGTTTTTCTCTGTCCAGTCGCTTTTTGTACACCCTATATAATTATAACTGCCTTCTTCCGTACACAACTTGTACCTACTGGCTGAAAAAATATTAAGCGCCGTACAAAACTTATTGGTAGCAACAGCAAAAAAAAAAAAAAAAAAAAAAAAATGATAGAATTGCAGAAAATATAGATCTGAATCCTCCGTGGCACCCGTCCCCCCTAGTAATGGACATGCAGGCAATGTTCTCCTTTGAAGCGGTGCCGCTGCCGCGCCGCTCCGTTTGAACACTCATGTATAGTTCTATGTGTTTTCCTTCAAAGCGGCACCGCTGCCGCTTTTTAAAACCGCCTCAACACGCGGCAGAAATTTCTGCCGCCGCGGTTGCCGCGCCGCCACCGCCTTGTGTGAACAGACCCATTCACTCTTGTGTGTTCTTTCTCCCCTCGCGATAATCTTTAGCGGTCTGCCGCGCGGCAAACCGCCTCGTTTGAACAGCGCCTAAGCTTCATGAGGGAGCAAGGAAGGGCTTCCCTGCTGCCCGCGACAATCACGCTCACGAGTATTTCTTAGATAGGTTGGACAATAAAGCTGAAGTTTAAAAGCGTTCCCTGTCATGTATAAAAATAGAAGTAATTTAGTATTTTAGTATTAATGATTTATAGCGTTTTCTATTTGCATAAAATTCCGCTCTGAAGCCGAGCATTTCCACCCGTCTTCTCTGAATTATATCATATGGTAGCGGAGAAGACGGGTGGAAATGCTCGGCTCCAGAGCAGAATTTTACGTAAATAGAAAACGCCATTAGTAAGTTTAATAATGTCCTTCCTCCTTCGACCAGAATCCCGGCCTCGAACCTAACCGTATTCAATCTCTGTCGATATCGAGGAATTTGTTTGCCTCACCTGGGGCCTTAGTATCTACAAACTCGTGCGAAAATGCCGCTAGACGTGATTGCTATGGTGGGATAATGTTATTTCTCATGCGGCGTCCTAGGATCCCGCATGCGGCTTTTTCCCCGACCGTTCATACTAAGGCCCCTGGCCGCATACCCATGATGGAATAGGGCGATTCACACCCTCACCACACGAGCGTATTGGTCGATGTGCGGTTTGTTGTACAAACACCACCGAGAACCCTTAATACGAAGCCAAGTGTTTCGGGGCGCTTATATTATTGTTAATTGGAACGGTGGCGAGGTCTCTACAATGATGAGTGTCACGAAAACTAATTTTTAACGAGAAAATCGCTCAACTTAGCTCTATCCTAAAAGAATTTCTAAAAGTTTCACAACTGAGATGATACCCTGCACCTGCAGCAGTTTTCTTTGCTCCAACTATTACACTTAGGGGCCCTGCAATCACTTCTTTCACAGGATCATTGTCCTGCAGGCAATAATGCGTAACTCTCCCGATTTAAAAAGTGGCCCCAGAAATGTTGATAATTTTGTTTTATTGAAAAAAGTCCCACCTGTTAACTTTTTAAAAAATTTGTCATCCCATGACGTCATGGCACAAACAATAATAATTGGTTGAAAATTAAGAGCATACCTCTTTAATCTATTTACCTTGCAATGTTTCAACATTTTCAGTGCATTTCATTCAAAAAATGCACTATTGGTCTCGCCCTGATGGTCGCACATATGGGTTGTGATACTTTTTTTTTCACGTTTCAGAACCCCTAGAACACGAATCCGAGGTCGGTTCGATTGGATATATAAGTTAAGGTCTCCAAAACTGCAGAGATCATCAATACCTAATAGATCATCGAATCCCTTTTCCTTTCCCACAGCCCCACCTACTATTCTTTCTTTTCCTCTTTGATCTGATTATCCTAGTTAGTCTTAGTTCAGGCGGTGCCTTGTAATTATCGAACCCACTGTTCACACTTGTGTAAATTCCAATTAAATAAAATTTGTGTTTTTTTAAAAAACGGACTTTGTTAGTCCCAAATCTAACTGGCGCAGTCGGTAGGACCTCTGACGAAATTTGGGTATACAATTTCGGCGATTTTTATCGTTAATCAGAGGTGAACTGGAAATTAACACAAGTTCGGGCCACGGTGGACCAGTGAGTGAATATCACGAAATTGCCGTGCCGTGTAAAGTGGACAGAGACAATAAAGGACACTCGGAAAATATCCTGAATCGATATTCGGGACTCCGCGGATTCTGGCAAGGGAATATTGCAAGTATTCGGAAGATGAGCCAAAGACTGTAAGTTTGTATGTTAAGTTGGACATTTTAGAATTAAATAAGAACAATAATAATAATAATAATACCAATAATTGGATAACATTTAACGAAAATTAATACAGGCTAACGTACTAAGAAAAGAACATCTGGACATGATTCCAGAATTTAGTGGTGAAGCCGAATTATTACCAAGATTTTTAGAAATAACTACGAAAGTAATTAACAGATTTTATAACATGAATGATCCCGCGGATTTTCAAAACGAATTTTTAATCTCAAGCATTCTGGCTAAAATTAAGGGTCATGCTGCTGAGATTGTTCATAATTCCCCGTTCAGTACATGGGACGACGTAAAACAGATATTATTGAATAGCTATGCCGATAGGAGGGATTGTTTCACTTTAAATTTACAGATGGCCGAACTAAAGCAAGAATATAATGAGACCCCTTTTCAGTTTTATAACAAAATTCAGACCTTTTTAAATTTGCAAATTTCCTATTTTAAGGTGCATGAACCAGCAGCTAACGCGCTTATCTTAAGTGAGTACGCAAGAAACCTCGCCTTGAGAGTTCTATTAAGAGGATTGAGAGATCCTCTTGGGACGTTGATGCGAACGAAAAATCCCGAAGACCTTAACACCGCCCTTAATATGCTAACCAATGATTTCCAGCTAGAAGCAGCCTCATGTTCCACCAAGTCCCCTTCATTCCTCATAAAAAAGAATAATACCAGACAAAATACCCCCCCGCAAAAATTTAATTTTCAACAAGACAGGACTAGACAATATCACCCTCAAAATTTCTATCAGAATAATCAGCCGAATTATTGGCAACCCCAACAGCAATTCAGACCACAGCAACACATAAATCAGTTCCAACCCCACCAAAATTATCAAAACTTTCAAAATAGGCCCGTCCAACAGAATCGCTCATACCCGACTCCAATGAGTGTATCAGTACAAAATTCAAATCGGCCGGGACCCTCCCGTCCAGCTCATTACAATCAATTAACCACAGAGACTTCCCCCCAACATATTGAAATCCCCGACAGGTTAAACGGTGATTATGCTCAAAGGATGGAGACTTCCTACCAAGAAGAGCAAGTTAATGTTTTCAACGAAGCAGACAAGCATTTTTTAGGGGAGGCTAGCCTCCTAAATCAAGAGTATACGTGATGAATTTATTTGACGCGACAAAAAATGAGCTGCCGTACATAGTGGACCCCAAAACAAAATTTAAAATTTTATTGGATACGGGAAGCACCAGGTCGTTTGTCACCCCTGTCATTGCAACTGAGTATTTTAAGACCAAACTTGTAACTAACCCTTTCGAAGTTGCCAGCGTACATGGAACTTCAAAGGAAAAATACAGTACGTTTATTAATACCCTTTTCTTTTTAAATAACGGTAAATATAATCAAAAATTGGAGTTTTTCCTTTTTAATTTTCATAAAGAATTCGAATTATTATTAGGATTGGATAACCTTAAGATTTTAAATGCCACGATTGACCTGGTAAACAATAAAATAAAATTACTTGATAGAGAGTTCATTATTCATTACTTAGAAGTAAAAAAGGAAGAGAAGGCGTCAGAGCAAAAGGTGAGCCTCGCAAATGAAGTCAAAACAATGTCACTTGACCCTCGATCGGGCAGAGTAATCAAAGTAAGAGTAAAAAACATGAAAGAAGGTGAGGGAATACTCCCCTATATCAATTACAAGGGAGCAGAAATCCCACAGTGTCTTGTTAAGGTAAACAACTTCGAAACATTTTGCACTATCATTAACCCACAGGAGGAAATAGTGGAAATCCCGTCACACCTTTCCTTTATGGCTGAACCTTTCAACGAAAACGAAGTTGATGGAATCTCTGAAAATTTGAGGGGCTCCTGCAATGTCAACATGTTTAATTGCGATAAGGTAAAATTTGACATGAGTAAAATTCGTACGGATCATATGAATACGGAAGAAAGGGAAGCCATCGCTAAATTAATTAAGGAGTACTCTGATATTTTTCATGTAGAAAACCAAAATCTATCATTTAGTAATCAAGTAAAGCATGTAATTCTCACCACTGATGAGATACCTATATACACCCGAAATTACAGATATCCGGAAGCCCTTAAGGAAGAGGTCAGGAATCAAATAGGAAGCATGCTTAAACAAAATATTATTAGACCCTCACACTCGCCATGGAACTCCCCAATCTGGGTGGTCCCAAAGAAAATGGATGCGTCTGGTAGGAAAAAATGGCGTGTGGTGATCGATTTCAGGGGACTAAATTCCAAGACAATCGGTGACAGATACCCACTGCCGAATATTAGTGACCTTCTTGATAAATTGGGAAAGTCCCAGTATTTTTCCACTTTGGATCTAGCTTCAGGTTTTTACCAAATCGAGATGGATGAAGGTAGTGTTGAAAAGACCGCATTCAGTACGGAAGACGGCCATTTTGAATTTTTAAGAATGCCCATGGGCCTTAAATGTAGCCCACCAACATTCCAACGTGTGTTGAACAATATCCTACGAGGCATTCAAAACGAGAAGTGTTTGGTTTATTTGGACGATATAATAATATTTAGCACCAGCTTAACAGAACACGTCAACCGATTAAGAGAGGTGTTCGAACGCCTGCGGAAGGCAAATTTCAAGGTACAGTTAGATAAGACCGAGTTCCTACGGAAGGAAGTGGCTTACTTGGGCCACGTTGTTACTCCACAAGGGGTAATACCCAATCCGGACAAAATTTATGCCATATTAAATTACCCTCTGCCTAAAATAACCAAAGAAATAAAAGGGTTTTTAGGCCTATTAGGATATTACCGGAGATTTATTAAAGATTTCGCTCAATTAACAAAACCATTCACCAAATGTCTTAAGAAAAATTCCACAATTAACACTAAAGACCCAGAGTATCTGGAATGTTTTGAAACTTGTTAGAAAATTTTGACTAATGACCCTATCTTACAGTATCCTGATTTTACTAAGCAATTTAACCTCACTACGGACGTAATGTGACGTAATGTGGCGATCGGCGCTGTTCTGAGCCAAACCATTAACGGAGCTGATCTTCCCGTTGCCTACGCAAGCCGTACACTTAATGAAACGGAATCCAAATTATCTACAATAGAGAAAGAGTTATTAGCCATCGTTTGGTCCACAAAATATTTTCGCCCCTACTTATTCGGCAAACCTTTCAAAATCTTCTCTGACCCCTTCAGTGGCTCTTTTCATTAAAGGAACCAAATTCAAAGTTACTTCGATGGAGGCTTAAACTAGAGGAGTACGATTATGAAGTTATTTATAAAAAGGGATCTCTAAATAGCAACGCGGATGCGTTATCGAGAATAGAATTAAACGTGAACGAAAATTTTGTAGAAAGCGAAACCGACAGAGTCGCTGACGCAGCAGAAAACTCAGATGATATACTGGATGAATTAGTAGGTCAATTCTTTAGAGAAAACCCTGACCTTGACGTGGAGACCGCTTCCATGGTCGTTCATTCCCCCGAGTTGCAAGATCCTGACTCAGTAGAAGTTGTCAAGGATGGCAGCACTATGCATTCCAATTATGAAGGGAACTGTTCTGCGAAAATTCCCATTATTGATGGCCCCGTTAATTTCTGCAATAATCAAATAATATTTTCACTCGTGAAATTTAATCCGCGTAAACCAAGGATACTCAAATTATTCGAGAGTAAAGCTCAAATTCACGCCGAAATTTCTGAAGCAAATTTTGAATCTGATATTATCCAGTTTGTCAAAGAGTACGTTGTCCCCAACACTAAGTATGGACTTTACTTCCAGCAAGATTTCTATGAAAAATTCACTACGGTCATTATCTCCTTCTTTAAAACCTCGAAATTAAACTTATTCAAATTTACTCAAAAACTAATCGACATTCCCGGTCCAGAAGAATGGACAAAAATGATTGAAAATTACCATGTTGGTAAGACGAACCATCGTGGAATTGAAGATACACACAACCAACTTAAGAGGAAATATTATTGGCCCAACATGAGAGGGAGCATCCAGAACTATATTAACACATGTGACCTATGTTTAAAAACAAAGTACGACAGGAACCCGCTAAGATTAGAGCTAAACCATACTCCAACTGCTACAAGACCGCTTGAAGTCGTCCATATGGATGTCATCACCCTGGATGGAATTAAATTTCTTACAATCATTGACTCATTTTCTAAATTCTTCCAAATGTTTAAAATCAACTGCGCTCAGGCTGTCGAAATTGCGAAAAAATTAGTAAGATTTTTCTCACAATTCGGGTTACCTGACAAAATTATATCTGATAACGGGTTAAAATTTAATAATTCCGTCATCAAAGAATTGCTCCAGCTTCATAAGGTTAATATCCATTTCATTAGTCCCCAACACCCTAACTCGAATGGAATAGCTGAAAGGTTTCATTCCACCATTATTGAGCACATACGTCTATTGAATTGCCGAGAAGAATTTAAAAATGATTCCATAGAAGCTAAAATCAACTATGCCGTTCTTGCGTATAATTCGAGCATTCATTCCGTAACAAAATTAACCCCTTTTGAAGTAATTTATGGCCATATTAATACAAACCTCTTTTTTGAATTAGAGCTCGAAAATTCACTCAGAACTGACTACGTGTCACATCACAAGGAAAAGACCAAAATTCTATATCAGCAGGTACGTGACATGAACGAGGCTGCTAAAGAGAAAACCTTGGCTCGCGAGAACCCTTCGAGAAGCCCTGCCCCTGAAATACCAGAGACCGTTTATGTAGCAAATAAACAGAAAATGTCAAAAACGAAACCGAAATTTCAGAAGGAGACAATCCAATCAGTGAATCTCAGGAACAAAACTGCACAAATAACACCACGACACCGGAACACCCAAACTAAAATCCACCTATCAAAAATTAAACGTCCCCGTAAAATTACCTCACAAACCCTTGCCCCTGTTGCAGGTCCTTCATCATCCTCTGCATCCACCTCTCAAGAGGATACATCATAAAAAATATAACATTTAACGCTGGGATCATACCCATTAACTTAGGATCCGCAAAACTCGTGGCTTCGAGTCACACATTTGTACATTATTTTTGTATTGACAGATTGAACAGTCAATTAAATTCGGTAGATAAGCAATTTATTAGTGTGTTAGGAAATTGGGGAAAATTATTAAATAAGCCGATTATATCAGTTAACGATATTGATAAGTATTTAGACGTTAGGAACTACATTAAAATGGTCAACCATACGCGTAGTGTAATTGAAGAAAAATTAGACGTAATTGATTATAACCGTCAGAATAATAGTAGTTTCTTTAATAGACAAAAAAGGGGGTTGATTTACGGACTTGGTTCCTTCATCAAGTTCCTCACTGGGAACTTAGATGCCCGTGATGAGGAGAAGTACGACAAAATAATTAGTGAAATAGAAATCAATGAAAATAACTTTCACCATCAGCTGTTCGAGCAGTACTCATTTAATTCTAAGCTTCTTTCTGAAATGAATAATACCTTTGAAGTCATTCAACTTAACCAATACGAACTACGCAACAAATTGTTCGATCTTAGCAGTAAGGTAAATGACTACATGTTTATCTCAAATCTCCGTGATGTATTTCATCAGTTTCATATTATCTTTAGCATGTTTCTCACCGTAGTGCAAGACATTGAAAATTCTATAACTTTTTGTAAATTAGGCACTCTCCATCCCAGTATTATAACCCCTAAGGAATTATTTAGTGAACTGCAAAAGGTATAGCAGAGCATTACCAGGACCAAATGCCCCTAGCAATTAAGTTTAGTAATATTCTTAAGTTTGAACAATTAATAACCGTATCTTGTAAGTGCACTCCCCAAAGAATTATCTATTTCCTAGACATGCCCCTCGTCGAAAAACTCCCGTATGACCTGTATAAGCTGTATTCTGTCCCCACGAAATACCAAGGGTCCTTCGTAACTATTCGCCCACGTATTAAGTTTTTATTAAAATCTCTAACCCAACCACCTCATATAGAACACTTGTCAAACTCTTGTCACTTAGTCGGCTCTTCCGGATACTATTGCTCCTCTCAACTCATAGCTCATCCCTCCCCTTGTGAGGACTCACTCTTGCGGTACGGATCCACCGATAACTGCTCTTACACAGCAGTCCCGTCTCTTAAGTCCGCCATGACATGGATCTCCGACTTGAGCCAATACTTAGCCTCTTTCCCAGAAGGCGAAACGCTAGTGCTCCAGAAATCGCCCGGCTCCGAGCTCAAAACCCTTCAAGGGATTTTCCTCATCCGACCAAATGGATACTCAATTATCTACCGCAATGTCAGTATCGTTCATCAATCATCTCTCGTGGGCTACCCCCACATCCTCAGTGACGTCGAGCCACATCTTCGAACTGATCAACAGCCAAAATTCACCGTCGACATGCACGATCTAAATGTGCCAAATATACCCAATTACCCGATTTCGCCGATTATGGAAGAGCCTATCATCCCCTCTTCTGTCAGTGTTTGGACGCTTCTACTCTACGGACTCGTGATTGCTGCTTTGGTGGGCTGGGTTCGCTTCCATTTCCGGAAATCGCGCAACCGTCCTGTTGCCCCGGCTGCTGACGTACAACACACACCATCGGGCTACTTATATCCACGGGAAGGTCCATCTGGGGGTGGACGAGTTACGGTCTCCAAAACTGCAGAGATCATCAATACCTAATAGATCATCGAATCCCTTTTCCTTTCCCACAGCCCCACCTACTATTCTTTCTTTTCCTCTTTGATCTGATTATCCTAGTTAGTCTTAGTTCAGGCGGTGCCTTGTAATTATCGAACCCACTGTTCACACTTGTGTAAATTCCAATTAAATAAAATTTGTGTTTTTTTAAAAAACGGACTTTGTTAGTCCCCAAATCTAACTTATAAAATATATGGATACATGCATACACTTAGTGCCTCTTTTCGGATAAACCACAGGAGTTACGGCCTCTTTGACGAGGCCATAAATGTCATTTTTCGAGATTTAAGGTGATTTGTGGCCTCATGGAACTTATGGCTTCGTGAGGCATTAAGTTTCCAAGAGGTCGCAAGTAGTAACCTCAAAAATGCCGGTGTTACGCAGATACCGAATGTTTTTATCGGCTAATCAATGAATCCGTTGGAGTACCAAGTATTTTATATGAGCAGTTATCGCCTCACGAAGCCGTAAGTGCTCTGAATTCACAATCTAACAGAACTTTGCCTCCTTTTCATCCAGTCATTTTCCCGCTAAATTAACGGATCATTTTTCGGCGGGAATCTATGATTACCGCTGGATTTATTTATCTGATTTTTACCTACTGAGCTCTTCTGAAGTTGACACAAAGAAATTTAGTCGGAAAACTCTAGTACTACATGATTAAATGTACCGAAAAAAACACAAAAGCTTAATTATGGATAAACTTTGCGGTATTTTGTCCAAGTAAAAGTACCCGAATTTGGGCTTGGGGGAAGTTTTCCCGAGAAGAACTCGAGTAAATCACCCTGATAACTGTGGTTTGAAGCACTTTCAAGATGATTGAAGATTTTTCACCATTTTAGCCGTGAAATGGTGATTTATCACAATTTTATCCGCTAATTAACGATTTTTCTGAAATGTTTGCGGAGAATTATTATTTTTCCTGAATTTAGCCTCTAACGAGCGATCATTTTCAACCATGAATTAGAACTTTTTCTTAATTTTACCTGCGAATTAGGGTTTTTTTTTTGCTTAAAGCAATGAATTACGGTTTTTTTTTGTCTTTTGTAGCCTTGAACCCTTGAGAAGTTGAAAATTGTCGTTTCCATACTTCCAGCCTCAAATTAGCGCGCTTTTCCTAAATATACTTGACCGCGAAAGCTATACGGAAACTTTAGCCGCGAAGTAGCTAGCTAGCGCTTCTTATTTAATTTTTTATCGTCTGTCTCCTCCCCCCCTCTTTTTGCTAGACGCGCTCATTATGACACGGTGCCCTGGGGTGGTCACCCCTCCCCACCACCAACTAAACTGGCACTGTAGTCATGAATGAATAAGCGCGAATATTCAGCAGATTTCATCCAAAGTGGCTTGAAAACACCCTGCACGGTTGTGAAATTCGCTAGTTACGAGTATATCGTTTTGAATTTTAATTGAACGATTGATAGATACGCGTCTAGGCTTATCGCAATTATACCTGTATTTATGTATACTACGCCACAGCTAATCCTCGATTTAGAGCTCGACCATGTTCTCTTCCACTTCTTCACTTTCTTTTGTCATACTGCTCCTGTTCCGAACTGCTCCGAGTTATCCATAAAACCCCAACGAGCCTGCTCTGAACGACAAACGATCAGACCTTATAACGTTTTCCTTCCACATTTCCGCTTGCTGCGTATCCTCTTGCTACTGTTGATCACTTCATCATGGAACACTGGTTTTATTATTTTTGTCATTCTCATGACCATCGAAAACGAATAAATTTCCGAATTGAACTATCTGCGTTTATATTTCATAGGAAATTGTTCAACGAGAAACTTTTAAGTACGACGTCTTAGTAAATCAAAAAATGGTTTTAATCTCGCTTTGCGATAGCGCGTCATGATTGAACAGCTTTAGTCCTTTTTTTTCGAATCAGAGATCGCCAACCATCCCTCTTGTCACCAACAAGTACCGGATTACCGTTGACCGTTTCAAACCTGTAGGTGTAGCGACGATAGTAAAAGCAGTTCAAGTCAACCGACCATACTTTACGGCCGTCATATTCAACGAATAAACTGATGCAGTATTTGTAACCGTTGTGGACCTCAGAGTAACTGTACCATCTACCGCACATGTTTACTCTGTCTGAATGGTTTGGTATGGAACCGCACTTGACCAATGGAGGCTCTGTTAGTACTGGAAAAAAAATGTACCTGTTGAAGACCAAAAATAAAATCAGCCGTGACTGTTCCTAAATTTTCACTTTTCCATTCCATTTTGAAAATTTCCTCGTCCCCAATTGTGAATGTAAGCTCTAATCGTAACTGGGGGTAAACTTCCAAATCAGTCTTTATGCACGCTAAAAAATGAAATGACTATCAACGAACGATCAATCTATGATTATCATCGTTTGGTGAACGTTCTTTTACCTGATTTTTTAATCAAATATCCGCAACAAGTCGCCTCCATGGAGCGCAATGTTGAGCATGCAGCTTTTTCCCACAAATAACGCGGGAAAAGTTTTAAATCATCAACCAGCAGCACAGTTAGTGAGTCTACTTCTATTTGAACTTCCTTAGTCTCTCCACAAGTTTTAGCACTTTTTGTATGACTCAGACGTCTCCAACCACTAACCTCTGTGGGACTCACTAGACCAGGTACAGTCTTATTGTCGATCGTTTCAAACCTGTAATCTTCTTCTGTGCGGAAGCGGAGACAGTTCAAGTCAACCGACATTACTTTACTGCGTTTATATACAGCGTATAAACCGCTGCAGAATTGGTAACCGTCACTGAATACAAGTAATTGGTGCCATGAATTGCACATTTTTACTCCAGCAGGTCTTGGCATGTAACCGCACTTGACTAATGCCTTCTTTATTGAAGTTTCCGGCCCTGGAAAAAAATGTACCAGTTGAAGACCAAAAATGAAATTAATCGTGACTGTTCCTGAATTTTCACTTTTCAATTCCATTTCGATAATTGTCTTGTCCCCAAAGGTAAATTTAAAGTTGAAAGCATCATTATTACCGACAATTTTAGTGTGTATGCACGCTAAAAAATGAAAGGGCCGTCAACGAACAATATATCTATGTTTATCATCATTTGGTGAACGTGCTTATACCTGATTGGTGAATCAAACATCCGCAACAAGTCACCTTCCTGGCGCCTGAAGTGTAGCACGCACGATTCTCCCACAAGTAACCCGGGAAAAGTTTTAAATCATCACCGAGTAGTGCAACAGCCGAGTCTAAAGCGCTTGTGTCATTGGTTTTTTTCGTCACCACTGTCTTCAGACCTTTCAACAATGTGAGTAGAGCTCGTCAACCGAGTAAATGTCTTAAATTCAGTACAGTTTTGTACTCACCACCGCCGAGGAAAAAAATTAGCGAGATTATTACTTTTTTCATGTGGCGAAACGAGTTATTCAATTTTTCCAATAGATCTTTTGTGTAAAAGTTATCTGAGTGTTCGTTTTCCTAACGGACACCCTTGACAAAGTTTTATACTCTCAAGAGGATAATTTCATTTTAAGGAGACCGTAAATTTTTTTTATAAATAGCCTTCAACCATTCCTTGTTTGATTCTACAGGTCAAAGAAGAAATGACGGCAAATCGTAAAAAAAAACATTGGGCTGTGTTGTGTTGTTACCCAGGGCCCAGAGGGATAAAACATGGTGTGCTTAGAAGGGATTGGTGGGAATTTAGGCGTTAATTGTGGCGTCACAAATTTTAATTTGAAATTGGATGATGTGCAAATCACAGTTGAGGACATGAGGCGGAAGTTACAAAAACTGTCACTGGTCCGATTGAGATTATTTCGGGCCAACTCTTTTTTAGAACCCCTGGTGTTGCGTAAGAGGCGAGTTACGAGTGAGGACAAAATAAATCTGGCGAATATTGAAAGTAATTCTGAGGCGCTTAACGAATTTGCGGGATTGAGTTTTGATGGAGGCGAAATGTCGAGATATCTTGTGGCTCTGGATGAAAATGTGAAATTGATCGCTAACCAACCGACTGCTAGTGGCGAATGTTCAGATTTTACGAGGAATCCGGGTGAAGTTGTTCTATGGTTCTTAATTGAATTTTGTATGGAAACAAACTGTAGCTGTTCCAACTGGAAGACAACTCAAAAAAAAAAAAAAATAGTTTATTGATTTTTAGTTTAACCGAACATGATATTTTGTGGAAAAAAAGGCGCGGGTAGCGAGCTGGGTGTAAATACTGAGCGATAAATGTGGTTCAATTACGCGCGTTATGTGGTTGGCGTAGTTGATGTGGGCGATATTGGTGAAGGATATAAGTCCAAATTGAGAAATTTGTTGAATCGATGGGCGTAGTGCTTTTCACGAGGGGATGACGATCTGGGGTTCACTAAATTAGGGCGCTCAAAAAAAAAAAGAAAAATTAAATTCAGAACGGCAAATTAACTACAGGCCTTACTGTTTGTTAATGAATGGGCGAGAATTAGTACTGAAACGTATTCAGAGTCTATTAAAAGATGGTGTGATCTGAGTTCCGAAGAAAAACAATGAGGTACGATTGAGTGTTGGTTATAAGGCTCTGAATCTATACCCTTTGCCCCTAATTTCCGATCAAGTTGATCGCTTAGCTGCGGAAACGCTATAGTTGGATTTATGACTGAAAGGTAACATGCGATTCCTGTTATCACAGTTAAGGGTGTTTCAGGAAGATTCAGTTCATTTAACGTAATTTATTACTCCTGACGATTAATTTCAGTACCTTGAAGTGTCTTTTGACTCGGCCAACTCATCACCCTCCCATCATCACCCCCACTCATTTAGCGGATAGTGAATAAGATGTTGGGCGATTTATGACATTATAGGACGTCCTGTGGCGTACATGGATGACCTCCTGGCTTTTTATGCAATCCTTGATGTTGATAAAGGTAAAGGCTTGGAATTGCTTGAAATGGCTTGGTTTTGAGTTTGACTAGTAAGGCGAAATTCAAATTGAAGTAGTCAAAACCCTCGTCTTTGAAGAAGTAAATTGAATACTTTGGTTTAAAAGTCTCACTTGAAGGTGTCAAACCTACAAGGCGGAAAATTAAGGCTGTTTCATATTTTCCCACCGATGTACCATTATTTATGAATTGGAAAGTTTAGCATTAGCAGTGGTATAGAATCAATTAAGCGTTTTAGGGTAATACTAGGGATTCTTTTAAAGTTATTACTGATTGTACAGCTGCAAGGTCAACCCTGACAAAAAAAAAAAAAAAAAAAAAAAAAAAAAAAAAAAAAAAAAAAAAAAAAAAGATGTAGTACCCTGTGTAGCTCGTCGGTGGATGGCAATCAAGAGTACGATATGGAAATTGAATATTGTCGTGGCGGGAAAATGCAGCACGCCCATGCTCTAAGTCGAAATACTGTTCTTGTATGTAAATTGAGTCGGACTGGGTTTCAACGTTTCAGATGCAAGGTAACAAGTGTCAATATTTGAGGCGTTATCAGAGGGTTCAACCGGTCCAGAAATGACCATAATTGTGAAAGGCGGGCGGTTGTGTAGGCAAACTTTGAACGGCGAAAAACTCTATTCCCGGCGGAACATCATGATGATGCTGGTAATTCGAGCTTCGAAAGATGTCTTTACTTTATTAGTGAATCTTAATGGTTTCCAAAAAAAAAAAAAAGTGGCGATTCGTTTTAAAATTCATGAAGTATGTCTCAGGCGTTGCGCTTTTGCAAAATGAAATTACGGAAAAACAGAAGGCGAGTTATATACCCAATCAAAAACAACCTGTTCCATTGGATACAGTACAACATGTGGATCATTTAGGGCAGTAACACTAGGGTAACAGTTTTACTAAATTTTTCGGGGCGAAACGTGACGAAGTCGTTGCGGTCGAATGAGGCGATAGACCGACTTCGGGAAGTTTTCTTCAACGAGGCGGATAGTAAGTGACCGAAGATTGGCGTTTCGGTTGACTAGTCAGTTATTCAAGGCATTTATAGCGGGAAAATGAGTAAGAACATTCTGAATGCTATATTGCGACCCCACGAGCGAATAGGCGGGTGGAACGGCAAAACCGTAGACCATTATTGAGGCTCTAACGGCGAGTGTTGAAAATGAGAGCGAATGGGATAGGCAATTACCCGGAATAATCTGGGGCATGAACCATTCGATCAATGCGAGTAAGCGTTTTTCACCGCGCAACTTACGTTTGCACACAGATCTGGCGCTGTGGCAGACTTAACGAAGTCATGTGGCGAACAAATGAGAACAGAGGATAAAGCGAGTCGAATAGATGGGTCTATATATTGATGCTAGGTGATTAGGCGTATATGCAGACCAGGCGAGGTGAGGCGAGGCGAAGCACGTGCGAATAAAGGCGAAGTTTCGACAGGCGGTCGGACACAAGGCGATGCTAGGCCTGTTTCAGCTGAAGGGGAAGGTGACGACTCTTCCACTTCTGGGCACGCTAGCACTGGTATCGATGCAGCTGAATTTAGGAGTGACGGCTCCGACAATTCTGGGCACATGACCAGGTATGAGACATCTGCGAGGCGAGCAGAGAGGCGGGCGGATATTTCTGTAAGACGGACAGGGACTAATGAATCAAGGCGGGAAGGCAATGCGCTGGTTGAAGAGCTCGACCAAAGACGAAAAAGTGCTACAGAAAATTTGGCGAAGTCTGCACATAATAAAATGAAGGAAACATGTGATAAATGGCGTAATGTGGCGAATTGGTACTATATAGCGTCAGGCGAGAACAAATGTACCAAGGCAAGGCGTAAATGTGAAATTGGCGATTCGTTTTGGCGGACCCTATCGGATTCGACGTATCCTCGAGAAATAAGATCGTTATGAGTTCGAGGCGATATAAGGTACAAGTCGGTACAAACGGTTTTTGGCGATTGTTGCGACAGACTCTCTCAGGCGATATCATATGCAGTACTCAAGACGAGAGTACGAGAGGTGATTCATCAAGTGATGAATTGACCAATTATGAAATCAGGCGACTTGATATTCTAGAACGTTTGGCGATAACTTATTTGCTTGCAAGCCCGGCGTTTGTTGACGTCTGCAATGATACTGGCGTTTTCGAAATGTAGAGTTTTGTGTTAATGAGGGCATTAACTTTTTCAGAATGGCCGAATGCTAAGAAGCGTGGCGTCAAAGCGGAACTAGAAGAGATCAACGAGAATACTACAGTGGCGAATGGCGTTTTAAGAAACATATGCGTTAACTTGGGCGATTCTAGCAAAAAGGAAAAAGAGGCGTATTTTCCGAAGAGTGGTTTTCTCCTTTATTTCTTTGAAAATATAAAGTTTAACTGTAACATATTATTGTTTGTGCCATGACGTCATGGGATGACAAATTTTCAAAAAATTAACAGGTGGAACTTTTTTCAATAAAACAAAATTATCAACATTAATTTCTGGGGCCACTTTTGAAAACGGGTGAACTTATTGCCTGCAGGACAATGTTCCTCTGAAAGAAGTGATTGCAGGGTCCCTAAGTGTAATGGTTGGAGCAAAGAAAACTGCTGCAGGTGCAGGGTATCATCTCAGTTATGGAACTTTTAGAAATGCTTTTAAGATAGAGCTAAGTTCAGCAATTTTCTCGTTAAACAATGAGTTTTCGTGACGACTCATCAAAGTAGAGACCGCGCCCCGAAACACTTGGCTTCGTATTAATGGTTCTCGGCGGTGTTTGTACAACAAACCGCACATCGACCAATATGCTCGTAATGTGAGGGTGTGAATCGCCCAACTTCATCCTGCGTATGCGGCCAGGGGCCTTAGTATGGGTGGTCGAGCAAAAATCACCATGCGGGATCCAAGGACGCCGAATAAGAAATAACATTATCCCGCCATAGCAATAACGTCTAGCGGCATTTTCACACGAGTTCGTACTAATAAGGCCCTAGATGAGGCAAACAAATTCCTCGATATCGACAGTGATTGAAAACGGCTAGGTTCCAGGCCGGCGTTCTGGTCGAAGGACACCATTAATACCAAATTACTTCTACTTTTATACATGACAGGCAACACGACAAGGCAATGACGATAGAGAGCTGCAAATTGACACGTATACTGCTATATTATACCAGTAACTTTTAATGGAACTTTGTACTTTTGAGTAACTATAACCTAAAGTGCCATTAAAAGTTGCTGGTATGGTATAGCAGTATACGTGTCAATTTGCAGCTCTGCATTCTCATTTCACATATGGAATCCGCAAGCTTTTATTGGAATCCGCAACTTGACCCATGGGGACAAGTACTAGTACTTTTGAGTAACTATTACCTAAAGTGCCATTTAAAGTTACTGGTAAGATACAGCAGTATACGAGTTAATTTGCAGCTCTCTATCGTGGTGGAGTGCTTTGGTGAAATGTTGCAGATATTTGATTAAAAATTCAGGTAAAAGAACGAAGAAATAGATCGAATCATAGATAGACGAAGAAAGAATCATAGATCGATCATTCGTTGATGGTCATTTCATTTTTTAGCGTGCATAAAGACTGAGTTGGAAGACGATGAATTCGAGTTTAAATATAAAATTGGGGACAAGACAATTTTCAAAATGGAATTGAAAAGTGATAATTTAGGAACAGTCACGACTGATTTAATTTTTGGTCTTCAACAGGTACATTTTTTTCTCCAGAACCCAAAAAACGAAGAATGACGAATGCATTGGTCGAATGCGGTTCCATGCCAAAACATTCTGGAGTAAAAATATGCGGTAAATGGCAAAGTTTCTCTATGTTCGAGGACGGTTACCAATTCTGCAGCAGTTTATTCGTTAAATATGACGGCCGT
The DNA here is from genome assembly GCA_038030265.1 of Corythucha ciliata. NCBI lineage: Eukaryota > Metazoa > Arthropoda > Insecta > Hemiptera > Tingidae > Corythucha > Corythucha ciliata. The sequence goes on from CM075937.1 coordinate 15,094,577, forward strand.
GAAGTATGGTCGGTTGACTTGAACTGTTTTCGCTATCGTGTCAACGGGTCCTACAGGTTTGAAACGGTCAACGGTAATCCGGTACTTGTTGGTGACAAGAATGATGGTTGGAGATCTCTCAATCTAAAAAAGTAAGGACTATAGCTGTTCAATCATGACTCGCTATCTTTAGGCGAGATTAAAACCATTTTTTGATTTACTAAGACGTCGTACTTAAAAGTTTCTCGTTGAACAATTTCCTATGAAATATAAACGCAGATAGTTCAATTCGGAAATTTATTCGTTTTCGATGGCCATGAGAATGACAAAAATAATAAAACCAGTGTTCCATGATCAATAGATCAACAATAGCGAGCGGATACGCAGCAAGAGGAAATGTGGAAGGAATACGTTATAAAGTCTGATCGTTTGTCGTTCAGAGCAGGCTCGTTGGGGATTTTTGGATAACTCGGAGCAGTTCGGAACTGGAGCAGTATGGCAAAAGAAAGTGAAGAAGTGGAAGAGAACATGGTCGAGCTCTAAATCGAGGATTAGCTGTTGCGTAGTATACATAAATACAGGTATAATTGCGATAAGCCTATACGCGTTTCTATTAATCACTCAATTAAAATTCAAAACGATATACTCGTAATTAGTGAATTTCACAACCGTGCATGGTGTTTTCAAGCCACTTTTGATGAAATCTGCTGAATATTCGCGCTTATTCATTCATGACTGCAGTGCCGGTTTAGTTGGTGGAGGGGAGGGGCGACCACCTCAGGGCACCGTGTCATAATGAGCGCGTCTAGCAAAAAGAGGGGGGGGGGGAGACAGACGATAAAAAATTAAATAAGAAGCGCATTTGCTTTACGAATATTTCAAAACTATAAAATTCTAAACAAAGTAGTTAAAATGGTTCGTTGGGATTGTGGTAGAGATATACAGAAGCCAGGGCGCACAGAGAACAATACACAGCACAGCAGATAGTTGGGCTTGATTGACTATCAAGTAAATCGATGGAAATAATATGTGACTATCTAATTTTATTTTATTTTTTAACTTATTCAATTTCAACTCCCGTTCAAACGATCCAAGTTTTAACCCAATTACCTTTAGATGACACGGACTGCAGTATTTTCAATTCCAGCCAAAAATAGAGTGCGTTTTTAATTTTTTCAAGCCCAAGAATTATTATACTTCTTTTTCGCATCTATTCTTTAGACACTTTTGGGACTCATTCGCGGCCGTAAAAGTCGGTATGTAGAATAAAAAAAATTTAAATAATAATTATTATACAAATAAATAAAAGTGAAGCGGATCGTCCATTTTCTCGCCCCGAAATTCGCACGAATTTATTATTCAATTGGTAAAGGACACACTTTGACCACTGATCTAATAAATTCTCCTTGAGAGTTTTTACCTTCACAACACGAACAATATTGTCCTTGCCCGGATACACTTGTACGACTCTTGCTGTTTTCCATCGTAGAGGAGGGGAGTCGTCGACGAGAATGACAAGACCACCGATCTTTATGTTTCTGGTTGGTGAAGACCATTTCGACTTGGATTGTAAAGTATGGAGATAATTTCGCGACCAAATCTTCCATATTCTTTGAGTCGCTCTTTGAAGGAATTCCCATCTTGTTAAGAGCCTTTTCTTCGAATCCAAAATACTTAGTTCGGGGAATGACAAAAGGGAGGAACCGATAAGAAAATGGCCTGGAGTTAGAACATCGTATTCTTCGGGGTCGGAGGAGAGAGGAGTCATAGGACGAGAATTTAGAATTGCTTCGACCCGAGTAAAGATTGTTTCAAGCTCCTCGTAAGAGACTATTCGATTGCCGATGTTCTTGGCCAGTTGGGATTTGGCTGTTTTTATGGCTGATTCCCAAATTCCACCGAAGTGTGGACTGTAAGGAGGGTTGAAATGCCAGTCGATGCCCTTCTGCACCATGACAGTATTGATAGTGATGAAATTGGGATCGCTAGTTATAGCCTTTAGAAGTCTTCTATTCGCCCCAACGAAATTGGATCCACGATCTGAATATAGATCAGTGCATAAGCCCCGGCGAGACGTGAATCTTGTTAGTGCAGAAATGAATGCTTCTGATTTGAGGCTCGTAACGATTTCGAGATGCACCGCTAGTGTTGTAAGACATTTGAATATACACATGTATACCTTGACAGGTTTAGAATTACGGGAATTAACGATTCTAATTACGAAAGGGCCCGCGAAATCAGTGCCGACGTGAAGGAAGGGTTTTCCTTGTTGGACTCGTAAACCCGGTAGATCATTCTGAACGATTCATACACGCCAAAATCCAAAATTTCCGCTGAAGTAGGGCTTGTAAATAAGTGAGACCGACATGGTCGAAAAAGGAATGATAATGATCGATAATCAAATCCGTTAAGTGACATTTTTTGGGAAGTAGGATCGGAAATCTTGTATCGAAGTCCAAATCGGAATTACGAAGTCTACCTCCTACGCGAAGTATTCCTTGATTATCTAAAAACGGGTTCAAGCGTTGTAAGTGAGGTGAGTAAGATGTTTCTAGCTTCATTTGTTTGATATCACGACCAAAGTAATGATTTGGAGTGCCTTTAATTGCCGAAAGTAATGCTTCATTGTATTCAGGTATTGTCGAAGGACCCTTTTTCACATCCGATTTTAAATAACGAAAGAAACGAAATACCAGGCAATTGTTTTTTGGAGTTTAACCAACGACGAAAAATTTTGAATGAAAGTTTCTAGTTTTGAACCAGTGAGAGAAGTCAGGACTACGCTATCCTTCTTTATTTCTGACATGAACTCATTATCTTCTTGCTGAGAGACTGCGCTACTTGGCCAGTCGTTTTCATTACTCGACAACCAGGATGGACCGTACAACCAATCGAAAAGAATTAAGAAAAATATCTGGATAGCATCCACGACTAGCGATATCTGCTGGGTTAGCATCCGTCGATACATATCTGAAAACGAGAGGATCGAGCAATGAGAATGAATCTGAGCTATTCTATTCGAAACAAAGGTTTCAAACGACTAGGATCGGAATTAATCCACTTCAAAACGGTTGTCGAATCACACCAAGCATAAGTTTGAAACGAAGTAAAACGTTTTTCAATAATTTGACGCGAATAATAAATTAATTTAGACAGCAGAAGAGCGCCGAGAAGTTCTAGTCTGGGAATTGTAGGCGATTTCAAAGGAGCTACTCTTTGACAAGCGACGAGGAAAAAGGTTTGAACGGCATGATTGGAATAAGAAATCCGCAAATAAACAACTGCCGAGTATGCACTAAGAGAAGCATCCGAAAATCCATGCAATTGCACTTCGAGAACGTTTAAAGTATTTACGAATCTAGGGATGGTGAATTGATGCAGAGACGAAAGTTGTTTTGAAATTTGCCCCAGGTTAAAAATAAATTTGTTGGTAAAGGTTCATCCCAACTCAAGGTTTGCTGCCAAAGTTTTTGAATGAAAATCTTGATCCAATTAACAACTGGACTTAAAATACCGAAAGGGTCCCAGATTTTTGCCAGAGTGGAAAGTACTCCTCGTTTCGTGTTAACGATTTTTAGATGTTCAAAATCAAAAGAAAAATAAAATTGGCTAGAATGCCACTGAAGTCCGAGAACTTTAAAGTTATTTTGAATTTTACCGATATTGACGCAGTCATTTTCATCTGTTGGTCCCGAAAGTTCGATTGTTCTTAAGTTGGATTTCCACCCTTTTAGATTAAATCCTCCATCGCGAAGAAGTGCAGTGATTTGATTTTTGAGCTCAACTACTTCATCGATGTTTGAAGCTCCAGTAATGATGTCGTCTACAAACAGATCTGAATTTAGGGCTTTAGCCGCTAATGGATACTTATCCTTTTCCTCTTCTACGAGACGTTGGATAGTCTTCATGGCCAAGTAGGGTGAAGAAGTCTGCCCGAAGGTCACTCGTGTGAGTTCAAGTTCCTGTAACGGTGCATCTGGACGTTCTCGATATAAAAGAGACTGAAATCGTCTGTCGACAGGGTTTACGATTATTTGTAAAAACATTTTCTCAATGTCGTTAACTAAGACAATTTTATGAAAACGAAAATTGATTAAGATTTCTACGACATCTTTATGAAGTTTTGGACCACTCAGCAAACTGTCATTGAGCGAATAACCGCTGCTAGTTTTTGCCGAGGCATCGAAAACAGGACGAACCGGTGTCGTTGATGATTGCTCTTTGACAACAGGATGACCTTAACTGCGTTGAAATTTTCATCTGTCGATGGTACGAGGTACCCGAGTCTTCTATAGTCTGAAATAACACTATGGTACGCCGAAGCCAAGTTGGGATTGATTTTTAAACGATTTTCAAGTTTGAAAAGTCGAGACTGAGCTACAGTTTTAGACTCGCCGAGGGGAACAAGTGGTTGGCGAAATGGTGACCTTACTATAAAACGACCACTTTCATCACGATGAACTGTATTCGAAAAATATTCTTCGCAATATTTGTCTTCGTTCGATAGTTCCTCATGCTTCGGGACATCTTCAAGCTCCCAGAACTTCTTTATTGCGTCGTTCAAATCTTCTGAAACATCTGACGTTGTTAAAAAATGAGGAAAGATGAGTGGGTAAACTTGATTCACTAGTTTTTCCGATGATGACCCAGCCGAATATGGTTTCTAAAGCTGAAGGAAACCCATTTAATTTTGCCCCAGTGACGATATCTGTGTAAAGATCTGCCCCTAAAAGGCAATCAATCGAAGAAGGTTTATACAATTCAGGGTCACTTAATTTCGAGTTTTTCAGATGGCTAAATTTTGAAGGATGTTTCACCGTTGGAAGAAAACTTGAAATTCGAGGTAAAATTAAAGCAGAAGTTGTTTTAAAACGAGTTTTTCAGGTTCATCATCGACGGGCTTGATTTGAATTGAAACGAAACCTTTTATTTCCTTGACAGGAGTTTGCCCTATTCCCGACATGGGAACGTTAACGCAACGAATTTTCAAGCCTAGGCGATTGGCACATTCATCAGTTAAATAGCTGGACTGGGAACCACTATCTATGACTGCTCGAATTTTTTGAAATTTACCCGTTGAGTCCAAAATATGAATTAAGGCAGGACCTAGAATGACGCCTGTTGATTGGGAAGCGAGGCTGGTTAACGCGGTAGAAGATTTAGGGACTTCTTCTTTTGTATTTAACGAAGTAATATCCGAGTGTAAGAGAGTGTGATGCTTCCCTTTGCATTCTTAACAAGTAAATTTTGAAAAACACTTTTCCGACTTATGATTCGTTCGAAGACAGTTGATACAAAGGCGTTTTGATTCAACAAAGGACATTCTTTCCTTTTGCCCGAGAAGTTTGAATTTGGAGCATGGATAAAGTGAATGAATTCCCTGGCAGAATAGACATTTTACCTTATTGCCGGACGACAGAAATGAATTGACTCGATTCGATTTTGAAGGATGATTGGGTGAACCTTGATTATTAGTAATATTTGAGGATGGTATTTGAATAGAAGAAAGCGCCGTTTTTAAAGAATCACATCGTTTTTGTAGGAATTCCAAAAGTTCAGAAAATATCGGAAATTCAGACATGTTTTGAGATTCGAAGTCTTGCCTTGACTTGTTGTCTAATTTGGATAAAACGTTTTGAAGCAAAATGAAACTCCACTCATCGACAGGCAGCGAGGTTTTTGTTTAGTGTCGATATTAACTGCTGCAATTGCTGAACCGAGAGGTTCGACGAAAGAGATGGAAATTTCAGAATATTGTTTACATGAATGAAGGCAATTCGACGAGGATTAATATAACGCTTATCGAGATGTGACAAGGCATCAGGATAATTTTGAGCTGTGACAATGATTGAAGCGATTTCGTTGGCTGCCTCACCTTTCAACGCTAACTTCAAATAATGAAATTTGTTGATTGATGGAATATTGGCATCTTCCCCGATGAGGGAATTGAAAGTTTGGATAAATGATGGCCACTCTGTTTCATCGCCACTAAATTCGGGAATTTTGAGTGACGGAAGATTTGGACGAAGTTGAGGGGTTTGAGGCACGTTGGTGGCGGAATCGTGAGTGCTAACGAAAGAGGACGACTTTAAGTGGACCGACTTAAGAAAATAATAGCTATCTTCAAATTCGTTATACAAGCTATTGATACTTTCGATTTCTGATTCGTCCGTCAGCGTCGCTTGAAGCTCGATGTACTTTTCTTCCACGAAATCCCTCTTTTTCTCAATTTCTTTCAAACGGTGATCGAATTCGCACATTTCCATTCCTGTGACGCTGTACGTTGTTCTAAGCTGGACGCATCTTTCGGCCCAATGTTTGAGAAATAATTTCCTTTTTCTTTCTTCGACTTCGGCATTCATTTTGATGTTCGATGATCCGGTCCGGTGTTGACCAAAATGTGAGCGCTGGTTAACAAAAAAGAATTTGAAGGGCTTTAAAAATAAAAGAAGAGAAAATGAAGAAGATTAAAGTTGTTATATTGAAAATAAAAGATTGTTTTCGGAAACGTTTTCCTTCTTCTTGTGGTTTTGTACTCGAATCTCGCTGTGGGAGTTGTTCTCCGCTGTCCGATGTTGTAGATTGGAGAGTTCGAGGTTGAAAGAAGTCGCAAGAAGAATTTCGAAGAAGGATACCGTGGAAAGTTTTTTTCACAAAAGCCCAAGAATTATTATACTTCTTTTTCGCATCTGTTCTTTTAAAAAATTGAACTAATAATTATTATACAAATAAATAAAAGTGAAGCGGATCGTCCAACAATTTTAACTAATTTGTTTAGAATTTTATAGTTTTGAAATATTCGTGAAGCAAATGCGCTTCTTATTTAATTTTTTATCGTCTGTCTCCCCCACCCCCTCCTTTTACTAGACGCACTCCTTATGACACGGTGCCCTGGGGTGGTCACCCCTCCCGCTAAACCACTAAACCGGCACTACAGTCATGAATGAATTAGCGCGAATGCTCGGCAGATCTCATCCAAAGTGACTTGAAAACACCCTGAACGGTTGTTAAATTCACTAATTACGAGTATATCGTTTTGAATTATAATTTAACGATTGATAAATACGCGTGTAGGCTTATCACAATTATGCCTGTATTTATGTATACTACGCAACAGCTAATCCTCGATTTAGAGCTCGACCATTTTCTCTTACACTTTTTCACTTTCTTTTGCCATACTGCTCCCGTTCCGAACTGCTCCGAGTTATCCAAAAATCCCCTACGAGCCTGCTCCGAACGACAAATGATCAGACTTATAACGTATTCCTTCCTGCGTATCCGCTTGCTATTGTTGATCAAATTCATCATGGAACACGGGTTTTATTATTTTTGTCATTCCCATGACCATCGAAAACGAATACATTTTCGAATTGAACTATCTGCGTTTATATTTCATAGGAAATTGTTCAACGAGAAACTTTTAAGTACGACGTCTTAGAAAATCAAAAAATGGTTTTAATCTCGCTTAGCGATAGCGTGTCATGATTGAACAGCTTTAGTCCTTTTTTTTTCGAATGAGAGATCTCCAACCACCATACTCGTCACCACCAAGTACCGGATTACCGTTGACCGTTTCAATCCTGTAGGTCCCGTCAATATGATAGTGAAAACAGTTCAAGTCAACCGACCATACTTCACGGCCGTAATATTCAACGAATAAACTGCTGCAGAATTGGTAACCGTCCTCGAACATAGAGAAACTGTGCCATTTACCGCATATTTTTACTCCAGAATGTTTTGGCATGGAACCGCATTCGACCAATGCATTCGTCATTCTTCGTTTTTTGGGTTCTGGAAAAAAAATGTACCTGTTGAAGACCAAAAATCAAATCAGTCGTGACTGTTCCTAAATTTTCACTTTTCAATTCCATTTTGAAAATTTTCTTGTCCCCAATTTTAAATTTAAACTCGAATTCATCGTCTTCCAACTCAGTCTTTATGCACGCTAAAAAATGAAATGACCATCAACGAACGATCGATCTATGATTATCATCGTTTGGTGGACGTTCTTTTACCTGATTTTTTAATCAAATATCCGCAACATTTCACCTTCATGGAGCCCGATGTTGAGCACGCACCTATTTCCCATAAATAACGCGGGAAAAGTTTCAAATCATCAACGAGTAGCCTAGTAGCTGAGTCTAATCCTCTTGGGTCATCTTGAACAGGCTTAGTCTCTCCACAGGTTTTAGCGCTTTTTGTATGTCTTAGAGGTCTCCAACCATCTACCTCGTGACCACCACTACGTACCGGCCTACCGTCGACCGATTCAATCCTGTAGGTCCCGTCGGTACGGAAGCGGAAGCAGTTCAAGTCAGCCGACCTTACTTCACGGCCCTTATATTCAGCGAATAAACTGCCGCAGTATTTGTAACCGTCCCAGAATATATAGATACCGTACAATTTACTGCACATTTCGACTTCAGCAGGTCTCGGCATGGAACCGCACTCGACTAATGAATCCGTTATTAGAGATTCGGGCCCTGGGGAAAAAATGTAACTTTTGAAGACCAAAAATGATATCAATCGTGACTGTTCTTAAATGTTCACTTTTGAATTCCATGTCGATTATTATCTTGTCCCCAAAGGTGAATTGCAACTTGAAAGCAGTATTATGGTAGACCATCTCAGTCATTATGCATGCTAAAAAATGAAATGGCCATTATCGAACAATATATCTATGATTATCATCGTTTGGTGAACGCGCTTATACCTGATTGGTGAATCAAACATCCGCAACAAGTCACCTTCATGTCACCCGAAGTTGAGCACGCACCATTGTCCCACAAATAACGCGGGAAATGTGTCAAATCATCACCGAGCAACAGAGTAGCCGAGTCTAACCCTCTCTCGTCCTCTTGAACTTCCTTAGTCTCTCCACAAGTTTTAGCACTTTTTGTATGACTCAGAGGTCTCCAACCACTAACCTCTGTGGGACTCACTAGACCACGTACATACCTATTGTCGATCGTTTCAAACCTGTAGGCCCCGTCTGTGCGGAAGCGGAGACAGTTCAAGTCAACCGACATTACTTTCCTGCGGTTATATACAGCGTATAAACCGCTGCAGAATTGGTAACCGTCGCCCAAAAATCAAATCAGTCGTGACTGTTCCTAAATTTTCACTTTTCAATTCCATTTTGAAAATTTTCTTGTCCCCAATTTTAAATTTAAACTCGAATTCATCGTCTTCCAACTCAGTCTTTATGCACGCTAAAAAATGAAATGACCATCAACGAACGATCGATCTATGATTATCATCGTTTGGTGGACGTTCTTTTACCTGATTTTTTAATCAAATATCCGCAACATTTCACCTTCATGGAGCCCGATGTTGAGCACGCACCTATTTCCCATAAATAACGCGGGAAAAGTTTCAAATCATCAACGAGTAACCTAGTAGCAGAGTCTAATCCTCTTGGATCATCTTGAACAGGCTTAGTCTCTCCGCAGGTTTTAGCGCTTTTTGTATGTCTTAGAGGTCTCCAACCATCTACCGTGTGACCACCACTACGTACCGGCCTACCGTCGACCGATTCAATCCTGTAGGTCCCGTCGGTACGGAAGCGGAAGCAGTTCAAGTCAGCCGACCTTACTTCGCGGCCCTTATATTCAGCGAATAAACTGCCGCAGTATTTGTAACCGTCCCAGAAAATATAGATACCGTACAATTTACTGCACATTTCTACTTCAGCAGGTCTCGGCATGGAACCGCACTCGACTAATGAATCCGTTATTAGAGATTCGGGCCCTGGGGAAAAAATGTAACTGTTGAAGACCAAAAATGATATCAATCGTGACTGTTCTTAAATGTTCACTTTTAAATTCCATGTCGATTATTATCTTGTCCCCAAAGGTGAATTGCAACTTGAAAGCAGTATTATGGTAGACCATCTCAGTCATTATGCATGCTAAAAAATGAAATGGCCATCATCGAACAATATATCTATGATTATCATCGTTTGGTGAACGCGCTTATACCTGATTGGTGAATCAAACATCCGCAACAAGTCACCTTCATGTCGCCCGAAGTTGAGCACGCACCATTGTCCCACAAATAACGCGGGAAATGTGTCAAATCATCACCGAGCAACAGAGTAGCCGAGTCTAACCCTCTCTCGTCCTCTTGAACTTCCTTAGTCTCTCCACAAGTTTTAGCACTTTTTGTATGACTCAGAGGTCTCCAACCACTAACCTCTGTGGGACTCACTAGACCACGTACATACCTATTGTCGATCGTTTCAAACCTGTAGGCCCCGTCTGTGCGGAAGCGGAGACAGTTCAAGTCAACCGACATTACTTTCCTGCGGTTATATACAGCGTATAAACCGCTGCAGAATTGGTAACCGTCGCTGAATACAAGTAATTGGTGCCATGAATTGCACATTTTTAATCCAGCAGGTCTTGGCATGTAACCGCATTTGACTAATGCCTTCGTTATTAGAGTTTTGGGCCCTGGAAAAAAATGTACCCATTGAAGACCAAAAATGAAATTAATCGTGACTGTTCCTAAATTTGCACTTTTCAATTCCATTTCGATAATTGTCTTGTCCCCAAAGGTAAATTTAAAGTTGAAAGCATCATTATTGCCGACAATTTTAGTCTCTATGCACGCTAAAAAATGAAATGACCGTCAACGAACAATATATCTATGATTATCATCATTTGGTGAACGTGCTTATACCTGATTGGTGAATCAAACATCCGCAACAAGTCACCTTCCTGGCGCCTGAAGTATAGCACGCACGATTCTCCCACAAGTAACCCGGGAAAATTTTTAAATCATCACCGAGTAGTGCAACAGCCGAGTCTAATGCGCTTGTTTCCTTGGTTTTTTTTGACACCACTGCCTTGAGACCTTTCAACAATGTGAGTAGAGCTCGTCAACCGAGTAAAAGTTATCAATTCATACAGATTTGTACTCACCACCGCCGAGGAAAAAAATTAGCGAGATTATTACTTTTTTCATGAGGCGAAACGACTTATTCAATTTTTCCAATAGATCTGTGGTGTAAAAATTATCTGAGTGTTCGTTTTCCTAACGGACACCCTTGACAAAGTTTAACTCTCAAGAGGATAATTTCATTTTAAGGAGGCCGTAAAATTTTTTTATAAATAGCCTTCAACCATTTCTTGTTTGATTCTACAGGTCAAAGAAGAAATGATGGCGAATCGTAAAAAAAACATTGGGCAGTTCGGAATATTTCAGTACAGTATTGCTCATGATGTTTTTGGTCAGAAATTGAGGGCACAAGAAAGGCGTATACATATATTTTTTTATACGAGACCTAATTGTTTTTGCCCTCTATTGTAATTGTTTGGAAGTGTTAACTAACAAATTTGGATTCCTGACAGTCAACGCCGCCAAAATGGGGGTTTGAAGGGTTAAGGGTAAAACTCAGAAAAAGTTGGTTTTCAATTGGCAAAACCTGTGATTTGTAGAAAGTTTTTTTCAGAGATATTTCGCTTTATAAATCGTGTGTTTAAGCGACAAAATCGTGAAATATGATCTTTAAGGCCTCAATTCTATAAAATTGTAATCTTTAAAAGAGCTCACCGCTAGGTATTCCATTTTAAAGAGCAAAATCTTAATACGTTTAGGTCATTTTGGTTTCGGAGAATCCAAATACTCGCGGAAATTGTTTTTGTACCGCTGTAATGTAAGGGTCAAACCATACACCAAGAGTCAGAAAGGGTAATTGTGAGTAACTAACACGACAGCCACCTGCTGGGGCGACATTTTTCGTCATGATCACTGGGAGAACCACTGTAACACCTCGCCTAATCTGAAACGTCATCCAATATCCGGATTTCCCGTGAAATAAAACTCCGAAAAACTAGGTATAATCCCGTTGTTCAATTTATTGCTTTTTTCTAAATGTTCTCCCTGGAAATATTAAGAACGTATTTTTTTACGATTCGGGATTCAGTTATTCAATTTTATTTGAGCCGAACGAGGTTGAATGTCCTAAACTTATTGCGGGTCCTGCCCCAAGAGAACATGAAAGTAAAAGCGTTAATTCAGGGGAGGCCACCCTAGGGCCAGCGGGTCAAGAAATGACCCATTGAGCCTTTCACAATGGCCCCGACAGTTGTAAATTATCATTTTTAAATGTTGGTTATTGGCGCGGATTTTAATATTCGAAAACGCTACAATTCGCACCTCCTCTTGGGCGGCTAATCCTCCGCTAGGTGCCCACATACTCCTGACCAAAATTGAAATAACGCTAATTTGGGGCTGAAATGGAGATAAATGGTTAATTCGCGCCTGAAATGATTGTGAAAAATAGCTGATTCACGAACAGAAGTGAGAATGAGTGCTAAATCACGGATAAAATTAAGAAAAATAAATAGCTAATTCGCGAGGTAAATCGTTACTTTACGGCTAAAATTGAGAAAAAGCTCTAGAATCGAGGATGAATTGTAAAAAACAGTAATTCGCGCTTAAAATTACAAAACACGCTAATTCACGGATAAAATAGTGAAAAATCGACAATTCACCAATGGTTTTGAGAAAAAGCGCTAACTCGCGCATAAAACCACGAAAACACGAATTATCGGCTTATTCAGAACGCAAGTTCGTGGCTCAAACTGCGACGCTAATCCATAGCTAAAAGCGAAACGCTAATTCACAGCTAAAAGTACAAAAAGTTACTAACTAACGGATGAAATTAAGTGAAATCACTAATTAGCGGCTGAAATCAGCAATAAGACGAATTCACTGCCAAATTCAGATTAATCGCTAATTCACGACTGAAATGGTGAAAAATCTCTCAAATGACGAAAATTGCTAAATCATGAACAAAATTGATAAGAAGCGCTGAAGTAAGGAAAATGCTTAAAGCTAAATTCACATGGAGCGGAACGCGCGAGGAAAGCGGAAGGACGGAACGCAATCTGATTGGCTGTTGGGACAGGGTGGCCGCCAAGTTGTCGGAAGGGACGGACAGTGGTCGGCTGAAAAAATTGTTTTACCGCCTCCGCGTTCCGTCGAGCTCCGCGCAAGCGTAGGGGACAGGAATGTTGATAGTTGATAACCGCTAGAGAAGGTTCCAATTTTATTTCGTGTGTCGTAGAACTGTTGAAGCTTAAAATAGTGATGAGTTCAAATTTCAATTAAAATTAAATAAAAAAACACCATCAGCAATATGTGAAAGGTTTCAGATCACAGAGGTTCAGGGGTTTTCAGTAGGAAGGTTATGATTCCGCCCACCATGGAGACCGCTTTATGTGAACTCTCTTACCGAATCCGCCAACCCTTTTCTGCCTTCTGTCCTTCCGTTTCCCGCACTCGTTCCGCCCCATGTGAATCCTGCTTTATTCGCGAATTAAATGGAGAATACGTCAATTCACGGCTTCTGAAGGCAACTTTGTACCAGAAAGTGAAAAAAATCGCTATAATCCGTGGCCAAGTTTCAGAAAAAGCGTTACGTAATTCGTGGAGAAAATTGAGGGAACTCTAGCTCGTTGATGAAACGTAGAAAAATCCATAAGCAGCTAAAATGAAGAAAAACGCTAATTTGCGCCTGAATCAAGAAAAATGGCTAATCAGGGATTCGGGAGGTTAATTAGAGTTTGCTAATTCACAGAAAATGGAGAAATCAGGAAAAACGCGAACTCACTGCAAAATTTGGATATATCGCTAATTCACGGCTAAAATGGTGAAAAATTTCTAAATCGCGGCTAAAAATGGAGAAAAATCAGTAATTTACCGATAAAATTGATAAGAAGCGCTGACGTGTGGAAAAACGCTTATTCACGGTTTTAGTGGGGAAAACGCCCATTTGTGATGTCTTAAGGTTACTTATTCGTGGCAGAAAGCGAACGAAATCGCTAATCCACGGCTGAATGAGGATAATGCATGCATGGATAAATTTCAGAAAAAAAACGTTAATTTGCAGCGAAAATTGGGAAACAAAACTCTCATTGATGGCTCGCTGGGAGGCTAAAATTAGGTATAACGCTAATTCACGGCTGAAATCAATAAAAATTGCTATTTATGGGGTTCAATTGAGTACATTTTACTGTTTCACAGAAATAAATTGAGTGAATGGCAAGTCGCGGTTTCTGGAGACAATTTCGAGACTAAAATTAGAAAATATAGCGCTAATTCAAGGGTAAAATCGCTCATTGGCAGTTCAAATCAGGAAAAACACAAATTCATTGCAAAAAATGTCGCTAATTCTTGGCTGAAATGGTGATAAATCGATAATTCGCGGCTAAAATGGAAAAAAAATCACTAATTCACCGATGAAATGTGAAAAAAAACGCTAATAATTCGCGGCTCCTGAAGGCAACTTCACAGAGGCGAGTTGCCCGCGGGCGCCAAATGTCTGAGGCCGGCACTGCAATGAGCTGCCACAGGGCACATTTTTAGTGGAAATGGAAAACGCTTATATACTGTGTGATGAACTTATACGTTGTTGAAATTATTGAACAGGCCCCAAATAGTGCGTTTTACTCAGAGTGTCACAGCCTTTTGCTACGATCAAAGTGTTGTGCTCGGAGGGGGGGGGGGGTGTTGAGGATGGGTGGCCTGCCTGAGTTCTTACAGCCAGGTTTATGGCCAACGACAAAAAAAGATTGACCGGCAAAAAAAACACAAAAAAACAAAACAAAACGAAAAACAAACAAACAAGCAAAGTTAGTTTGCAGATAAAATGGTAAAAAATGCAAAGTCGTAGCTAAAATCGCCAATACGCAAGTGGACAAAATTTAGAAAAAGCGTCAATTCGTTATTGCTGAATGTGGAAAATAGTGAATTCTTTACTTACTAGAAACTGAAAAAAAGACCCGAATCCCGGCACTGTAGATCCTAGTCGAATGGAGGGGGAGAGGAGAAAGGTAAAATTCATGGCTAAAATCGGGGAAAACGCAAATTCGTGGCTAAAATGGAGAAATTGCGCTAGTTCGAGCAGTGATCATTCTGAAAAAAAAAAAAAAAGTGCCGCCCCTCATCTATACAAATGGTGCGCCCAGAAAACCGCTTTATAGGCCGGTTTCCCCTTGTATCAAAACGCCGTATCGTGATATGCGATATGGGCAAACTAGACCAAAACTAGACGAACTGTTCGCCCGGAAGTAGGTATACATTTACGCTTTTGCGATGATGTTGGTGGGGGGTGGAGTTCCATGAGCGCCCAAAAGACCAACCTACACTATTTGCACAAAAGGGTCGAAATGCCTAATCTGAAGGTGGTTAGAGGTCCAAAATTGCGAAAAATCTCATATTCGTTTCTAGATCGAGGCAAAGGATGAATTCGTGGATGAAATTGAGAACAAGTGCTTATTCACCGCATTAAAAATTATTTAGGCACGTTATTTTCAGGTAGACATGAAAGGTTGAACTTCCTAGTTTCAACACCCCTGAAGTCCAAGGAAGAGAGAGCCTCGTGGCACATAGCCTTTGATGGGCCTAGTACGACGGTAGAATGCGATTTAACGATATCACGCCATGCCGACCACTCCACGTTTTGCAATTAATTGACAATTAGCACCTGAGCAGGTAATTCAACGGAAATTGAAGACCCCAAACTTATCAGTTTCACTGATATTTTGCACCGAATGAGGCATTGCCACGAAATTTTATTTATCGACAGACTACTCTCCTCACCAATTCACAATTTCATTAAATTCTATTAACCCCCATTAGTGCTTTATAATTTTGCAATGTTTCTCCCTGAAATAGCAATTTCGAGGCTGTTCATCCTCGCAATCAAGCACTTTCGTGGCTATTCAACCCAAAACTTGAATATCACTGCGCATATTTATCCTCAAAACTTGCAATTGCGTGGCGGCTCATCGGAGTAATTTTGACTCTTTTACCACCACTTTACAAAGTTTCACGACTTTTTAGCTCCGAAACTGGCAATTCCGCAGCTAATGAATCTTTGCAGTTTTTGATAACTGTTTTACGCCCCAAAATTGTATTTTCGCTGACGTTTCGGACGCTAAACAATAATTACTTTGTAGGAACTGAAAACGTTAGTGGTGTTGCTGGGAGGGGGGCGTGAAATTTACGATAGGTCGTTAATAATGTGTGACACAGGCAGAGTTGGTTGTGTGCGTAGATGACCCACGTAAGATGAACTGGACCATTACCTCGTTCAGTTGTGCATGACCAGGTGGCAATAATTTCACTTGGTAGAAACAACAGATGCCAGTATGAATAGATTTACGACGTTTTTAAAACTGATTTATTGTGTTGTTGAATTTACAATGATATATAGCGATTGCAAAAGGGGTTCTTGTCGGACCGTTACGCCGTTTTCTGTTAATTTCAATTTTCAATGCTGATTTTCAGCATTTTGTAATTTTCATTTTGCAATTTGCAACGCTGTTCAACGCAATTCTGTTTCATAAATTCTATGAAATAAGCATTGTCGGGTAAGGACCTGATGGATAAGGATAACTGACAATAATGTGACGATTTATTATTCATCATTTAATTTATTTACAAGATGCCGAAGTCAATCTTAAACTTATTACATATTCTAGCAGACCTTTCATACTACGCTTATAGCTTATAATTATAGTTCTATTCTTTACCGGTCCTAACGCTTCCCCAATATACTAATATCTTTACGAAGAAGAGGGTTCCAACCTCCCTTCGCGTTAAAAGTGAATAGGCCGGCTTTCGTCTTTCCCTCGGGTGCTTCGAACCTGAAAGTTGCGTTGGTACGGACGCGGAGACACTTGAAGTCGATCGCCGCCAGTGTGCGTCCATTAAATTGAACGACTAATTGGAAACAGACGTGGTAACTTTCCTCCATTACTGTCAATTCGTAAAATCGAACGCATAGTTTTACTCCAGGGAGTAACGGCAGGGAACCGCACAGCAATATAGAATGCGTTATTGGAATTTTGGGTCCTGGAAATAAAAAAATGATGAGATTTATAACTCCAAAAATCATCTCAATCTCTGTTCCAAAATTGTGACTTTTAAATTCCTTGCTAACAATGATTTCGTCGTTAACCGTAACGCTAAACTTGAAATCAGTTTTATCACGAAGGATCTCAGCGTTTATGCACGCTAAAAAACGAAATTAATATTAACGATGAGTTGATCCAAAATATCACAGTTTATGAACGCGCTTAATACCAGTAGAGTGTAACAAAGTTCCACAACAGCTGGAGGCTTATTCACTAACTTTTTTCAACATTGCTTTTGTCAAAAATCATATGTTTCCGTTCAGTTTTCTTAATTTCATGAATGAGGTTTTAATGTTTCTACCAAAGCAATGTTTCAATCTCGTTAGAGAATCAGGCCCCTTACCTTCGAATTTGTTGAAAATGAGCACGCTTTTGCATTCTTCATGTGACTAGACAAAATTCTTAAGTCTTCACTGACCAACGAAACAGCCGCTGTTGATCGTTTCACCGCTATACCTACGGTATTTTTTCAGAATGTCCTTCCAACCTTACAGCAACCGGAGCGCTCGTCAACTTAAATTTATTTTCCAATTTACGAGAGTGTCGTACTCACCACCTGCCGCCCCTGGAAATTCAATTACGCATAGAAAAAAAACCAGCGTGATTATCACGGTTTTCATATCGGACAACGATAAATTCGATTTTTTCTATAGATCTGTGACGCAAGTGTAATCCGAGTAATCGTTTCTCAAACGGACATCCCTGACTACAGAGTTATGTACTCTCAAAAGAGTAATTTAATTTTAAGGAGGCTGTAAAATCAATCATTAATAGCCTTCAACAGTGATCCTTTTTAGCGATTCAATTCGAAAATTTGTCGGCGGCATTCGGCCATGACATGAAAAACGAAGATGCTGATATTATCCATCACATTTTGAATTTCACGATAACGGTTTCGGGCACCTAGTACTCAGTAGCGGCTCCTACTCCTCTCCGGGCATTCGCAGTTTTAGTTAGGGGGGGGGGTGGAGGCAGCTATAGGATTTCGTCGCAAGCAAACTATGCCGTGCATAGTGTTTATACAATATTCTGCATTGGGGCGGTTCATTTCCACCCGTCCTCTCTGAATTAGATATTTTTATGGACAAGACGTGTGGGAATGAATGCTTCGGTGCAAAATTGTATACAAATGAAAAACGCTATAATATAGATGAAGATTCAGCCACAATCAGCTGTCAAATGTCCAAACATCGTAAACAATTCCAGAAATTAAATGTAAATAACGCGGACAGTTTTTTCCTACATTATTTGTGTGATCATTTCTAGTAAATAACCAATAAATTAGTGAACAAAAACCCTGAAAATACTTTACTTTCAGAAAGAAAACGTTCCACTTTTCAGCCGGTGTGAATGGGATGCCGCGAATACCCAGAGAAACCGCCACTGCTAGTACTCCTCTTTAGTCTGGAACAACCCAAACAACTCTGGGGACGAGAAGTCTGTGTTGCCAGGGTTTATTTTTTGGTTATTGACGAGGGTCAGTTCACGATTTCTGGCAACCACTTCGTTGATAATATCAGCGAATAAAGGAGCCCCTAGACGATCAGTTTTTTGATCAAACGTGGTGGATCAATCGACTGTGACACCCATGACTGACCGTCTAGAAGCGTGTTTTATGATTGAGGCAATGACTGAAGAAGATTGAATGACCACCGCCTTTTCCTCATCTTCCTCGTCTTATTTCTCTTCAGTTGGAGTGCAGCCGCAGTCAACAAAAAAAGCACGGACAAATCCTGGTTTGAACTCATTGCACTCAGCACAACACCGCGAGAGACACTGATACTGGGAAGGGTTTTGTTCAACCAACTGAAAATGATTGAAGCTCACTTCAATCTGTTTGTTCAATATTTTGATCAATCAGACTAACCGTCTATGGGCTCCTTAACGCTAATTCACTGCAATGAAAAACTCTATAATTCGCAGTAAAACTTGAGAAAAATAGTAAATTAGCGGCTAAAATTGAGAAAAAGCTGTAATTCGCGGCTAAAATGTATAAGAAACCTAAACTCCGGGAAGAAAAAACGATCATTCGCAGTTCCTGGTTTCCGGCGGGCAAGTTCGCCCTTAAAATTTTGAATAAGCGCTAATGAATGACTATAAAAGTGAAAATATTGGTAATGCACGCCTAAGGTGGCAAACATAATAGAGCGATACAGATACCGCGATATCGGTTCGACATCGCTGACGTATCGTAACAGCGTCTGGGACAGATAGAAACAGCTTTAACTGTGTTAGAGCGATATTTAAATGATATCGTATCGGTATCGCAACAGGGGCCTTATTACGAAAGGTCGGGAAAAAATGCCGCTAGCGGTATCTAAGGACGCCGAATAAGAAATAACACTATCCCGCCATAGCAACCGCATCTTGCGGCATTTTCACACGGGTTCGTAATACGGCCCCTGTACGAGCACAGACGCAACCAGTGTCTGGTTTAAAGGGTGAGGTTTGGGGGTTTCAACCCCCCCCCCCCACAAACAACACATGGCGTTCACTATAATTTGTCGTCTGTTGGAGGGGTCTGTTGGAGATGATTCCTTGATGACACCTATACCACTATCCAAATATCCCTCGTCTTCAACGCAGCCTGTAGTGCACCTTCTTATGGGTGGGGGGGAAGGTTCGCCCTAGGCTCCCAGTCAAAGGCGGGCCCGAAAAGCTTAAAGATGGAAAAATGAAGGTTTTAAAACGTTGATAGCGGTTAATTATGAGAACAAGCGCTCATTTCCTACTAACAATTGGAAAAATACCATAATCCAACAATTCGAAGTATTCCGAAGGCAACTTCATGGACGGAACAGAGAAAAAATACTGTACGCTGTAATTCCAAGTTAAAAAATAGATAGAAAGGTTTAACTGGTGGCTAAAATTGGCAAAAAGCGCATATTATCAAATAAAATGATTCGCGCATCAATTTGAGAAATCCGCTAATTTACTGATATAAAGTTGCGAGATCATGCGCAATTCGTGATTTAAGGCCCGTTCACAAGCTCTATGTTTGCGTTGTGTGGAGTCTTTGCAACCAAACAAATTGATTCCCTGGAAAAATGAAGCATTTTTATTGGTTGCATAGACACCACACAACACAAACATAGAGCTTGTGAACGGGCCCTTAGAAAAAAAAATGCTAAAATTAAGAAAATAATTTGCGGTTAAAATTGAAAAATAGTGCTAAATTCACATAAAAGGGGTATAAAAGCGCAAATGTGCTGCTCAAATAGAGAAACCCGTTAATTCACATATAGTATACATATTATTAAACACGCTTGTCCATGGCAAAAATTGAGATAGACCACTAACCCCACCACCCTTCCATGATAAGGTAAAGATCTCATTCGCAGCTAAAATTGAGAAAATGCGCTAATTTTCGACTGATGCTTACAATAAACTCTCATTATAGCGACTAAAATGGAGAAAACTACTAATTCATGACTGAAATGGAGAAAAATCACTGATACTCATACTCAAAAACCACGCGTTGATTGCTAGTAAAAATTGAGATAAAAATCAGCAGCTAAAATTTAGCGAATGCGTTGATCGCGGCTAGAGTTGACAAGAATCGCTCATTCGGCGGCTGAAAAATGGAGAAAAACGCTAATTCACGGGTCGCGGTAATTAGTGGGTAAAATTAAGAAATAATTCATGGCTAAATTTGATGAATAGATCGCAGGTGCGGTTTTATGGGGGGCGGTGGGGGCGATCGCCACCCGCCAAAGCTCAGCCGCCCTCAAAGAAACGAGACGTGAATAAAAAGGGAAGGAGAAGGGAAATTTGAAAGATACAAATGGGAGGGAAAGCAAATCAGATATACAGATCCTAGAACTATCTGGGAAATCGGAAAATAACATACTCTTGTAATAATTGGTACTACTAATTTGCGGACAAAGTAGTGAAATTGGCTTTTGAAGGAGCCAAATCTGAGACATTTGGCTACGGAAAAGCGAAGGTAGGGTGAAATTGTTGTTTGAAAGAGCCAAACCCACGAAATTTTGCTGTAGCAAGAGCATACCTACATCCCACGGAATTGGGGACTTAAGAGAGCAAAATTGCCTGGGATTCGAAGGAGACGAATGCGGAGGTTTTCCGTTTGTAAATCGTCGTAACTGGCTTTTGTAATATCCAAAATAACGAAATTTGGCTTTTCGAGTTACCCAAATCCATAAATTTGGTTTTTGAAAAAGATATTTTAGCTTTTGAATTAGTCAAAGCTGCGAAACCGATTTTAGAAAGAGCTAGAGCTACGATATTTTGTTTTTGAAAGAGGGAAAACACGCGAAATTAGTGTTTGAAACAGCATAAATTTTGTTTTGAAGAAGCTAAATCCACGACATTTGGATATGAAAGAGCGAATTTCCTTGGTGACATTGTCGTCTGAAAAGGCCAGTCATGACATTTGTTTCTCAAACAAACCAAATTAGGTTTCGCATTAACCAAAATTATAGGAAGAGCTTATGTCATGAAATTTGGTTCATCATAAATCTTAAATCGAAGAAATTTGGGTTTGAAAGAGCCGAACCAACAGAGTTATGTTTTTGAGAGATCAAAAATCCCAAAAAATTGAATTTGAATGAGCTAAATGCGTAAAATTTGGCTTTGAGAGGTCGAAACTTGGGTTTAAAATAGACTCAATGGCGATATTTGGTTTTATAAAGTTTATGACTACCAAGTTGCACCGTTTCAGTTTCTTGTGTCTCACTTTCTTTGTTGGTTTTTCTGATGGGGTAATTAATGGGGAACACGAATTTTAAGACGCCTTCACATACGATCAGTGAGTGCTAAAATTTGAGTATAGTCATTCAAATTGCAACACGCGCAGGCATTCATTATTAAACATTATACATATAGAGCTCGAAGTTTAAGGATTGACTGTTTACACTAGAAAGCGCCTTCATTTTAGGTCCGTTCCATTGTTTCGCGAGTTCTGCACTTTTGAAGAAAATCATCTGGTTTCATTCAATTTTTCAGAATAAGTCAATGAAATCACATGGTTTTCTACACTAGAGTAACTAGTGCAAAACAATGGAACGGACCTATTTTGATAGATTTAGGCCCGTATTTATGAACGTTTCTTGAAGCTTCCTTGAGTCAATGAACCGTTGAGAACAGTTTTGATCAAAATAAAACATCTGTTCTAAAATGAATCTCAAGGGTTCCTTAGCTCAATTTAAGAAGTTTTTTCCAGCCTATTTCAAGAGGTTCCCTCCAAGGTGATTAAACTTTCTATTCGCAGATCAAACGGGCTGTAGATAGCGCTCTTATTATTCATATTAAGGTTTGTACTTGGGGAGGTTTCGTTTAAATTTAACAGGCTTCAGTGTGTTTGTTTACTGAATTTATCCAAGGAAGTACTGGTATTTCAGGAGTTTTTACTTCTATTGATTATTTTAGGCAAAAATGGATCACTATTATGCGTACGCTCCTACAAGTAACATCGGGAAAAGGATCAGTCGAGTTGTCGGAGCCCCCAGAGCTCCAACAATGACCGCAATCCGCACAATGAATGTCTCGTTCCACAATTATCCTGCTGAAGGAAAATTGAAATAAAACTGACTGGTTGCTGGTCCTAGGGACGAGCAATAATGAAACACCCGGCAGGATAAAACCTTTATACGGAACTTGGGGCGCTTTGGAATGGCAGCACGACAGAACCGGTTTTGCCTCGTACATAAGTGGATGGCTTTGTCCCGTCTTTAATATTGACACAAATCTCGTGCTGCAGGCAGTCCAAAATTGATGTCTAAAGGCCCAGGGCGAAAACACTTGAACTCTCGTGCTCGCAGATCACTAAACATTCTACCAAATGAGTCGACTTGAGGATTGCGGATCCTTCGTTGAGAGGACGTTAATAATCCCGAATGAATTGTATTATTCGTGGGAAATAAACAATGTCGGAGTCATGTTCGTCTGAAATGCATTCAAATAGCAAATCAACAAAACAAAGATCAACGATTGGCATTCAAATAGCTGTCGAATGCTAGTTGAGAATAAATATAGAAACATTAAACTTCCTGCTGTTATCAGTAAGAACAAATTGTCACACAAACCTTATACAAACCTTAGATATAACTTCCTTACCAGTCACCAGGAGGCAGCCACTCCGATTTGACTCGCGAATAGGTGCCTCAGATCTTCGGCCATTATTGTCCTTCACCTACGTCACGAGCAGTCCCAATCGCCTTTGCACTGGAACCAGTACATTATTAATTGTTATTGGGTTGTGATTTTTGAGAATTTATAAATTTCAATTTCAAATTAACCTGCTCTGCTGCTCT
This sequence comes from Corythucha ciliata, assembly GCA_038030265.1. Taxonomy (NCBI): domain Eukaryota; kingdom Metazoa; phylum Arthropoda; class Insecta; order Hemiptera; family Tingidae; genus Corythucha; species Corythucha ciliata. The sequence continues at coordinate 15,117,759 of CM075937.1, forward strand.
ATGGTGAGCAATCAGGAGTAAAGGACTGCTGGTGACGTCAGTCCCCACCCCTCCCGACTGATGGCAGGGGGAAATCTGCGGCACCTATAGAAGAGTTTAGTCACCTTGGGTTCCCTCTGTCTCAACTTAGCTTGGATGAATTTCGGCGAACTGGTCCGTCATTTCGGTCATCTTTCAAGTCTTTATGGTACTATACAAGCTTGAAGCTTGAAGAGTGACTCCTTTTCTTGGAGCCATCGAGAAAGCCAGATGAGTTATTTTCGGGTTATAATTGACTTGATTTGTTGCTAAATTCTTACTTGTGCCCTTGCAGGACTGTTCACAACTTGGTTCGGATGAATTACGACGAACCTGGCTTACTCGTTCTTACGGTACTACATCCCAGTACCACAAGCTTCAACGTGAGACTGATTTTCTTCATTTTTCACCTGATGTAAGTAATCCCTAGTTGGTTATGGTATGTTTTGGTTGCGTTTTAATTCAATGTGTTATCTCCTAGTAGAACACCCGGAGCGGAATTTTCGTCCGTCCGTTCTCTGTAGCCTGTAGAATGAGGAAGATGCATGCTCACCTGTCGCCTCATCATTCCAGCACGTTTTCCTTGGTTTTTCATGGTAGGCATGTTTTATTTGATCGAGAATGCTTTTCTTCAATTACTAACCTATTTCCTAGTCGTATTTCTTTCAATTATATTCATAAATAATGTTTAGGTTTAGTTTTGTTATAGTATAATTAACGCTGTCAGTGCTCTGTCCATTTTCCATTGATTTAAAGCCATTATAATTATTAATCCATCGAACCATATCTTTAACTGTTAGGCTTATCACTGGTTCGATAATGTTACACTTACAATAAATTTTGTTACTTTATTATTTAGATGCTCTTGTTCAAATCTCCATTCCTTCTTCTTATTTCTAGATATTATTTGACTAATTTCAATTTAACCATTCTGTTGGTGAACAATTCAGCCTTGTACCCTATGCGAAATTTTGACCCGTTATTTGTGTGAATCAACCAATTTGTCGGTTACTATTTAATGACTGAGCAGGGTTCACAGGCGGGAATAATTGAGCTGCGCAAACCTACTTGGCTCTTTTTAATGTTGACCGGCCATAATCTGTCATTTTCTATACCACTGCGCGACCAGCGGCCTTCGTGGGGTACATTTCCAACGTCTTCTGCAGGCGGAGTTTTTTCTTAAAAAAATAAAAACAACCTTTTAAGAAAATAATCCCCCGAAGACGCTAGAAATCAATCCTACGAAAATACTGGACTCATCCATCGCGGGTACTTCGGGTCGGAAATTCTCTGGGCGCTTATTCGGTCCCATTTGATTTCGCATCGTTGACTTCTTGCGAGAAGGTTCAGAGCTCATCGATACAGGCTTTCTAACGTACACAGCACTTGACGAGAGATTAAAGCGACAGTCGCTAAACCACGAGCGCTTTTGTAATGATGCGAAATAAATTATTTGTTTTCTAACTTTCCATTTTTTTGACTTATTATTTCTCAATAATAAGTCTTTGTAATCGTATCGCAAAAAATTTGTTTTGACCCCCCCCCCCTCAAAATTTGTAGTTTTACGTTTCAAAGTGCGTAGAATCCAAATCTGAAAAAAAAAATGTCCGTCTGCCGTCCGCCGTCCGGGCCATATCTTGCCCTAGGATTGCTCGAAAAAACTCGTTCTTTCGCACATAGACTCCATTTAGGATCTAGTTGGTTCTAACATCTGATCAGTTTAATCAAATAACTCCCTGGGGTTTTATGAGTCAAAAGCGGGTCCAAAATGGGGATTTTCAAAGGATTTGGGATCATAGGGGTGTGGGGTGTCGATTTTCATGTAATTTCAAGCCGGATTTGACTACATACATGAACAATAAACCCATAAACAGTCGAAATAACAAGGCATTGTTCGATAATTCGCAGCGTTTTTTTATTATGTATTTCCTTGGTTCGAACCGGTGGGTTTTTTATCTGCAGGGGAGAGGTAGCGGCTCGCGGGCGGGCGCTGGGCGGGGTCTAGCCGGTGCAGTGGGGAGGTAGCGGCGCGCGGGTGGTGGCTGGGCGGGGGGCGGGGCTAGCCGGAGGTACAAAATGGCCGCGGGGCGGGGGGCGTGGCCGGGGGCGTGTCGTTATCACACGCCTCGGGTCCCGGCGTGATAAGCCCGTGATTGGGAGCACAAATAGTTATTTGTCAGTTAGTAAACTGTCCATTATTTTGTCTAATAACCTATAATCCGATTTTTGCGTGTTTTTTTTTAGTGTATCATTTATAAATATTGACAGTGGGATCACTAAAGTCATGAAATAAAATTGACTTCCTCTTTTTGGCGTTTACGTAACTAATTTTTGAAGTCACGGTCAAAAAAATATCTCAATGTATTAGGGGAGTACGGCCTGCTTTACTACATTTTAGGGAGTATGCACTCCTTCTTTACATGACAGCCTAGACAGATTGCGTACATTTATTTTGATCCTTTCATTTCTCCTTCATATCCCTCCCCGTTTATTTATTTTTTTTACTACCTATTTTGAAACCTTTAAATATGGGTGTCGAATCTTGTCATACCAGAAGAAACTGGTATTTTTACGTATATTTATTCAAGTGTTTTGGTTCATTAGCTTTCAATTAAGTTGTTATTGACACTATCTTAAATGATCAAAATATTTTAAACATTGTTGCACACTAACCTAACTGTCATCCAGTCCAGTGTTAGGATTGGCCCACAGACGCATCGAATGGATGACACATTGAAATCATACATTTGCATACGAATAGAACGGTATCGTTCATAATTGAGAATGTGAGCATTATTATAAGAAATTAACTTGATCGTGGAAGAATTAGTAAGCGTTCTTAATTTTTTTTTTTTTTCTTGTAAGTATCCAAAAAAAAAAAAGTTAATTCGGAAAAAGAAATGATTGTGCTTGTACTAATTTGGCTATTCCTGCTACATACACGCGCACTGACCTTGTCAACAATAGACACATTTTCATCGACCTTATACGTTCACCCACCAAGCCACTTTTTAAGGTTGCCTAAAATAAAAAAAATCGAGTTATGTGACCGGTCCATTTCAATTTCTATAGCTAAGACAAATAAAACAAAAAAATGGTGGGCGAGGGATTAGTCCAAATAATTAACCTTCGACAGATCGTATAATGTACAGGAAAAGAAGTGATCGGGGGAACGTGGTTGTAAGAACGTAGAGCGCCATAAGTCAATCGGCAGCGATTATTGCTTTTGTTTTTTTCATTTGGCGGACCTTTATAATTCAACCTTGAAACGTTGAATTATTATTCGCTTGTTTTGATTAGAGAACCTATAATCAGACAGGTAAAACCACAGACGCCATGTTCGCTCTTATCAATTATCAGTCTTATAAAATCCACCTTTTGTTGATGCTTCGTGGAGCTCAACAAACATGCAACAAACCACCGCCAACCATTCTTATTAAACTGATAAGAACGAACATGGCGCCGTATGCGTCTACTCGTCTTTAAAGGTTCCTTAGTTTTGATAACTGATAAGTTGGAAAAGCAAAGCTGCATAATCCAGATGATTCTATCATTGATTTTTTTTTTTTTTTTTTCAAATTATTGTCTTGCTCTCAGTGGCTCATTAACATGGTATTAATTATTACTCTCCCACGATCAAATACCGGCGCATCGCATGGATGACACATTAAAATCCGATCATTTTTTGAATTCCAATTCAGAGAAAGAATCAGGCCGCTTAGATTGTACGGGAAACAACGTATTCAATGACTTACGTATCCCGCATGGATGGCATGCAGCGATATCTCAGGTCATTTGAGAGAGGTAAAAAGGGTTCATACCTTTGAATTAACCATCGTTTGATATCATTATTCATAAATAAATCGGAAATCAGTTCGTTTTTGCTTGGGGGGGGGGGGATGGGACCACGCAAAACCCCCTGCACATTCAAAGTTCCTATACGCCACCCTCAAACGGTCTGTTTTTGACACTGGGAAGAATTTTTTGGCCCAATCCCAAATAAATTTCTCCGCTCGTTAACTTCAAAAGAGTCATTCCACAGTTTTTGATGCTACAAAAGCAAAATTTCGCGCATTTGACCACTTCAAATAGTTATTTCGTGGTGTTGTCTCATAGTGGTCATCAATTTCATGAGTATGACTCTTTTAAAAGAATAATTTTGCAGGATTGGCCCACAGAGATGTAGGAACAAGGTGTACATGGGTGCAATGTACCCCCTCCCCTACATTTTAGCCGAGGGGTGCATCCTATGCATTTGTACCCCCTGATTTCGGCTGACAGAGAATCTTTGAAGCCTTTATCACTTGTTGAAAACAAAAATTGTATTCCGTTTTTCTCCTGCACCTCCCGTTTGACATAGTTTCCGAGCTTAGTAAGCCCAAAATACTTGAGTAGCCTGAACAGGCTACTCGGGAAAGAAATTGGCAATTTGTCCGCTGAACCTGGTCGATGAACAATTACAACTATCCCGCACCCGGATCGTACTTTTCGTCCTAAAAACATGGAATATTACCTTTGAATTTTGGTCCCTCAACAGCTTGCCTAAGCCCTAAGCGATGGAAAGCCCTTCACACACATCCATGAATAAAATTTTGTCCAAAAGAAACTATCTCACTGCAAAATTCATTGCATGTTAGCCATACCAGCGCAAGCGCCCCTTCTATGTTCACCCCCCCGCCCCACGCTAATCTCCAATGGTATTCTTCTCAGTGCACCCCCCCCCCCCCGATTTCAAGACGTTCCTACGCCACTGTTAGCCCATTCAGAAACATTTGTATGAATTGAAAACCAATTTGGTGCGTACAGGTTAAAGTACGGAATTTATCGGCATTGGCTAATTAAAAACTAAATTCGTGGCACAGGTTTGCCCCTATAAAGCAATTTCCTGTAGTCTTTTACTGGTAGAAAAGCATAACTACGCTCTGTTGGCCTATTTGAAAACCAAATTCGTGTCCGACTCATTTCAAAAAATTAATTTCGCAGGGTTGGGTCATTCAGAATTAATTTAGCGGGATTGGCTTAAGAAAAACATCAATTCCGCGCACAACTTGTTTTCAAAAATGAAACGTTTCAGAGTTGGCTTGACAGAGAGGGAGGCCCTCTAACTAGCCTAAGCAAGCTAAAACTTGAAAAAATGAAAATTTTGGGGTTTCATGATCATAGAGATGAAAAGGAGTCATATCGTGCCTTAAATCGAGAAAAATCGCTAATTCACCGAATAAAAACGCTACGTGGCGGCAAAAATGATAGACAAAGAGCTCATTTAAGGACAAATTGATAAAAACGGCAATTAACGTCTAAAATCGAGACACATTGCTGAAGTCCTGGTAGCTGAAATTTAGGAATGGCGCTAATTCGCGACTACAAATGAGATAACATTAATTTGTGGCTTAAATAAATGAATAAAAACGCTAATTCGTGGCTAAAAATTTAGTGAAAGCGGTCATTTGGCGTAAAATTAAGAAAACACGCTATAATTCACATCAGCAATAATTGAGAAAAACGCTATTTCCTGGATCAGGTTGAGAAATCGCCAACTGACGACTTCTAAATTCTAATGGCCACTTCGTGGCTAACACGGAGAGCAAGCGCTAATTCACGGCTAAAATTTACAAAATCGATAAATTCGAGGTGAAAATGGGAAAAATCGCTGATTTGCGGATAAAATGAAGCAGAAGCCATTTCGTTTGCTAATCAAAACTTTTAAAAATTGCTTTTTACACGCAATTACATACGTGTATACAATTGAGAAAAACCCAGATTCACGGCTAAAATACGGAAAAGTAGCCAACTACAAACCAAAACATTAGAAAAGCGCTAATTCACGGCTAAAAATGAGAGAAAAAAAAATCAATAGTTCTCTGCTAAAATTCAGAAAAACGTAAATTCGCGATAAAATCGAGTGAAAAACGCTGATTCGTGGTGAAGTTGAGAAAATACCTTAATTATAGAGGAAGTTCGATAAATTGAGAAAGATTTTGTCGCCGGTATTCAATTAAATTATTTAAATGAAATTGATGTATTTCCGGAAGACGATGGAAGGGCATAGCACAACATGATTCGAGTTTCATCCCTTAATTCATGCCGAAAATTGAGAAAAAGCGATGAATTTTGTCTAAGAGTGTAAAATGCCGCTAATAAATTAACGGTTAAAAGGTTAGAAAAAAGTTAACGCGTGGCTAAAACTCTTAGGAAAAGAGCTAATTTCCTGGTAAAGTTGTTAAAATGGACTAATTCACGGCAAAAATTAAGAGAAATCACTAATTCAACAAACAAAAGGTGCTAATTCATGTTCAAGATTGAGATAAAGCTCCGAAACGCGGCTGAAATTGAGAAAAATCTCTGATTCACGGCTGAAATTTATAAGGCGTCATTTCACAGCTTCAGATGAAGGAAATAGCTCCTTGGCTGAATTTATTGAAAAACTCTAATTAATTTCTAAGAGTGAAAAAACTGGCTAATGTGCGGCTAAATTAAGAAAAAAGGCAAGTTTGTGTCTAAAGTTGAGAAAATGCATTTATGCACTCACATTTGGGAAAAATCACTAATTCACGGATAAAATTGAAAAAAACACTAATTTGTGTCTGAAATTGAGAAAAAGGTCCGTATACCAACTATTATGCCGGCCACGATCCTGCCCATAGCTCGAAGGGACGCTAGCAGGACGTCTTTCCACGAGCTCCAGACACAGAACGAGACACGCCTACACTTGGAGGTGCTCGCGTCCGGATGTACGACCGAACTCCCCAAGGCGAACTCCTTCTCCCCAGAAAGAATATTGATTTTCAACATTGCAAATATTGTAAATACCCTCGAAATTATTGGGGCCTGTTACCCAAAAGACAACAACCGGTGGCGACCGTGAATTATTCCTCAATCTTCGGACAGCCTAATTAAGCTACACGTCGTCAAATTACTTCTCGAATGATCTTTATTTATAGCGCGTTTATGCCTAAAACATCAGAATGTATTACGTTCTACAAGACATCGAATTTTTCAACCCCGAATTACGTTCCTTGCCGTATCAAACCCATTGAACACTTGGTTCATCAACGGATTGTAGTTACTCGCATTAATATAAATGAGACCTGATGTTGACCCAGACTCAGAAGCTACAAAACTCAAATCACCGTTGGATCGAAGTCGAAGACAGTTGAGATCGACGGCAGCGATATCTTTAACGGTGGCACGAGCTGAAACGGAGGCACAGGTGTGGTAGCCGTCGTCGTGAACCACGACCTCGTAGACGTTCAAACAGATCTGAAAGACTGGCATGGGAGGAAGAGTAGCGCATACTGGTGGTAAGGCATTTCCTGAAATTCGGTGGTTAATACAAAATGAATAGGTGCACTGGCGTTGGTTTCAAGTATTCGTATCAAACCTTCCATTTCTTTCGAAGCAAGAACTATGCCGTTAAAAGTTAACTCAACTTTGAAGCTCCAATCGTCCATTCCAGCGTTGAAACACACTTTTTTGCGAATAAAAACAAAATAATACCGCTCCAACGTAACTTCAAACACCCAACCACCTCAAAAATATTTACATGACTTGTTGAAGAAACTCGCCGCACAACAGCTCACGTTATACCCTTCTGCGGTGCAAGCATCTATTTTGTTGAATTGATTCATCGCTGATTGCAATTCACTACTAATTAAATCTTGAGTGCTTAAAATCGCGTTGGAAGTAGTTAAGACGGTGGCGTTGAAAACTTTCTGGGTGGCATTCACCGCACTCTCGGCCGCTTGTCGAGTCGATTGCACAATTTTTCCTACGACTGTAAAGATGTTTCAAAGTTAATAAAAATCAAGGCGGGTGGGGGCAAGTATGCAATGAGCTACTTACACGCATCAGCCCTGCTGAATGACCCAACGAAGACGCATACAGCAGCCAAAATAATCGTTACCCTCATTTTATAGAGAAATTCTGTTTTTCGCTCTTTTTAGTTGGCAAAATTTCAACCTCAAAAAGAGCCGTCTAACAACCTTAGAATCAGAATATTTAAAGCTGGAATGAAGCATTTTTATAATACTATGTCCCTTTAAATAATAAGCGATTTCGTCAATATTTGGTCAGGTGCGTCGGCGACAAAACATCCGTAATTATTATCGTCCTGAACTGTAACAGTGACGTCCAGTTTGTTCTACTGGCCGTATTCATTTATTTATTTATTTTTTCATGAAAAGGCTGGTGATCCGACACAGTTCACAGAAAACTGGAAAACAGGAAGTAAATTATTGTATTTTTTCATTACTTCATTATCACCTTTGGGAAATTCTGTGGGCGTTCGGCTCATAAACCCGCAGATAAACCGGTGAGCCTTATTGTTGGTGTGGGCAATAATGTGCTATTCTAAATATTTTCAATAAAATAACGTAGACCTCCTATGGTAGCTTGAGTCATGCGTGATCTCCCTATTGTATAGGAAAGCAACCATTTTGGAGCGAATTAGCACTCAATTTTCTGTGCAATTTCGATTTGTTGAGTCTTGAGTCAGATTATGAGAGTTTGGAATCAATTCTTTATAGGTATTGACCGATCAATTAGACGTTAGAGGCACAATTTGAATTTTTTTTGGTGGAACATCCAGTTTTAGGGCCAATGGATCAACTTCTCGGGCCAGAATTTCGAGTTTATCAGTCATTAACAGGACTATTATTGAATATAAAATGTATTTCTATTGTTACTAGAAGATGTTCGGTAGCCGGCACTGACTGTGCTCATACCACGCTGGATAGCCTAGTAATTGCGATATTTCGAGATAAATATTTGAGATTTAGCAATTTCGGGTCCCCCCACCGCCATAATATTCGCGGAACGAAAAATGAATTTTCTTAATAAAGATCTAATAAAATTAAGGGGAAAACAAATTATTGAATGCCCATTATTATGAAATTGTGTTGTAGTGGTAGCGCGTTATTACTCATGTATGCAACCCTCAACGCTCTCATGTCATGATGGCAAGCCGAAGCGGCCAGCAGCTGCGGAAGACCTTGAGAGACCGGACACCAGAGCCTTTCGCCATCCTCTCGCTTCTTTGTTAACCTTTGTGATGACACAGAGCCGTTTCAATATTCAGAGCAGTTTCAATAATTTTTATCATAAATTTAAAAAAAAGTTGGGAGTTGTAACGTTACTATTCCAGAAAATGTTATTAATTTCTGACTAGTCCTCACAGATTGTTGAGGAACAACTCGAAAATAGTTTTAATTTACTGGGAGAGTAGTGTAACAACTCAAAAAGTAACGGTACTCGCGGCTTAATTTCTCCGCGATGGGCTCTCGGTCTCGATCAAAGCCGGTACAATGAAGAAGTAGCACTGCTACTCCGATTGATTAACCGCTTCTGCGTGAGAAGTAGTAGTCCCAAGCGTTACCTGGCCGTCCTAGAAGTAGCACACTACTATTTTAGTGTAGGGCTTGCCCAGACCTACCTACCTAGAGGTATAACTCAAAATCCGATATTTTTGACTTGTAACACTGCTATTCTCAGGGTGCGAAATATGCTGCAAGTCTTCCAGCATGCGGCCGGCTCCACAAAAGGCGTCGGTCCTTACCCTCATAAGCGGACCAAGAAGGTGGGTACCATCTCCTTCAAAGTTAGTCGATAACGGAGAAAATTTTGTGCTGATGATGGTCCAAAAATGGGCTGTACGGCTGTAATGAACAGCCTCCGAGCTTACAATCATAGCGTTTTCCATTCAATGCAATACACTCGTGTGGTGCAAGTTTTTCCACCCGTCCTCTCATAATCGAAACACGTGTTTATGGAGAGGACGGAAATTCCTATCAGTTGTTCATTCAAACCCTCAGAAATCTGAATTATAGAAAAATAAATATTTGTTATTGAGTCAACAGAAATGCTTTTCCTTTCATTTCCGGCCACTCTTGTCACAACAAGTTGTCGACGAGGATAAAGGGGTCCATAGACGTACAATAAATATTGCGCAATAAATTTGTACAATATTTCGCTTCCAGATGTTTAGGGATAAAAAATAGGTTGTTCATTATATTGTGCAACCCCTATTATTGCATAATATTATTGTACATGTATGGGCCGCAGTGGCGGTTCTTATGGGTAGGCAAGGTAGGCGGCGCCTAGCCAGAAATCAAGGGGCAAATATTTTTTTAGATGCCCGAATTATCATGAAATTATTCAACTTTACAATACTTTAACTTGCGGTATTTTAAAAAAAGCTTTTTTGACGAGGTGGTGATAGCATCTCATAATGGTTGCGCTTAGCCACTGAAGTATGCAACCCTCAACACTCACGTGACATGGTGGTTAGACGAAGCCACCAGTGGCTTGTGTAAGGGAAAAAGGGTGGTTTAAGGCGACGTAACAAAGAGCCTTCGCCATCCTCTCGCATCTTCGTCTATCCCTCTTATACACAGAGGCCCCCTCAAAGCCCGCTCTCTAAGGCTCCTAAAGGCGATCTCGCCCGTCGTCTTTTATGAGAGGGAGCGAGAAAGAAACAGTCAATAGGAAAGAGGAAAGTAGGAGGGTGACGGACTGACGGAGAATAACCTTCGAGGCGCATGGCATGGTTTTATTTTTTCTTGTGCGTCTTTCTGCAGTTTTGCTTGGTGTACTCGGATTTCTTTGCGTCGTGAATTATAAATTAGTTTCATTGTGTATTATTTTCTTATTTTACGATCTAAAAGTAGTAAAATCATGGATCCTGACCGGAGTGCCGTTGATGAATGCGTTGTTTCCCTCATAAATAGGATAGGCCTTTTTCTCAACGGAACGAAGATGAAAAGGTATACATAGTTCTATTTAAAGACCGGCCGTTACCCACGATTTCTATTTTACGTGGGGATAAGAAATCTGGTAAGACGTTTTATCGTTCCTTTAATTCTTCATGGTACAAATCGCAATAAACTTACTTTACTACTAATAAAGTTACTTGCTGAGTACTGCATACATATTATTGTAGTTCACATAAAGGATGTGCAGTGAATGAGGGGGGGGGGCAAATATTTTCGCCTACCCTGGCCAGAACCCCAAGAACCGCCACTGATGGGCCGCTTAAGGATCGTATTTGCTCAGTGATTTTCCCAGAATTTTTTTCACTTCGTTCTGATCGTTATGAATGAAGAACAATTCGACTGATTCATGTCACTTTTGACAACCGCTCTTGGAAGTCAACCAAAGCCATCAGCTCTTCAGATCATTCCATTCGAAAGCTATGACGCCAAAAATGAAAAATTATCTTCCTACTTGGAGCGATTTGAAAACTCTGTGACCTCAAAAACATCAGCGATCAGAAGAAAACAACTCTTCAATCAGAAAAGAACGTTACAATAATCTCGCCGCACTTTTAGCTCCAGAAAAGCCAGTTAAGGACATAGACTTCACCAAATTAGTCACACACTTCACGAAAATTCTATCTCCTGCTATATCTTCAGTCGTCTCACAGCATTATTTTCTCCAAGACACTCAACAGTCACACCAATCCATATCAGATTATGTCGCTTCACTCAAAGAGAACCTAAAAGATTGCAATTTCTACACAACTTGCTCCGCCTGTGATACGAAATTATCCATTGCTGACTCATTTCTTCGCGCTCAATTCATCGGAGGCCTGAAAGACAATTGGATACGCGAGCAACTCCTACAAGACACTCCCCTCGATTGTTTTGAAGCCCTGCTCAGTAAAGCCATAGCACTTGAAGCGGCCCGCTATGAATCGAACCAGTTGGCCAAATCTTTTGACAAACCATCGGATGAAATCACTAATACCCACAAATTTCACCGAGCCACGGACCTCATTATGAAAAACGTTCCCGCTCAAAAAGCCGCAGTCGTCGTCCTAATCAACGATTTCAGTCCAAATGTCGTGTCGATTACTGAGCGTTAGGCATCGATAATCTCTGTCTGAATTGCGGTTGGTCAAACCACACATCGCGCGAGTGCACGAAAGATCGTACGTCACTAAAGTGTTCTTCATGTGGTAAAATTGGCCATGTTTCGAAGGTGAGCATCACCTCACTTCACCGGAAATCTAAAACAAATATCATCGCTTTCACAATCTGATGGAATGTTGGATTTAGGCACCATTTCCATTATTTTCTGAGCCCGTGAAGTATAAAAAGGCTGGGACAAAAGAAATAAGAATCGATTTTGAAATGTTGTCCTTTATAATTAAAAAAAAGATGATTGAGCTTTCGAAGTGTTGTTTTCTTTTATTTGGATTGCCATTTGTTGACTCCTATAATCCAAAAAACTCCTCATGTGCCCTGGAGGATACGTTGTCCGTTACGCGGAAGATTTTCATTAAATGGGGTTCTTGAAAAATTCTCGTCAAACGGACAGTGTGATCTCAAGGACACTGATGTTGATTGGAGTGTAATTATTGAATAAAAGACGTGTTTTTTGAATAATATGCTTTAAAACACAAGACAACAATCCTCGGAAGTCGAGGAAAAAATCAAACCTTGAAAATAAAGGAGGCAATAGCCAAATTAAACATGAAAACTTACCGGCATCGCGTTATCTTCAAGCGTCGGTCTCAGAACAGTAAGCTTCTCCGTAAAATATGTTTTGCCGTGTTTTACCCAACGATATATAAACCTGGATTGCTCACAGTGGTCTGCAGGGGCGTGGAGGGGGCAGGTCGTCCCCTGGTAAACAATCACCCTGTCCCTCTCCTTGTGTAGTTATGGCAATATGGCACTTATTTTGAAACTCCACCCCTCTCATCCACTATGGGAGCTTATTTGATTACTATTATCAGCTGGTCTTTATCAGCAGTGATGAGCAATCCAGTTCTTTTATATATCGTAGGTTTTACCGCCATTTGATACTACAGGGGAGTGGGTATAAGTATGGAGAGGGTAAGGATGAAGAAAGAGAGAACGAAGTTGATGTCGTAGGAGTGATATCTTGTGTTTTTAATTTTTTCTAAAACCGTGTAACCTCAGGGTAACGTTGCCCGTTAAAGGGTTGAGCTGTAGCATGTTATGAATCACAAAGCTCGTTCAAATTGGATTGGTCAAAACAAAGTGATTTTTAAGAGAAAAATCATTCTTGTTTCCAAGAAATGGCCTTTCTGCCGAAAACTCGCTGAAGAACTAAAAAAACGTTCATGAGTAATTTTAAAAATGACAAATTGAAGAAGTTTTTTCCGACCCATGGGATGTCGATACGCTTAGATTTAGTGTAGAGAAGTAGGGGTTGAATTTTTTGAAAAATTAGAGACCCAGGATTTGCAAAACTTTGAGCATCTCTCAAGCCCACAGAAAATGTTTTACCGTAATACGGTTTTCGCTAACGTCAACAATGTCGGTAGATACTAACGCAATTATTTTAAAATTCACCGCAAATAATTTTTTACCGTAGCAAAATACCGCACTTTTCCCCATAGTGTTGGCGTCATGTAAAACGCCACATTAATCAATTGATCTCGACACTAGTACCAAAAAAGCATGTGACTTTTGCACCAACACACAGTTCACAAAAATGCTACGGAATTCCATTTCCTAATCAACTTGCTGGTCAGAATACTCAAATCTCTCCACAGCCTGATCTACCTCCAGTTGATACATCACCGCATTACAGTTCCTCCGATGATGTTTCCACTCAGCAAGATTCACCTAGCCAGCCTTAAACTTCTCGTTCACATCGACCGACCAGGCAAAGTAAACCACCTGGATATTTGAAAGATTATCCTTCAGCACGTTTGCTGAGTTTAAATTAAAGTGGGGGAGAATGTAATGAACAGCCTCCGAGCATACAATCAGTTATTCATTCAAACCCTCACACTTCTAAATTTTAGACAAATAAATAATTGTTATTGAGTCAATAGAAATGCCTTTGCTCTCATTTCCGGCAACTCTTGTCACAAAATCAGCCTTGAAACACGAATTATTATGTCTTCAAAGCTTGACTTATTAGCTCAAAAAATCGAAATTTCCCAGCAAATCAAGTTTACAGGCAGGCTGAAATTTAGATTCTGACAAAAAAAATAAATATTGAAACCCCAGAAATGACAATAATGCGCGGCTTTCGGCAACCCAATTTCTCGGCTTTTGCTCACTCACAAAGCAGATTTCCTTGACCTTTCGTATCTCACACCTTCGAAATCGAAATTTCCGCACGTCCACCCCTTTTTTAAGAGCAATTTTGTGGGTCTAGGAAGCCAGTTTGGTGGGGTTGGCTTTTTCAAAAATTTCGCAGTGTTGGCTCATTAAAACCAATTTTGACGGGGTTATTGACCCACCCAAAAAAGCAAACAATTTCGCGGGATTTGCTGCATGAGATTTTGCGCTGTTCAAAAATCAATTTTGAGGGGTTATCTAATTCAAACAATAACTCCCACGGATTTAGCTCTTTCGACCCCGTGATTTCGTGGATCTTTTGTGATGAGTGCGTTTTAAGAGAACGATCTTGAGGTCTGAGCGTTTTTGTGATTGGAGCTATTGCGGTTTGAAAATTGAGAAAAAACGCTAATACTCGGTTCCGCTGACGGTTCAGCAGCTAAATAATAATCAGTTTGCTGGAAGGCAAAATTGCAATTATTCCACAGGAAGTGATGTTATGGGAGTGAGGGGGGGAATGAAATTTACGAGTGGTCGTTGAAATGTATGACGCACGATGTGATGGTTGTGTGCGTAGTTGACCCACGTAAGAAGCACTGGACCATTAGCCCGTTCAGTTGTGCATGACCACTGACCAGGTGGCAATAATTTCACTTGGTAGAAACAATAGATGCCAGTATGAATAGATTTACGACGTCTTTAAAATCGATTTAATGTGTTGTTGAATTTACAATGATATATAGCGATTGCAAAAGGAGTTCTTGTCGGACCGTCACGTCGTTTTCTGTTAATTTCAATTTTCAATGCTGATGTTCAGCATTTTGTAATTTTCATTTTGCAATTTGCAACGCTGTTCAACGCAATTCTGTTTAATAAATTCTATTAAATAAGCATTGTCGACCAAACCTGATGGGTAAGGGTAGCCCACAATATTTTGACGATTTCTTATTCATCATTTAATTTATTTACAAGATGCCGTAGTCAATCAAACCTATTACATATTCGAGCGGACCTTTTATATTGCGCTCATAGCTTATAGTTCTATTATTTACCGGCCGGTTCTATTATTATTACAGCTAGAAGGCAGAGCAGGAGCAAGACGGTTCCAACCTCCATTCGCTTTGAAAGTGACTAGGCCGTCTTTCGTCCTTCCCTCGGGCGCTTCGAACCTGAAAGTTGCGTCGTTACGGACACGGAGACAGTTGAAGTGGATCGTTGACAGTGCGCGGCCATTAAGTTGAACGACTAATTGGAAACAGGCATGGTAACTTTCCTCCATTACTGTCAATTCCTGGAATTTAACGCATAGTTTTGCTCCAGGTAGTAATGGCAGGGAACCGCACTGGAGTGAAGAATGCGTTATTGGAGTTTCGGGTACTGGAAATAAAAAATGATAAGATTTATAACACCTAAAATCATCTCAATCAATGTTCCAAAATGTTCACTTTTAAATTCCGTGCCAACAATGATATTCTCGAAAACCGTAAAGCTAAACTTGAAATCAGCTCTTTCAGAAATGATCTCAGTGTTTATGCACGCTAAAAAACGAAATGAATGTTAACGATGGGTTGATCCAAATTATCACAGTTTATGAACGCGCTTTTACCCGTTTGGTGTAATAAGGTTCCACAACAGCAGACCTTCGACTTTGTCGAAGATGAGCACGCCTTTTCATCCCCCATGTGACTAGAGAAAATGCTTAATTCCTCACTGATTATGGATAGAGCCACTTTTGTTCCTCTCACAGCTAAACCGAGGATTTCTTGCAAAAAATCGAACCAACCTTACAGCAATCGGAGTGCTTGTCAACTCAAATTTATTCCAATTTAACTCGTGTCATACTCACATCCTGTAGCCCCTGGAAATTCGATTACGCCGAGAAAAAAAACCAGCATGATTATCGCGAGTTTCATGTCGGACAGCGATAAATTCGATTTTTGCTATAGATCTGTGAAGCAAGTGTAATCCGAGTGGATCGTTTCTTAAACAGACATCCCTGACAACAGAGTTATATACTCTCAAAACGGTAATTTAATTTTAAGGAGGCTATAAAATCAATCATTAATAGCCTTGAACGGTGTTTCTTTCTTGCGTTTCAATTCGAAAATCCATCGGCGGCACTCGGCCGTGACATGAAAATCGAATATACAGATGTTTTTCATCACATCAGCCGCGAGCACCTCTCTAAGGTCTGGAACAACTCAAACAACTCTAGGGACGAGAATTCGGTATTGCCAGGGATATTTGTTTTGTTTTGGTTATTGACGATTGCCAGTTCACGATTTCAAGCGACCACTTGACGTTCTTTTCGAAAAATTTGCATTTGGATTTATTTACATGAAGGCCATGTTTTCTGAGTGTTTGAAGACACTTTCCCAACCGTCCACTACAATCTTCAAATGTACTTCCCTGGATTAGAAAATCATCAAAATATGCAACAGTCCCTTCTAAACCAGCTACTAATTGGTCGACGGCTTTGTGCATTGAGAACAAATTCCCTACAGTAAAAGTAAAAAGATACAAAAAGCTAAATATGGACGTAGAAGAAAAGGATGACCAAAAAGATTTAATAACTCAGCAGCATTGCGGATCCACTTGCCATAGAGGGATCAACGATGTTTACCTTAATTTGAAAAAAAAGTATTACTGGCCTGGGATGTTAACAGATGTCACTAAATTTATTAATAACTGTGATACATGTAAGCAAGTCAAGTATGATAGGAAACCTCCAAAACCCGAATTTAGAATAACCCCCACTCCAAATAAACCTTTCGAGAAATTGCAGATAGAAATTATTTTTTATAATAACGGCCTTTTATTAACTTTGATTGATTGTTTTTCTAAAAAATTATTTGCTTATGAACTTCACAGTAAAAATGCGGTAGAAATATTGAATACAGTAAAAGAATATATTAGCATGTTCCCTACTCCTTTGGAAATTCAGGCTTTGGAGGAGAATTCGCCAACGAAACTTTAAAAGACTTCCTAAAATATCATAAGATTAATTTGCACCTAACGACCCCAAATTACCACAATTCTAACGGATTAATCAACAGGGCACACTCGACACTCATTGAAATCATGAACATAGTAAAAACAGAAGACACTAACATATCCCTCAATAATCTTATACGACTAGCACTCATAGCTTACAATAACACGCCAAATTCTCTTTTAAAACTCACTCCTAATGAAATTAACTTTGGAATAACGTTACCTTCCGAAACTAATACCGAAGCCATTCTTGAGCATAAAACCAATGAATATCATAAGGAACAAACTTTAATTCATAAGGCAGTAAAGGATATTATTGAAAAAGAAAAAGAAACTAGAACCGCCAATCTTAATAAAAATCGCGAAAAATTAGAAATACCCGAAGGCAATGTATTTATTAAAACTTACGTTAGGAATAAGGCTAAGAATAAATACAAAAAGGTTCATTATAATAAGGAAGAAAATAAAATAAAAATAGGAAAGAAAAATGTGAAAGCCCATCCAAAACAAATCAAAAGACCCAGGAAACATGAAAATCATTCTAAAACCACTTCATTGCAGGATCAAGATGTCATTAGCCTTGCTTCTTCTCCTCAGCCCGGCACTAGTTCTCAGCTATAGAATAACTGATTTGTCCAATGAACCTGGAATTATCCCTATTAAAATTCAGAGTTCCTTTTTAATAAAAAACTATTTTACTTATGTCCATTCCATTAATGTTACTGCTGTGAAGGATGAGTTAGATTTTATAGAGCAAGCATTAAACTCATCAAATAATTCATTGACTAAACAATCCTACGAAGAGTCCGTCGCGGAACTAACAATGCATTCCTTAAGAAGCCTGTTACGCTCTCATTTACAATACGCAAAGAACAAAGTAGACTATATCCAAACAAATACTACATTCTACTACAGCCAGAAACCGACGAAAACTTAAATGAAGCCCCAGTTTTGTATAAATATTTTGAAAATTTCACTCTGCTCTTACGAGCCCTTATAGCTCCTACTGAAACAACTAAACTTAACTTTGATGATGTCCACCAAATCAACGTTCACATGTTACCCTTAGAAGAATTAGAAAATTTTGACTCTTTCGACCATACACCAATTCTGTACATTTTTTCAATCATAACTCTTTGTATTGTATGTATTTATGCTCTTTTCTTGCATAGAGCGGTCCTTTTAAATTGTATAAAGAAAAAGAAACCCCCACAAGAAACAAATGAACTCGAAATTAACATTCAAAAAATCCCAAAATTTGACTTGCGGACAAGCCAAAACTTAAGGAGGGAGGAGTTATAAGGCTATTTTCCTCTATTTTATTGTAATAAGATATTGCTGGGAATCGCTTAGTTGGCGTCTTCCTATTAATATAAATTTCCCTGTAAAGATACTTAGTTAGTTAGTCGATTGTAGAAGCGCGGCGTGTTAAGTTGTTATTTTTGTGTAAATTAAAATAAAGTGTTTTTTAAAAAACCTAATTCTCGACTTGTCGCATTTAACTATCCAGTAGTTCTATATCTTTGGTTACCCCAAATTTACTACAGTATTGAGTTATTTATTCATATTTACATAATTTTAACGTTCCAAAAGTTGTTTTATGTTTTATGAGCTGAAATTTAGGTCTATTGTAAGCAATTGATCCACAGACGGTGATAGTTTCTTTCTTGCGTTTCAATTCGAAAATCCATCGGCGGCACTCGGCCGTGACATGAAAATCGAATATACAGATGTTTTTCATCACATCAGCCGCGAGCACCTCTCTAAGGTCTGGAACAACTCAAACAACTCTAGGGACGAGAATTCGGTATTGCCAGGGATATTTGTTTTGTTTTGGTTATTGACGATTGCCAGTTCACGATTTCAAGCGACCACTTGACGTTCTTTTCGAAAAATTTGCATTTGGATTTATTTACATGAAGGCCATGTTTTCTGAGTGTTTGAAGACACTTTCCCAACCGTCCACTACAATCTTCAAATGTACTTCCCTGGATTAGAAAATCATCAAAATATGCAACAGTCCCTTCTAAACCAGCTACTAATTGGTCGACGGCTTTGTGCATTGAGAACAAATTCCCTACAGTAAAAGTAAAAAGATACAAAAAGCTAAATATGGACGTAGAAGAAAAGGATGACCAAAAAGATTTAATAACTCAGCAGCATTGCGGATCCACTTGCCATAGAGGGATCAACGATGTTTACCTTAATTTGAAAAAAAAGTATTACTGGCCTGGGATGTTAACAGATGTCACTAAATTTATTAATAACTGTGATACATGTAAGCAAGTCAAGTATGATAGGAAACCTCCAAAACCCGAATTTAGAATAACCCCCACTCCAAATAAACCTTTCGAGAAATTGCAGATAGAAATTATTTTTTATAATAACGGCCTTTTATTAACTTTGATTGATTGTTTTTCTAAAAAATTATTTGCTTATGAACTTCACAGTAAAAATGCGGTAGAAATATTGAATACAGTAAAAGAATATATTAGCATGTTCCCTACTCCTTTGGAAATTCAGGCTTTGGAGGAGAATTCGCCAACGAAACTTTAAAAGACTTCCTAAAATATCATAAGATTAATTTGCACCTAACGACCCCAAATTACCACAATTCTAACGGATTAATCAACAGGGCACACTCGACACTCATTGAAATCATGAACATAGTAAAAACAGAAGACACTAACATATCCCTCAATAATCTTATACGACTAGCACTCATAGCTTACAATAACACGCCAAATTCTCTTTTAAAACTCACTCCTAATGAAATTAACTTTGGAATAACGTTACCTTCCGAAACTAATACCGAAGCCATTCTTGAGCATAAAACCAATGAATATCATAAGGAACAAACTTTAATTCATAAGGCAGTAAAGGATATTATTGAAAAAGAAAAAGAAACTAGAACCGCCAATCTTAATAAAAATCGCGAAAAATTAGAAATACCCGAAGGCAATGTATTTATTAAAACTTACGTTAGGAATAAGGCTAAGAATAAATACAAAAAGGTTCATTATAATAAGGAAGAAAATAAAATAAAAATAGGAAAGAAAAATGTGAAAGCCCATCCAAAACAAATCAAAAGACCCAGGAAACATGAAAATCATTCTAAAACCACTTCATTGCAGGATCAAGATGTCATTAGCCTTGCTTCTTCTCCTCAGCCCGGCACTAGTTCTCAGCTATAGAATAACTGATTTGTCCAATGAACCTGGAATTATCCCTATTAAAATTCAGAGTTCCTTTTTAATAAAAAACTATTTTACTTATGTCCATTCCATTAATGTTACTGCTGTGAAGGATGAGTTAGATTTTATAGAGCAAGCATTAAACTCATCAAATAATTCATTGACTAAACAATCCTACGAAGAGTCCGTCGCGGAACTAACAATGCATTCCTTAAGAAGCCTGTTACGCTCTCATTTACAATACGCAAAGAACAAAGTAGACTATATCCAAACAAATACTACATTCTACTACAGCCAGAAACCGACGAAAACTTAAATGAAGCCCCAGTTTTGTATAAATATTTTGAAAATTTCACTCTGCTCTTACGAGCCCTTATAGCTCCTACTGAAACAACTAAACTTAACTTTGATGATGTCCACCAAATCAACGTTCACATGTTACCCTTAGAAGAATTAGAAAATTTTGACTCTTTCGACCATACACCAATTCTGTACATTTTTTCAATCATAACTCTTTGTATTGTATGTATTTATGCTCTTTTCTTGCATAGAGCGGTCCTTTTAAATTGTATAAAGAAAAAGAAACCCCCACAAGAAACAAATGAACTCGAAATTAACATTCAAAAAATCCCAAAATTTGACTTGCGGACAAGCCAAAACTTAAGGAGGGAGGAGTTATAAGGCTATTTTCCTCTATTTTATTGTAATAAGATATTGCTGGGAATCGCTTAGTTGGCGTCTTCCTATTAATATAAATTTCCCTGTAAAGATACTTAGTTAGTTAGTCGATTGTAGAAGCGCGGCGTGTTAAGTTGTTATTTTTGTGTAAATTAAAATAAAGTGTTTTTTAAAAAACCTAATTCTCGACTTGTCGCATTTAACTATCCAGTAGTTCTATATCTTTGGTTACCCCAAATTTACTACAGTATTGAGTTATTTATTCATATTTACATAATTTTAACGTTCCAAAAGTTGTTTTATGTTTTATGAGCTGAAATTTAGGTCTATTGTAAGCAATTGATCCACAGACGGTGATAGTTTCTTCCGGTCTTCAGTCACTGAGGCGGAACAGAATGTGTATTCCCCACATCACTCGGCCAAGAAGTCTTGTTCCTATGTCACTTGGAAAATGAATTTTGACTAGAGAATCATCAAAACGTGTTCTTTTTATTCTATAACACACAAATGGCGTTTATTCGACCGATCCAAAAAAACCAAATGCCGAGGAACTACACGTTTGTTGGGTGCTACTCGAGGGCTGGAAAGGACCGTGTATCCTTCTCCAGATTCTTTTCCAAGCATCAGGGTTAGGTAATCTTCTTCAGCGCTATAAAAGGAGCACGTGAACATTCTACGTTAAGCATTTCCCAACGCTCTTTTCAGACTAACGCGGTTTCACGAGGCCCCCGCGTGTAATCCGCGTGAATGCCGCTTTCTCATCGAACCAAGTAATATGTACCGCACATGTGTAAAGGTGTACTTGGTCACTACGCGGCAGCCAAAACCGCGCCGCGTGGAACCTCGTATATGTGAAACGAGCCTAACGCGCTAGTTAAAAGTTAAGCCACTTCAAAATTGACGGGATGGCAACGTGAAAAGGTTTGAAATGAAACGATTGCTCTGGTCCGACTACTGTCACCGGAATAACAACGGAAAACTCACTCTTGTCATCACAAAGCCCTTGTCTCCGGCATTCCGAACTCCCGAAGTACTAACTAAGCCACTTCTGTCGACGTGTTGCGGTTCAAGTGATTTCAAATCGCGAAATTTCTCTTGTATGAATGCACTCACCACGTCAACGAGGTAATTTACATTACCCAAGCTCGACATCGCTGGGAAATGACGGGCGTCTGTAGAATTTTCACTAATGAACCTTTGTACTATTTTTTTTTTTTTTTTTTTTTTTTTTTTTTTTTTTTTTTTTTTATTTTATATATGGTATTGGTGGTGAACCCTACAGCCAGAACATAGGTGTATGTGAGTGGTTATTGACTAAAGGTTATTTAGCAAGATTGATTTAAGAAGAATTTGTTAAATGCTTATTGAAAGAAGGAGATTTTACTGTAAAGGTTTAAATTTTTGTATGGATAGATTTGAGGTATTCGTATGATAGATTTCTAAATTGTGAGACGCGAGAATCGACCAGTAATTAAAAGGACAGGGCAGTTTTTTATGAATCTTATTGAAAAATGCCTCACGTTGCGTGCTATACTGTGTACAAAGCATGACTATATGTTCAAGCGTTCCATCTTCACCACATGTCGGACACAAACCCGATTGAGCCACTCCGATTTTGTGCAAAAAAGTTGGGCAAACCCCATGATTCGCACGTAAACGGCATATGACCCTGATTAAATCTTTGGTTGCGTACAATTTTGAGAACCAAGTGCTCTTCGATGTGGAGGGAATATAAGATTTATAGATTAGCCCCTTCGGGGAGGAGGTATACATTTCATTCCATTTTTTTAAATAATAGCTCGAAAGAGAAGCTTGAAGTTCGAAATATTGATGCCTGAGACTTACATGAAACGACGTAGAACAGTCTGAGGAACCCCTCGCCAAATTGTCCGCGATTTCATTGCCCCGAATGCCCGAATGGGATGGTCTCCACATAAACGCCACGTTTTTGTTGACTGTGTATAAACTAGCCAATAATTCAAAAATGTGAACACTGATTGTATTTAGTTTGGATTGGATCCTATAATTTTGTATTGACGTAATTGCACTTTTGTTGTCTGTAAGGATCAAAAGTCGGTTGTGCTGTATGGATTTGAAGTATTTAATTGCCTCAAAAATAGCATAGAGTTCCGCCGTGTACACCGAATCGTTAGTATTAAGGACGAATTGCTTGCTAACGCTTGAGACGGGGTCATAGAAGGCACACCCAACTTGCTGATTAGTTTTGGAACCATCCGTGTATATGGTGTAATACTCTTGAAATTTAGTACTTAAGAAGTGTTCGACGTGTTTATCTATCGTATTTCTAATGCTTCCAGAAGAAAAGGTCGGTGTTTTTGGCAGATTAATTATCCGAATTTGTAATTTCCGTAAAAGTATTGAGTATATTTCTTCATTTATGCGGAAAAGAGGAATTTTTCCATAGCTTAAAACCTGCTGGTTTATTAATTTATAATTACGGAGAAAACTGTCTGCTAGCAGAGGTGACGACTTCTTAACCCAAAATGGGGAAGTTAGGTTTAGTGTATTGAGCAAAGCAACTTTCATTAAACATTTTGGATAACGGGTCTTTATTTTTAATAATAATCTATCTGCTAACATTTCCCTTCTAATCTTAAGAGGGCATTCCCCCGCCTCATTCTGGACCACATCGGACGGGGTCGTTTTTAGCAGCCCCAGGCATAATTTGAGGCACTTGTGTTGAATCGTGTCAAGCTTTCTTAAATGTGTTTTAGTGGCCTGCCCGTAAAACACACTCCCATAATCAAATAGAGTCCTAATTGTCGCACGGTAAAACATTAGAGCAATGTTGGGGTCAGCTCCCCATCTCAGATGACACACCATTTTCATTACATTCACATACTTTTCCGCTTTTTGGGCTATGTAGTTAATATGGTTAGACCAGAGTAATTTACTGTCAATTTGAATGCCTAGAAATTTTATAACATTTTTAATAGGATACTTATCGCCATCTATCTCAAGATTTTCTGGAAGATTCGTATTTCGCATTCTAGAAAATGGACAAATTACAGATTTTTTATTTGATGAGATAGTTAGACCGAGATTATTCAAATAATTTTTCACCGAGCGTATGCCCTGCGTAATTGACTCAACAGCAGAGGGAACATTGGTAGATGTAGAATAAAGACATATGTCGTCCGCGTATTGCAATATTTTAACATTATCTGGAAGAACGGTTTCTATGTCATGTATGTAAATAGCGTATAAAATTGTACTCAACACGTCTCCCTGAGACAGGCCATCCCTCGCCCTTCGTGTCCCAACTAAGGTACCGTTTACCAATATTTGAATTTGTCTTTCTTCAAATATCGCGATTATTAGTTTAATTAGTTCTTGTGGAATGCCAATACGCAACATCTGTGATTGAAGCAAGGACAGATTGACGTTATCAAATGATCCGTACACATCCAGCGTTGCAACAACAGTGGAATGTTTGTGTGTGAATCCGATCTGGATGTCTGTGACAAGAACAGCCACGCTATCCACGCAGGAGCGGCCTTTCCTGAAACCGAACTGACTGGAGGGCAGTAGGTTATAAAATACGGCACAAAAATTTAATATAACGAAGCCCTTGGAAAACTACCGAAACTTTTCGACATTTTTGAAGAGAGGGTGGAGAAAATAGAGGAAGAAGTTCGGCTTAATGAAACAAATTATGGTATCAAAATTATTACTTCTGGGACGGCTTAGGGTATCCGTACACGGAATGAAACGCACTCTTTCCGACCGCCAGCTGCCGGAGCGAAATTTTATTCATTCAGTTTTACGGCCGGTTTACGGAGACGAAAAGCATGAGCCAGCGATAAGACGTTGGTTGATAATCCAGGGATTGTTGAAGAGGAGTGGGGTGGGCTGTTTGTGTAGGGAGAAGGAGAATGCAGAATGCTCAACTTAATTAAGATGAAGGGGCGGGGTTAGAGTGAAATACGCATAGTCAGATCGCCAGCGAGAACTTCTAAACTTCGAGAAAATGTACCCTACAACGAAACTACGGACGTATCCACGTCAAAATGGTTGGATCCTTTTTTATTAGGGAATAGACCTTCCCCAAATTGAACTGAACACTACTGTTTTTTTATGTTTAAGCCGGACTAATTAATGAATTTCTCGATATAGCTTCGTTTTTTTTACATTTTAGTTCCCCATTATCATTTTTTCTTTCAATTTTTACTATGGATTAGCGTTTTATGTGTAGATTTAGCCTCGAACGAAAGCTACGCATTTACATTTATTCATTTCAAACCGGAGTTCAATGATTACCCACAATGTTAGCCGCGCGTTTAGCTCTTTTTCTTAATTTTAGCAGCGCAGTAGCGTTTCCACCGTTTGCATTAGCGCTTTTACTCCATTTTCCGTGAATAGGTGTTTTCCTAAATTTCAGCTGGAAATTTGCTATTTTTCCGTTTTCATAGAAGCGAATTAGCACTTTTTCTCAATTTGAGCGGAAAATTAGTGTTTTTTAAAAATTTTAGTCGCGCTAATTAGAAATGTTTTCAATTTTAGGCGCGTTGTTTTTCTGGATTTCAGCCCCGCATAAGTAATTTTATTTTGTTTCTAATTCCTGCTATGCATTAGCACTGTTTTTCAGTCTGATCCTCGAATCTTTCGGAAGCTACAGATTTGAGTTTTCTCAATTTCAGCTGTGAAATAGCATTTTCCACCGATTTTGCAGCGAATTAACACCTGTTTTCTCTTTTATATACGCGAATGGGCGATTATTCGTAATGTGAGTTATGAATTTACAATTTTTGCCCAATTTTAACCCAAATCAGAGTTGTTTTTGTCAATATTGCCGCAATTTTTTTTACTCATACATCCTTGTACAATTAACAGTGAAAATACAGGGTATTCTCAATTTTAGCCGCCCCAATAACAACACTTTTGAGCTGCTTTCTACATTTTAGACGTAGAATTTCCGCCATGCACTGCGAATCGAGGTTTTTTTCTCAATTTTGATCGAGAAGTTGCATCGTGAGACAACAAATCAGCGCTTTTTCGCCGTTACATCCACGAATATTAGCGCTTTTTCCTAGGATTTTGCAACGTCAGCAAGTTGCAACTTGCCGATCAATACATTAGTGCGCTTAAGGACCTAACAAAACTGGAGACGATGAATTTTCTCTATTTTAGCAGCAACTTCTCGAGAAGGCTGGAATTTTCTGTATTTGAGCCATCAGAAAAGCATTCTCGAGGGGTCAATCGAATATTCAGCTCACACTCTTTGCTGATATTACTTTTAACGTTATATTCTCCAGGTCGGAAATGGACTGGGATTCGTAGAAAGGAGCCAAATCGCTGTCCAACCTTTTCACGTACTTACATCCATGAGTGAACCTAAAAATCCTCACTTTTCCGTATTTAAGCTTTTCGGGGGGTGCCCGGGGTGGTCTGCCCCCCTTGCCACTACCACAGTACGCTACTGAGAAGAGCTGGTCTCATTCTATAGGTTTTATGGATCTGAATTTGACAGCTTTTGAGATACATAATATACAAAAACTTGCTAACTTTCAATAATTCAGGCCCGAAGTTTCACGGATCCCGCAATACTTCTTCCAAGTATTCTAACACCCAATAATTTAATAATGTATTCCGACAGCGCATCGCGAATATTTTAGTCAATGCGAAGTGATTTGAACGATCCCTCAGCCCCAAAATACGGATGGTGCGAATTGAACGCGTTTGACGGCCGCTTGGTCTCATCCGTTTTCTCACTGAGTACATTCACAAACCAATCACGATTTTCGGCGAAGCACTTGTAGACAATGTCTGAAAAAAAAAAAAAAAAGAAGAAGAAGAAAAGAACATGCTGTAACACCTACAGTTAGCCCCAATGTGTACAGTAATGTTTTACCACTGATCTCCTGGAGAGAAGGACCCTCGCTATTCACGGGTTTGGGTAGATATTCTTTGGGAATTATATCAGTCAGGCTTTCCCATCCTTCTGTATACAATCTTACCTGAGAAAAACAAACAATAAGTAGTTAACGTCCGTTATGTAACATATTCAATTAATTATAATGAACAATCGTAATTGACTCTCATCGAATTCTTGCTTTTCATAACATTGTACACAAACGCGACTTATGGATATTTCTATCAGTATGTGAACATTCAAAGCAGAGCTATTTCTGTTTGCGAATTTACTTTTTACGCCGAGAGATTTATGTGCTCTGATGTAAACGGGCGTTAAGACTTACCCTGTTAGCAAGTTTCTTAGTTAACAATGGCTTTAAAATAAAGTTGACCACGTTCACAATATACGGCTGCACGTTTATGTAAACAATGTGTTGTGGTCTGATCGGAAAAGCCTCCTGTTTAAAAATCAAAGCACTGTTCATAAACCTCAAAATACATACAATATTTACTGATAATTTACCACTATGTAGACGGAGTCTCTCCATAAGCGGGTTGACGCTTTAGTCAGGTCAATGGTGCTTTTTTTAAAGTCACAGACCGATATGACCTGGCGTGACGTTATGTCGTCTCGTCTCAATAGAAATTCATACAACATTACGATCGCTCTCAACGACTCCCAGTACTTGTTGTCGAACTTTTCACTGGCTTCGAGGAACAATACGATAGTGCCGTTCTCCTTCGGTAAAAACCCCAATAACCTGAAAGGGAAAACATCCTCATGAATGGATTTTTAAAGAGGTGTGAGAAGTTCGGAATAACTCACAGTCTTTGGCTCAATTCTTTCATCTCGACGCTGCAAGGATCGAAATTTTCAAAAACTGGTGAATCCGAACTTCGAAATGAATAGTAATTGTCAAGTTTCTGTTTCGATCTTTCCAGACTGCCTTTACAGCCCATAAGGAAATTCATCAAAAAACTGTCGCTTTCTACACGCAAAACATACACCCACGCACCCATTATGAATTTGTCGTTTCTTTTCTAAACTTGCTTTTTTTATATATACGTATACCTTTGAGTCTCGAAGGTGGTAAATGACACTGTTCGTTGAGCCATGCTCGCAGAGTTTGAATGTCATCTTTCAGTTGATCGCGACTGTAGTTGATGCTTTTCAAACAGGCGTCTTCTTGTTCTTTGGTCGCTCTCTGGAACAACATGTTTTGAACACTTGGAATCCGTTGGATTGAATGCTTATGACAAAATTCTCTTGATACGACTGGGGATCCAAAATAATTCATGATAATTATAAATATTGCATGTTTAGGTAAAGAGATCCCAATCAGGATTTTTCTCATAGGTGGGGGCTAATCGATAGCCATCATAGAAAAAAATATTCTCACTTATATTAAAAAATATTCGCATGTATAAACATGAGCGTGGGAAATATTTAATTTATTAATTACGTTTCCTTGTTATAAATATGTCGCATCCATGTCGAGTAATTGTCCACTTCACGAAATGGATGTCCATTTCACGAAGTGGCTCCACTTGCCGTAACTTAAAAAAATTACGACATCTGGACGAAAAAATTGTCGATTTCTTGAAAAGGATATCGTGTTTGTCCAGTTGCTGAAATCAAGCTTTCTTACTGCAACGTAGTTGATATGATCAGCTCAAAATAACGCAGGGAATATGCGTTGTCTATTTCAAAGCAAATCGACATGTAAGTTGATGTGTTGCATGAAATAAGCTGTTCTAAGTGTGTCTCAGGTCATGTGGATTAAATAGGGATAAGTTGAGTTGACTTGAGTTGCAAAATGAAGTAACATGGAAGCTATTAGATTGCATATCCCTTAGACGACGAGGTGGACGAGGTGGGTAACTCACTTGTTTGTTGTTTTTTTTCCCTAAAAAATCTCGTAAATTTAATTTGTACTTAGATAGGTGTTTCATTTAATGACAAGGTTCATTTTACTTTTCGGCTATTTACGATACGTAAAAAGTGTGTTAACCCTTCAAGGACGGTAATTAAAAAGGGTAATTTTTTTTTTTTTTTTTGCTTGAGCACTATGTATTCAATTCTAAGGTCAAAATTAGCCTGGAAAAAATGTTTTAAAAAATCTTATTCTCAGGGGGTGGGGGTAGTGGCCCGTGATTATATGAACACGCCTGTCCGTAACACTGATTTTTTTTTACTTTTGAAAAAAGTGTAATTTAAACGAAATTTATTTTATTTTTACAAAAATTCAGAATACGTATTATGTTTTTCATTATACAAGATGAAGTGAAGAAACTTACTGGCGGTGGTACGACTCGAAACAAGAGACACATAAACCAACTTGGCACTTTCTACACATTGTTCTGACAGTTCGTGAACACTCCTCCTTTGCGCATCGTCTTCGAGGACATTCACCGACATAATGACCTCGATCGTCGTACCGAATGTCATGTTGCACTCGGGAGCTTCGGGAGCCCGCTGAGGTTGATGATTTCCCTCTGACTAGAAATTCTGTTTTTAGAGTGGTAAGATAATGAAGGACAATGTCACAACTTGCACGAATTGCAGCTTCGTGACGTTGTGACCAGATTTTTTGTGTAAGAGCCATGCATTGTTCATCGAAACGTCTATAGCCCAGGTGAACAGGGGCCACCACCATTTCTTACTCCGGATGTTTATGCGGTGCTCATTCACATATTGATCCATTCTATCTGTCCCACCCATGTTACTGTTGTATAAGGCAACAGCTTGTGGGATATTTACGTTCTTCTTTTTCTCTTTGCTGTACCTAAGAGCGCCGACAGTCGGACAACATCCTGCTGAAGTTGAGGCGATATTGACGATGCTGTTGTCCATTCATTTGCAAACAAAAATTCCGTCATTTTTTTCTATAACGTACTCTGCGCTGCCTCTCGCCTTTTTTTTCATTTCGCTCTTTGATGGACGTGGGCAGGTTTTTGGGATTCTATTTTCCTTCAAGGTTCCCGTACAATTGTATCCTCTATCTCGCATGTGCTTCAGAAGGTTCATACTCGTGAATAAATTGTCGACGAAAATATGATAGGGGTAGTTTTTCTTGTCCGAGGGTAGATTGTCGAGCATTGTGACCAATGGGCTCGCCGCTTTGCCAAACGTGTCTTCGTAAACTGTGTTGAGGGTCTTAATCTTCCCCTGGTAGACTTCGAAGTCGATTAAGTAGCCGTAGCTCGTGTTGAGACACCAAACCTGATTTCCCGCGTAAAAACTGTTTACACCCATCACGGCCAAAATACTTCACCATGGATTCGTCGAAGTCCAAGTTGGGCGTCGGCACGAAGTTTTCGATGAATTTTTTACGAAGAATATCCAGCATAGGACGGAGCTTGTACATTTTGTCCATCTTGTCAATTTTGTTGTTGTCGGCCGCGTGAATAAACTTCATTATTTGTATGAACCGATCACGCCGCATACTCGAAGTGACTAGATCGTTCTTCATATCAGGTTTTGTGTCCCAATACATTTTTTCCCCGGGAAGAGGATTGTATCAACTCAGGAGCAGTATTGCAATAAATGCCCGGATGTCGGTCCTCGATATGCCGGGGCTAGCTTCATTCTTGAAGGCAGCATATTTTTCTGTCTCGTCTTTTAGTAGCGTAATGATTTCATCGTCGATGAATAATTCGAAACACTGGACAGGAGTGAGGTCTTTGTATTCGTTGAAATCATCGCCAAACTTCGTGG
Source organism: Corythucha ciliata (assembly GCA_038030265.1). NCBI lineage: Eukaryota > Metazoa > Arthropoda > Insecta > Hemiptera > Tingidae > Corythucha > Corythucha ciliata. The sequence continues at coordinate 15,148,274 of CM075937.1, forward strand.
GGGTTGCTTCCAAATCACCCCTTATCCAATTAGTTTTCCTTCCTTTTTTACAGTAAGATTTTTCGTCAAAGGAAAAGCCGATCCTTTTTTCGTTTTTCAGAACAACTTCTGCTCCGCTATTCAATTGCCGACCACTCAAATTGTTTATAAGACCTCCGTTGTCTTCATTACCACTGTCCTCGTCAGTCACAGCGGCTGGGTCAGGTGGAAGTATAAATACGGCCTCCGGTTCCAAATCCGACTCTTCTTCGCTCACTGCTCCTTCCAAAATCTGGACAGCCTCATCCACTGTCAAGCCGCCTATCAGTTTCACGTTGTCCCTAAGACATTAGAAAAACAAAAAACAAAACAAAACAAAAAAAATGAAGACAACTCCATTTGGGGGAGGGACAGGAAAAAAACGACAGGGGCAGAGACCGGCGTGATCAAATGATCACGCCAGAAAAATCGTGAAAACTGTGACGTTTATCGAATAAATGGAAACGGAATATAACTTAACACTACTGAGGGACTGTAATAAACAAGCTATTACAAGAATTTCGAAAGAAATCCCATCAATAACTGCATAAAACCGCTTACCAAAAAGTTGGGTCCATTGTCGCTTGTTGATATCACTTTTTTTTTAATTTTCACTGTGAAAAACACTAATTTTCTGCTCACTCAAAAAACAAGTCGCTGCACTAGAGCCTCAAGAGACGAATTGCAGGGTGAAAGAGGAGTTTTGGATGAGTGGGGGAAGACAGGGCTAGACAAGTCAGAGCGTGATCGTATGCACACGCCCGTACCTGAAGGGTAGTGATGCACCGAGACCGAGAAAAAGTCTCGGTCTCGGTCGAAATCGAGACCGAAACCGAGATCGAGTTTGCATTTTTCGGACCGAGACCGAGATCGAGATTGCATTTTCCGGACCTAAAGTCTCATTTTCTCGAGACTTAGTCTCGGTCTCGGTGTGTTCCAAAAAGCACGATGCATATAGTGCCGGTATAGATCTTTTTACACAACAAATGAACCCAATATAATGCTCCCCTCTCCGTAAACCGGTTTAGGTCTTTAGCCCGGACCGAAGACCGGCCCGAATTCGGTTCGTTTCGTGCAGAAATAGCGTGCCTCTAATTTCTCAAGTTTGGAATACTGTGACCTACACACGTAGCATCAAGCATGAAAGGGCGAGTCGGAGACCTTTTAAAGGGAGGGGGGAGGATCGAAAACCCTCTCATATAATAACTCCCTCCCCACACGAGTTTTCAGCGATTTGACAAGACCTATACTAGCCTACTAGGGTTAATAACATTTTTACGCCCATTGTTGGATCGGATGTAAACTTATTCCCCTCTAAAGTGTAGCATTTTGACCTTACATAGCCCACGAAATGTGTACATATAGTGCCAAGGGCGGATCTCGGACCTCTCTCAGGGGGAGGTAATCGAAGTCCTTCCCCCTCACCATATGCACCCCCATCACCTTCCCACCCCACCCCTCTCCAATATTGAAAGTGATTTGGCCAGCTCCAGCTGGGGGGGGGGGGTATTTCTGCTGAAGTCACTTGCATGGGGGGGGGGGGTTATAAATTAAATGCTCCATAGCCGACCACCAGCTGCCGGAGAGGGTGGGGTAACTGGGGGTCTGTCAAAATCACTCTAACCATATGAGTGGGTAGGTGGTGGGGGTGAACCGTGGGAGGAAGAAGGGTTTTGATCCCCCCCCCCCATCCACCTCTTGTCATTAGACCGAGACTTTCGAGACGAGACCGAGACTTTCGAGACGAGACCGAGACTTTCGAGACGAGACCGAGACCGACTTTTTAAGTACGAGACCGAGACCAAGACCGAGATCATCTTGCTAATGACCGAGAGCGAGACCGAGATGCGTAAGTCTCGGTCTTGGTCTCGGTCTCATGCTTACGCATGTGAACCTGGCACAACACATGTCAGAAAATTTAACGAAAAATGAATCAATCGTTTGTTTACCGTTTGTTTACGTTTGTTTTGCCAAAATTTTCGTTTGTTTAGCATTCGGAATATGATTTTTTTTTTAAAACAGCATGTGTCGGGCTAAGTTCACGCAACCCGACACATGGGCGGAATCGTTTGTTTCGCGTCATATTCCGTCTCATTATCGTTTGTTTACGTTTGTTTAGCCGAAATTTTCGTTTGTTTAGCATTTTGAATTTATATTTTCTAAAAAATCAGCATGTGTCGGCTAAGTTCACGCAACCCGACACATGGGCGGAATCGTTTGTTTCACGGCATATTCCGTCTCATTATCGTTTGTTTACGTTTGTTTAGCCGAAATTTTCGTTTGTTTAGCATTTTGAATTTATATTTTCTTAAAAAATCAGCATGTGTCGGGCTAAGTTCACGCAACCCGACACATGGGCGGAATCGTTTGTTTCGCGGCATATTCCGTCTCATTATCGTTTGTTTACGTTTGTTTAGCCGAAATTTTCGTTTGTTTAGCATTTTGAATTTATATTTTCTTAAAAAATCAGCATGTGTCGGGCTAAGTTCACACAACCCGACACATAGGCCGCAACGTTTGTTTTACCGCGTATTATCCTTGCGATCAAATTTTTTAGGCATGTACCATCGTGTGAGGCCATGTTCACTCTACCTTATTAACGGGCTAATTAAGTGTTTAAGGGTCACTATAGAACATTTTTTTTGTTAAACGGATTTATTCATGTTCGTGAAGATGTGTAAAACAGCAAGTGAGGAAGCACATCCTGTGAACCCTGCACGTTTTTAACTACTTTTTTCGCTAAGCCGTCGTGCAAATCCCAGGAGGTAGGCTTGCGGCAGTAGATCACGTAATACCCTGGTCTGTAGGCAATTACACCTGTGAGCGAATAACTCTTCCCCCCTAAGTTTATATTCGTAGGAATTTCATAAAGTTGATGGCGCCTATTGTAAGGAAGATCGCCGATCACGGGGTGATGTGTGCCGATGTAGTCGACATCAACAATCACATGGTCACCCGCTTGAATGGAAATGGTGGAGGAACCATCGCAGGCCGAGGAGCATTTTATTTTTGAAAAATTTCCGTCTGGACTTCTGTCAGCTCCACTTCCGACGACGCAGTCTAAAATGGATTGCTCCAGTGAAGAGAAGCCTCTGGAACAAATCTCCACCATATTTGTGGGAACAACTTCATATTCCTTGCGGTTGCGCATCGCATGTTCACACGTGTCTCTAGTACAAGTTGTAGTTGTCTGCTATGCTCACAACTCCGGCGAGGAATTCTTGAGCCATGGTAGTTACGTTACCCCAGGCATTCAAAGTCATTGGTATCGATGTCTTGGTTCTTATTATTATGGCTAAACAAACGTAAACAAACGATAATGAGACGGAATATGCCGCGAAACAAACGATTCCGCCCATGTGTCGGGTTGCGTGAACTTAGCCCGACACATACTGTTTTTCGAAAAATTCATACATGAAATGGTAAACAAACGAAAATTTCGGCTAAACAAACGTAAACAAACGATAATGAGACGGAATATGTCGCGAAACAAACGATTCCGCCCATGTGTCGGGTTGCGTGAACTTAGCCCGACACATGCTGTTTTAAAAAAAAAATCATATTCCGAATGCTAAACAAACGAAAATTTTGGCAAAACAAACGTAAACAAACGGTAAACAAACGATTGATTCATTTTTCGTTAAATTTTCTGATATGTGTTGTGCCAGGTTCACACGCGTCTCATGCATCACTACTGAAGGATTAAAACGGGAAAAACGCAGTGGGCCACGGCCGAGAACTTGCCAAAAATCACAAATTAATAGTGGGACACATATAAGGACTCCGTCGTTGCAGTAATTTTTCTGACGCTGTCTTCGAAGGGATATTGCACCTTATTAAGTCAGGATAAAAAATTTGAAAACAAGTCAATGTTTATAAGAATTTTATCACACTTTATGCAAAGAATAACTACGTTTATTGTTTATACAGTTGTAGCTGCTCACACGATAACTATAACGTTGGCGTCTTGAAAAGTACCGGGAGAACATGTTCCATAAATGATTTTTTCTCAAAACAAAGGCCAGATTTGTCCTTATTCTCATGCCAAGAAGGCCAAGTTTTCATTTTTATGCAATTTATCGAAAAAAAGCGACAGACCGATGGCATGCTGAAAACCATTTTTTTCAACATTTCTGAGGTCGTGAATCACAAATATGAAATCCTCTCGGACTCGAGTTTTTTCACAAACACCATGCTTCCATTCTCGTAGGGAACATGGAAGTAAAAGGCAATTATTTTCCCGGTCCTGACTGTGGGAGATCGTAAAACCCAAAATTAACAGTTTCCATTTGCTCAAAATGTTGCATCGGGCTGTCCATTTCCACTCTTGCTCGCTGAATTAAATCGTGCTGGGGAGGAGGCGGGGTGGTACGGTTTTTTTGTCACGTATAGGATCATTCACTATTCGCCTTGATCATAATTCAGGCAGCGCTGCAGTTGGCCATTTTGGAAACAGTTGTTGTGGGTGATTTCCATTAGAAACTCGTAGATGAGCTAGTTCCCAAGTGGCCAACGACAGCGCTGCCCGAATTATGAAATAGCCCAATACACTATGATCCTGCTGTCAGTGGCGTAGGTAGGAATTTGTCATAGGAGAGCGGGGGATCTGATTAAAATCTCGGTACGGGAGGGGAGGTGGGTAATTTCGTAATTTTAGTCGTCATTCCACCCAGTCTGCACTTTCTTTAATCTATCTGGCCCCATCACCCATAGCTTTGCCCGAGAACAAAATTACTATTAATACCTAATTCATCCAGACATTCCAGAATTGTCTTTTTGATAAAACCTTCCCTGTTATGGAATGAGTTTTTGTTTGTCGGGGGCGCCGGGCTTTGAACCCGGCAGGCGCCTAAGCCTCCCTTGGGCGTTTCTGTCGGTGCGCGGTTTGTTGAACGCACATCGCCGGGAACGCCCTCACGAAGCCGGGTGTGCCGTGTCACAGCTCGCCGCAGCCTTATAGCGTAATGGGCAATGGCTGGATTCGAACCCAGGCCCGAGTAGAGTAGAGTCAAGTCCGCTAGTCCCGGATACAGATCGACAAAGTCGATGACACGAGTATAGTTGCAAAACGCTCACTTTCAACCAATTTAAGGGACAGTGGTGGCCACTCAATGATGTTGAGGAGGAAACGTCGTACATTGGTCAATTGAGCATTATCCACGGGACTCATACTGGCTCTGGAAATCGAAATACTCAGAGAAAAGACCAGTTAAGGGTGATTTTTGGAGGAAATGGCCAACATTTAGAAATTGATGATGAGGGCCCGGGGTGGAAATCTCCGGGAGGCCCCTAAGTCTCTGTGTAAACAAGAAAAATAATTTTTACTTAGCCTTTTCCTAAAATTTTAGTCAAGAATTACCGCTATTTCCCATTTTCCATCCGCCAATTAGCGCTTTATGACCAGTTTAAGCCGCAAATTTATCACTCATGAATGAGTGCACTTTGTCAACTTTATACCCGCAAATTACCGCTTTTCTCAGCTTTGGCCGCGTGTATCGTTCTTCTCAATTTCAGCCGCGGATTAGCGGTTTTGTCCCACCCCCTCCCACTGCTATGAATTTGCGTATTTTCTCAACTTTATAGCAGCAAAGTAGCGATGTTTCTATTGCCAAGTTTACATTGTATCTTTCAAGATACATTGCCAAGTTTACATTGTATCTTTCAAGATACATTGCCAAGTTTACATTGTATCTTTCAAGATACATTGCCAAGTTTACATTGTATCTTTCAAGATACATTGCCAAGTTTACATTGTATCTTTCAAGATACATTGCCAAGTTTACATTGTATCTTTCAAGATACATTGCCAAGTTTACATTGTATCTTTCAAGATACATTGCCAAGTTTACATTGTATCTTTCAAGATACATTGCCAAGTTTACATTGTATCTTTCAAGATACATTGCCAAGTTTACATTGTATCTTTCAAGATACATTGCCAAGTTTACATTGTATCTTTCAAGATACATTGCCAAGTTTACATTGTATCTTTCAAGATACATTGCCAAGTTTACATTGTATCTTTCAAGATACATTGCCAAGTTTACATTGTATCTTTCAAGATACATTGCCAAGTTTACATTGTATCTTTCAAGATACATTGCCAAGTTTACATTGTATCTTTCAAGATACATTGCCAAGTTTACATTGTATCTTTCAAGATACATTGCCAAGTTTACATTGTATCTTTCAAGATACATTGCCAAGTTTACATTGTATCTTTCAAGATACATTGCCAAGTTTACATTGTATCTTTCAAGATACATTGCCAAGTTTACATTGTATCTTTCAAGATACATTGCCAAGTTTACATTGTATCTTTCAAGATACATTGCCAAGTTTACATTGTATCTTTCAAGATACATTGCCAAGTTTACATTGTATCTTTCAAGATACATTGCCAAGTTTACATTGTATCTTTCAAGATACATTGCCAAGTTTACATTGTATCTTTCAAGATACATTGCCAAGTTTACATTGTATCTTTCAAGATACATTGCCAAGTTTACATTGTATCTTTCAAGATACATTGCCAAGTTTACATTGTATCTTTCAAGATACATTGCCAAGTTTACATTGTATCTTTCAAGATACATTGCCAAGTTTACATTGTATCTTTCAAGATACATTGCCAAGTTTACATTGTATCTTTCAAGATACATTGCCAAGTTTACATTGTATCTTTCAAGATACATTGCCAAGTTTACATTGTATCTTTCAAGATACATTGCCAAGTTTACATTGTATCTTTCAAGATACATTGCCAAGTTTACATTGTATCTTTCAAGATACATTGCCAAGTTTACATTGTATCTTTCAAGATACATTGCCAAGTTTACATTGTATCTTTCAAGATACATTGCCAAGTTTACATTGTATCTTTCAAGATACATTGCCAAGTTTACATTGTATCTTTCAAGATACATTGCCAAGTTTACATTGTATCTTTCAAGATACATTGCCAAGTTTACATTGTATCTTTCAAGATACATTGCCAAGTTTACGTTGTATCTTTCAAGATACATTGCCAAGTTTACATTGTATCTTTCAAGATACATTGCCAAGTTTACATTGTATCTTTCAAGATACACTGACAAGTTTACGTGGCATCTGCGGACATGCTACAAAATTAATATCATTTGCGTACCTTTCTGTACCTAATTTTTCTTATGATGCTGGGAAATTCATTCAAGAAAATTAAGTTTTTAACATTATGTTTATTTATGTCGCACAAAGTACCCGAAAATTGCTGGAAAAATAATATTTCATGCTATTCCTCCCTCTCAGGAGTCCCACTTCATCAATAACTTGCGTTGGATTTCAACGCACTTGGATGAAAAAACAAAGTTTTTGGTGATTTTTGAAAAATCTATCCTTCACGACACCCCTATATTAATTCTGATACCCTAAAAACCTAATGTGGTATTTATCTACCACCATCAGAGCAAGTAAACAACACTTTCTGTAAGGGGTTTGACTAGAAACACCCACAATAAATCAACTGGAAAAAACACCGGTATACTTGACGCTGTATCCTGTGAGATACAATTTAAAACATCACCTACTTGTTTACGGAAATCAAAAACAACGATCACAAAATTAATTTCTATCACAAAAGAGTCTTATATTTGAGGTAAAAAAATTCCCGCAAGTGTGATGCATTGCAAAAAGCAACAAAATCGTTATTCAAAACTTACGCTATGACGTGGAGCAGGGGGAAGACCGGTGATGAGTGAGATCGAAACTACAGGTTTGAAAAGCGAACATTCACACTATCTATCAAGCCCACTCGGACTCAAAACGCTTCTGATAGCAACGGATCTGCTATCTGGGTAAAAATGACGTCATGAGTTGAAATATGACGAAATAAGTCTTTGTATCTCCTGAGATACATTGCCAGCTTAAGGGTTAATTGTCCACGAGTTTTGGCGTTTTACCTAATTTTAGCAGAAAATTAACGACTTTTCCAATTTTTTAGCACGGGATTACCCCATTTCTCAGTTTTAGATGGAAATTAGCGTCTTTATTAAGTGTTTTCCCCAATATTAGCCGCAAAATAGTGGGCTTTTCACAAATTATGATTTTTTTGGTTCACCATGCGCTATGCACGAACGAATTTTCTCAGCTTTACTCGCGAATTAGTTTTTTTTTTTTTTTTTTTTCACTATTGCCATAAATTGGAGCTTTTTCTCAATTTAAGCCTCAAATGTTGCCTTCAGAAGCCCCGCATTGGCGTATAGACAGTTTTCGACGCAAATATAGACCAGTTTTCGACGCAAATAGGAATTGTTCTCAAATTTAGCCGCGAATTATATTATAGCGATATTTCTTAATTTTAGCGGCGTCTCATACCTGTGAAGAGCGAATTTTCCCACTTTCAGTCACAAATTTACTTTTTGCGCAATTTTGACTGTAAATTAGCGATTTTTCTCCATTTTTAGCCACTAATTAGCAATTTTCTCAATTTAGGCCTACGATACGAATCTTTCTCTTAATTTTGGACAGACTAATTCTTTATTTTCTTAATATTACCCTGAAATTAGCAGTTTTTTCCCATTTTAGCTCAGCATTAGCAATTTTATATTACATTTAGGTATAGATTATTGCTTCTTCCCAAATTTAGCAGTGAATCAGAGTTTTTTGTTTACTTTTTTTTACTCATAGCTGTGCATGGATTTGCCGTTTTATCTTAATTTTAGCCACAAAAGTTTCCTTTGGAAGGCAAGAAGGCGCGAATTCAAATTTCGCCACGCTTTATCAGAGAATTAGTGATGTTCTTCAATTTTAGCAGCGAATTGTCACTTTTTTAACATTGTAGCAGCGTAGTAGCATTTCCAACCTGTACACCGCAGAATTTTCCAATTTGTACCAAGAATTGGTGTTTCCCTCAATTTTAGCTGCAAATTAGTCATTTTATGTTTCCATTTTTAGCAGAGAGTTAGCACTTTTCCCCAATTTGAATTGAAAATTGTCATTTTTCTTAATTTTTAGCTGCGCTAATTGGTGATTTTTTTCAATTTTGGCCGCGAATTAGTGAATTTCTTCATTTTATCCGCGAATAAACGTTATCGCTCAACGACGTTATATCCACAAATTGCTAATTAGGGATTTTTCTTAATTTCAGCTGTCAAATAGCTTTTTATGCTAACTTTACGACGATTTAGCATCTGTTCCCTTTTCATACGCGAATGGGCAATTTTTCGCAATTTCAGTTGTAACTTTTCCGTTTTTGTTCAATTTTCCCGAAAGCTTCTTTTTTTGTCAATATTATAGCACGTTTTCTCAATTTTCACCGCGGAATTGGCCCAAAAACAACACTTTTGCTTTGATTTCTAAAATGTATTCGTAGAATGGCCTCCAATATGAGGGCGCGTGGTCGCGACCCAAGGCGGGACTTGAAAATAGTTTGCAGGACGGGACGCGGGACAAAACCTAAATTTCCCGCGCGGGACGGGACTTTCCAATATCACGCATTTTGCTCCTCCAAAACCCAATTATGAATTTTGGCCATTTCAAACCATTTCCCTTTCCAAAACCAAATTCCGTGTTCGTAGATCTTTTAGAATACATTTTTCTAGTTTAAATCACTTATGTGGCTCTTTCAAAATGAAAATTCGCGGATTTGGCTCGTTCAAAAACCATAATTCTATGGTTAAGACTATTTTAAATCCCAGTTTCATGGATTTTCATTCTTTCAATACCTATTTTCGCTCCTTTAAATGCTCTTAATAACCTGGATTCCGGGCCACCACACCAGAAATTCCAAATTGGTCGCGTGGCTGGACAACGATTGAATGATGGCCGTGCTTTTGGCAATGATGATACAATGGTATGCTACCATAGCCCAGTAGTCGGTGTACTCCGTACCTAAAAGTTTCAGAACAAGCGTTGCCAACTGACATTTTCTTTCCCGCCGTCAAGTCAAGCTCAAAATTCAGACAGAAACCCGTCAAAATATATTTCATATCCCTTTGAAAAAAAAATCGTCTAATAAGTAAATAACACGAGCCCCTCTTCAGGGAGATCCCTAAATAGCTTAAATATTGTAAAATAGGGGCTTGTACGATTGATGTTCATGATTTTAGGAACAAAATTCTGAAAAATACGCTAATTCGAGGCTAAAGTTGAGAACAATTCGCGAATTCCCGGCTAAGGTTAATTCGCTGCTACAATGTCAAAACAATAACCCGCTAATTCATGGCTAAAGTAAAAACCCATATTCGCTAAAATTAAAAAGAAGCGCAAATTTTCAGCTGAAATTGAGAAAATCGCCATTTAGTGAAAAAAATAAAAAAAAATAAAAAAAAATAAAATAAAATAACAAACAAAAATTGCTGGTTCAGGTTGTAATGAGGCTCGTTTACGGTTTAAAATCGAGAAAAAACGCTAGTTCTCTAGCGGCTAAACTCTAGCCGCTAATTCGCAGCTTAGCTTGACATAAACGCCTGGCAAATCGAGAAGACGCCAGTTCACGGTTTCTGGGGGCAACTTGTTGGCTGTAGATAAGAACAGGCTTTTCTAGTTCTAGTTCTAGAATTTGCCGAAACAGCAAAATTGGGTTCCCATAGTGCCGAATTTGCGAAATTGCTTCAATGAATGCCACGAACGTGTGAAATTGCTATCGTAAACCCTGTGAAATATGAATTTTTAATGAGTCAACCCCGCAAATTTGGATTTTGAGGGAATCAATCCTTCAAAATTTATTTTTTTGGGGTCAAATCTTTGAAATTTGGGCTTAAAGGTGTGAAAACTGTCAATTCTAGCCATCTAACCAAGAAAATTCCAGTCAAGACCATAAAGAAGAGGAATGTGACTCTGGAATCAACTGTTTCGTCTTCCTGGTTGGTCTTTTTGGATGATTAAAACCCGAGAAATTTGGTTCTTTGGGATCCAAATCCACGAAATTTGGCTTTGAAAGGCTAACCCTCTCGATAATTATATTTCAATGTGCTCAATGGGCATTTTGGCTCAGAGGGGAAAGTATACTACATTTCACAGCCACTGGTGGACCTACACCTATCGGTGGAGCCCGGGGTGGAATTAGTGCTTTTTCTCACTATTAGCCACATATAAGTTGCATTCGGAAGCTGAGAATCGGATTTTTGTCCATTTTATCCGCGAATTATCGCTTTTACTCAATTTTCAGCAGGGAATTAGCACTTTTCTGAATTTGAACGTAAAATTATAATTTTTTAGGCACGCTTGATCAGTAATTGCCGATTAAGAAAAGAACTGATTTAGACTAATCATCTGCGAACCATGGCGAAATATTTGACCATGAAACAGATGAAGATTTTAGCCGCAGATTGATAAAGCGGGTCTTATTCCATGAATTAGCAATGTTTATCAATTTTGGCTACAAATTGGCGTTTTGCTCAATTTTTAGCCGCGAATTTGCCATTTTTCTCAATTTGAGCTGAAATTTAGAGTTTTCCTTAATTTTAGCCGCGATAATTAGTGATTTTTTTCAATATTAGCCGTGAGTAATGCGTTTGTTTTACATTTTAGCCTCATATTGGCCATTTTCGTTTCAATGTAGTTATGGACTATCACTTTTTCTTAGTTTTAACCTCAAAATATCCGTTGGAAGATACGGATTGGTGTTTTCTCAATTTTATCCGCGATAATAAGTGATTTTTCAAATATTTGTATCCACAAATTAACGTTTTTCCTACTGGTTTTTCGCGAATTAGCGCTTTTACTGAATTTCATCGACGGATTAGGCGATTTTTCTCAATTTTAACTGCGGGCTTGGCCCAAAAACAGCACATTAGCAGTTTTTTGGTACATTTTAGCCGTAAAATTGCCACTATACACAGAGTATCAGAGATTTTATTTTATTTTATTATTATGACCTGAAAATTGCATTGAGAAACCAGGAATGAGCGCTTTTTTGCAGTTTTAGCTACGAATATTAGCACTTTTTCCACTTTTTTGCCGCCTACTCGCCCCATAACAACGGCACATTATAGAGCGCCTTCTCAATTTTGTCTGCTTTAGGACCTAAAGAAACTTGGGAATCAGCGTATTTTCCCTCTATTTTAGCCGCGAATTTTCCTCAGGAAGGCACAAATTTTATCAATTTTAGCCGTTAAAATTGCGCTTTCATGGACTCGAACGAATATTTAGCCACACTGTTTGCTGATCATCAGTACACGTTCTATTCTCCAAGTCGGACGGGCTGAAAATCGTCGAAAGGAGCCAAATCACTGTCCAATCGTATACCAAAACTCCTTTTCACGTGCCTAAATCTATGAACATAGATCCATAGTGTCCTCTCTGATAGGTGGCCCGGGGCGGTCCACCCCGTTGCTCTTACGTACGCAACTGTTCACGGCACACTCTTGCTCTTTCACACTAAGTTTCTGCTTTGAATAGTGTGAATACGTCATTTATCTGGTAAAACTGTGGCTTTAGGACTCAAATTACCCACAGGAAAATTAACTCAGAAACAAGAGAATTACAAGAAGAAGCGGTAAATTTGTTGAAGGATTTGGAATTTTTGCCTCAACAATTGTATTTTTGCACATGTAGATATTTGCTCCCCCAATACCGGCTGCGACTTCCACCGCCACTGCTCACTTTGTTACGCCACTGAAGCTGTTACATTACTATCACTTAAGCGAGTACGACACCCCAGTCGAGTAAACAACAATTTCAACATCGAAAACAGACTGAGAGTTGTTGTTAAATTTATTTCAGGCGTCCTACATCTCGTCGCAAGCGTCCTACTTTCGTCCTAATTTTTCGTGTCAGGCGTCCTCGGATACCCCTTTTACAACTTGGTCACCCTATAGCCTCATTTTAATTAATGAACATGGGGCGGGCCATCCCATCAAGCCCGCATACGCCATGCACGGCACCTCTAGTGGCGTGATGTGAGCGAAATAGTCGGGGTAAGTGGGATATTTTTTTTTTCATAAAAAGAGTGAAGCTAAAACCCACAATGCGTCCAGGTGGTTAGGGTGAGCCTGCCGCTTGAGCGTGGTTGGTATTTCCCGGACTCACGCTTTCTGTGTTAATGCGGTATGAATGTCCAAAGTTCACTTGACCCACAGTTTGTGCTTGTCTGATAAAGTCGCTGAAGTTTGTACTTAATCAGGTAGGTGCTTGAGTGAGAAAATGAGAGAAATGGCGTTCTTAAATCCTCTTATTTGTTTATAGGACACTTCAGTTTACAAATTATGTTTTCACATCTATTCATTACTGCTCAAATAGGAGAACATTATGTACAAAAAGGACTACCGTTTATCACAATTTTGCTTTTTTTAAAAAATTTCTCTAGTTTTTTTTTTATACTTAAATTTGGTCAATTTTCAGGAATACTGTTCGATTATGTCTTTGATCGAAACGTATGAGCCGGTCGTTGCGGCTACAATAGTGAACAAGATTAGAAGCACGTTTTTCCACAGCTTCCATTTCAATGGCCCGAAACCCTCGTCGTACGAACAAACGAGTTCCGTGAGGGCCGGAAAAAAGAAACCGCACACGGAAAATCCGACGGCGCCGATCAGTGAAATGACGGGCGAGAGATTGGGAACGGCTATAGCTGCGAGGACTGGAGAAAAAACGAGCAAATTAGTTTGTGAGTTTGTGGAGGCGGGGTTTGAGGGAGGGGGCGGGGTTCGTCATATTTACTAGTTGCGAAAATCACGAGAACTCGAACAACGTAGTAGGCTCTGTCTTGGTTGGGGCCTTTGTATTTTTTTTCTACTCGTTTCCAGGCGACGTCAACTGATGCGGTTAATTGTAGTCCATAGGTGAAAAGTATAGCGAGTGCGACCATGACTTTGACGACTTCAGCCAATCTGTCGGGCGGAGGGGGGGGGGTGTTAATTTAACGGGTTTGACGAGGGCAGTTTTTGTGATTTGTTCTAACTTACATGTCCTGGTTAAGATTCAGTGAAATACTTCCTCTTGTGTCATTTCCATATCGCCAATAGCCAAAAAATCCTATAAAGACGAACAGAAACACAACGACGCTCATACCTGTGGTGAGAACTCCCACGCATCCGAGGAAATTCTGAGGTCTTTTCATTGAGTTTTCGATAGGCAACACCTGAATAAAACATCAAAACAGTAACAAACTGTAAGCAATGCTAAAGCCAAAACATACCGTTCCAATGCCTTCAAGCCCGAATAGAACAGTTGATATGAACAAAGGCCATTGTCCCACCGGTGCAACGACGTTACGTTCCGTGATATCTGGCAGACCGATGAAAACGTAGTACATGATCAGACAGAAACTGGCCATGAGGAGAACATTTGCAAGGACGGAGAACGGAACGAGATATTTCATGCTTCGTATGACACCGACAAGAAGCACGGGAATGGCTGAAATGAGAATGTATATTCGCGTATTCCACGAGACCTCTACATGGCTTTCAATTACCTGAAAAGAAGGGTAATTGGAATTAGATGTAATCGGGCAACTTTTTTCGACATGTTTAAATGCCCGAATCCGTTGCTTTGGGATGAACTTGCTGTAAAAGTCAAGATCATATATTTGTACAGCTTTGGTTCCCACCTCCCAGCCATCACAGGATGGAGTTTACAAATATCACACCTAATATCACCTTTCACTCAGAACTATAAAACGCACATAAATTTAACGTACTTCTTTTAGCGTTTCTGATACTAGCAGAACGTAAGCGGTGTTGACGCCAAAATACGTAAAAAACATAAAAAACTCCACAGTCTTCCTGAGGAAACGAAAATTCGTCTTCTAAAATGAACGAAAAAAGACGAGGCGATTGGTCTTACTTAACAGTTTCCGCGTACTGAGCAAATCGTTTATTCGCACAGTGAAGCATCGTCATTTTAATGGTTTCCGTATAGCCGAGGAAAGGCTTATTCAGAAGGGTGCACATTTTCTGCGAGCTTTTTACCTGTGAGCCAGAAAATTCGTCCCATTAATAACATGATTGAGACAGGTGAAAGTAAATCATTTCTTTTAGCTTTCATTGTTTTGAGAATATTATCATTCATTCTCTTTTCTTACGACATTGTATCTTTGCATCAAAAGTGCAATCATTTAAAAAACAATTAAAACTCATTAATAGATTTTTGTCGTTATCTTAAGCAATCAAAAAATTGTTTGGCAACGAGCTTAACTGTATTTTACTTTTTACAGCGCCAGCTCAATTTAGCTTTAGCGACACTTGAAAGTTAATCTTCAGTGTTGATCCAACAGACTCATTACCACCAGTAATTAATTTCTTATTTTTTATTTGCTCATCTTTCAATAAAATTATAACCCGCCCATTCACATCGTAACCAAACAAAACAGCTTATTTGTTTGGGTTCAACCTCGTTTTTACAAATCATTTATTACTGTATATTTACCATTATGTATGTCGCATGAGTGCAGAGCATTCCAATTAGTACAGTTCCAATTGTTCCAAGTAGGAAGCCGGCATTTTTAAAGCCGTTTGGCGTTGCCAGGACGCCGGTGCCTAGGCTGCTTTTGACTACGTGCACAAAGGCGTCAAGCTCGCTGAAAAAGAATGGATAATAATACTAGTAATAAAATGTATCTTTTAATCCCGGTAAACATTTGTATGTTTTATGGTTTTATTGTCCTTACGACGTCGGGTTTTGTTTTTCAAACGGAATCCCGTGAACGTCAAACGCTTCCGACTTTTCGGTGTCACCATTTTTACTTTTTGACGTTAGCTCGAGTCTGAAAATAACGAAAATCCAATGAGAGAGAGAAAGAGAGAGAGAGAGAGAGAGAGAGCCATTGAGTGAGAAAGATGGTGTCAGTGATGGCAAGGGAGCTGTGGGGAGCATTCTGTGAAAAGAACCAACGGGTACGGGTGTTCAAAAAATTCGCGAGCTTGGCTTACTCAAAAAAACAGTTTCGTAGGTCATAATTTGGCCCAGTAAAAAACTTATTTGAAAAATCAATTTCGCCGGTAAAGCTGTTTAAAAAACCATTCCTTCGCCGGCGTTTGGTTGTTTAAAACAAACTCAATTGCTCACGCGTTTCGCTTTTCAAAGCATATAAAAATTCGAGGGGTTGACTCACTCAAGAAACTCATTTCATGGGTTATTTCGCTCAATCAAAAACAAATTTTGCGGGTCCGGCGAAAAACCAAATTTCACAGCTTCAGACGTTGAAAGCCCAAATCTTACAGGTTCGCTGGGTCGGCTTTATGTTAAGTGGGTGATTTTCAGAGCCTTTTTTTTTAGTCGCGGCATAAGCAGCCCTGTAAAGGGTCATCATGCGCCGAAAATGGAACTTTTTGTCTTGTCGTTGGTTTTAGACAATATTTATTGACTCAGAGTTGCCTATCGAGGTCCGTGTACAACTCTTTTAAAATTTAAAATCACTGCTTAAATTGATATAAGATGCAAATTCGGGCTGAAACCCCTAAAAGTTACCGTATAGGTCCTTATCTACGAACCTATTTTAGGTAGCAAACATTGAGGAGACACGCTAATGTGTGGTTCTTGGGGGAAGTGCAGGGGCTAGAATTTCTTTCATAAAAGTGCTAATCCGCGTAGCTAAAATTACGAAAAAGTGATCATTCATCGCTAGAATTTAGAATACGGAATTTTGCGATTTCTGAAGGCAATATCGAAAATAAAATTAAGAAAAACTTGAAGCACAGCAAATGTGGAATTATAATGAATTTGCTCACATAAAAGATGGAAAAGCGCTAATTCACGGCAGCAATTGACGCAAAGTGCAAAAAAACCGTTACAATAGGGGAAACACGCACCAATTAGCCGCTAAAACAGGAAAAAAAAATATAATTCACGACTGAAATTAAAGAAAAACGCTAGGACCTAATTCATGGATGAAACTGAAAAAGCGATCATTATTCATGCTTATAATTGAGAAGAAGCGCTAATTCACGGCTATAATTAAGAAAAAACACGCATTCACGGATGAAATTGGGAAAAAGCGGCCAAAATGGAGAAAAAATGCTATTTCCTACAGCTAAAATGAAGAAAAAAGCTAAGTCGCGGCTGTAATTGGGAAGAAATGCTCATTCGTGGCAAACTTTGATAAAAATGCCTGCCTATTCGCTGTTCCAGGAGACCACGTAAAAGCTCGGGGCAAAAAATCGCGGTTTTAAGTTTAAATACTCGACAATGAAAATTGATGTAACATTTTTAAAAACGCTGGTTCGCGGAAAGCATCAGTCTCAGCAAATGGAGGAAATGCGTTAATTCACGGCTAAAATTAAGAAAAATCCATTGTCTTAGCTTCAACCAAACAGGAGAGGATCCAAAGTTTTTCTGAAAGAGCGGGTGGGTGGGTGGGGGGTCAAATGTTTCTCTATTTTAGCCTCAAATTAGCGCTTTTTTTCAGAATTTCGTTCCTATTATGTATATTCATGAACTTGAAACCTAAAAAGTCATATTTTTCTTTAAGCTTTTCAGTAGGTTTGAGAAGAGAGTTTGTCTGTCCGCTCTCGACAACAACAATGCTCGCTACTATGATTATTATGTATTTGAACGATTTTTTTAACGGGATGATCCCGATATTAATCGTTAATAATCATAGTAGCCGTCGGGATGGAATATATTTTGACGGATTTCTGAATGAATTTTGAGGGTGACTTGACAGGGAAAGTACAAAGTCAGTTTGGAACGTTGCTAGAAGTGCGTAAGAGCACAAATTTGTGTTTGGAATTGGGAAAAAATTCAATTCGAAGCTTGAATTGAGAAAGGACGCTCATTCGAAGCTTAAGAATTGTGAAAAACTCATTCATGAAAACGATAAAAATTGCTAATGCGCTGCCAAAATAGGGTAAAAGTAAAAGTTCATGGTCACAAGAGCAAAAACGCTGCGAATTATCGAACAATGCCTTATTATTTCGACTGTTTATGGGTTTATTATTCATGGATTTAGTCAAATCCGGCTTGGAATTACATGAAAATCGACACCCCACACCCCTATGATCCCAAATCCTTTGAAAATCCCCATTTTGGACCCGCTTTTGGGCCATAAAATCCCAGGGAGTTATTTGATCAAACTGATCAGATGTCAGGACCAACTAGACCCCAAATGGAGTCTATGTGCGAAAGAAAGAGTTTTTTCGAGCAATTGTAGGGCAAGACGGCGGACGGACATTTTTTTTTTTTTTTTTTTTTTTTTTTCAGATTTGGATTCTACGCAGTTTGAAACGTAAAACTACAAATTTTGAGGGGGGGGGGGTCAAAAAAGTTTTTTCCGATACGATTACAAAGACTTATTATTGAGAAATATTAAGTCAAAAACAAATTGTTAATTAATGGCTAAAATTGGCAAAAAAACATATCCGCGGCTAAAGAAAAGGCCGAGATTCACTGCTATACTATTGAGAAAAAGAAGTCGTTCGCTCCTAAAATTGGGAAAGCGCCAACTCGTGCTTTCTGTAGGCAACTTCGTGGTTATAATTGAGAAAGAGCGAGATGAAATGCACTTGGCCCTTGGTGGCCAAAATTGACAAAATCAATAATTTGCGGCTGCAATTGAGTTAAACGCTATTTCTATTTTGGGATCAAATTGGGAAAAAGTAATTCGTGGCTACAAATGAGAAAAAGCCAATTGCGTTTACAAATGGGGATCTTGCATGAATGTCCGATTTGGGCGAAAAGTATACCGGTGAATTGGCACATGGACAGAATGATATCAATGGTAGTTGCAGCCCGATTGGTGCATTTGGTGATTTTTAAATAAATCTCAAAGTTCTTCAAGAGGGGATAGATGGTACGAGGGGAAATTACGTCAATCCCTAATTTTGAAGCATGTGATTAGGGCACTCTAACATTTTTTGTTTACAAATAACAAGAAAAAGTGTCCCTCTGAAAATGTGTCGTACCTCCCTCTTCCTCACACCATATTAAATAGGGATGACGTTATCAAATCCCCACTCAAAATGTTTAAAAATTCGTCAAAAAAAAATCCTTGATTGATTTCAATGTTTAATGTGAGCAATAGCATTGTGGAAGAGCCCTCTTCAATAAACACCAATGGTTCAAAAAGTGCAAGTTCCCATTGAGAACACAAAATAATTCGCTACTAAAAACGGAGAAAATGTCAACTCACAATTTCTGTAGATAACTTAGTGGCTAAAACTGAGAGAAAAAGCTATTCCCGGCTAAAATTGAGATAATGACGCTAATTCATGATTCAAGTTAAGTAAATGCGCTGATTAACGGCCAAAACATATAAGAAAAAGTTCTAATTCGTGGCTAAACTTGAGAAAATCGCTATTTCGTGGCTGAAATTGGAGAATACGCTGATTCCACGGGTAAAATAGAAAATGCGAAATGCCTTCTTCGCGTTTTCTGAACGCAACTTTTTGACAAAATTTGAGAAAAAGCGCTAAAAGTGGCGAAAAATAGCTAATTCGTGGGTAAAATGGGGAAAAACGCTAATTTGCGGATAAAATTGAGAAAAACGCTGTTTCACGGCTCAAATTAGGAAAAACACTAATTTGCGGATCATTTTTTTAAAATAGGCCACACCACATGCCACTTTATGGTGAAAATGAACAAAAACGCTAATTCGCGGGTAATAATAAGAAAAACGCTAACAACAGCTAAAATTGGACAAATGCTCTGATTCATGGCTAAAATTGGGAAAAAGCTGATTCGCGGTTTCCGAAGGCAATTTCGAGGCTAAAATTTTGAAAAATACGTTGTGCCACGGATGAGAACTTTTTAATATTTCTTTTTTATACCCGCAGATTTAAGGCTTTGCCACACAGAACGCGGACTGGTCCGCTCGCCAAAAACCATGCGAACGTGGGTGAGGTGTACCCCGTGTTGGAATACACACCTGTCCTTCATTTTCAATCCCCTTTCCCATCCCAATTATTATTGTTTTCCTCTCTCCTTTTTTTCCCCATATGAATTGAATCAGTCGTCGATTTGATTTTAATTGAAAAGAAATATAACTTTTTTAAAAAGAGTTTTTCTGCTAGTCAAGTTCTAACAAGTCAGAAGTGGGATGCAATCCGCCCCAACAGAGATGTCGACTGAAGAAGGAAGCGGTACAGCGAGGTCGTTAGAGGGAGCCGACCCTATAGACGTGTTGAACGACCCTCAGGTGAACCTCAACCAACTCGTGCAGATTTTGGTGATACAGAATACCTTACTTATTAGGCGGCGACACGGTCACACAGCGGAAGATTATCTGACGAAAGAGCTGGAAAAACTGATAGCGAAAACATGTCTCAGCTTGATAGAGAGTCCTAGGCCTAGCACAGATTTTCGTCTAGACGTCTCCAGAGACGAAACTGCCAACACAACAGTTACATAAAAGACTGCCAAAAATTCAGATCAGAGGTCGCTAAAGTTGAACATTGAGATTGACTACGGCGAGATGAGCATCGTAGGATTCAGTAAAGTTGCTGACGAGGAAGACGGCTCGATATGTTCGAGTAATCCGTTTCAGTCACCTTTGATTGAAAATTCAAATGAGTGTCAAACTGACAGCGATCCCGGTCAAGTATCTGAATCTACTGAAGATAGTGCACGGGAAGTTGTCGAAAAGCAATTTGCTTAGTTCAGAAGACAACGACAACTCGTCTGCTGAATCGCTGCCTGTCGCAGCAAATTCACCCGTCACAAGAAATTCGTGGCAACTCTGTGACGAAACGGTAAACAAACCCCAATTTAAATCGGTGATCAAGTTCAAGCGCCCACGCGAACCCAAAGAAGACGCTACAAACTCGTTCCCGACATGAATTTACAGCCGTGGAAGTGATGACAGTGCAGGTGGAAGTGGTAGCATTGCGTAATCTTCCAACAATTTGGACGCGGTAGATCAAACCACGGAGTCAGAATTTGACCCCGATCACTATTTGTTCTCGAAACCGGAACCAATCCATCGGAGACTGAACGAGAAGGAAAGCGAAGGCAATCGTCTTGGAACATCGTTGATTTACCACCATCACCAGACGCCTCATACATCACCATCAACATCTGAGATCACGACAGAAAGTCACCTTCGTCCTTTAAAAAAAGCGACGTGTAGTAAAAATAAATACTTCCCTCGCCCATCGCCGAAAAAGAAAAAGTCAACGAAGCAACTATGGACGAAAAGACGGAAAAAGACCCTGAGACACCTGGGTGCTGGGATCACCAGAATCGAGGACGATTCCAAGTCGGATGGCCGAGAAGTGTTGGAATACACACCTGTCCTTCATTTTCAATCCCCTTTCCCATCCTAATTATTATTGTTTTCCCCTCTCCTTTTTTCCCATATGAATTGAATCAGTCGTCGATTTGATTTTAATTGAAAAGAAATATAAATTTTGTAAAAAGAGTTTTTTTTCTAGTCAAGTTCCAACACCCCGTTACCATAGTTTTTCCGCGTGCGGACCAGTCCGCGTGGCAATTCGCGTTCGGTGTGGCGGGGCCTTTAAGGTGGGGTTTCAGGCGGGTTTCCTTGGCCCCTTCCCAGTTCCCTCCCCTTAACTTCACACATAAATTTTGGCTCCTTTTCTGCACCAATATTCGATTTCAAAGACTAATTTTATTCTTCAGGAAGTTCTACAGTGACGTTAGATCTTGCTTTTTCAAATTTTATCCCTGAAATAACTCCAAGGCACTTTGGAATTCGAATGTGTTTTAAGGTAATTTCAGGGATGAAAATTGGAAAGGTAAGATCTAACGTCACTGTAGAACTTCCTGAAGATTAAAATTATACTTTGAAATCGAATTGGAGAAATGGAGCCAAAATTTATGTGTGAAGTTTAAACGATGGTTGACTGGGAAGGGGTCGAGAAAACCCGCCTCGAACCCTCCCTTAAGGTCAATATAGACCCGATATAGACTACGGGGAACTGGCATTCCCACGTGTTATACAGAATTCCAGAAAGGGCTTTTGTTTGTTTGTGTTCACATTGCTCTGACGTGGCGTGGGAACACGTGGGATGATGCTTGTCAGAGCAATGTGAACGTAAACAAATAAAAGCCTGTTCAGGAATGCAGCTGGCTTCGCTCCTGCCATGACCGCTAGTTTTCCACTTTTAGCCAAGAACTAAAGTTTTGCCTAAATTTTTGTCGTTGTAGCAGCTTTCTCAATTTCATCAGTCAATGGAGTTTTCTTAGCTTTATCTGTCAATGAGCGTTTTTTCTCAATAAGCGCTTTTTCTCAATAAGCGCTTTTCACTCATTTTAGTCGGCAATATGATTTTTTTTTTTCGATTTTAGCCATGAATTAGCAATTTCTTTCGTTTTAGACATGAATTGGCACTTTATGCCAGCCACTAAGTGGCCATTGGAAACCATGAATTTTCTCTATTTTGGCTGTGAGTGAGCAATTCGTCTTAATGCTAGCCTCGAATTAACACTTAGGGCCGTATTCAGAAACCCACCTTTACGAAGCCTTAACTAAAGGAATTGAAAAATGTGATGGTTTATAAAAATATATCATCTGTTTTGAAGCGCTTAAAGGAGATTTAAAGGTTAAGGTTGGTTTCTGAATACGGCCCTCAAGGCCTCGTAAAGGTGGGTTTCTGAATTCGGCCCTTAGTCTCGTTTATAGTCGTGAAGTTCCCCCAGGAAACAGCGAATGTCCGATTTTTCAATTTTAGACATGATTGAGCGCTATTGATGATGATTATCTTTGTTCCCATGTTGGGAAAAAGAAATCTGAACAAGCCGGGGCCCCCCTAAAGTCGGCACTGGTTGAGATGGAGAGAAGGTGAGAATCAGAATGGGGAACTTGCACATTTTCCAAGCGCTGATGTTTCTTGAAGAGGGCTCTTCAACAAGACTATTGGCGATTTTAGCTAAAGGATACGATATCTGGCGGCTTTTCAGAGAAACATTGAGTCCGGTACTCCATGTGATTTGTTGTTGTCGTTTGACAACAAACTAAAACTAAGGTTTTCTACAATGAGGAAGTTCATGTATCACAAATGTTGGTCAGTGACACTTTTTAACTGTGAACTACGGCTACAAAATCCGACGGTGACGAGGAGGTCTCGATATTGTACCTTTGGCATCACCGAATCAAGAAAACAAGGCGGTTATGCGGGTGCGCAGTACACCCGCATACAGAAACTCACGGTCGGCCATTTTTTGGAGCAAGAAAACTCGAAAGCACCGATTCAAAAACGTTTTCGACCATTTTGCTGAACCCGTTCCGTTCTCTGAGCACTAAAACGAAACGATGAGCTGGCGAGTACCAATGAAGAAATGATAAGGCGCTCGTGGGATGTCTCTCAAGGGTGAATCCAGAGAAAACTGATTTGTCTTTGGTTGCTCTTCCCGTCGTAACCGAGACTCAGCATTGTCATTTCATTGTTTCCCAAAAATTAAGGGTTCAACGGTGTCAGCTATCAATTAGCACATTGTTGGGAGAAGGTCGACCGCCGAAAGGTTTGGGAGCTTGCTTGACGTTTGAGTATAAATGTATCAGAACAGAAACCATGTTCTTCTGTCCTCGTCACTTTAGGCCAACTGACTACTTTTTTCCCGTTATGTCACGGACGTTGACCCCGAAAAAACACTTTAAAAAACACAAAACTTGTTATCATTTAACATATGTAGGGAGAACCGGTTTCATTATCACACGACACTAGCGCTGCTAGTGATAGCTACAATCGCCAATTGCTCACATTAAACGTTGAAATCAATCAAGGTTTTTTTTATATTTTTTTTAGTAAAGTTTTAATAATTTTGAGTGGGGGTTTGATTACGTCGAAGGGCAGTCAATGAAATGGATGGTGTTGTGAAGCGGAGGGAAAATGTGTTTTCTGGGGATCAATTTTTCTTGTTATTTGTAAAAAAAAAAAAAAAAAAAAAAAAAAAAAAAAACATTTTAGAGTTCCGTCAAATGCTTCACAATGCCATCATTGACGTCATTTCCCCTCGCACCATCCATCCCCTCTTTAAGAACTTTGAAATCTAGTTAAAAATCACCAAACGTACCAATTGGGCAGCAACTACCGTTGATATCCTTCTGTCCATGTGCCAATTCACCGATATAATTTTCTCCCAAATCGGGCTTTCATGCAAGTTCCACAATAGAAAGAGAATTATTGAAGTAAACCCCAATTGAAAATTGAAGGTTTCACCAAGTCGCCACATGAGCGCTGGTGTATTTTATGAAAGTTACGAAAAATTCGTGGATAGTATCCCATTAAATCTTCAGTTCGGAGATTGGGTCCTTTAACAAGAGAGTTTTGCTCTTTCTAAGCCAAAAGTTTGCAGATTTGGCACTTATAATGGTTTCAGCTAATTGAAGATAAGCTATGTCTCCACTTGTGCCTTTTCGCGTGCTACATAGCGCACGGTGTGTTGAACATGAGGAATGCGCAATTGCATGCCTCAAAAAGCTAGGAGGATATCAGAAATTGAGCGAATAGCTTAGACGCATGCGCTGTTGAAAGTTGAAGCGCAAGTTGAAAAGGCATGTTGAATTGAAAGAGGAAGACGAAAGCGCACAAGTGGAGACATAGTTTAGGCTCTGTTCACAAGCTCTATGTTTGTGTTGTGTGGTGTCTATGCAACCTATAAAAATGTTTCATTTTTCGAGGGAGTAAATTTGTTTGGCTCCATAGACTCCACAGAACGTAAACATAGAGCTTGTGAACAGGGCCTTAAGGGGGCGTTGTACATGTGTTTCCTCGACCCCCCTCCTATCATACCTCGCCTACTCCGCGTTACGGAAATTACCGCCGTATTTCTGCACCAATCGTGGATTTCAAGGGCTCATTTAAATCTTCAGAAAATTCCGCACAAGCGTACGATCTTGCTTTCCTAAATAAGTCGTCGAAAGAGTGTGAATTTTCAAGGTAAAAGTTTGTGTGCGTTTTACAGTAATTTTAGGGATGAAATATGAAAAAGGAAGATCGTACGCTTGTGCGGAATTTTCTGAAGATTTAAATGAGCCCTTGAAATCCACGATTGGTGCAGAAATACGGCGGTAATTTCCGTAACGCGGAGTAGGCGAGGTATGATAGGAGGGGGGTCGAGGAAACACATGTGCAACTCCCACTTAAGCCTCGTTCACAAGCCAAATGTTATGCGCCTGTGAAGCGTATGTACCCTATTTGTTTGGTTGAATAGACTCCATAGACGCATAGCATAGAGCCAACGATGTATAAAAAACTGGATTGCTCATCACTGCTGATAAAGAATAGCCATCAAATAAGCTCCTAGTGGAGCTTAAAGTGGATGAGAGGGGTTGAGTTTCAAAGTAAATACGGGAAGAGAGTTGTATGGCCATAACTACACAAGGAGAGGGACAGGGTAATTGTTTATCAGGGGACGACCTGCCCCCTCCACGCCCCTCCAGTCCACTGTGAGCAATCCAGGTTTATATATCGTTGCATAGAGCTTGTGAACGGGGCATTAAAAGTCATGTTTCCACTTGTGTGCTTTCGTCTTCCTCTTTCAATTCAACATGCCTTTTGAACTTGCAACAGGGCATGCGTCTAAGCGCATTTCCCTGACGAATGCAAAATCTGTCCTCACTTGAGCGTTACCAGCATTGTAACATTTTCATGATGAGTGGCTCAGACACAGCATTATTGGTGGGAAATGTGAGCGCGGCCAAAACAAAAAGAAAGTTCGAAAATATTTAACGTGTGACTATTTTGAAAACCAAAGATTATAAAATCAAGAATAAAGACTTGACGGAAGAAGGAAGGATGACGTACAAAGGAAAAAGAGACTTTGCATGCCGCACGGGTGCATTATTGTGCACAAGTAACAATACTTTGGTGGGACGGGATTGACTCCACCGCCCTCCCCACCATCATCCAAATTAATCGTCGGTTTTAGCCCTCAAAAAGGACAACTCGGCCGTCCTGCAGCTTCTTGAAAAATGAAACTTCGCGCCGCTGCTGGCTCATTAAAAACGAGACGGTGGGCCTAGCTGGGCTTCCCGAAAGAACAACATTTCACGGTATCACGGTGGCGGACTCATTTTGGCAATTATTAGGACGCGAATCCAACACGAACCCATTCTTTTTCTTTCAGATTCCGTAATAATCCGAGGAATTCAAAAATTATCACAGGCTCAAACCGGTAGCTTTGAGAAATTCGACGTGGTTAGTAATTTGAGAGATGGTTTTGCAATTACGTTTCAGTAGCGTATAGTAACCTCGATTTCAATTAAACGGGAAGCCTTGGCTGCTCCCCCCCCCCCCTACAACTGGATCTGCTCCTGCCGAGGATTTGATTTTCCGATAGTATGACTCGACGATATTTGGCCTAACGACAAAAGTTGGGCCTCAGAGACGAACTTTCGTAAAGACAAAAATCTAATAATCTCGTGCTCTTGTCAAAAACAATGCTTTTTCGCCGCTAACAGGACCCTTTAAATTTTCAAATTCATAAATAGGTCTGTAGGCCATAAAAACGTCAATTTCACCCCATGATCTTGCTATTTTTATCAGTCTGTGTTTTTAAACCTAAAAAAAAAAAGAGCTTTTAAGATTCCAACATTTATTGTTCACTATAGCGTCAATGTTACGCGAATGAACACAAAGCCACAATGAGCAATCAGGCATAAAGATAATTTATGAGAAATTCCTACTAAAAAACAAATGACATAATGTGCGACTAGGAAAGTCAGTTACGAAGTTATATCGATCAAACAACCTATTTTTCTGATCACCTTTTTCTTTTTCTTTTTTTTTAATGGAGTCAATTGTTTTCGAAGGAGAGCACCCCAGCCTCTCTTGGAGTGCTTTCTACGGTCGGATAGCGGGAAGTCACCACTTGATTTCGTGTTTCCTTTGAGACACATAAAAGGATTCTTCTTGCCTAATTTAAACTAACAATAATTTAAGGTTCATTGCTCATAGTTTTAATGGCTAATAAAAGACAAAAAAAATGTTTCGCCCATTTTTTGAAGTTTAGTAAGGTATTCAGCGAACAATAGCATTGTTATTATCCGGAAGCTAATTACACTTTTGAAATAGAATGCTCTGCTGAATAAGGAGACCTTGAGTTTCACTAAAAATGATGTCCAAGGGATGGATGATTTAAAACTATTATTATTATTGCCCTAATTTTTCACATTTTTTAAATTCTTGTAATGAACCGTTTTATACTCACGTGGATGACACGTTGTTAAAATCTAAAGTTTGGTTACTTCCAAGTTCCAATCCATAGCTAGGTGGCTTCGTTGACATCTTGACGATGCACGACGTGGTGGTTTCGGGACGAACCGTATGTACTGTTCAATACACGACTCGCGGGATCATCCTCGATTGATTGTAAAGCGAATCTGGCAACAGAACAGAAAAAAAAAAAAATCGTAATTTTCGGAGCATTTACTGTGAATCGTTTAACCTAGTTTATATTTGCTTCTTTTCTCTTCTTTATGTACATTCTTCAAACGTCTTTTTTGTCACAAGTTCATTAAAACAGGCCAAAATTCTCGCGGATTTTTGTTCGAAAAATAGCAAAAATATGCACAAGAAGAATTCCATAAGCTGGGTCTCCACTTGTGACTTTTTTCGTGCGTCATTGCATGCCCCAAGGAGCTGGAAGGATATCAGAAATCGCGTGAATTGTTTAAAGGCATGCCTTGTTAAAAGGTTAAACGAAAGTTGAAAAGGCGCGTTGAATTGAAAGAGGAAGACGAAAGTGCACAAGTGGAGACACACCTATACAGATAGGGAGACTAATGCACTCGCTAAGCATCTGGGAAACCCCCAAAAAGTTCATAATTATACGCTTAAATTACCGTAAAACTCCAGCATTAACCCACTTTTGATTCGTCGTCGCTGCTGGAGGTGTGCTATTCTGTCCATTGATAGTACAAAGTTCAGAACTGAACGCCAACAGAAATTACGGAAGTGAGTCATTATTGAAGAGTTTTTTTTTTATACGAGAACTAAAGTCTAATTTTTGCGTCAATGTCGAACAGAAAAAAAAAAAAAAAAACACGGAAGGAATGGGTGGGGGCAAGGTGCACAACAATGATGCACTTCAAGACGCTCCTCTTAATTATTGCCGATGCATCTTAAAGCAGAAATTAAATAAAACCATTTTGCCACAATTCAAATGATTCAAGGCCATTGTTGTTACACTCGTCAATTCGTTTATTTTCCGAGGTCGAGGTCGAGGTGGGTCTTGATTTTTCCACATTTTTTCCCCTTTTTTTTATAGAGTAATTTGCGTGTGTATTCTATTTCAGCGGAATTTCTTTTGTTTCTATTCTTTTCGAATCCGAAAAAAAACAACAAACAAATAACAAAAAGACAATTTGCCGTGTCAAATTCGACCGCGCACGAGACCGTCGCACATGACACTCAACACTGTTCTTCCGGCCGGTAATCCTCTTTGTAATCCAAATCGTCGAGTTTACGTAAAAGCGAAGCACTTAGCAATTTATAAAGATAAAAACTTCTTCGCGGCAATTATCAAATCATCAAGAGCGATTGTTGTTTTGTTATTATTATTCCCACGTTTGAAGAAACGCTAAAAAAAAAAAAAAAATCTCTCCGGCAGCTGGCGGTTCACATCCCACTCATTGAATGTGCTCATGGTGGTGGATTAATTGGGACAATTCAATTTTATAACGAGATTAAAATTTTTGCTAGATAAATGAATGACCGTTATAAAATGAGTTTCTGCAGAGCGTTTAGCTCCCCACCCCCGCCCACAAACCATACACCTGGACAGTTTTTTGGGGTCGGCCGAGAAGGCGACAGCCTGTATAGGAGCCCTCATAAAAAAAATAATAAAAAAATTGCTATTTCTCCGAAATCAATCCCCTTATTTACTTGCAATTTATCCGAAATTAGAACTCAAAACTTCCTGATTCGATGTAATTTAAGCCCCGAAACTTGATTTTCACTAGAATTAAGACCCGAAACAAGCATTTTAGAACGGATTGCCACGGATATTATGGCCTTGTAACTTACAATGTGCTCGACTGGCTCTGATGGGCTCTGTTTTGGCCGGCTAGCCTGTATATGTTATTCGCAATGGCCGAATTCACCCATTTCCCGAAAGATTTACCCAAAACGCGTTATGGGCCGTGCGAAATGCTCACAACGCGTCGTGGGTAATTTTATTCGCCCAGTGGGCGGAATGAGATACCCATAACGCGTTCTGGGTAATTCATTTTACTCAGTAGCCGAAGTAGGGTGAGTCTATATTCGCGTCGTGGGTCTTCCGATTTTATCCACAACGCGTTGTGCGTATTTCGATTTACCCTCATAGCGATTTTAACCCGGATTCTATGTCTTGCCTGATTAGACAGCGATATAACTTACAGTTTGAGTCTTTTGGGCGTCTCGTGTGTTCTCGGGGTAAATACCACGGGAGCATATCATGCGCGAATAAATGCCTCTTTGAGTGTATGTTTCTCTATCGTTCTTTGTTTCGCTACTGTCTTTCCTTTTTAATTTCTTTTTTGTTATACCTATTTTTTTCATTCAAGTATATCATGTTCAATTATCATTCCGTTTTATTTACTGTAATTAATACAGCAGTAACGCTGTCATGGGAGTTGAGACACACCTGACTCTGCTTTGTGAGTAATTCGAAATGAGCAGAACGCGTTGCGGGTAAATCGAAGTAGCCAGAACGCGTTGTGGGTAAAATCGGAAGACCCACGCCGCGAAATAAACTAAGCTAACCTTTATTTCGGTTATTGAGTAAAATCATAACCCAGAACGCGTTATGAGTATTTCATTCCGCCCATTGGGCGAATATAATTACTCACGACGCGTTGTGAGCAATGCGCACTGCCCATAACGCGTTGTGGGTAAATTTTTCGGGCCATGGGTGAATTCGGCCATTGCGTATAACATATACAGGCGTTACACCAAAAAAGTCCAAAAACTTACAAGTTTGCTTAAACTAAGGCCCTTAACTTGAAAATTTTGCTGGAATGGACACTCGAAGACCCGAAACTTTTTATTTCGCCGATATTCGGCCAGAAATCTTGTAATTTTTTTCAAATTCGAACCCAAATTTGCAAATTCACATAAAGATTTATCTCTAAATATCGCAATTGGCTATTCGTCAAAGCAAATGAGGGAGCAGTTGGTGCCGGCTGGCCCAGGCTCCGTGACGTGTCGCAAAAGCAATTGAACCTGAAACTTGTTATTTCGCTTAAATCAAGACCTGAAACTTGCAATTCCGTGTTTGTTCCTGGAAAAATCAAATTTCACAGATATTTACCACCAAAATGTTGCAACTTTCTAAATGGTACGACATATTATAGCCTTGACAGCCTACGACGTGGTCCACTTCCAAACTCACAAAAACAATCGCAAACTTGCGATTTTACGGATATTAAGCACTGAAACTTGCAATTTCCCCGAAATCAGGACCCATACTACTTGCATTTTCGCCAGAATGAAAGCCCGAAAAACT
This sequence comes from Corythucha ciliata, assembly GCA_038030265.1. Lineage (NCBI taxonomy): Eukaryota > Metazoa > Arthropoda > Insecta > Hemiptera > Tingidae > Corythucha > Corythucha ciliata. Next base: position 15,178,595 of record CM075937.1, read on the forward strand.
TTTATTTTCCAAGAAATCAGAGACAAAACAATTTTTTTTTTTTTTTTTTTTTTTTTTTAGAGTAGGGGCCGGCTAGTCCCGGTCTTTAAATTAAACTTCAAGACGCAAAAATTTAAACGAAATTAACACCCGAAACTGTCAATTTTACGTATACTCATCCAGAAAATTTGTAATTTCGCTCAAATTAGGACTCATTTAATTTAAATCGCAAATAAATTCATGTTCAAAGCAGACTATCCATTTTCAGGTGTTCTTTGAGCTTGGGTGACCCAGGCGTGGGCTCAATTTGCGGCGGGCCTAAGTGAGACATACTACTGTTTTCCGCCTGAAATTAACGTAAAATTCTCATTCGCAGCTGAAATGGGGACAAACATTGGAAGAGAAAGCGCTTACGAGCAACAAAAATGGAAAAAGACGCTAATTAATAAATAAATTTGAGGTAATGCGCTTTACAACTAAAATATTGAGGAATGCGGTGTTTCGCGGCTCAAATAGTGGCAATAATAAACTCGCAGCTAAAATGAGGAAGTTTCATGGGTCAGAACTTATTCATAAATCTATTTTTTAAGGTTTATTTATGCTAAAATAGAGTATAAATCGTGATCCGTTCGTAAAATAATCCAACAGTTAACAAATACGCGATTTCTGAAGTTTTAGGTCATTCAAACACGCTAGCTAGCATGTTTGTGTCATATGCGCCTTCCGAAAAATATTCACCTGTAATGTAGCTGTCAGAGAGCGGTTTGTTGCCTTATTCTCTACTAAGAGCTCTCCAATAATAAAGTAATGGAGGATAAACAGATGAGTTCCTCGAATTTTCCTCAACCTCAAAGCTCCCTCACAAACTGGAAAAATTATAAAATAACATAGATTCTACAGTTTGCGAGGAAGGTTGGAGTCGAGGAAATTTCGAGGAGTGACTTAGCATACGGGCCTTAGGACCGTATTCAGAAACCCACCTTTACAAAGCCTTTACTTAAGGAGTTGAAAAATGTGATGGTTTATAAAAATGTGTCATCTGTTTTGAAGTGCTTAAAGGAGATATAAAGGTTAAGGTTGGTTTCTGAATACGGGTTACTACGTTGCGGAAAATGTTCGTTTCGGCGGGATTTCAAATATGCCAACTTTTATCAAGAAATAAAAAATGTTTCTGAAAGGTTTACAATTTGTATTTATTTATTTACGTGGAAGGATTGGTATGCCTCATCGAAAATAAATATTTTTATGGAAAATGTGAAACTTCCTCAGTGGGGAAAAAAATCGAGGCTAAATTGAGGAAAAGCACTAAATCAGGACAAAAATAAAGGAAAAGTGCTAATGCGAAGCTAAACTTGAGAAAAACGCTAATTCACAGATATAAATCCTTTCAATTCAGAGCTGAAATTGAGTAGCAGCGGTGATTCGGAGGTGGAATAAAGGAATGATTCACAGCTAAAATTCATAAATAATTTGCAGCTAAAATTAAACTTTGAAAAAAACATACGTTAATTCCCGAAATAAATTGAGAAAATCCGCTAATTCATTACTAAAGTTGAGGAAACGCGGTAATCCACAGCTAAATGAGTAAAAGCGCTTAGATCGCGATAAAAATTAGGAAAAATCGCTAATTCATGGCTAAAATTGGGAAAATGTCAATTTGCAGTTCTTGTGTAAAGGTAATTTTGGGGCTAAAACTCACAATATAAGTAAGTGTAAATCAGATTTGTGGTAGAACCTCTCCCGAGACAAAAAATCCTTAGATCCGCCACTGCGTCTATTCGTCAGGCTTTGTGTGCTTTGTGAGCATGCTTTACACGGGAAACGGCCTTTGAAACTTTCAATTACATATACGTTGAAATCGAGACGTGATATCGCGTAGACAAACTGAAAAACAAATTGTTATGGTTTTACACTATCAAAAACGAAATTGCATGGGTTAGAGCGAATCAGCAATTAATGTCGTGGTGTTTGGCTTTATCAAAAATAAAATTCAGAATTAACGATAATTTGCGATTTCTGGAGGCAACTTTGAGGCCAATGTGTAGAAACAGCGCTAATTCATGGCTAAAATGGGAAAATATCGCTTATTTTTATGGACGCAATTGTGAAAAGCGCTTATGCCCCGTTAATGGCTTGAGCCCCAGGCAAAAATGGAGTAAAACTACGTTTGCATTGGCTTGGCGTATTTTTGGTAGCAATTTTGCAGCTAAAATAGAGAACATACGCTGATCCCCATTGTCTGGAGGTCCTCGCAGGCGGCTGAAACTAAGAAAGCGCACAAATGCGCTGTTCTAAAAGTGTTTGAAAGTGCTAATAATATTCGTTACGAACATTGTGAAAAGGCGCAACTTCCAAAGAAAAAAAAAAACTATGAACAACGGCGAATTCGGAGTTCAAATTGAGAACATGGCAAAACGACTGAAATTAAGAAAAACCGGTAATTTCCTCATGAAATTGAGAAAGCTCGCTTAATCACATAGGTATTTTAATCCACATCACAGGGTACTAAAACGATTCTGCGGCTACAATTGAGGATAAGAACTAAATTCACGGATAAAGTTGAGGCAAATCAGCAAACCACGAATAAAACGATAATTCAGTATTAGTATAAATTTTGGGAAAACTGCTTATAGCGGCTCAAATAAATAAAAACACGAATTCCCGGCAAAAAAAAAGAAAATCGTTAAATCTCGACCAAAATGGAGAAAAAGCGCTAAATTCACTGATGAAATTGAGAAGAAGAGTTGAAAAACATGTGCGTATAATAAAAGCAAAATCGCGGCTAGAATGAAGAAACCCCCAATTCATGGCTCCTCTAGACAACTTCGTGGCTAAAGATGAAAACAAACAAATGCTAATCTGCGGCAAAATGAGGAAAAAGCTCTGATTTAACTGATAAAATTCAGTTAAAGTTCTAAATCCAAGGCTGAATTTAGGAAAAAAAGTGTAATTGGTGGCTAAAATGATGAAAAACGCGATTTTGCAGATGAATTTGTTGCGAATTTCTCATTATAATAGCGGCTCAAATCAAGCAGAAAACGAATTCACGTCAAAAAATGAAAAAAGTCGCTGATTCGCGGCCAAAATGGAGAAAAATCAGTAATTCACTGAAGAAGCGCTGAAGTGTGGAAAAACATTAGAATATTAATAAACGCATATTAATAAACGCTATATCGCGGTGAAAATGAAGAAAACGCCAATTCGTGGTTTATCAAAGAAACTTTGTGTCTGAACGTGAAAACAAAAAACAAAAAACCGTAGTCTGCGGCCGAATGTGGAAAGAGCGGTGTCTGGCTGATAAAACTCAGTAAAAGTTCTAATCTATAGCTGAAATGTCGAAACAACTGTAATTGGCGGCTAAAATGAGGAAATGCGCTATTTCGCGAATAAATTGGGCAAATTGATTATATTATAGTGGCTCAAATCGAGAAAAACTTAAATCCACAGCAAAAAAAAAAATGAAAAAAGTCGCTAATTCTCGGCTAACTACTGAAAAAAACAAAAAAACACGGCTGGATCACTGAAAAAAACAAAAAAACATGGAAGTGATAAACGCTACGTTGCGGTTGAAATGAAGAAAATCCCAATTCGTGTCTTAAAATGAATGAATGAAAAAAAAAAAATCTATTCTGTGGAAAAATGAGGAAAGAGCGATGATTTGCTGACAAAACTCAAAAAAGATCTGATCCACTGCAGAAATGTGGAAAAATCTGTAATTGGCGGCTAAAACTGAGGAAAAACGCTATTTCGCGGCCAAAATAAAAAAGAGGGTTAAATCACTACGAACACAAAGGAAATTTGAAGATCCGTGGCAAGGGAAACTTTCCGGGGATTTGTTCCTGTATAAAAGAATGACCCGGCCTTCATTTCAGTGAAAATGTGCCAGTTTCAGGGCTCTATTTCAACGAAACAGGAAGTTTTGTCTTTTCGAGTCTCAATTTCATAGTAAGTCACGCTCTTCAGTCAAGCTCTTCCATAACCAAATGTTTCAAATTTGGCACCTATTTCAGGGGTTTTAGAAATTTCCTGTTCCTTTCTTCAAGCTTTAAAAAACTGGATTTCATGGGGTTCGCTATTTAAAAACTCATTTAAAAAATTTTCAGGGATTTTGCTCTTTTATGAACCATTTTTAAGGACTTGGGCTTCTTTCAGAGCCCAATTTCGTAGGGTTGGCTCGTTTAAAACCCAAATTAAAGGAAAAATGTGTCCGATCAAAACCCAAAAAGGTTCGGTTAATTTAGAACTAATTTTGAGGAAAACGAACTTCAGAAAAATACAAATGTTGTTATTTTGGCGTATTCGTCGTGCGATTTCGTCTTCCAAGTATTTTAAACTCGGAACGTTAAAAAATACAATTTATTTGGTTATTTCCTACTCTTATTTCGCGGGTTTTCCGTTCAAGTCCGTAAAATTCGCTAGCCACCGGAAAACAACTGGTCTCGTATATAGGCATGGCCAAATTATTGACCTCACATGTTGATCCCCCAGATACTGAGTGATGACATATTTTATAGCAAAAACTCCCCTCCCCTCATCACTAACTGACTCACTGCAACAAGATACCCGATTGTACGAACTAAGGACGTAAAATATGCCTTAAATCCGACCCTTGTTCCCTTTTTAACATCGTCTGTCAATTCGGGGATGATCATTTATTTGTACGAAACCGAACGTGAACAAATTGAGTTCCTTAGGAAAATAAATTCACTTCACCGATGCAAGAAAATTGGGAAAATGAGCCTGACCTTAAATTATGAAGTATGCCTCTAATAACGAGTTTTAATTTGTTCTTCCCTGCAGTATGACGTCAATAGATAAAGGTGAAGAGAATTCATAATGGTTGTGGGTTGGTTTCGATTGTGTTTTTCCTGGACTGCGCGGGCAACAAACACGAGAAATGGAAACATTATGAAAACTCCGGTATTCTAAAAATTAAAGTACCTACTCCTTCAATAAGGAAAATACAATATAATACATTGAATTTCCTCTGGCTCTCCATGGCACTCGATGCGAGATTTTTCCTCATTGATAAATTTTAATTATATCGTGAATGTTAAATAACTTTAGGTAATTAAATAATTTTTTGAGTAATAGACACTATTTATCATGCCGACTAGTTTCGAGACCATGCTCCCCATGATCAAGGCGTCCGCAGGCCGAAACAATTCTCTTTGCCACATGTCAATCACTCAAAAATTCTACCAATCCTGTTGACAAACAGGCATCAAGGAAACTTGTTTCTCCACTAGTGGAGAAACTACTACTAGTGTGTTGGATTGTTGGAATTTTTGTGCGATGGACATGCGTCAAAGAGATTTGTTTCGGCCTGCGGGTGCCTTGATAATGGGGTGTATATTGCCCCGAAACTAGTCGGCATAAGAAATAATAAAGAATGTATTACTCAAAAAATTAATTAATTTGCTTATTGAAGCATTCTATAACTAGAGACTACGTGTTTCCCGATAGACGTCTATAGAGACAGTCTGTTATCTGTTATCCACCATATAATAGTCCTGCACAGGATTTTGTCACCTTTTATTTTGCTTATACACCGCATCATGAAGCGATAAAATATACTTTTATATCAAGTTGTTTCTGTTACCTCATCATCACCAGAAAATCCCGTAGTTATTAACGAGAACTCATTGTTGAGTGATGTAGTGATAAGGGAAGGGGGAGAGGCTCACATTTTATTACCACCAGTACACCTTAAAAACGTCAAAATTTAGCTCTTATGCTTTCACTAATTTTGATAGAAAAATTCTCTTACTTGCCCAAAACCTCTGCACGCCTTACAGTTATAATATTTTTATTATCTTCCACCACAAGCCTCAACAAAATTTGTTATCTTCAACGGGCTGTTATTCTAGGATTTTCAGCGGGGCGATCTTTCTAGGCCTTTGACAAATATGTACATAATTAACAAATTACCTAAGTTAATTGCCATTATATCTTTCAACGTGATTGTTCAAATGCGTGTGGTTTTCTTTTTTCCGCGGGTAGTCATTTTAACACACATTTGAATCAAAGAAATTGAAAATTATCAATGAAAACAACAAAAATGAACTCAGCAAATTACACGTCCCCCCCCCCTCGCGCCACCATTTCAATATAGAAATGGGTGGAAATAGCGAGGGTGAGCGTACAGTATAATAATCGTGTAGTTATATATAACGTGTCTGTGCGTCACTACTATTAAAACCTGAAATACCCCCCCCCCCTTTGCCACGGAAAAGGCAATTTTTTTGTCTTAATATTCAACAGTTTATTTTTTAGGGCAAAATTTGAAAAAAAAAAAAAATTGCCGGGCTTCAAGCGTGTAAATAAAAGAAAGATACTTACTATAACGTGTTTTTCTTTTGTCTTGTTTTGTTACTAATAATAAGGCACGCTTAGTACATGCGGGTTTTCAAGTGACATGAACGTCGTTGTTCTTGTTTTTCGCGATCTTAACACACCTGACACAGTGATACCTTTTCGACTAAACAAACATAAATCTCGTTGAAAATTTTTGAGTGGACCAAAACTATAACAGACTCAAGCGGCGATACTTATCATTCTCTTCACGGTGGAGTACTTAACTACTTAAACGTGCTTTTACTGTTTATGTCTTGTTAACCTTACTAAAATCATTAATATTCACGATGAAATTACACAAGTGGAGAGACAAAATACATTCATTGCGACGGAATACCCTCATTCCTCATTAACATCCACAAAAATGGAAAAGCATAAGTGAAATTAAGAATTCGTAACTGCTTTCAAAGCGTTAGTGCGGAAGGGCGGGGAAACCTGCCGACCTTTAACAGTTATACTATGCAAAAAATGATTATTCCACTTGGATTAGGAAGCTTTGTAACTAAAACCTTTAACTTCATCTGGTTATTCCAAGGCTAGAAAATAATGTTCCTGTAGCAAAAATAAAAGAACGAACGGTTAAAAACTCAGTTTTCATCGCATTCGTACAAGCAAATTGGATATTAGGGTTTCACAACAAAAATTCATGAATTTGTGTGAAATGACTCGCTATTCTTACTCCGAATTAATTGAATAATTAAAATTCGAACCACTACATTTTCAATGTAAAATCGACTGGTTACAATTGAATCTTTTTCTGAACTCATCATGGTTTGATGCCTGCGTTATCACAGCGGAAAACTTAAAATTTCGTTATTCTCCGGCATGGGTGGATAAAAAAAATTAATTACTTTAATTGCTGGGTTGATAAAACCAAGTTAGGTACTCATAAAAAATAAATAAATCGCTTACCGAACGACTGACAATTTGTGGTGCACCGGTTACTTTCTCTGCAGTTGGAACGTGCACGGTAGATTCAAACTCACTGACACTATTATAACGTTGTCGAATCTGTCCCTCTCACGATTAGCGGGGTATGCCCCCCGTGACTCCGCTAATACTTGAAACGATTCGCCCATAGGATTTCGGCCTTGTGTTGTTACTCTCCTGTTAACTTTATTTTTCTCCCATTCCCCAGTCCCCACCCAATTTACAACCAATGCAAAAGGGTGCTATTCTGCTTTACTCCTGTGACTGCCACCCCCGCCACTTCTACCAGATTGTAGGTACTCAACCTCTTTCCCATTATATGACAAACGATAGTTACTTGCAGTTTTTTTTTTTTAATTTAAAACAAAGGCGTAACCATAATTACGAGACAAAAAAGATCTATATGAATGAAGGCGCTCTTGATCTTGTAAACATTCAAATTACCGGATATTACTTTTACAGGGAGTACACCGCTTGTTATTTAGGAAAAACCTTCACGTTGAGTTTGAACCCCCACGGATTAATTTATACTTCCCCTCTTTATGATGAACGAGGGCATATAGCTACATGTGATTAAAGAGATCATCACCAACCGAAATTATTTACGGGTTAAACACCCCCCCCCTCACCCAGTGGTGACCCTATCACTTATACATTCACTGGGTCAGAAACTCCTACGCGATAGTTAAAAGTCCTGGTACTGTGCTCATCTTGAATAAGAGTGATCAACAGTATTGTGTTACTATGGTGGCCGAGAGATTTATAAAATGGCGTTCATACGACTGTACGGAAGGGGCAAAACATGCTTATTTGAAGGGAACAAACCTTTTAACAAAACAAGGTTGTGGGTTCTGATTGTTGGCTCCTCCTACCAAAGGGCTGAGTGTCATTGAATAGAGTCGTTGTCAGTTTTATTTGGTTAGGATGACCAGACGTCCTATATTTTTCCCGGACATGGGCTAAATTTTAGAGCGTCGGGGTACATCCGTTTTGGGAATTTCTGGAAGAGGTCTAAATCGTCATCTTTTTGTCCTAATTTTCGATCTCAACTTCCAACTTACAACATCATGTGACAGGGTTACATAATATTTCACGTCCATCTTTAAAACAAAGCTGCGGGGCTTATAACCACAACACCCCCAGTAACCGTTTCACCCTCACGTTGAATCCCACGTGAGCCAAGGTCTCTTCTTGACTTGGTTTCAGGGCCGTCTCTTACTGAAGTTGGGGCCCGGGACCGGATGAACATTGAGCCCCCCTCTGTGAGGTTACGGTGGGGGGGGGAGGGGCACGCCTTTTAGTGCATTTCATTTATGTATTCACTATTCTCACGTTTAACCGGGAACCATGGGCGTAGCAAGAGGGGGGCAGGGGTGGGCAGTTATCCTCCGCTAAACTATAAATCAAAGCCGTAGTGGGACATCTGTGCCCACCTCTAGATAATACCACCAAAAAAGAACAAATCATACGGGGTCAGCACCAATTTCGTGGGGTTCCTATTTTTTTATTTTATTTATTTATTAATATTATTTTTTTTCAAAAAATGTTCTCGCAAAACAAATTTGTTACGAGCCTGGCTAGGAAACGAATTTTTCGGATTTTACTCTCTGGCATTTTCACGCCAATACTACAGTTTTGTTGGTCTGCACTATAAAATAATTTTCCGCCCTGATAAACAAATTTCACGGGGTGGCGTGATGAAAAGGGGCCAATTTTACGGATTTTGCGCACTAACCCATTTTACCAGTTCTGACACACACAAAAAAAAAAATGCCCTCTTAAAACAATTTTTCACTAGAAACCAATTCGCGGATTTTTCTCGCTGAAAACCAATTTTCGTGGTTCTGGCTCACAGAACCCCCAATTTCACGGTTGTTTGAATGCTGAAACCCCAATTACGCACTAAAAAAAAACATTTTCGCAAATCTGACTGTCTAAATAATAAAATGTATCGGATTTCGTTCTCCAAAACTCTTTAAATTTCGCCGATTTTTCATGAACCCCCTCCCCCATTTCAGGGTGTTGTCTCATTTAAAACCATAATTACGCGGTTTTAGCAAACAAATCAAAGCATTTTCATTAAAACGCAAAATTTTGTGCGATTATTGCTCGCTATACAACCAATTTAGCGTGCCTTGGCTCACTTAAATTTTGTGGGAATTTCCCGCTGAAGAACTGAACCGAGTTTGGGGCATGATTGTGTGGCTTGCTGATAACCCAATTTCGTGGGTTTTGGGTTTGCTGAAAACCCAATAGGAATCGTGGGGTTGGCTTATTGAAATGATCCATTTCACAGACAGAAACAACTCTTTTTCAGTAAAACAAAATTAGTTATAGGTATATAGAAAAGGAGCATTGACACTGTCTTGTCGCCTTCTGGAGGCAATTTCGCAGCTAAAATAGAGAAAATACGCTGATCCCCATTGTCTGAAGGTCCTGAGGTGGCTAAAACTGAGAAAACGCACTGATTTGCTGTTCTTGGGGAAAGTACGTTGGTAAGTACTAATATTCGTGGCTGAAGCTGAAGTTTTGAAAAAGTGCTGATTTGAGGTTTCTAGTTGAAACTTACAGAACCAAAATTTCACTGATTCTGTGGTAAAATTTAGTAAACAAATAACTAATTAATGGTGCAAGGTAAAACGGTATTTTGCGACTAAAATTGAGGAAATTAGCTCAATTCATGGATAAAGTTGAGAAAAAGCAGCAATTCGCGCCTAAAATTACGGAGACGCCAATTTACAGCTAAAATTACGAAAACACTATAATTCACTTGTTCGTGAGCTCAATTGAAAAAAGAAAAGTGAAAAATGACTAATCCGTGGCTGAAATAAAGAAAATGCAATAATTCACGGTACGGATAAAATTTGGGTAATATTGCTCAATAGCGGCTAAAGTCAGGAAAACTCGACTTCACGGCAAAAATTGAGAGAAGTCACGGATAAAATAAAGAAAAATAGCTAATTCACAGATAAAATTGAGAAAAAGCGCGCTGAAGTGTGCAAAAAAAAAAAACAAAAAACACCAGTAAATCGCTTTTAAAATGGAGGGAACGCCAGTTCGTGGCTTCTCAAAGCCACGAGCGTGAATTCACCGATGAGATCCTGGTCGCGTATTATCTATTTTTCCCATTTTTAATCGCGAATTAGCAGCTTTCTCAATTTTATCTGTGAATGAGCGCTTTTTCTCAATCAATTAGCGCTACTCATACATTTTAGACGACAGTATATTATTAGCGACGAATTAGCAGTTTCTTTCTCTTAAGACATGAATTAGCATTTTATTTTTGCCGCAAAGTGGCAGTAAATGAGCGCGTTTTTTCATTTTGGCCGCGAATCACTTTGTCTCGTTTTTGACGCGCCCGTAAAGTTGCCTCCGGAAACAATGAATTTCCAATTTTTTCAATTTCAGCGCTATTCCTTAATTCTGTGGACATATTACAGTGGAACCTCAATAACTCGAACCTCAGTAACTCGAATTCCTCGATAAACCGAATTTTCTTGAATCCCTTTGACTTTCCTTACAATTTGCCTTCATTTTTACCTTTATAAGTCGAACTGAAACCTCGATAAGACGAATTTTCTTAGGCTCGTGGACCGAAAAATCCTCCTTAAGATCCTCTTGTGTCCTCCTTTTACCTCTATAAGTCGAAGTTTTCAGTACTTCACCTCTGTAACTCGAAGTTATCACATCGAAGAGGGGATTCAGAAGAGGTCTTCTAACTTGGGACCTCTATAACTCGAAATCGGTTATTCTAGGCTCCGATAACTCGAACCCCAGTTAGTCGAAGTTCTCGATAACTCGAATTTTTTCGTTTACCCGTGAGGTTCGAGTTATCGAGGTTCCATTGTAGTGTTTTTCTCATTTAGATCCGCAAATGTATTTAGCTCAATTTCGTTCCCTAATAAGCGACTTTTCTTCAATTTTAGATGTGAATGGAGCCATGTTTTTTAACTTTAGCCTCAAATTAACGCTTTTACTGAATTTCAACCGCCCTACACGTTCAATATATTGCGCTATGTTCGGGGTTTTACTTTATTTTTTAGATGCTTGCAAAATAAAATTTCAGAAGGGTTGCACAATACATACATTGTGCAACCCATCAATACCACCCGCGCACGTTTAATTTCGCGGGTCAGACTCAACTTCTCAAACACAGAATTTATACGAACGATCAATCTGGCTGGTTTGCCCTACTAGAAAAGTTTATTTGGTGGGTCCGGCTTCTGACAAATGCAGTTTTTTTTTTTTTTTTTGCAGTTTTGGACCATTTGAAAAACCTATTTCGCAAAGCCGGGATGGTCATTTCATGGGTTCCGCACTGCACAAACAATAAAATTCACAATTTTGCCCTGTTCACCCATTCGAAAAGCCTTTTCGAATGGATGAAAAGCAATTTTCAACTTGCTGACGTGGCAAAAAATTGATCAAAATCGTCAATAATCGTGGCTATAACTGCGAAAAAGCGCTGAGTTGTGGTCTCGCGATGTAACTTTCAGACTGAAAATGAGAAAAAATCGCAGATTCACGGTGCATGGAGGCCATTCTAGGAATAAATTGTGGAAATCAACTCAAAAGTGTTGTTTTTGGGCTAACCCCACGGTTATAGTTGAGAAATCAAACTATAATATTGACAAAAAGAAGCTTTCGTGTGAAAATTGGACAAAAATGGCCAATTCACAACTGAAATTGCGAATAATCTCCCATTCACGAATAAAAAAATTAATACGCTAATTTTCAATTCGAATTGGGAATATGTGCTAACTCTCTGCTAAAAATGGAAAAAATGGCTAATTTTTCAGTCTAAATTGAGGAAAACTTCAAATCTTGGCAAAAATTGAGAAAATTGGGTAATGCCCAGGTTGGAAACGCTACAACGCAGCTAAAATTCGTTAAAAGCGACAATTCGCTGCTAAAATTGAGGAGCATCCCAAATTTTCGGATAAAGTGTAGTGAAATCTCCAATTTGAATACGCGTCTTCTGAAGGCAACTTTATGGCTCAAACTGAAAAAAAAAACGGCTAATACATGCACAGCTATAAGTAAAAACAACGCTGATTCAACAGATGGAACTGGGAAGAAGTAATAATCTATATCCATTATGTAAAATAACATTGCTATTGCTGTGCTAAAATTTGAAAAAAGAACTGGTAATTTGTGGGTAATATTTAGAAAATGAATCATAATCATTGGAAGATTCATATTGTAAGCTTTTATGTAAAAAATTGCTCATTCGCGACTAAAAATGGAAAAGATCGCCAATTTAGAGCTAAAATTTAGCAAAAGTGCCAATTTGTGACTGAAATTGAGAAAATTCGCTAATTCGCAGGTTTGAAACGCTACTATGCGACGCTGCTAAAATTAGGAAAAAGCGCTAATTTATGGCTAAAATTGAGAATAATTATAATTCGCGTCAAAAACTGAATTATACGCCAGTTCACGGCTGCTGAGGGCAACTTTTGACGCTGAAAGGGAGGAAAAGAGCCAATTTATGGCAATAGATGAAAAACCTGCTAATTCTCGAGAAAAATGTATTATACATCACCAAGAACCAAGAAAATTCTAATTTGTGAAAAGCCCTCTATTTGGCGGCTAATTAAGGGAAAAACTTGAGAAAAACGCTAATTTTCAGCTAAAGCTAAGGGAAGTGCAATTCCACTGCTAAAAAAAGTAAAAGTCGCTAATTTATTGCTAAAATTGAGGAAAACGCCAAAACTCGTGTGGAAATTAAGAAACATCAATCACGGGATAAAAATGCTACTTCGCTGTTATAAAGTTGAGAAAATGCGCAAATTCATAGATTTGGGAGGGGGCAGGGATAAAACCACTAATCCGCGGCTCAAATTGAGAAGAACGATTCTAGCGATGCACGAGAGCGAGACGATGCGAGTGAGGTCTCGCTCATGAGGGGTTGGTCTCGGTCTCGGTCTCGATCATGAAAAGTCGGTCTCGGTCTCGTCTCGAAAAGTTAGAGGCGCAAATTCAAAGTAGGTGCGATATTAGTGACGAGTAATCCTATTCTCGCCTCAATGATTACAGATGACGAAGATAGATGAATTTATACTTTGCTTTTCTTCCTTATTGGCTCGTGGCATGAAGGGAGATAAGTGTTACACTACTGATTAATGACCAAAGAGCTTTGTAACTGCCCCAGATTTGAATCGTGCCTTTAAAAAAATGGTCACACTGAGAACGTGAAAGGGGAACAGTTGGGAATTCAACGAAATCAACTCAAAATCTCGCACATGCCTACTCATTTAGTTCAAGCAAGAGACTTCCCTTCCCAGACACGACGAGGCAGAGGTGCACAATCCCCCCTCATACATCAGACCCTTCTTCTAATGCTTCAACTGGCAATGTTAGTTTAAAAAAATATAAATATGAAAGCGGTGTCTAGTTTGATGATAGAGATCCAAGCGGTCCAGGGAAGTTACAAACGCAAAATTAGGGTTCCCTTGCACTAAGCAGCCTGGCCGCGGCAGCCAGTTGGCTGCAGTGCAGTTGGACTTGTTCTAGTGGCTGCCCCAGCCTGGAAATCTTTGCTGCCTAGAGCGCGGGCACCCATAGGTTGCAATGTATTTCACCGTCCCCCGGGAACCCTAACCCTTTTTTTTTTTTATTACGATACGTAGGCATAAAGGAGCTTTTAACGAACGAGGCATGATGTTCGTGACACGAGACGAAGTCAAAAGCCATCATTGGTAGAGTTTGCAGTGCGATTATACGCCTCAGGATCGTACGCTTTTTTTACCTTCGACCGTACAAAGCCTTTTAAAGCCAATTAGGTTCATAATATTTAATTTAACGGTTCCGTAAAGTCTCCCATTTGCCACACAACTTCATTTCAGAGAAATAAAAAAGAAGAATCAAAAGAAGCGCGTAAGATGAAAGCGGGTTTCTCTGCCACAATTCATCTATCAACTCACCAACATAATCAACTGGCTTTGATCTTTTTGGGATATAATTTCCACGGTTCCACTCACCCTTCACCCTTCGTTCATCGTGCTTAAAGAGCTACTTTACACACGCCGTGCGGTATAGAGTTCACTCTTTTACCGTGAACTCTTTATCGCACGGCGTGTGTAAAGTAGGCCTTTACGCACGATGAACATCTGCTTAAACACTTCTTTATGAATGATCTTAGGAATAGTAGGTTATACGCCTAGGCAAGAAAGCGATTTTTTGGAGGACGAGAGAAAAAATTGGACGGGCGAGGCGTAGCCGAGCCTGGCCTTTTCTCGAGGCCCCAAAATAACTTTTTTGACGCGGTGTGTACAGTATTTTTTTTTTATTAAAACGGGTTGATTTCTTCGGCCACGGCGATAAAGTGAGTGTTTTATCCCCTAGGCTCTAAAATAATAAGCTGTTTAAAAAAAATAGTATCTTACATATAACGAGACACGATTTTACTTCCGAATACTTTGTTTGGCTGGCGAGGCAAAGCCGAGTCGGCTAAATGAGAACGAGCAAGTGAATCGAGTTATGCACCATATTTTTCGCGTGACAGGTGAAATTATAGTATTTTTCACTACAAGTGAGGGAAGTGGAGTTTCACCTGCGAGTTTTGTTTGGCTCACGAGGCGGGGCCGAGTGAGCTAAAAATAACGATCAGAGTGAAAGCTTCTTCCTCACGAGTTGTGGATATCATTTTTCGCACGACCTTACTACGGCCTTACTTTCCTTCACTAGTGAGTGGAAAAAAATGCTTTTTCATCTAGCTCATCTTTTCAAGTAAAAATCAACTTCCCTGTTTAGGTACCTGGAAGGGGAAGGTCCCTCCTTAATCGTGCGAAAACCATAATGTATAATTCCTGAAAGAAGAAGAAATGTGCGTGTTTCCTATGATAATTTTACAAAAAGTAAATTTTTCCCCACTATTTTATGTCATTTTGTGCGTAGGGGAGTGAGGAGGGGGTATGTCCACCCCTTGGATCCACCACAGCCCGGAGGCCCATAACACAATAGCCGTCTCGGCATGAAACAAGGTCATTTTAATGTTAAAATGTTCTGTATTCATAAATGAGCCATCATTTTTTCATTCTTTTAATTCCGAGACCGAGACCAGTCTCGGTCTCGTCTCGAAAGTAGCGGTCTCGTCTCGGTCTCGGCTTGAGACCAGAACACTTGGTCTTGGTCTCGGTCTCGCTCCCAAAATGATGGTCTCGTCTCGGTCTCATGCATCACTAAACGTTTCACGCGGCCAAAATTGAGAAAAGCGCTTATTTCCGGGTAAACTTGACAAAAAGCATACTCATCCATGGCTAAAAATGAAAAATTCGCGGCTTAAACTGGTCATTAAGGCGGTTAGAACTGGCTAATTGGCGGATAGAAAAGGGGAAATAGCGGTAGACCGTGGCTAAAATTAGGATACGGCTAAGTAGAAATTATATTTCTTGTTTATACAGAGACTTGGGGGCCTCTTGGAGATTTCCGCCCCAGGCCCCGATAGGTCCAGTGTCACCACGATACGCGGATTCATCCATTTCTAAATTTTGGCCATTTCCTCAAAAAATCACCCTTAACTGTGAGAAATTTTATGGTCATTTTGTCTGAGTATATCTATGTTTGAGCCAATATGAGTCCCGTGGAGAATGCTCAGTTGACAAATGCACGCGTTTTCCTCCTCAAGATCATTGATTGGCTACCACTGTTCCTTCAATTGGTTAAAAGTGAGCGTTTTGCATTAAAGGACTCGTATCATCGACTTTGTCGATCTGTATCCTGGAAGACTTCATGAGACTAGCGGACTAGCCTCTACTCTACTCATGCCATAACAGGGAAGGTTTTATCGAAAAGAAAATTCTGGAATGTCTGGATGATTAGGGGTTAAAAGTAATTTTGTTCGCGGGCAAGGCTACGATGGAGCCAGCAAGATGTCCGGTAGATTCAAGAGTGTGCAGGCTGGGTGTACTGATAACTAAAATGTGAAATTACCCCCTCCCCTCACCATAATGATATTTCAATAAGATCCCCCCCATAAGACAAATTCCTATACCTATGCCACTACCCCCCCCCCCCCGAACCACCACTGTTCCCGAATTACAAGTATTTTTAAGTTTTTTTTAAGTGGCCGAGCCCTGATCTTGATGAAACCCATCACCCCCTCCCCCACTCCGCTCTTATTATCCGACGCGATCAATGTTGAGACGAATGTACACATACGCTCGAGGACTCACGGGAATGCCAAAAACGGCCCACCCAACGTCGTCGGTTGCTGCCATTTCTGAAATTAACCTTCAAATGTAATTTTCCCGTGGCTCCACTGCTTTTGCATCTATATGGCCCCAAAACTCCAGGCTGAAGGCTTTGAGAGTCTCGAAAATTGTTAAGAGAACAACGGGGAATATTGGAATTTCACGACCTAAATAAACTGAATAACATCACTCTTTCTATAGCTCCCAGCTCTTCAAACACAATAAAAGTTGACGAATTACGAAAGCACGCATTTGTGATTTGACAAGGTCTTTAAGAGGGAAAAGTCTAATTTTTCCTTTGTGAATAAAAAAAATGACTCATCAAACAGGGACCAGAATAGAAAAAAAATCCCACTGCATTCCACTACGAGTTAACATTTCGATTTGGAACGAAAATGAGCCTATAGAGCATGTAACCGTGAAATTATGGTAAGAAAAATAACAAAAAGATCGAGTTTGAGGGGTTGGTGATTGGAGGGAAGGAGGCGAATGTCTTCTATTTTAACCGTGAATTAACGTCTTTTTTAACTCACGTCCTTACGTTTTTTCTTCTTCTCTTCATTGAACTTTGCAGAGAATTTCAATGCAAAGGCGAAGAATACCACAAGTTTTTCCTCGTGGGAATTACAGAAACTATAAATATATATAAAATGAAGGCGTTTCGAACGTAAGCGTGCGGTAAACAACTGCCGTGGCTATTGTGGTGCATCGAACGAATTCGATAAAATAATCTTGTGCAATTTTCCTGCAATTAGGGTACCGGCAGCGTGCAATCAATCTTATTTATACCATTAACGGCAATAAATAGCCGTAAATTTCAAAGTTATTTTAGCCTGTACCCTGTAATTGGAATTTTCGGTGCGATAAGTTTATATCTATAGTTATATTTATTTTTAACAGCCGATCGTCCTATAATATCGGCTCTTTATAGACTGTGTGAACTGACACTATTACAAGAAGTCCTTTGAGATTTTTATTGCTTGAAGCGAGATAGGAAATTTTATTTATTCGCGGCGGTTTGATAACAGTTTTTCAAAGGGCGGACGTCAATCATTATACGAGTGACAAACCTTCCAACGAATAAAACATTTTCACCTCTTTAGCTCCTCAGCTCCAAGTATTTGTTTCAACCGCTTTTGTGATTACAAGTAACCCTCCTCTCTCCCTTCCTCTTATACGTCAAGAAATTTAATGATATCGTCAATCAAACACTTTTGTTGGTTGGTAGACAAGCGTTTATATGTGTTTTAACTCTCCGGGTTTTGTTTTTTTTCCAATTTCCCTCTCAATTTTCCAAAACAAAATTGAGAGTGACTCATGCTGTCAGTATTTTTCCCATACCTAATGGTATTTTTTTTTTTTTTTTTTTTCAATCCTAGACTGACTGTGAGCGTGGGACTCACTTCAATTTTTGTTCTTCGAATATAACTGTAATTTCGTAGTTTGGTTTAGAGTCACCTAATAACCCCCTCCCCTCCCCAACCACCCACTGACGGTTCATTATCGACACTCGTGAAAGATCATCGTGTTGTGCTACATTTTTTCAGATGTGTATCGTTTATTTCCACAACAATGGAGAAGGAAAGTGAGAAACTTGAAAAAGAATGGTGCACGAAAGTTGATCTCAACGAACGCGATCAACTTAAACTTCCTTGACATGAACAATAAAAAATCAATCATATAAGAACTTTGAATAGTGCAGGAAGTTGAAATAATCTGGTTAATTGAGATCTTATGGTGCATCCTAAAAGAATTGTAAATAATGAGAACCTGTGTTAACAAAAGAATTGCTATTTGCCAGCTATAACAACTCACACACGGATATCCATACCATTACCAGCATTTTTTTAAGTACTTCAAGAGTGCCGATGGAATTCTTATAAATCAAGTCTTTCAATTTTTTCCCACAAGAGCTTAAAAATGACGATTTTCTTTCCATTCCACATTTTGACAGGGCAAAGCCATTTTCAGTCTTACTATACTTATCCGGTATACTAAATCGTAATTATTTTTCTTGTATTTGATGTTTCCTTTGCAGTAATCTCTCTCTCGCGTATATGTTTGCATTGCCCTAGGATGGGCGAGAGAGAAAAACGAAGGTCGAGGGAATGTCTTGTTAGTATGTCATTCGATAAAGATTGCACCGTGAAAAACGATTTCACTACACACTAGGATAAAGAAAATCTCCCGGAAAATTTGAATTTCACCGTCATTTGCGAATCCAACGAAAAAATTGGTGATTAGTTCAATGCTAACTTAAAATTTGCATTGTATTTAAAATGTGCTATTCGCGGGAAAAAAATATGGAAAAATGAGAATTCGCCGGTAAACTGTGTGGGGGACGAGAAACGCTAATTCATGCAAAAATTGAAAAAGAGCAGTCGTGCGCATCTTGATGCAACTTCGAGGCTTCAATTGAGAAAAAGCGATAAGAAATTTGCGGCTAAAACTGAGAAAATAACGCTCATTCACACACCTAAGCTTGGTAGAATGACAATAGATTGATAGAAGATGATAGATGAGAATTGATAGAATGATGGTTTCCTTGTTCATTTAAAGACCAATGTAGTGAACATTCCAAGACACAAGATTTGTTGTTCAAGCTTAATTGGGCTTTTGTTTGGAGTCAGCCTTCCAACCAACCAACGCCCACGTGGAAGACAAGTGAGAAGCTGTGTTTTCGATAGAGGTGAGGTGTGATTTCACTGTCGGTGATTTTGTCACTGTGACTACTCTGTCACTGTTGGCTCCGGTGACGACCACATTGAAATCACCGTTCCGACCCTCTAACGGTGACATTCCTTTTCACTTATAATCGCCTCTTCATTCGTCACTTATATCGCTTCACTGCGCTAGAGTCTCTTGAATTAAAATTGGAGCCGTCACCTAGCCATCCTCGCAGGTTACCACATAACACTTTACCAGTTCCTCTATTGCCCAATGAACTCAGTAGCATTCTCCCCAAGTCTGTTGACTTTTTTTCTTGGACTTAACGTTAGTATTGAACCTTTAGTGTTAATATATTTTTATTCACTACGTTTTCCAAGACCTGTGCTACAGTAATCTTGCATAATTTTACTTTATCTAAAAACATCTTCCTAGGCAGGGGCGAAGCCAGCCCTTGACCAAGGGGTGGGCAGAATATGTCGGACGTTATGGAAACTAGAGACCCCAACAAAAGAACTGGTAGCGCAATGAATCGTCAAAATTCTTCCCCGGAAACTGAGTTTTCACAAAAAAGGGTCGTAATCCATCAAAAACTGACATCTTCGTTCGGAAATTATCTGTTTTAGCCTTCTATTCCTGATTTTCTATCCAAAAACTGACAATTCTATTCAGACTTTTTCTATTAACAGACAATTCGATTTCCCCGGAAATCGATACTTGGCATTCAAATATACAGGGTGACCGACTTTTCATCAACGTCTTGTCTGAGAGACGTAAAAATTCAACATTTTTTAACCAACCAATAACGGGTTTTAAACTCAAAACTGACGTTTCTTTAACAAAAAACTGAATATTTCACTCTAGTATAACTGAATATTTTACTTCAAAACTGACGTTTCTACGCCAAAGACGAAGTGTTTACGCCTAAACTAAAAATTTCACAGCACAACTTTTAAAATCCAAGTCTTCACCCCCAAAACTGGTGGAGTTCCGCCTAAAAAAGGCGGGTTTAACCCGAAACGGATCAAAAACGAATGAACTTAATTACAATTAACAGACCACTCAGTACTAAAAACTGCCGATTTTATCCTTCAATTGGCGATTTTAGTTAAAAAAAAACAAAAAAAAAACGTACAATTCCTGGCCAAAGCTGACGTGCCTCCCCCCCTCCAAATTAAGATGCTACCACAAAACTGGCGAGTCTAACCTAAAACTAAACTTTACTGTTCAATTTCAAAAATGAATATTTTACACCCGAAACGACAATTTCCCCTCAAAATTAGATAATTTACTCCAAAACTGACAATGTCACACTTTGACTTAAGTTTTACCAAAAACGGGCGATTTTAGGCCATTCTGCCTTGAAAACAGGTGATTTAAAAAAAAAAAAGAAAAAAAAAACAAATTAATCGCAAATGTGACGATTTTATACTAATACAGACGATTTCACGCCGTTAATACAAAACTGGTCATTTTACCCCAAAAATTACGATTTCATCCCAAAAACGTTCCTAAACTGACGATTTTACCCTGAATCTTGCGGTTCCACCCAAAAAATATCACTTTACCTCAAAACTGAATATTTTACTTCAAAATTGACATTTTCTTTGTTGGGCACAGCTTTTCAGAGCACAAAGAGTCAATTTTGACGATTTCAAGACTTGAATAGCCATTGCCATTTTTAGGGCGCATAAAAGTCAGTCTTTCCAGTTATAGGAGCGAATAGTACGTCCCAAGTCAAGGCGAGAACAGCCAGGTTGGCCATTTTCGGTGCTCCGAATGGTCTATTTGGCAATTTTCAGGGCGGGAGTCACTTGTTCAGACATTTTTAGAGCTCGATTCGTCAGGTAATCCATTTCTAGAGCTCGTAAAGTAAATTCGACAATTTCTAGGGTTCAAATATAGCAATTTTAGCCATTTTAAAGACACGAATCGTCAGTTTTGCCATTTTCAGGACTCAAATACCTAGTCCATCCAGCCAAGGCCATGAAGTTTGACCATTCCTGGTGCGCAAATTGTCGATTTTGCCATTTTCAGGGAAGGAATCATCATTTTAGGCATTTCCAGGGCACGTGAAGTCATTTTGGCCGATTTCAGGGCTTGATTAGTCCGTCAAGCCAAAAGCGCGCATTATGGTCATATATGGCTCAATAATGGCCAGTCTGATCAATTTTAGCGCACGAATGGTCGATTTAGCTACTTTCGGGGGTAATCATGATCTTTTTAGGCATTTTCAGAAGTTCACCAGTCGCCACCAATTTTTAGGGCGCGTGAAGTCCAGTTTTAGCAATTTTCAAAACGCGAATCGACAGTTTCAGACGACAGTATTAGTGCAAATTACTAGTTTTTACTATTTTTAGGCTGTGAAAAGGCTGTCAAACCAGTTTTAATAGAGCGAACCACACCATTTCTCTAGCACCTCTCATGAGCAAATACTGAATCCGCGTCTGTCTGCGAAAATGGTATTCTAGGACGCAAAAACGGCGCATTTGGTCTTTGAACTATGTCATTCTTGCGATATCCGTTTTGTGAGCGACAAAACCCGTTGAAATTTATTTTTTTTATTAGTGAAATCCGTGAAGTTATTTTTTTAGTGACCGCCGACGAAACAAAATGTGATTATCCTGAAAGATTTGTACTTTCAGAATGCATCTAGGGGTGGGCAAATGCCCCACTGAATCTGCATTTTTGAGTCTAGGGGAGGGCAGCTGCCTAGCCCTGCCCCCCATCTGGCAATGCCTATGTTCCTAGTAAAATTCGTGAATTGCTGTTTTTGATCCATGACTCACCTTCATGTTTGCTTTTGAGGCTGTGGGTTTGCCGTTCATAGGAGTTTTCAACGGATAAAGTTGGAAAAAGAATTATATATTTTTTTATAACCGATGCAAAAACACGTGAGCTACGTGAGCTAGACAATTCCGTTGATAAGCCTGACTAAACAGTGATAGTGACATTATAAAAGTTATAGAACAGGCCCTCAGTAGTCACTTAAGTGACAAAATCACTGGTTTTTGTCACAGTGACTGCACAGTCACCGGAGCTAGTTGTCACTGTGACCGTCAAAATCTGTCACGTCACACCTCTAGTTTTCGAGCGTTACCGCAAAAAGGGAGACGAAAGTACGGCAAAGAAACAAAAAACCTACATCCATGACGTATGTTGACCGATTTGAGTTCATTCCAGGTCCCCTTTTTTTTTGTACTACCCTGCGCAATCCCGTCGTCTCAACGCTCGTTTTGCTCGTGGTGCTTGTGGCGAACCACAAGAGAATTCTAACGAGACGATGTTTGACCCTCTGTCGTGTTGAATGTCATTATAAAGTGTGCCTAATTAACAAAAAATACATTCATATTTTATAAGCGTAAATGAATGTAAACAAACTTAATGATATGAAGTGCAAACAAATGATAAGGCGTGATTTCGTGACAAAGAGACTCACCTGTTCGGACATTATACGAGCCAAATATCCGGGGGTTTAGGCGGTTACTTAGCGAGATACAGATCGTCTCCACAAGGGATGGTTGAGTCGTGTGAGGGGCCCTTGACGAGGAGGAAGCCGACAGAGAGACTGATGAGACAAGAATTAAGATTTTTTCATCCAAGTTTTTCAAGCGTGCCTTCGCACGTAGACGCGAGGAGAAGAAAACTGATTGATTTAATTATTTGTTAATAATTGATTTAACAATTTGTTGTTGTAATTATAAATGGTCGAGAAAAAATGGGCTCCCCGGCGGGATTTGAACCCATAACCTCGGCTTTACTAGACCAGCACGCTGTCAATTGCGCCACAATTGCGCTCTTGGGCGACCGTACTGCGAGGGATCAGCCAAGCCAGGGCCATTGTTTCTCGAAACTTCTAGACGTTTCTCTTTATGACAAAGGTAAACAATGCTTCATAGATGAGGAAAGATTGTACCCATTTTTTCTCGATACTTGGGCTATGCCCACGGGAAAAGCAAAATGTCAGTTGGCAACTCTGAGAGTCATGCTCTTAATCTTGTCTTGGCGTAATTATACATATACATATATACCTACGGCCCTGCCCACCAATTCAATTTTTCAGTACGGGTGAAACCGGTTTCATTCTTTTGCCCGGAGCGCACGGAAGATCGGATTGAATTCAGTCCGGTCGTACTTTTTTTCAGTCCGGTCTTCGGTTGGAGTTCTATTTTATTCCGTCCTGGGCCGGTCAAAAAAAATCGGAGAAACACGAAAATTACTTAGGGCCGTGGATGAATTAATACTCTATCGTAAAAATAATTAAATAAGAATACCTGGTTGATATTAAGCCAAAATATAAATACCTAATCGGCTTATAATCAACCCGTAGTTATAGGTTAAGTAGTGAATAAACTCCACCACTGTTACAATGATTCCCGTAGTAAATAACTGATTACAAGGCACGACTAATCGGTTCCACTCGAGGTGAAAAATACGAGTCACTCTCTCCCTAGTAAGCTTTTTCCATCCTTCATTGTCATTACGAAAATTACAGTGAGCTGGAAACACGAATTCAACCCAATTTTCGAAGCCTTTTATCAACGTGAATAATTTGTCACAAACAGCAACGTTTTATATGATAATCATAAGAAATGATAAGTGTCCTTTTTCTTTTCTTTTCCTATTTTTTAAGAGAAATGTATTGAATTGAGTCACTGTATCGCTTCGCAATTCACGCAAAAGTCAGTAAAAGCGAAACGTTCATTAATTTTTGAGTGGATATTTAATGCGAACGAGACAGCTCTATTTTATGTGCAGGCAAAAGGGCGTAGGATAAGCTATATCGACTGATTTTAAACGTGCATTTATTTGTAAAGAAATATCATTTATTTTGTCGTAAGAAATAATAAAATAGCGAGTTTTTCAAAGTAGAAGTTCAGCGTTTACACTTTGTGAAAAGAAAACTATGGGACCGCAATGCATGAGAGTTTTGACCATTGAGAGTCAGGACATGAATAATATACACTCGGCCTTTACTTCACAAAATCTTTCCATGTTGAATACGAAGGCTCGGCGATAATGAAAAATCAACCCACGTTTTGTCATCAAAATCAAAAATGCTATATGTCCCGTATATCAATCGGTGATCTTTCATCCCACTCTAGGTTGTCCAGTGAGCTGTGCGAATTGTCATTATGCCGAAAAAAAATTACAGAACAATTTAAATTTTTAAACAAAGACTTCGAGGCTGTTTCCTCACTTCATTGATTACTGAGTGAATGGAATCGTTGACGATGATTAGCCCAAAGGGCGCAAGGGGATGAACACGGGGTGGTACAACCGTTTCCGTTTATTTACAAGTACATTTTTCATGCATTATAACAGTGTGCTCGTATTATTTCCGATAAACCTGTAAATTTTTCCTTACACTCTCAGTAAAATTGCCATCGCAATAGTTCGTGTATTCGCATAGAACTCGTTCCTATGAGAACTCTGAACCCTTTGTCTCATCGTGAATCCCCCTGATATAGATGATTTACTGAATTTTAATTGTAAGTCTCCTTAAATGAGTAATGATCACATTTCCAGCAATATGCAGCAACGAGTATGAGGTTTGACAATGATGCTCCGCGCTTAGGCGACCTACCCTTCATGGGCTTTCGGTATTGCTGGTCATTGCATACTTTTCCTGAATGAGCACCGCACAAAAATAAATGCATCGAAAATCGCTGATATTTTATTTTGTAGTTAAATGTGTCATTAACCAGAGCCTTTGAACTCTGCCGATATTGGTCGAGTTGGGCTGCTAGTCCGCACACTAAAGCCACTAAAAATTACAAGTCCAGCACAAGTATTTGAAAAAACTACTATTTGTCAGGCCGGCAAAATTGCTAAATATTGTAAGAATTACTCTTTTTTTCCGCGATTATTTCTTCCAACTAAATGAATGAATAAATAAAATATAAAATGTCGTGACCTAAAACTTGAGTGAATTGCAAAGGTGTGCTGGGGGGGGGGGTCTGCGCTCGAATTACAAATTCTTGAGGAGCGCAACTTCCACTATTGTAACTATGTAACTATTATTGTGAGTAGCTGCATTTCTTATTAGGTGAAAACGAGCACGGTCGACTTTTGCGAGGGATGCCGAACGAATGAAAATGCAGGACCCGTAGGAGTAAAGCGTATATTCGTCACGCCCCCCCCCCTCCCGTAATGAGCCACTAGGCACTATTGCTATTGGTCTCAGCAGAGGAATATTCCTTGGTGAGTAACATACTGTTTCAAGAAGGTTGCACCACGTTAGGGAGATGATTTTATGGGGAGTATGAACAGCATTTTGTTTTTCCCCTGCCAGACAAGTGAAGAGTTCGTATCGCATCCAGTAAACTTGAGAAGAAATAACGCGAAAATGAGTTGTCCAAGCGTCAGTGACGTCGATGAGTACTGTACCAAGAGACCTTTGCCACTTTTCTGGAAATTTGATTGGAGGGTGACTCCAATCAAAATCAAAATCAATAATAGGGACCAGGAGGTCGATATCCTCGCTAACAACGAGCACAATGCTCGTATCCCCTGCTATTTTCATTGGCTGTGTCGACAATCATAAATGCAGTCTACACTCCCCACTGAATGTTTGGTTTTAATTGTCTTGCCTTAATTCAAAGGTTTAAGTGTAAGTAACCGACGAAACATCGCTTATTGTAAGAAATTTGCCCTCTTGGCACCACAATCAACGTAGACTCCTCAACTCGTCACTCCAAGCTGAGGGGGGTGTGACGTCCTGCGATTTCAGCTGATGCCTAGGTGCTCATCGAAAATTACAAATCCATTTCCACCGGAGTGATTATGTAGCCGATGTTGGAGGCAACTATTGCGGTGACACAGGACTTCGTGCAGTAAGAACCCTGCATCCTTAATCACAAATGTTGCAAAAGTGAACACTTGAATTGAGTGAGGCAGCAGGGGCGCTTTTAGGCCTCCGTAACGGCGGGGGTGGCAAACGTGTTTTCATCCTTCTCTCTTATCCTATTCGCCTTTATTTTCTTACTAAAAATATTGTCTGAAAGCCCACTGTCTCTTTTTCCCAAAAACCAGATTTTGTATTGCAGTGTCTAATATTTGCTCAAGAATCTGGGTGAATTTGGTGTCAGCGATTTGATTGAAACAAACAATTTGGGAATACGGCCCCAGAATCTACATTCTACCTGAAGTCAGACATTTTAGCTCAATATCTCTTCATAATGAACTGATCAAAAACAAATCCTGCGAGTTTGGCTCTTTATAAAACCAAATAGATTGCAATTAAGTCCATTTTGAACCCAAGTTTCGACCTCTCAAAATCAAATCACGCATTTTGTTCGTTCAAATCTAAATTTTGGGGATTTTTGATTTCTTAAAAACAAAATTTCTATGGTTTGGCTCTTTCAAACCCAATTTTGGCGATTCACGGTTTATGATAGTACGAATTGCATGTCATAAGGTAAGATACAGCTAAGTAAAAACCAAACTTCAAGACTTTGTCCTTTTCAGACGACTATTTGCCCTCGGAAATTCGCTCTAATGTCGTGGATTTGGCTTCTTCAAAACAGAATTTGTGTCATTTCAGCCACAATTTTGCGTATTTTCCTTCTTTAAGAAACAAAATAGGTATCGCGGCTTTAGCTCTTTTTCGTAGCATTGACTAATTCGAATGCCACAATTTACCTTTTTCAAAAATAAAGTTTATGGATTCGGGTAACTTATAAAGCCAAATTTTGTTGTTTTTGCTATTAAAAACGCCAGTTACACGGATTTCCAAACGGAAAACCTCCTCATTCGTCTTTTCCAAACCCCAATTTCAGGCAATTTTGCTATTTTTAACCCCAATTCCGCGGGATGCGCTATAAGGCAAAATTTCGTGGGTTTGGCTCTTTCAAACCCAAATTTCTCGGACTTTACTCCTTCAAATCCAAACTTTGGTATTGCCAATACAATACTCGAAAATAATTTATTTAAATATTTTTCAACTTAATAGTTCTAGAATCTAGGTATCTCATTTGCTCCTCTTTACATTTTAATCACTTTGATTTCCCTTCTTTTTTTTATCCCCCCCACCCAATCTCAAAGAGTGGCTGAGCTGAGGGCGGTGACGATCACCCCTATCGCCATCCCCATATAACCGCCCCTGGTGGGAGGAAAGCTTACGAGTCAATTAGAGCCATGCCAGGGATGCCACAAAGGAACGCCAA
This sequence comes from Corythucha ciliata, assembly GCA_038030265.1. NCBI lineage: Eukaryota > Metazoa > Arthropoda > Insecta > Hemiptera > Tingidae > Corythucha > Corythucha ciliata. The sequence goes on from CM075937.1 coordinate 15,205,887, forward strand.
GTGGGGAATGAAGGGAGAGGGAAATCCTACTTATAAACGAATAAAAGGCTGGTCCTAGTTGAGAGCGTCTCATCAGGAAAAACAGCGAAAGAGAAAGAGGAAGTCGTGGATTGTTAGAGAATATCAATGGGCATATTGACATCCAACGGCGTGCGCCACGCAAAGGTGGGCCTTTTACATGTAATGCTGTGGGTGGCCGTAGAGTGCTCTGATAATTAATAAATTAATTAGACTGATATTATCCGGACGACGATGGAAGGGCATAGCCCAACACGATTCGAGTTTCGAGAAAAAATGGCTCCCCGGCGGGATTTGAACCCACAACCTCTGGATTACCAGTCCAGCACGCTGCCATTTGCGCCACGGAGACGCCTATGGGAGTCGTACTCCGAGGGATAAGCTAAGCCGAACCCCACCCAGGTCCATTGTACCAACCGTTGGTATGGTAACTGCTACCATGCCAACCGCATGCTGCCGCGCTGTTGCTATGTGAACGGTAATCGTTACTATGGTCACGTGGCACTCATTGTGGTACCACCAGAAGGCCTTATCGTGGCTCTGATAATGCACGAATGGCGTTTAGAAGAGCCGGCTCCAGAGATGTCACACGTTATAAAGTGAATTGTGGGCGCTGGGCAATTTTGCGCCGATTTAAGAAGTGGAGTTGAGTAGTGGATTTTCCAGGAGAGCCGTTAAATTGATGAGGATAAAGAGAGGGAAAGGCTGTTAACGGTAAAAGGCGTCGGTGAATGAGTTTTACCAGGCATTTTGCCTCAACATGGGACGAAAACTATTGGGTGTGGTGGAAGGGCGGAAGGAGGAGCCTGCTGGTGTTTTTTGTGGAGTCTGTTAGTTAAAAGGCGCGCTTTGGCGATTTCCGGAGTTCATCAAGGAGGCGAAGAATAAAGTGCGGCGGGAGGACACGTCGGAATATGTTGCGAAGCATCGCGCGAAATAACAGAAATGAAGGAAGAGAGAAGGAATTCGAGAGAAGGTATAGATCATTGGGTTGAGTGCTTAGAGAAGGCCAAGTAGTAGGAGATTGGTTAGTGTGTATTTATAGCCGTCCCAATCAGTTTGAGCAGGATTAGGTTTGGGATAAGGAAGAAGGAGATAGTTGAAAAGCACAAAAAAGCAAGCTCCAGCGATATTAGTTTGCGATGCGAGGATTGAAGGGTGAGAGGAAAATGAGGAGAGATCATGATCATGATGAAATCAATTAAATATTGGCCTTATAAGGTCCAGATAAGGTGGGCCGGGAAGGTGCAAAAGCCGGTGATAAGTTGAACAAGTTGAGTATAGAGGGAATTTCAAGACAACGGGGGTTGGATGAGACGGTTGTAACAGTAACCATAGCAACGGTTACAATGGTTACGACTCACATAGGAACGGTCACCATGGTAACCTTTACCAAAACAACCGTTGGTATGGTAACTGCTACCATGCCAACCGCATGCTGCCGCGCTGTTGCTATGTGAACGGTAATCGTTACTATGGTCACGTGGCACTCATTGTGGTACCACCACTAGGCCTTATCGTGGAGGCCATGATAAGGCACTATAAAACACGAGTACCGAAACACGCCAACGATATATAAAAGAACTGGATTGCTCATCACTGCTGATAATAGCCATCAAATAAGCTCCCATAGTGGATGAGAGGGGTGGAGTTTCAAAATAAGTGCCATATTGCCATAACTACACAAGGAGAGGGACAGGGTGATTGTTTACCAGGGGACGACCTGCCCCCTCCACGCCCCTCCAGTCCTCTGTGAGCAATCCAGGTTTATACATCGTTGAAACACGCAAATCGGCGCCGTATTTTGTCCTTCATATGATTATAATTATCACCTGGTATCATTGATAAGTTGGGTATTTTTGTTTATTTGACCGTATTCCACGTTCGTTTTTTGTTACGATGACAATTTTTTCATTCTTGGTCTTGTGTTTACCCTAACGACTGAGGGACAAAATATGGTGCTGAAATCCGTGTTGCCGTACCTGTGCTTTGAAGGTTCTCTAGCCATGATGGGGAAACTGGATTAAATGCGAAGAACAGGAATTTTCAACGGAATCCACTGGATTTGAAGCGTTGAGCCGTGGCTTAAAGCGTTGAGCGTGTGAGGACAGCTGGAAGCATCCAGGGACAGTGTCGGTTTTATAGGAGTGAGTCGAGTGACCGCCCGGGAACCTAAGGGGTGCACCGAGCAAATCGTGGGCAAAAATTCGGACGATAAAAAAGGGCCCTAAGAAGCGCGTTTGATATTAACATTTCGAAACGATAAACAACGAAATAAATTAGTTAAAAACAGCGTTCGCTTTGTCTCGGGGCCTTCTGGAGGCAATTTCGCAGCATACATCGAGGAAATACGCTGATCCACATTGTCTGGAGGTCTTTAGGTGGCTAAAACTGAGAAAGCACCCTATTGTTTAATTTTGTTGTTCTTGTGGGAAGTACCTACGTAGCAAAAATCTTGAGAAGTGCTAATACTCATGGCCATGACCAAAATTTTTAAGAAGTGCTAATTCGAGGTTTCTAGGTGTAACTTCCAGAACCAAAGTTGAGAACGACGCTATTTCGAGGCAATTGAGAAAAATTGCTAAATCAGCGATGGACGGATAAAAGAATTTAGAAAAAACGCTAAATAACGGCTATAATTGGGAATAATAACCAATTCACGTCACGCGGATAAAATTGAGAACAATGTAGCTAAAATTGTGAATAGAGTTGGGAAAAAGCAGTAACTCGTGGCCTAAAATTACGAAAACGCCGATTCGATGGATGATTAACAAAAAATTGAGACAAAGCGCTAAAACGTAGAAAAAACACTAATTCGCCGCTAAAATTTGGAAAACACCAATTCGCTCCTTCGTGAGCTCAAGCGAGCAAAACCACTAATTCATGGCTAAAAGAGAAAACATCTCAAGAAAACAATCTGTAAAGATTATAATAATTAGCAATCCAAGAACGAATTTTATTTCTTCAAGTCTCTCCACAATGAGGAAGCCGTATGATTTTATATGGGATTGATAATAATTATGTGACAATTTCCTTTTTTTTTTTTTTAAATCAAAATCTTGCAGGTAGTTTTCCACTTCTGGTTAGGTACTCGTGATCTCTTGGTGACTCTGAAGTTTTCTTGTAGGTGTCCTCTGTTGGATCCGGCCTCTCGGTCGGAGCGGCTGGATACCAAGGGCGTAGAAAGGAAGAGTTTCTTCGGACTATGTTTCCATTTCTTTCAACGAAGAATGATCTTGGATATTGTGCTTTGTTGACTATTTTGCCCTTAATCCATTGGGATTTTTCTTTTATTGCCACGAGTTCTCCTTCCGTGAAGTTTCTTTCCTTTGTGGAACCTCGATCCGCGTATCGCTTTTGAGTTTGTCGGATTTTGCGAAGTTCTTCTGAAACATTGTTTTGGACTGCAGGCATTAAAGAGCTAGATGGCACGGGCAGCAATGTGTTTGTTTTCCTGCTCATTAGTTTTTGTACAGGAGAAGCTATGTTATCTGATCTGGGTGCGTTCCTGTAGTTTAGAAGAGCCAGATTTATGTCAGTTTGATCCTGCGAACATTTTTTTAGCATTAGTTTTGCAGTTTGAACGAATCTTTCACTTAGACCGTTTGACTTTGGATACAATGGACTGCTCGTTCTTTGGATGAAATTCCAGTCGGCGCAAAACTTGCGGAAGTTGTAGGAGGAGAAAGCAGGTCCGTTATCGGAGTCTAAGTAGTCTGGGATGACGTGACACGAAAAACTCTTTTTCAAAGCTTCCACTACACTTTCAGTTGAAGTATCCTGGAGTTTTTATAAATCAAAGTAACCCGAGTAACTGTCGCCTGTTACTATAAATAGTTATTATTTTGATAAGTGAAAATATCTGACGCTACTATTTGCCAGGGTCTCGTAGGGATTTCCCTGAGCAATAGTTCCTCCTTTGGCAAATTTTTGTAGTTAGATTGACAAATGGCGCAGCTTGATATGTGATTTTTTATGTCGTCTGTTATTCCTGGCCAAAATACTGATTCTCTCGCTCTTCCAATGCATCCTTGGATTCCCCAATGGCCTTCATGCAGTCTTTGGAGCATAGACTGTCGCAATGATTTTGGTACAACGAGCCTTTCTCCTTTAAAGATAAAGTCTTCGTAACAAGCTAATTCGTCTCTGTGCCTGAAATAATTTTGAATTTCTTTGGGAACTTCGTTTAGATGGTTCGGCCACCCGTCCATTGTGAATGTTCGTAAAGTTTGGAGTTCAGGATCAGATTTAGTTTCGTTGATTAATTTGTCTTTGTGTGACTTTGGAAGGGGAATTGTGATCAGAACTTGAAGCTCTTTGTCGTCTTCCGATTCGGGAATCAGGTCACAGTCTCTGCTGAGAGCGTCGGCTACCTTGAGTTCTGAGGCTTTCTTGTGGACAATTTGAGGAGAGTATTGTAATATGTCAAGTAATATTCTTTTTAGTCGAGGTGGTGCTTGATGAATTGTCTTGTGAAAAATGGTGCTCAGAGGCTTGTGGTCACTCTCTATAGTGAGTTGTTTGCCATATATACATGTGTGGAATTTATTGCACGCATACCTGATTGCAAATGCTTCCTTTTCTATTTGTGGGTATTTTTTGTGTGTTTCAGTTAAGGCTTTGGCTGCATAAGCCACAGGTTTTCCGCATTGCAGTAGAACCGCTCCCAGTGCCACAGAACTGGCATCAACTGAAATTGTGACGGGTTTAGTGACATCGTAGGATTGTAAAATTGGAGGATTTTGAATCATTTCTTTTATTTTTGAGAACGCATTGTCCTGATCGGTTGACCATGACCATTCCGTCCCCTTTTTTAGTAATATTCCTAATGGAGCAGTTATTTCGGCTAGATTACTAATGAATTTTGCAAGGTAGACGGTCATTCCGAGAAATCGTTGTAGACTCTTGACGTTAGTTGGTTTTTTAAGGTTTTGGATTGCTTCAACTTTGTCTGGGTCAGGAAGGATGCCGTCTTTCGTTATTATGTGCCCTAGGTACTTTAATGACGATTGATAAAATTTGCATTTTTCTCAATTCAGTTTCAGCCCCGATTGTTTTAGCCTATCAAGTCTTTTGTTTTCTTCTAGCGTCTTAGCATATATTAGAATGTCATCTATGGCTACTTCAACGTTCGGTATGCCATCGAGTAATCGGGACATACACTCTTGGAAAACTTCTGATGCAGAAGCGATTCCGAAAGGTAGTCTCAAGCAGCTGTACCGCCCCCATGGCGTCGAAAATGTCAAAAATTTTGACGTTCTACTTGTTACCTTGATTTGCCAAAATCCTCTATTACAGTCCAGTGTTGTGAATACGGTTGAGCCACAAATTCTGGACGTGATTTCTTCAACTGTACTCAGGGGAAAGTGTCTTCTTAATACGAATTTATTTAGGTCAGACGGGTCCATGCATATTCGTAACTTATCGTTTTTATGAACTAGCACCATTGGACTCACCGCTGGTGTAGGTTCCGAGACCGGCGTTATTACTCCCATTTCGACCATTTTATCGAGCTCTTCCTTCACTTTCAGACGTAAACTGTGAGGTGCTGGTCTTGCTGGATGTATTTTGAAAATAGCTCCTTGTTTGAAATCAATATCATATTCGAAATTTTTTAAGCATCCAAGGCCTGTAAACACACTGTCATTAGCATTAGCAGCGCAGAGAGCCTCTACTCTTTTAATCAGTCCCAATTGAACGCACGATTTCCGTCCAAGAATTGGTGTAGCCGATTCATTTATTATCAAAAATTTCAATTTGTTTGTTAGTTTTTTTACCACGCAATCAGTAGATACTTCTCCAACCACTTTTAGTTTGTTGTTAGAGTAAGAAATTAAGTTGCTGACGCTGGAAGGATATATTTGAAAGCGTAGCTTGGAAGCTATGCTTTTCGACAATACGTTGCATTCGGCTCCACTGTCAAGTTTCATTCGAATTTTCGCTTCTTTTATTTGTATTTCTTCGAACCAGTCATCTCTATTTTCTAAAGAAATAATATACGAGTACATTTCATAAGAGTCAACATCTGGTGTAATTGGTAAAAAATTGTTTTGCTCTGATTTTGTTGAGGTTTCTAGGTGATTAATACTTTTTTCACGAAAGTGGGGATTGAATCTACGAGGGCTGTTCTTTGAGAAACAGACGCTTGAAAAGTGCCCTTTCTTTTTGCAGAGGTCGCAAATGGTCGTGAAGGTTGGGCATTTTTTGATTGCATGAGTAGTCCCACAATAGATGCATTTTAGTTTCCTGGCTCGGTACTGAATCTCGTTGATTTGGTCGTCCTGAAGCCATTCGCTATTAGCATTCATTACCTTCAACTGCTTCGCACATTGCTCGCTGTTTCTGCAAATGTCGATGGTTTTGTCGAGAGTGAGGTTGTCCGTGTCGAGTAGCTTTTCGCGAACTTTACCGTCCCTCAATCCGAAGAGAATACGGTCGCATATGAAGTCTTTCATCAAAGTGCCGAAATTGCAGGTTTTCGCTCTTAACCTGACATTAGTTAAAAAGTCATCAAAAGATTGCCCGTCTTTTTGAACGATTTGATTGAATAGATACCGCTCGTATCTAACATTTACCTTCGGTAGGAAACAATTACCGAACTTTTTCTTTAAAACTTCCACGTTATTTTTTTCTTCATCGGTGAGGAAGAATGAATTGTACAATAGAGCCGCTTCAGGCCCAATAGTTGTCATGAAAACAGCAGTTTGGATGTCTGGCGGTTTCTTTCCGAGTTGAGTTGCAGTTGCGTACCATTCGAACAGTTGCAGCCAATTCGTCCATTCAATTGCCATGTTCGACTTGGTAGTGTTCAGAGGCATCGGAGGTCGTACAGAAATACTATTTGAAGTAGAGTTTACATCACCTTCATCGTCCGACATTTTTTTTGTTTTTCTCTCTTTCTTCGACTGTTCTTTTTTGTCGCCGTTTCGTCGGGGTTTCATAAGGGCCGTGAACTCAGTATCTCCACCATGTAAAGATTATAAGAATTAGCAATCCAAGAACGAATTTTATTTCTTCAAGTCTCTCCACAATGAGGAAGCCGTATGTTTTTATATGGGATTAATAATAATTATATGACAATCAGCAGCTGAAATTAATTAAATGCGCTAATTCGCGGCTAAAATTGAGACAAAATTGCTAATTCACCCATAAAATGAGAAGAAGCTCTGAAGTGTGGAAAAAATGTTAAATTAAGGTTACAACAGGGAAAACTCCAACTCGTGGCTTCTTCAGGCAACTTTGTGCCTGAAAATGAAAACATTCTCTTATCAGCAACAAAATGAGGACAGAGAGCAAATTCGCGGATAAAATTCAGGAAAAGCGCTGATCGTGGTGAACATTGAGAAAATTTAAATTCACAGTAGAAATGTAGAAAAACCGGTAACAAGCGGCTGAAAAGAGGAAAAAAGCTAAGTCGTAGCTAAAATCAAAATAAATAATTGATGATGAGAGGGATTACTTGTGAGGGGGGAGGGACTGTTTAAAGACTCGCTCGCGGAGGTGCCAAATGTCTATAGGGCCGGCACCGCTCTCGGAACTTCAACAATGGAGAGCACAAAAACGCCATCATACGGAAATTTAGCATGTCACTGAAGCGTGAAAAGCCACTGAGCTCTCCAGTAAAAAGCTCTCCATACAACTCTTCCACACCAATTTGTGAATGACAGTGCTCAAGGCAGCAGAACAGGACTTTTAGACATTCAATCGAGGCGGGGAGGGGGGCACAAAAACTGTACCAACCTGCCAAACGAGAAAATATCAGATGAAGATTGAAATAACCAATACAGATGGATTCCACGTGGTAATAATTTCATTTCAGAAGAATTGGTCCAGTAATAAAATTATAACATTGATACTTCAAACTAGGGTTCTCGACAAAAATAAAATCAGTTATCTTATTTGCAGAGCATAAATTGGCGTATCAATAGGCCACTGGCCATCCCCCTCACATTACTAAACGATGATAACGTTTCTTCATGTTAAGTTGAACCATAAAATAAAAATAAGTGGTAGGCTAAATGTTGTTGGGCGTGGCGGGTCCTTGCCTAATGTTTTTAAAAGCAATCGCCAATAGCCTAGTTCTATTATTTTATTAGACACTTGCAATAATGTCAACAATTCAACGAGTAACAAAAACTACGGCCGATTTCTACGTCTAGTTCTCTTTTCATGTTCACTTAGTGTTCATGTTTTTAATTAGAGTGACAAAAGAAAGAACACACTGTAAAAACTGTAAAAAAAAAATCAATTTGGCATTTAATTTCTTGTATTAAAAACTAACTTTAGGGACTTACTTCGCAAAATCTCTCCATGTTAAAAGTGATCACCTTTCGATATTGAAATTTTAAACCTCGCTGTGTTTGCATCACAAGGAGTACGATGTTTTTTCTCTCCTTCGGCGTCCTCTCGTGCCAATTCAGTGAGTGAATTGAGAGGTGCAATTTTTCACTCTGGTACAAAAATAGATTACATAAATTATGTTTTATATCGATACGACTTCCGCGGTAATTCTAAATAGTTTGTTGAACAATACTTCATCAATAATAGCCTGAAAACATAGAGACAGGGCTAAAGGTAGTACGATAGAAAATATGAGTAAAACGGAGGAATAGTAACCCTGTACACTCTTCTCGTTCAACCCCTGCGGGAAAAATTGAGAGAAAATCGGATTAAAATCGGTTTCCAAATAAGCAAAGCTTGCGCTCTATTCATGAAATCATTACCACTATTGTTCCGTATGCACAAAAGCAGCTTTGAAGGGGCGAAATTATTACAATTTCAAAGAGAAATAAGGGTCCTAACGACTGATTGATGTCTTCGACGAGCCTTTTAGAACATAAATTGTAAAGCTGGTGTAATTTTTCATCAAATTAATAATACAACGGGACTCACATCATGACATCGGCGTGAACTTTGAATAATTCTCTGTCGAATTGACCCGATCCCTGGTCATTACACATCAATGTGAGACATTTCATGAAAGAGCATATCAAAGAAGAGAATGTGATGAGCGAAATGACATAAGTCGTCAGAACGAGCCACAACGGGGAAATTGCTAGAATTTGTGAAATTATGCTGAAAATAAAATAAAAAATGCGTTATTTGGAGACTGTAAGTTTTTGTTTTGTTTAAATAATAGTCTCACGTTAAAACATAGTGCGGCATTTTAGGAAGATGAAAAGCGCCGATCAGAAGAGTTGAGTCAGACCCAAGAATGTGGACTTTGTACAGAGCGACCAGGATTGACGTCGGAAAATAGGTCGACATGACTTTGAGAAAAAAAACGCAACGACGAACGGATTCGCGGTCGCTCTGCAAAGCCAAACCGGACGTCCTGACTCGTCTGACTAGGAACGAATGGATTTCGTCAGCTCGCGCCATCATCTTAGAAAACTTTTGGGAAAATCCGAGAAATATCACTTTCAAGGTTGCGTTGAGACTTCCGGCCAGTAGTGAACTCGCCTTTTGGAAATGACAATATAAACGAACACCCAAAATACGAAATTAGTTTCTTCGTTGATTTATATTTCACAACGCAGCAGTGTTTATTTCTTCTATTACCTGAACGCCCGTGTAAATATCCTCAAAAAGTATGCAATGCCAAGTGCCAGCCATAACTATGAAGCCGTCAATAATGAAGTAAAAACAAAGCAAATTATACAAAAAAGAGTAGCGACCAGTTGGGCACAGTGCCGACGCTCTTGAAAGTGTGGACAGCAAGTTGAGTGAAGCTGAAGAGTATGACATATTTCTGGCGAGCGACTGACTTATGCTCAGTTGCAGGAGGAAGAGTCCTAATTAGTGATGAGCAAAAAATAACATAACGGCTATTTAACAGGCGGTATATTTGAATAGCAGTTATAACCGTTATTGGAATTCCGATATAACCGCTACTTCTACTAGACTGTTATTCTCCGTCTTTCGCTATGAAAAAATATGGAATCGGCTTTCCCACCCACCGCTCACAATTTACAGCCCGCTCTGCATGGAGAAGGGCTATTTTGTCGATCATGTGGAGTAGGACTGAGGGATTGCTCCCAGAGGGGACGAAGTTATTTTCTGGGGGAAGGGAATTACTAAGCCTACGTGGGACTTTGGGAGTGATTATAACGTTAATGGTAACTTTCGACTATTCCTCGCACCTCACTGCTAGTCTTATTTCACTAAAGAGTTATTTAAACCGCTACTGCTACTCAAATGATAAGACACACGCCCCTTTCCTTTGCTTTGTAAGTATGAAACGGTTTAGTTTCCTCCCCACTAAACCATCACTCTTATTGTCTGTGAGATATTCGACGAGCAGTGTAGTAGGCAAGGGGAAATTATTTTCTGGGAGAGAGACAACGTTTTTAGTGAGATTTTGAATGAAGTAAAAACATGAACGTCTTTGTTAACGTCCGACGGTTGCTAGGGTACGGAACAGATGATTGGCAAAATTTCAAAAAGGCGTGAGCGTTTTTCTTTTTTACTTCTTTCAAAATCTCCCTACGTTATTGAGTCTATCCATCAGTGGTTATAACTTTTTAACTACCCTAGTCTCCTCCACCGTACATGTTTCAATACTGCTTCATGCCGGTCGTCCACGTTTTCGAGCGGCGCCACAACGATCGTACATACAAAAAGACGTAAGGGAGATTTTGAGAGGCGTAAAAAAGAAAAACGTTCACGTCTTTCTGAAATTCCTTCAATCAGCTGATCCATACCCTAGCAACCGTCGGACGTTAGCAAAGATGTTCCTGTTTTTACTTCATTCAGAATCTCACTATAAATTGAATTCACTGCAGCTAAGCCTGCAGTGACGTAATTGGGTTACGGACAAAGTTGTTAAAAAAAATTCAAAAATAACAATCATTGAAACTTGTGTTTCTTTTGTGTTAAATGGAAAATGTAAATATTTGCTTGGTTTCCCGCTCCCTAAACGTGATGCCTAAAAGCGTTAAATTTTAATGATTTAACTATTCCACTGACAATCAACAATTTGAAAGTTAAGCATGGAAAAGTAAAGAGTTAACGTTTGGAACTGTCAGCTTGGAGAACTACGACTGTGTAATTCCAGCACATTTAAATGCAAAATGGGCGGTGAGGGGGGGGGGGCGCAAAATAGCAGGATAACGGAGTTACTGTTTAAAATAACAGTGAATAACAGAATTGAAGAATGAGTAGTTTACCTCATCACTAATTGTACTAATAGTGCAAGTAGCACTGGCTCTCTTGAATGCTCACATCATGGCATTCTGGTCGCATTTTATAGAATTTTCCAAGGTGCTGGCTAAACTCTTATTTTTAAATTTTTAAGAACTAAATAAGGGGGTTGAAGATAGACCATTTCAAGACATAAAGTAACTCTCGTATAGGAATATTACGCTAAAACGCAGGGTGTATTTTGAATTATTCGTAGCCCAAACCACTCCAAGCCCCCTAATTTGATTTTTTTTTTCCTGAAACAAGCATGCGTATTATTTTACGCAGAATACAGGAAAGTGTGAATATATTACATACTTACGTCTTAACAACAAAGCTCGCCCCCTCAGTCTAGGGTTATGCGAGGAAAAACGAAGGGAATAGTTCAGGATTGCCTCATTTCCTTCTCAGAAGCGGCCGATGAGTGGTGGTGAGAGAAGGCACAACCATCCGTTTCACAGTTGAGTAGTGGCTGGACACAGTGGCGCCGACAAGGTATCAAAGGTGAAACGGCCGCTACATCTCTCTAGGGGGTGGGTAGTCCATAATCGAAGATATAATGAATAGCATGAAAGTCAAAACAAGGAAGAAATGTATAAGAAAATAAAAACAGGAATGGGAATTGGTGGAAACGGTGAAGCGGGATGGTAAATAATTGAACAAAATGAAGGGGTTATGCACTATAGGTGAATTCGGAACCTGTGCCCCGTGGCAGCATATTGCAGTACCGGCCTTGGACATTCGGCGATCCCTGAATCGTTGGCGAATCTTTCACCAACGACCCCCCTAAGTTGTCTTCAGAAGCCGTAAATAAGTTTTTTACCCACACTTTATCAGTTCTTCTCAATTTCTTCGGTCAACTAAGTGATTTGTCTCCATTTTAGCCGCAAATTAGCGATTTTTCTTGTAACGAATTTGTGTTTTCCCTGAATTTAGCCGCTGAGCGATTTTTCCCATCTTTACCCGTGAATTAGCACTATTTTCCAATTTTAGCCGCGAAGTTGCCTCTGAATACCGTGACTTGCAACTTTTAATCAATTTGTTTCTGTGAAATAACAAAAATTTGCTCAATTGAACACCCTATTTAGCCTTTTTTCTTGATTTTCACAGTGAATTAGCGTTTTTCTGAATTGCAGCCTTCTATAGCGAAGACGTGAATAAGAGTTTTGTTTCCCAATTTTCGCTGCGAATGAACGTTTTTTTCTTAATTTTATCCGCGAATCAGCGCATTTTTCCCATTTAGCCGTGGATTAGCGTCAAGAATTGGCGTTTTATCCATTTTAGCCGCGAATTGGCATTTTGTCCACAATTTAGCTCTCCTTCGCAACTTTAACGGTGAATTAGTGATTTTTCCCCATTTTAGCTGGGAATTGTCGATTTTCTCCATTTTAACCGTGAATTCGTGATTTTAGCCGCTAAAGAGCTATTTTCCTTCATTTTTTCTGTGAATTAGCAGTTTTTCTTACTTTTCCCCGCAAATTAAGCGATTTATTCACTATTCGCCATGAATTAGCGCTTTTTCTCAGGTTGTGCCACGAGCTTGCCGTCGTAATTTTAGGCGCGAATTACGGCGTTTTTTTTACATTTCATCCGCGATTTTAGTGCTTTTTCTCTATTTTAGACGTAAAATAACTTTACTCCCCGAATTAGCATGTATTTTTCTTATTTTTTGCCACGATTCCGCACTTTTTCTCACATCTGTCCGTGAATAAGAGATTTTTCTCAATAGCCATCCATTTATCTCAATTTCAGCCCAAAATTAGCGTTTTTTCAATTTTGGTACGGATTAACTGGGCTCGATTATTAGCACTTTCCAAACCGCCTCGCTTTCAATTTTTTCGTCTAGCATATTTTTATCCGCTTACTTGCCCCAAGAACATCTCATAAGTGCGCCTTCTAAACTCTGGCTGCCCACGAGGAGGCGCCAAAAATCCGATGGGGGGGGGGATACCAAAATTCAACATTAAGAAAGATAATTTACCAATGCGGCTCAGTGGGCCACTTCTTGGCCCGTGGGCCATGGGTTGGCCACCACTAGTCTAAACATTGAACGGGACAGATACAGACATCACTGGTTTAATAATGCTTTGGAGGGCGCTCGGCCAAAAAAGAACCTAGCGATATTTGCAATTTATCCGAAATGAAGTTCTGAAACAAGCTTTTCCGCAAGATTTAAGACCCGAAAGTTGCATTGCCACGAATATTCAGCCGTGGCACTTCCAATTTCCTGTGTATTCATCACCCTCTGGGTTCGGTTAGGGTCCGGCTAGTCTGTTCATCCACCGCCACGAAAAAGGCCCCAGACTTACAATTTTGTTTGAACTTAGGCTCTGCCCTGGATTTGCAACTTCGCTTGAATTAACACCCGAACCCAAACTATCAATTTCGCGGACATTAATCATAAAAATCATTTATCTCTAAATGTTGCGATTACACGGCTATTCATCAGGGTATAGGCGTATTCGGGGCCGGCTAAAGAAACCTCGCCACCTCTAAAAGAAATTGGCCCCAAAACTTGCGATTCCGTCAAAATTAGAACTGAAACTGAGGCAAATTATGCCTCGAAACAATCTATTTTGAAGATATTTGCCCCTTCCCTCCCACAAAATGTTGCAATTTTGTTGGGAGAACCACGTACGGTCCTCGCCCACGAAAAACAGTAGCAAATTCATGAATATTGAGCACTGAAACTTCCCGAAACTATAAGAACCGGAACTTGAAATTTTGTTGAAATGATGACCCGAAACTTCGCCAGAGTTGGGGCGGTGTTCGTAATGAAATCCCAGCGAGGTTACAAAGAAAGAAAGATCAAGGAATTCTAGGATGGTGGCTTCTTATTCCGTTAGCATCTGACTTCATTATGTAGCTCACTCATGGCTTCCTATTGCATTAAAACCACATGCGAATAAAAGTTCATCGCGTAATTTTTTATTGTACCTCTTAAAACTAAGTTCCTCTCACAGAGAACAGATCCAATAAATTTAAAATTTTAATAAAGATTTCAAGAAAATTGAAGTTGTACAAAAAAATCGCTTCCACTTTTACAAATCACCTACCCAGAAACTATAAAAGATTTTCGAGTCAAAATAAAGCCGTAGAAACTTACTAAACACTTATATTTCGGTCTCCACTTGAGTTAAAGTTCAATAAAAACTCGGGATAAATTGTCGCGGAGGAGAAAAAATAATCAGAGACCGTTTCAAAAAAAACTGAGGGGGAATTCAAATAAAAATAGGGATGAGAATATCTGTGTACAACCCTTTCATAAAATACTCGTGGAAGTTAAAAATTGTGGGCTTCTTCATCAACGGTAATGGCCGGTACAAAAAAGCATCACCGTTGCTTGTCGAATCAAATACCTTCACCAGGGTCCAATACCGGCGTCTCTTCGTTCAACCGTTGTCGTCTTGATTGTCCTCACGAAAGAATCAACAAGTGGGACTTCAATTCAAAAAAGGAACACCTTTTCTCACTTTTCATAAAAATATCTATAATAAAACTTTCTTCTTTACAGACTCTACGTACGTCTCTCTTAGCATCTCAAACACATCTCTCTTCTTTTCCACTGAGCGTAGAGCACATCCCCCCTTACACACAAATCCTTTTCGAGAGCCAATCAAATTGAGCTAAGCATACAAAATATCAATCTTACCAACTAATAACGAATTCAAATGTCTCTTATTTTTTCATAATTTCAGAGCGAACACTGCCTCCAACTCGCGCACTTTTCCACCGCCAACAACTTGTACCCGGAATAAGATCATCCTTTCAAACAACATTTTAAGTGGCGGAGTCGGATAATTATACCAACTTTGTTGTATAATTGACCCTTGGTCGCATTTTGAGGCTATATTAGTACATTGCTCGACTTGAGGTCGCATAATACGACCAATTTGGTGATGTAGGCTACTACTAGGCACATTAAGGCTAAAAATCTGTACTAGTCCCGACTTGTGGTCGGCAGAAGTACGAAAAATTGTAAATTTAGTTGGCGTGATAGGTGAATGATAGGTCAAGATAAGAAGAGAGATAACTAAGAAGCCCGCAGCTTCAACGGTTTTCCCACGAAGAATTTTCGGAAGATGACTCAATGCATTGTGTGAAATATTATGAAAAGAGACCCATTGTTTCAAGTCATGTTTGAGAGGCAGTTCGAGCTGAATGTGTTGGTGGCAGCTTCAGCGATTCTTCAGTGAAACGTTCATCTTCATCCATCGTCGTCTTCATCAGACGTATCTACATCAAACGACAGTTCTTTTTAAATTTTATCTCCACTGCTGGCTGTTTAACGACGTGGGATATCATCGGAAATAGCTTTGGGCGTGTGAAACGCAAACAATTACATTGAACTTTCTGTAGGACAATTCGCTAGCCTATCGGTCATTTAAGTACTTATTTACCGTCGGTAATAACTGCTTGTGTACTTGAAACGTTTCGTTACTCCGAGATGGTGCCAAGAATAAGAGTCGGAATACACGGATAACATTAGTTTGAAGAGCTCTAGACTATATAATTTATCAACGTCGTTGGGACGTTACCGACTTATTGAACAGAAAATGACGTCGGTATGACGACGCAATTTCATACTACACATGTACTACACATTTGCGACGTCGCCACGACCAAGAATATCTGTTGTACAAAAAGTAACGTCGAATAGACGTCGGAATAATGTACTTCAACAAGCTACAAGAACTTTAAAAAGGCTCTGTGACGATGAAGGTGACTCTCTTCCGCTGTCAGCGTCTCACCTGCGTTCAAATACGTACGTTGACGACCTCATTACGTCTTGTAACGACGTCGACGAGGCGAAGGCGCTAAGGAAAGAATTAACGGCTTTGTTAGCTAAGGGCGGTTTCCTAATGAGAAAGTGGGCCAGTAATGTGCCTGAAGTATTGCAAGACGTTCCTTCTTCGGACGTTCTGATTGACACCGACAGCGTCTCATTCGACGCAGTCTCCCTTCTTGAAAGTTTTAGGCCTTCAATGGCAACCGTCTTGTGACGTTTTCACATTCAAGGTAAATCCTTCTGAGGGCAAGGGCACAGAACGAGAAATCCTGTCGTTCGTCGCTTGTCTTTTTGATCCTCTTGGGATGCGCCTAGCATTTTAATGGCGAAACTCCTTATTAAAGAACTTAGGGCAAGAAAATGCGATTGGGATGACCCTTTGCCTCCCGATCTTGAGTCCCAATGGATAAATCTACGCGACGAATTCGTTGCCTTTGAAAGTCTTTCCCTTCCTCGTGGCTTCAGGGAAATAAATGAAAAACCGGTTTTTGAGCTCTACGGTTTCGCTGACGCGAGCGAATCAGCTTATTCGGCTGTTATCTATCTTCTTGCCCGTTCAGAATCATCGGTCAAAACGTTTTTGCTGATAAGTAAAACGAGGGTTGTCCCGTCTAAAAGGAAAATTTCCCTCCCGCGCTTGGAGTTGTGCGCCGCGTGGTTACTCTCTCAGCTTTTAAAAACCGTTAGAGAAGACCTGATAAGCCAAATGGAAATCAGTCAAACTTGTTATTGGTCGGACTCCACAGTCGTACTGTACTGGATAAATTCTAATCCATCCAGGTGGCATACCTTCGTCGCGAACCGAGTCGACGGGATTCAACAGGCATCCAATCCACGTGAATGGAGGCACGTTCGTACGTCAGAAAATCCTGCTGATGCGGCGTCGCGGGGTCTATTACCCAGTGTTCTTGTGAACCTCGATCTTTGGTGGGAGGGCCCCCAGTGGCTCCGACGTGATCCTGACACCTGGTCATTTTTTCAACCACCTCCTATTTCCAAACTAGGGGACATAAATTTAGAGGAGAAACCATCTTCAAAAAGTTCCTTCGTAGTTCATTACGAAAATAGCGTATTAGACGCCATTTTACTTCGATTTTCCAGCTTTCTGAAGCTTCAACGCGTCCTAGCCTACTGTTTACGCACCGTGACTAAGCGCCCCTTGCGCCAATACGGACCCCTGAAAACTGACGAATTGGCCAAGGCCACGAAACTACTCGTCCTACACGTCCAGAAGAAAGAGTTTAAGGACATTTTTGACGCACTTCGCCATAGTTCGGGTGTACCGAAACAAGTTAGAGGTGTGTCCCCTTTCGTAGATGAGTATGGGGTTTTTAGAGTTGGAGGTCGATTGTCCTCTTCTGAATTGCCCTACGGTGTCCGCCATCCGATTCTCCTTCCTTGTCACTCGCCTTTGACAGACTTAATCATCGCGTTTTACCACGTACAATTCGGCCATCCCGGTCCCTCGGCCCTAATGGCAATGATCGCTCAAAAATTCTGGATTCTGTCCGCCCGCCGTCGACTTCGATTTGTTTGGTTTAGGTGCATGAAATGTTTCAGAGCGAAACCAAGGGAACCGGAGCCCCCCCTCATGGGAAATCTTCCATCGGCAAGAGTCAGTTCAGTTGCACCGTGCAAGACATTCCTCAAAACAGGACTAGACTTCTTAGGGCCACTGACCCTCAAATCATCTAATTTAAGAACGGCACCTCTCGTCAAGACCTACGTCTGCGTTTTTTCTGTATGGCAACCAAAGCTTGCCACCTGGAACCCGTGTCATCGCTGACCACAGACGCCTTTCTGGCCGCCCTGGATAGATTTATAAACAGACGAGGAGTAGTTTTGGAGTTGTTCTCGGATAATGGATCCAATTTTGTTGGCGCTGACCGCAAGTTGAAACGTTTCTGGGCCAACATTTCAGATGATGAAATATTTTGCGACTGGCACTCCCGTCGAGGCATTCGTTGGCGATTTAACGCCCCTTCCATGCCCCACGCTGGGGGTTTATGGGAGTCTCTTGTTAAGTCGGTCAAGACACACTTTAAACGAATTCTCGGGTCAGTTGTCCTCACGTTCAAGGAGTTGACTACGGTCTTGACGCGCATCGAAGCATGCCTTAATTCGAGGCCTCTTGCTCCCATGAGCACGGACCCCAACGACTTGGAGCCCTTAACGCCTGGGCATTTTTTAACTTCGGCCCCTCTGGTTTCTATTCCATTCCCCACAGACGACCAGTCGCCAACAAATCAATTAAAGAGGTGGGAATTGGTTCGGCATCTTCAAGGTTGCTTTTGGAACAGATGGCGGAAGGAGTACTTGTCGCAGCTTCAAGCTCGTCCTAAATGGTGGAAACTTACTTCTCCGCTCGAAGTCGTTACACTCGCGCTTTTAAAAGAGGACAATACACCACCCTTGTCTTGGCCTTTGGCTAGAGTAGTCGAGGTTCTGCCAGGCAAGGACGGACACGTCAGGATCGTCAAACTACGTACCGCCTCTTGGCAAGATGGAAGATGTGTCCTCAAGGATTTCACACGTCCCTCGGTCAAGGTGATTCCCTTGCCGTCTGGAGACACCCTTTAGTTGAATCAATACGCTTCAAGGTGGGGGGGGGGATGTTCGTTAATGTTAGTTACGTAGGTTTACTTTGTGTTTTTATGTACTCTTTTGTATTTCCCTCATTTTTATTCCCCATCCGTAAGATGGCGCCTTTTAGTGGCATCCTAACCCCCTCTCCTTTTTTTACATCTTTGTATCCTCTCACATACACACTTCGTTTAATCGTCGACCCGCGAAGTGAGTTGTTTTTTAAGCGCACGTGTTCGGTTGTGTTTTAACTCCGATTTTGGACGATTTTCGAGACTCATGTCGAAACGTTTCGCACCCTTTGGGCGCCCTTAGAGAAATCAGGTGTGTACCAAATTTCCTTGTTTATTTTATTCCATTTTCCCCTTTTAATACATACAGTCCACTACTCTGGCCTATTGCCATCGTCCTTTACGAACAACATTGAAAATACATTTTAGCTTAATACCTCATAATGAACAGATCCAAAACAAATCCTGCGAGTTTGGCTCTTTATTAAACCAAATGGATCGCAATTGAGTCTATTTTGAACCCAAGCTTCGGCCTCTCAAAATCAAATATCACGCATTTAGTTCGTTCAAATCTAAATTTTATTGATTTTTGATTTCTTAAAAACAAAATTTCTATAGTTTGGCTCTTTCAAACCCAATTTTGGCCATTCACGATTTATTATAGAACGAATTGCATGTCATATGGTATTCTATGATATTGGTTGATACGAAAAACAGGTAAAGCTCATTTAAAGTCAAACTTCAAGACTTTGTCCTTTTCAGACGACTATTTGCCCTCGGAAATTCGCTCTTCCATAACCAAATGTCGTGGATTTGGCTTCTTCAAAACAGAATTTATGTCATTTCAGCCACAACTTTGCGTATTTTCCTTCTTTAAGAAACAAAATAGGTATCGCGGCTTTAGCTCTTTCTAAAATCGGTTTCCTAGCTTTGATTAATTCGAAAGCCACTTAATTTACCTTTTTCAAACATATAATTTATGGATTTTGGTAACTCGTAAACCCAAATTTTGTTGTTTTGGCTATTACAAACGCCAGTTACGGAAAACCTCCTCATTCGTCTTTTTCGAATCCCAATTTCAGGCAATTTTGCTCTTTTAAACCCCAATTCCGCCGGATACGCTATTTCAAACGCAAAATTTCGTAGGTTTGTGTTGTAACTTTTGTGTGTCAATCATATAATATAAAATTGCACGCGAGACATTTCTTGAAGCGTATATTTTTAAAACACTGACTGGAAAAAGAAATTAGAAACATAAGATGTCCCATGTGCTTTATAAGCCAGTAGGGGAGCCAATAAAAGTGACATTTGAAGTCAATATACAATAATTTTCCCTGAGTCCAGAAAAACTTGATAGTGACGAGTTCCGAGTTTTTTCTTGACAGACCCGAATTTCCAGGTAGGCTTTTTGTTCTCGAAATAACGGACTTGGACCCTCTCTCCCTCTAAAAAAAAAACGGGAAGATGGCAGTAAGTTGGAATTAGAGGCACTTGAACTGTTGGGGAAGATGGCATCTAGGCGAATTCGAATTTTCCTGTGAAGGTACAGTTCTGCTGGTGACTGACCACAGGCGAGAGGGGTAGCCCTGTAACGAAATAGAATTTTCCTTATTCTTTGGAAAACACTGTCGTGATCGTGTGACGTGGCCTTCAGACGGTTCTTGAGAGTCTGTAAGTTTCGTTCGGCGAGTCCATTCCGCCGGAGTCCATCCGCGAGATTTACAGTATGACTGGAAGGCTTCACTCTTGAAAATAGAGGCATTGTCCGAGACGAGAAAACGTGGATAGCCGTGAACCGAGAAAATATCTTCTAACAGAGAAATAGTTTTAGAACTGGACGGATTCAGAGATAAGTTTTACTTCCGCCCATTTTGATTTGGCGTCAACGCATACCAGAAAAAAATATCCTTCGTAAGGTCCGGCGAAATCGATATGCAATCTCTCCCAATTTTCCTGTGGAGAATCCCAGGGATGAACAGCGACTTTAGGAGGATTCGATTTCGTTTGAGCGCAGTTTTCACACTCTTTTGTTAATCTCTCGATGTCCCTGTCCATCATTGGCCAATACACATACCGTCGAGCTAACTGTTTCATTTTCGTTGAACCAAGGTGTGTTTCATGCAGTTCTTGAAGAATACTGGAACGTAAACGAGAGGGTATGACTACTCTCTCATTACGAAAAAGGATACCATCGAAGAGAGTGAACTCAGAGTCTTCCGCTTGATTCGTGATTTGATGAATTATTTCACTCAATTCTTGATCTTTATCCGCGTCTCTGTTCGGATTTGCTGCGCTGTTATCTCGCTATTAGAAATCTGGAAAATAACCTGTGAACATATTTCATTGACTTCATTTCCGATATACTGGTCAGAGTAACGCTGAGAATTATGCGCTGGAGCTCTCGAGAGACAATCGACGTTTTGATTTTCCTGTCCTCTCTTGAATTTTATGACATAATCGAAACATAGGCATATTCCGGATGGCTGAAACTTTGTCTGGAGACTTCGAAATTTTGTTATGTTCCACGACATGACCGAGATATTCAATTTTTTCTAGAAAAAAGTTGCATTTAATTTTATCAAGATGGAGGTCGAAATCAGTTAAGCGTTGAAGACAGAAGCGTAAATTTTGAACACATTCATCAAAAGTCGAACCGTGGACGATGATATCATCAAAGTATGCCTCGGTTTTCTAGAGGCCCTGTAGAATCTGAGATAGAATTCTGTTAAAATCCGAAGGGGCCGTTTTGATCCCGAAACTTAGTCGATGCATACGGTACGTTCCACGATGGGTTGCCATGGTTTGTATCACTGCGCTATCTTCGTCAACTTTTAAATGGAGATATGCTTTATAAAAATCAAGCTTACAAAAAAAAAAGAGAATTACGAAGGCTATTTAGGACATCGTCAATGCGCCTGATAGGATAGTTTGCTTTGACGAGCCTTTCGTTTACCCCACATTTGTAGTCGATGCACAGCCGAATACCTCCGTCAGATTTGGGAATCGCGACAAGAATTCGCTTGTTAGAATTGGAGATATAATACCGTCAGCTTCCAGAGAGTCACGTTCCCGGTCGACGCGGTCCCTCAGAGCATACGGTACATTACGCTCTTCAGTGAACACAGGGTTTGCACCGGGTCGAAGTTGAAGGTGTACTGTTATTCCGGGGACCCAGCCAATTTTCGCCTGAAAAATTTTAGAAAACTCCTGGAAAATTTGAGCAACGGCATTACCTGAGTCAAGTTGATGAACAGGAATTGACTGTTTTGCATCGTTTTCGATTTCTTTTAGCTCAATGCCCAAGTCCCCTGATCCATTGTCTAGCCAGTAGAGCGGCATGACCATCTGGGACGATGTGTAATTCACCATCGATTTCTTTCCCACGGTAGGCGACAATGACGCGGACTTTTCCTTTCGGCTCGATAACGTTCCCAGAATATGAGCGAAAGGCGACATGCGAATCTTCCAACGTTAGATTCAGGTTGAGGAGCTCGAAATCGGTTTGAGAAAGCAGAGAATATTTTGCTCCGGAATCACCTCAAATTTCTGTAGTTTCCCGTTTATCGCGACTGAAACAATGTATTTATCTGAGTCAGGGTTCTAAACTAGGGGGGAAACTATTTTTAGGTGGTTGATGCCATAAGAAAATGCTGTTCCTGAAGAATCGTTGGACAAATTGTGTAATGACGAAGATGTTGGAGAATTCAATTTAGATTTCATCAGAGTTGTAATGCAGACCTTTGCGACATGACCGACTTTTGAACATGAGCCACATTTTATTTTAGAACGGTCGGACCGACATTCATTAACGCGATAGTCATTTTTACCGCATCTGAAACAGTTATTTGCGATACCGAGGGATTGATAATTAATTTTACGATGCCGAGAATTGGAATTTCGAGTGTTGGATGATCCGACATGCATCCGTGAACGGTCAAGTGAGCCTGATCGGAACCGTGTAGAAGTACTGTGCACTTTGTTGGTGCCACAGTCGAAAAAGTTTGAATGGCTTGAACTAGGGCGTTGGAACTGCTTGCTTTCGATTTTCGACGCCTCGAGAGCTAGGGCTTTTGCTAAAATTTCATAGAATTTTACTGCGTCCGACTGTAAAATTTGCTCTTTTAGCCAATCGTCACGTAGTCCTCGAATAAACTGGGCGCGGAGAAAAACATCTGCAACTGACACGGATTTGTTACATTGGCATTTTACGTTAAAATCGCAGTCAGACAGATCCCTCTGTAAATTCGCGACATACTCTGCTACAGATTCGTTTTTTTTTTTTAAATACTGAAAAAACAGTGTTGTGCAAGAACGACACTTTTCCGGGGAATTAACGTTTGTTTGAATGCTGTGACCAAATCTGGATACGAAAGGTTTCTAACCGATTTTTCAGGACCGAGAAATGCCGCGAGGTTATTATTATGTATAGAACCGATTGAAACACATAATAACTGCGCTATCTTTTCTTCCGACGTGATATTCTTCATGGAATAATAATTTTCGAACCGCTCAAGATAAGACGAAAATTTTTCACGTCTTGGTTCGAAAACCTCGAAAGGCGCGACTGACGAAAAGTTTACCTGACCATTTGGATGCTCTGGACGAGTACGATCGAACAGTTTGCTCGAGAAGAGCCCCTTGTTGTTCTCGAAATAAAGTCAAAATTTGTTGAAATTGCTCTTCGTCCATGGTAGAACGAGACTGAGAAGACCAAATGAAAATTATGACGAGGTTTTTCCAATCGTCGCCAACTGTTGTGACTTTTGTGTGTCAATCATATAATATAAAATTGCACGCGAGACATTTCTTGAAACTTATATTTTTAAAACACTGACTGGAAATTGTACATTTCATAACA
Organism: Corythucha ciliata; assembly: GCA_038030265.1. Lineage (NCBI taxonomy): Eukaryota > Metazoa > Arthropoda > Insecta > Hemiptera > Tingidae > Corythucha > Corythucha ciliata. Next base: position 15,229,327 of record CM075937.1, read on the forward strand.
AGTGCGGAAAGTAGGAAATATCGTGCGAGTGTTATTAGACGAACGAGACGCAGTCGAATTACACGAGCACATGATATTTCACTTTCCGACGAGTAATGAACGACGTTTTTCGCACGACGATGGGGAATTTATAGGCAGGTGCTCATTCTGGAAATGTTATGGTATTTACGTTTGAGAAACCCAAACACAGTGAACAAACCAACAGGAAGAGGAACCAAAAACAAAAAACAAAACAATAACAATTAACGTCATATCACAGAATTCAAGTTGAGACCTCATCTTGAGAACATAATCTGTGGACAGCAAACATTGGTTAACTGTTTAAAAAAAAAAAAAAAAAAAAAAAAAAAAAAAAAAAAAGCCAAATCAGCTGTTCTCCTAACACACACCCGTGCCTTTTTCGTTTTTTCCGCACGGGTTGACGAAAACAGATACTTTCGAGGGAGGTTTTCAGTGCGGTTCTCATCACTTCCCGTGCAAGTCGTGCGAAAAAGAAATTAGAAACATAAGATGTCCCATGTGCTTTATAAGCCAGTAGGGGAGCCAATAAAAGTGACATTTTGAAGTCAATATAGTACAATAGTTTGGTTGTTTCAAACCCAAATTTCTCGGACTTGAATCCTTCAAATCAAAACTTTGGTACTGACAATATAATACTTGAAAATAATTTATTTAATTCTTTTTCAACTTACTAGTTCTAGAATCTAGATATCTCATTTGCTCCTCTTCACATTTGTATCACTTTGATTTCCCTTCTTCTTTTCATCCCCCCCCCCCGTTCACAAAAATTGGCTGAGCTGACGGGGGAGGCGGTCGCCCCTATCGCCATTCCCATAAAACAGCCCCTGGTGGGAGAAAGCTTACGGGCCAATTAGAGTCACGCCAGGTACGCCACAAAGGAACGCCAAGAGGGGAATGAAGGGAGAAGGAGATCCTACTTATAAACGAATAAATGGCTTGTCCTAGTTGAGAGCGTCTCATCAGGAAAAACAGCGACGCCGAGGTAAAGAAAATCAAAAGAAAAGGAGGAAGTCGTGGATTGTTAGTGAATGTCAACGGGCATATTGAGATCCAACGGCGTGCGCCACGCAAAGGTGAGCCTTTTACAGATAATGTTGTCGGAGGCCGGAGAGTGCTCTGATAATGCACGAATGGCGTTTAGAAGAGCCGGCTCAAGAGATGTCACACGTTATAAAGTGAATTGTGGGCGCTGGGCAATTTTGCGCCGATTTAAGAAGTGGAGTTATGGCCTGAGTAGTGGATTTTCCAGGTGAGCTGTTAAATTGATGAGAATGAAGAGAGGGAAAGGCTGTTAACGGTAAAAGGCGTCGGTGAATGAGTTTTACTAGGCATTTAGCCTCAACATTTAGGAGGCAAATGGGGGCGAAAACTATTGGGTGTGGTGGAAGGGCGGAAGGAGGAGCCTGCTGGTGTTTTTTATATAGTCTGTTAGTTAAAAGGCGCGCTTTGGCGCTTTGAAGAAAGCGCGGCGGGAGGACATGTGTTGAGTGCTTAGAGAAGGCCAAGTAGGAGATTGGTTAGTGTGCATTTATAGCCGTCCCAATCAGTTTGGGCAGGATTATGTTTGGGATAAGGAAAAAGGAGATGGTTGAAAAGCACAAGAAAGCAAGCTCCAACGACATTAGTTTGCGATGCGAGGATTAAAGGGTGAGAGGAAAATGAGGAGAGATTATGATCATGATAAAATCAATAAAATATTGGCCTTATAAGGTCCAGATAAGGTGGGCCGGGAAGGTGCAAAAGCCGGTGATAATAGTTGAAAAAGTTGAGTATTGAGGGAATTTCAAGACAGCGGGGGTTGGATGAGACGGTTGTAACAGTAACCATAGCAACGGTTACAATGGTTACGACACACATAGGAACGGTCACCGTGGTAACCTTTCCCAAAACAACCGTTGTTATGGTAACTGTTGACATGGCAACCGTTCTGTGTAAGCGGTTACCATAGCAACGGTTGCCGTTGTAACGGCCATGGTAAAGTGTGACATTTCGTGTAACAATTTTTTCATTCATGGTAGGTGTGTTTACCCTAACGACTGAGGGATAAAATATATCGCTGAAATCCGTGTTGCCGTACCCGTGTTTTGAAGGTTCTCTCTCTTCGATGGGGATACTGGATTAAATGCGAAGCACAGGAATTTTCAACGGAATCCACTGGATTTGAAGCGCCGAGTCGTGGCTTAAGGCGTTCAGCGTGTGAGGACAGATGGAAGTATCCAGGGACAGTGTCGGTTTTAAAGGGGTGAGCGGGGCGACCGCCCGGGAACCTAAGGGGTGCACCTAGCAAATCGTGGGCGAAAAGTCGGACGAGAAAAAAGGGCCCTAAGAAGAGCGTTTGATATTAATATTTCGAAACAATAAACAACGAAATAAGTTAGTTAGAAAGAGCGTTCCCTTTGTCTCGGGGCCTTCATGAGACAATTTCACAGCATACATAGAGGAAATACGCTGATCCACATTGTCTGGAGGTCTTTAGGTGGCTCAAACTGAGAAAGCACGCTATTGTGCAATTTTGTTGTTCTTGTGGGAAGTACCTACGTAGCAAAAATTTTGAAAAGTGCAAATACTCATGGTCTTGACCAAAATTATTAAACAGTGCTAATGCATCCACGTGAGAACTATTTCATTTCAGAAGAAAAGTTCCAGTATTAAAATTATAACATTGATACTTACTTCAAACTAGGGTTCTTGACAAAAATAAAATCAGTTATCATTTTTGCAGATAAATTGTCGTATCAATAGGGCACTGGCCACCCCACTCACATTACCAAACGATGATGACGTTTCTTCTTGTTAAGTTGAACCATAAAATAAAAATAAGGGGTAGGCTAAATGTTTTTGGGCGTGGCGGGTCCTTGCCTAATGTTTTTAAAAGGAATCACCAATAGCCCCTTCACCACACCTTTAATCCACACCTACTGAAAAAAAAACTCGATGAATGATTTTTTAGTTGAGGCAACAGATGTCCTATTTTACGCTCAAACAACAAGTAATTGAAATTTATTTTGGAATTGTTCTATTATTTTATTAGACACTGGCAATAATGTCAAAAATTCAACGAGTAACAAAAACTACGCCCGATTTCTACGTCTAGTTCTCTTTTCACGTTCACTTAGTGCTCAAGTTTTTAATTAGAGTGACAAAAGAAAGAACGCACTGTAAAAACTGTAACAAAAATGAATTTGGCATTTAATTTTTTGTATTAAAAACTAATTTTTGGGACTTACTTCGCAAAATCTCTCCATGTTAAAAGTGATCACCTTTCGATATTGAAATTTCAAACCTCGCTGTGTTTGCATCACAAGGAGTACAATGTTTTTTCTCTCCTTCGGCGTCCTCTTGTGCCAATTCAGTGAGTGAATTGAGAAGTGCAATTTTTCACTCTGTTACAAAAATAAATTACATAAATTATGTTTTATATCGATACGACTTCCGTGGTAACTCTAAATAGTTTGTTGAACAATACTTCATCAATGATAGCCTGAAAACATAGAGACAGGGCTAAAGGTAGTACGATAGAAAATATGAGTAAAACGGAGGAATAGTAACCCTGAACACTCTTCTCGTTCAACCCCTGCGGGAAAAATTGAGAGAAAATCGGATTAAAATCGGTTTCCAAATAAGCAAAGCTTGCGCTCTATTCATGAAATCATTACCACTATTGTTCCGTATGCACAAAAGCAGCTTTGAAGGGGCGAAATTATTACAATTTCAAAGAGAAATAATGGTCCTAACGAGTGGTTGATGTCTTCGACGAGCCTTTTAGAACACAAATTGTAAAGCTGATGTAATTTTTCATCAAATTAATAATACAACGGGACTCACAACATGACATCGGCGTGAACTTCGAATAGTTCTCTGTCGAATTGATCCGATCCCTGGTCTTTACACATCAATGTGAGACATTTTATGAAAGAGCATATCAAAGAAGAGAATGTGATGAGCGAAATGACATAAGTCGTCAGAACGAGCCACAACGGGAAAATTACTAGAATTTGTGAAATTATGCTGAAAATAAAATATACAGGAATGCGTTAATTGGAGAATGTAAGTTTTTGTTTTGTTTAAATAATAGTCTCACGTTAAGACATAGTGCGGCATTTTAGGAAGATGAAAAGCGCCGATCAGAAGAGTTGAGTCAGACCCCAGAATGTGGACTTTGTACAGAGCGGCCAGGATTGACGTCGGAAAATAGGCCGACATGACTTTGAGAAAAAAAACGCAACGACGAACGGATTCGCGGTCGCTCTGCAAAGCCAAACTGGACGACCTGACTCGCCTGACTAGGAACGAATGGATTTCGTCGGCTCGCGCTATCAACTTGGAAAACTTTTGTGAAAATCCGAGAAAAATCACTTTCAAGGTTGCGTTGAGACTTGCGGCCAATATTGAACTCGCCTTTTGGAAATGACAATATAAACGAACACCCATAATACGAAATTAGTTTCCTCTCGTAATAAATTTCACAACGAAGCAGCGTTTATTTCTTCCATTACCTGAACACCCGTGTAAATATCCTCAAGTAATATACAACGGCAAGCGCCAGCCATAACTAAAGAAGCGTCAATAATGAAGTAAAAACAAAGCAAATTATACAAAAAAGAGCAGCGACCAGTCGGGCACATTGCCGACGCGCTTGAAAGTGTGGACAGCAAGTTGAGTGAAGCTGAACAGTATGACATATTTCTGGCGAGCGACTGACTTATGCTCAGCTGCAAGAGGAAGAGTCCTAATTAGTGATGAGCAAAAAATAACTTATCGGCTATTTAACAGGCGTCATTTTTGAATAGCAGTTATAACCGTTATTGGAATTCCGAAATAACCGCTACTGCTACTAGACTGTTATTCTCCGTCTTTCGCTATGAAAAAATATGGAATCGGCTTTCCCACCCACCGCTCACAATTTACAGCCCGCTCTGCATGGAGAAGGGCTATTTTGTCGATCATGTGGAGTAGGACTGAGGGATTGCTCTCAGAGGGGACGATGTTATTTTCTGGGGGAAGGGAATTACTAAGCCTACGTGGGACTTTGGGAGTGATTTTAACGTTAATGGTAACTTTCGACTATTCCTCGCACCTCACTGCTAGGCTTATTTCACTAAAGAGTTATTTAAACCGCTATTGCTACTCAAATGATAAGACACACGCCCCTTTCCTTTGCTTTGTAAGTATGAAACGGTTTAGTTTCCTCCCCTCTAAACCATCACTCTTATTGTCTGTGAGAGATTCGACGAGCAGTGTAGTAGGCAAGGGGAAATTATTTTCTGGGAGAGAGACAACGTTTTTTAGTGAGATTTTGAATGAAGTAAAAACATGAACGTCTTTGTTGTCATGAACAAGATCGTACATACAAAAAGGCATAAGGGAGATTTTGAGAGACGTTAAAAATAAAAACGTTCAAGTCTTTCTGAAATTCCACCAATCAGCTGATCCATGCCCCAGCAACCGTCGAACGTTAACAAAGATGTTCCTGTTTTTACTTCATCCAAAATCTCACTATAAACTGACGCTATTAGAATACGAACAATGTAGTTGAAACAATTCTAACAGTAACGATCAATGAAACTTGTGTTTCTCTTGTGTTAAATGGATAATGTAAATATTTGCTTGGTTCCTCGCTCCCTAAACGTGATGTCTACAAGCGTTCTAATTTTAATCATTTAACTATTCTACTGACAATCAACAATTTGAAAGTTAAGCATGGAAAAGTAAAGAGTTAACGTTTGGCACTGGCAAATTGGAGAACTACGACTGTGTAATTCCAGCACATTTAAATACAAAATGGGTGGTGAGGGGGGGCGCGAAATAGCTGGATAACGGAGTTACTGTTTAAAATAACAGTGAATAACAGTATTGAAGAATGAGTAGATTACCTCATCACTAATAGTACTAATAGTGCAAGTAGCACTGGCTCTCTTGAATGCACACATCATGGCATTCTGGTCGCATTTTATAGAAGTTTCCAAGGGGTTGGCTAAACTCTTATTTTTAAATTTTTAAGAACGAAATAAGGGGGTTGAAGATAGATTATTTCAAGACATAAAGTAACTCTCATACAGGAATATTACGCTAAAACGCAGGGAGTATTTTGAATTATTCGTAGCCCAAACCACTCCAAGCCCCCTAATTTGATTTTTTTTTCCCCCTGATGCAAGCACGCGTTTTATTTTACGCAGAAGACAGGAAAGTGTGAATTTCTTATATACTTATCTTATATACTTACTTCTTAACAACAAAGCTCGACCCCACAGTCTAGGGTTGTCCGAGGAACAACGAAGGGAATAGTTCAGGATTGTCTCATTTCCTTCTCAGAAGCGGCCGATGAGTGGTGGAGAGAGAAGGCACAACCATCCAATTCACAGTAGAGTCGTGGCTGGACACAGTGGCGCCGACAAGGCATCAAAGGTGAAGCGTCCGCTACATCTCTCTAGGGGGTGGGTGGTCCATGATCGAAGATATAATAAACAACATGATGAAAGTCAAAACAAGGAAGAAATGTATAAGAAAATAAAAACAGGAATGGGAATTGGGGGAAACGGTGAAGCGGGATGGTAAATAATTGAACAAAATGAATTGGTTATGCACTATAGGTGAATTCGGAACCTGCTGCGGAGCGAGCTATAGTGTGCTAATCTTTGGGGCAAGTACGCGGGGGAAAAAAATTAAAAACGCCCATATTCGAAGCTGAAATAGCGAAAAAGGGCTCATTCATAGTGAAAAACCAAAAAAATCAATTATTCGTGGCCAAAAATAGATAAAACTTTGTTCGTCTAAACCAGGGCCGGCCAACCATTTTTGGTCATGGGCCTAAACCTGGTTGTAAGAACTCAGGTGGGCCATCCATCCTCGCCCCCCCCCCTACCACGAGCACAACACTTTGATCTCAGCAAAAGGCCGAGACGCTCTGAATGAAACGCACTGGGGGTCTGTTCAATACCTAATTTAAACAACATTAGTTAACGACAGTATAACATAGCATTTTACACTTGCACGAAAATGTGCCCCGGGGGAGCTCATTGCAGTACCGGCCTTGGACATTCGGCGCCCCCTGGTGAATCTTTCACCAACGACCCCCGGGAAGTTGCCTTCAGAAGCCGTGAATAAGCTTTTTATCCACACTTTATCAGTTCATCTCAATTTCTTCGGTCAATCAAGCGATTTGTCTCCATTTTAGCCGCGATTTAGTGATATTTTTTGCAACGAATTTGTGTTTTTCCTGAATTTAGCGGCTGAGCGATTTTTCCCAGCTTTACCAGTGAATTAGCACTTAGCCGCGAAGTTGCCTCCGGAAACCGTGACTTACAACTTTTAATCAATTTGTTTCAGTGAATTAACAAAAATGTTTTGAATTTAACACATTATTTAGCCTTCTTTCTTGATTTTCACAGTGAATTACCGTTTTTCTTAATTCTAGCCTTCTAGCGAAGCTGTAAATAAGAGTTTTATTTCCCAATTTTGGCTGCGAATAATGGTTTTTTCTTAATTTTATCCGCGAATCAGCGCATCTTGTCCACAATTTAGCTCTCCTTCGCAACTTTAACGGTGAATTAGTGATTTTTCCCCCATTTTAGCTGGGAATTGTCGATTTTCTCCATTTTAACCGTGAATTCGTGATTTTAGCCGCTAAAGAGTTATTTTCCTCGATTTTATCTGTGAATTAGCATTTTTTCTCAATTTTCCCCGAGATTTAGGGATTTTTCTCAGATTGAGCCACGAGCTTGCCGTTCTGAATAAGCGGAGAATTGATGGTTTTGTAATGAGGAAGTTTCATGGGTCAGAACTTATTCATAAATCTATTTTTTAAGATTTATTTATGCTAAATTAGAGCATAAATCGTGATCCGTTCGTAAAATAATCCAATACGCAATTTGTAAAGTTTTGGGTCATTTGAAACACGCCAGCTAGCATGTTTGTGTCATAATATGCGCCTTCCGAAAAAAAATTCGCCTGTAACGTAGCTGTGGGAGAGCGATTTGTTGTGTTTCTTTAACAACCTTACTTTCTACAAGAGCTCTCCAATAATAAAATAATCGAGGATAAACAGATGAGCTATTTTAGAGGCATGAAAGGGACAGAGAATACATGGGATATTACATTGCGGAAAATGTTCGTTTTGGTGGGATTTCAAATATGCCAACTTTTGTTTATAAATAAAAAATATTTCTGAAAGGTTTTAAATTATTATTTATTTATTTACGGGGAAGGATTGATATGCCTCATCGAAAAAAAATATTTTTGGAAAATGTGAAACTTCCTCATTTTAGGCGCGAATTACGGCTTTTTTTTTTTACTTCATCCGCCATTTTAGCGATTTTTCTCAATTTTAGACGTAAAGTAACTTTTTGCCGCGATTCAGCACTTTTTCTCACTTCTGTCTGTTAATAAGAGATTTTTCTCAATAGCCATCCATTTATCTCAATTTCCAAAGCGGCCAAATTTGCAAAATCACAAATATTTATCTCTAAATGTTGCGATTACACGGCAATTCATAGTTCGGGGCCGGCTAAAAGAAACCTCGCGACCTCTAAATGAAATTGGCCCCCAAAACTTCCGACTCCGTCAAAATTAGAACTGAAACTGAGGCAATTTCATGCAAATTATGTCTGGAAACAATCTATTTTGCAGATATTTGCCCCTTCCCTCCTACCAAATGTTGCAATTTTGTTGGGAGTACCACGTACGGTCCTCGCCCACGAAAAACAACAGAAAATTCATGAAGATTGAGCACTGAAACTTGCAATTTCCCCAAAACTATAAGAACCGGAACTTGCAATTTTGTTGAAATGATGAACCGAAACCCAGAGTCGCCTGGCGAACGCTAGCCTGGGTTCCACCACTTCAAAAATGTTCTCGAAACTACCATTTTGTTTCAGTTGAGATCCTAAGCTTGCAATTTCGCTGCAATTAAGGCCTTGACTTACGAACTCATTCAATTTAAATTGCGCAAATAAATTCATGGCTTGCCCAGGGTTCACGTCCACTAGAAACTAAAAGCCATGAAAATTGCAGTTTTGCGGAAATTTGGGCGTGAAACTTGCAATATCGCAAATATTTATCCGGGAATAAACTATATGTATTTGTCGGACTTTGAGCGCAGTCTCGGCCAATGAAATCACAAAATTCATGGAAATAAATACTCGAAACTTGTAATTTCGTGAAGTTGAGAACTGAAACTTGCAATATCGTGTATAATTAGCCAGGGAAATGCAAATTCCTTAGATATTTATTTGTAAAATTTGAAGGGTGGGGGGGCTTGCGAATTTGGTGGCTAGCCGGCTAGCCCGGGTTCCGAGGTCACTAAGAAGGTGTGAAGGAGGTGATGGGGGCACAAATACGGGACCTTTCGGTTAGCCGGGAAGTCCAACTTAAAACGCTGAAGGATCGTTTTGGAAGGGAAAAGCTACTCATCCAGCTTTATTTTCGAAATGATCACGCTAGTCATCGCAAAATAGTCGCGATCAGTCAACAAAAATCCTGTCCTCTCTCTATGTCAACTTTGAAGTCCAACTAGGCGCACTAGAATCAATAGATTTAAAACTGAGCAACCATGCTTTCCCCGTTGGTCTAGCTCTGGTAGAACTTTTACGCGTAAAAGAACTTTTACGCGTTTGGTAGCGATGCCAAGTGGACGACGACGATCACGCCCAACCCATATCAGCAGAAGAACGACTGACCAGTCTACGCCGTTTCATTAAGGGTGAGATACAACGGGATTTAGAAATGACTCTAGCGGGATTCGGTTTTTAAAGGGTGAAGGCGAAAAGAAGCGACAAAAGATTCGTTCGTTTGTCGTTCGGAGCTCCACTAACAGCACTGAAAGTACTGACCTTTTCTCATTTTTCCCCTGTTATTTCACATGATAACCTGCGAGGTCACGAAATCTTGTGCTGCTCGGAGTGGTCCAGGACTGACAAACGAACGGAGCTAAAGTCAAGAAAAAGACCAAACTTCTGTTCCTATCACGATGGGGCTCCAATCGACTAAGGACGACCCAAAATTGTGTGCTTTCTGTGGTGAGTCGACACACCTGACCCCAGAATGTCCGAAGGCCTGGGCTAAGAGGTAGCTGAACGTTCTCGCGCACTAGGGGAAAGGAAATGTTGTTTTGTTTGCCTATCACCAGGTCATTTCGGATTGAAATGCAAGGCCAAAATCAAGTTTATCGGATGTGGAGGTTGTCATTATCGGCTTGTTTGCCGACAGAGCGCCTTGTTACCGACGAAAAAGAGGGCGAAGAGTACTCCCGCCCCATGTGATCAAGTGCTCACTAGCTTGAATTTACCTAGTAGAATTAATTGCGTTTTAGAATACCCTTTTCTACCTACAATTAGGGGATTACTCCCCTTCTCACCGCACCACCCTAGTCACAACTGTGAATTCGAGGGATTGGGGAGGCTGAAAATAAAGAAATTAATCTTTAAATTAAATACTTACTGTTCATATAAAGGGCCTATAAAGGAATTGTTACATAGTAGAGTCGTCTTGCAGATCCTTACTGTCACAATGGTCTGTGCATCAGGCGTTAGATCAATTCGCGCTTTGTTGGACTCCGGTTCACAACGAAGCTACCTAGCTTTTTCGGCACTTGACACCACGGGGTACGAACCTGTTCGAACAGAAACGGTCTCACATTTGTTGTTCGGCGGAGCACAGACAAAAGGTGTCCTCCACCGAGTCTATAGAATTCACCTGGGCAACCTTTCTGTTTTATATTTGGTGACTATTAATCGGCAAATTAATAAGACGTTTTGGCTACAAGGCATTTTTATTAAGTCCCTCTCTGGACCGACATGTTCGAATGCCATCTTGGTTGGAGGGGGGTGGGCTTTACAGTATAGCCAATATTTGGGCTAATTAATAATTATTGAACTTAATGTAGGGACGTCACAAGTATACAACACTTTCCATGAGTTATCGTTGTAATTTTGTGGTCCTTGACCAACCTGTCATCTGCCACAGTGTCCCACCCCGTGTCCTGGCGGAATCCTTTTGAAAAAGAGAGAAGTCTTTTTTTAGGACAATAGAAAACGAACAGTTATATTTTTCATATGATTTCCACTACATAATAAACAGGAGGATTTGATATTCCAACACCCCCTCTCAACATCGAGATGTGGGTTTATGCTTCAACGTCGTTTATGTCGACTGCCATTTCATGTAGCTGATCGACAATATCAAGGAAATTGTTGACGTGAATTCGGACGTCTTCTCCGGATTTCATTTTATGGAGCATGATCCGTTTTAACAGCGAAGCTTTTCGAGCTGGTCCCTTCGATTGGTAAATCTTTCTCAACTTGTCCCAGACCTCTTTGGATGTTCGACAGTTCTTAACTTGAGAAACTTCTCCGGGACTGATAGACAGGATCAAGTCAGCTAAGTCCCAAGCTACGGCTTCTTCTGCATTTTCGGGACGTCGCTTTGATCCAGAAACATACTCCCAAGCATCAGCTTTAATTAGCAGAGCTTCAGCTTGTAATTTCCACGATTCAAAGTTGTCTTTTCGAAGACTTTAAATTCTGAGCGATAAACTCATTTTCTACTTTTCAATGTGAATTCTTATCTTGAAAAGTGTTCTTCAGTTCTGAGCGTTAAGTCTCATAATCTTTTGAAAAAGAGAGAAGCCTTTTTTTAGGACAACAGAAAACGAACAGTTATATTTTTCATATGATTTCCACTACATATTAAACAGGAGGATTTGATATTCCAACAAATCCCTCCCGCGGAGTTAACCTCCGCGGGCGTCGGGATTTACGACATTAATCCCGGACCAATTGAGTTGCTCATCGGAGCCGATATAATTGCAAAACTCTTCACTGGTCACGTCGTTTCAACCTGTGGCCTCGCGGCAATATAGAGACGCGGTTGGGGTGGACTGTCATGGGGAAAACCCCGCCTGACTCAATGTGTAACGAATCTGGAGAAATTGTGTCCCTCAATTTCCTCTGTTGTCAAAATGATACACTTCCCAAGCTTTGGGAACTAGAGGTTCTAGGGGGGGGGGGGGTTGTGACCAACCCGGCTCAAAAGGTAAGCAACACATAGCCGAAGTGAAACGACCTTTCTTGGATTCACTTCACCGCGATGATCACGGAAGATACGAATTTTACTTGCCGTGGAAATTGACACCCTCGGACCTCCCCTCTTACTTCGATTTAGTTCGAAAGCGTATGACTGACAAATGTGCTAGTTTGACTCGATTGGGGCGTGTAAATGAATACGAGTTTGTTTTCCAGGAATGGCTGAATGAAGGGATCATCGAGCCTACCAAAACAGAAAAGCGCCGACGTTACCTGCCCCATCGACCAGTTTTCAATCCCGACAGTTCTATATACGACCAAAGTGAGACCAGTATTCGACGCCTCAGTGAAGACTTCCGGGAAATCTTCTCTGAACGACTCTCTCGAGGTAGGCCAAAACTTAATCGAAACCATTCCAGCTCTATTTATGAGATTCAGGCTCCACGAAATTGGAGTAACGGCAGACATACGCGAAGCCTTTCTTCAGATCGGTGTAGCGCCGTCTGATCGAGGGTACCTAGGTTTTTTGTGGCAAAATGACGATGGAGAGGCGGTAGTCTACCGCCACGCCAGAGTGGGATTTGGACTTCTGTCCAGTCCTTTTCTGATGGGGGGTTCGAAACTTCCAAAAAGGGGGAGAATGAGTTTTCTTTGGAATTGCTAGAAAATTTGCAAAAGAGTTTTTATGTTGACAATTTCGTCACCGATTCCGATGAAAAGGACGACCCCGCATCGCCCTCTCGTCCCCTTAAAGTTTTAGGAATGATCTGGGATCCCAACACCGACCTTCTCCGTCTCAGCCCGAGGGGTTTCAAAACTTTGGACCTCACGAACATTTCGAAACGTCAGGTGCTCTCAGTGGCGCAAAGACTTCATGACCCTAACGGATTATCTGCCCCCGCGGTGCTCCAACCTAAGTTAACTGCGGAAGAGTTCACGTCGGCGGAAAACTGGTTACTCCGTGCCGTTCAGCTAGAAACGTTAGAGCCCAAAGGAGAACTTCTGAGAAGTCTTGGTGTGTTCACTGACGCGAAAGGCTGAATCAGAGTAAAAACAAAGTTGGCACAGTGTCAAAATGCCGAATCTTTATCATTTCCTATTGTGCTACCTAGTCGACATCCGGTGGTTCTGAATCTCGTTCGAAGGGAACATAGAGAAAGTCAACATTCTGGTGCTGTTAGCGCATACTTGGAGAAAAATTTTAGATTCTACAGGGACGACGAACCGTCAAGTCCGTTATCCGTCAGTCCCGAAGCTCCGTCCTCGACTGTCTATTGATTTTTCGAAATTAAGATACCTGTTTTCACTTCTGAGAAACATGCTTAAAAGTTCCTTTCTTGTTCATTTTTATACCGTCCACCACCATTACAACTACATACCACACATCCGTTTATAATCAAATACTGGGCATTTTTGCCAAACAAAATCAAGAAATAATGTTCTTCGCGCATAATAGCCGCATGATTGTCGGTCCAAATGACAGAATTCCATGTTCTTAATTATTTATCAGGATTATCTCGTGAAAGTATTAATTAAATTCTGAGCTCCTGTGCGCCCTACTTTTTTTTCTTTTAATCCCATATTGGATTTTTCGTATTTTATCCAGTCTTGACAGCCGCAACGGGTGTCTCAAGGCTATCACGCTCATTGCTACCCGGCCCTTTACTATAATATGTAGCACTCGATTTCCTAATAAAACATGAGTGAACATGACTTTTAGACATTCACTCGTTGCGGTGGAGCGGGAGGGCACAAAAACTGTACCAACCAGCCAGACGAGAAACTATCACGAGGGGAACCATGAAACATAAATAAGGAGTAGGCTAAATGTTGTTGGGCGGGGCGGGTCCTTGCCTAATGTTTTTAAAAGGAATCACCAATTTGCCCCTCCACCACACATTTCGCACATTTGAAAGAATACTATTTGTTGAGTTGTAACAGTATTCTTTCCAATGTGCGATTTAATCCACACCTACTGAAAAAAAAACTCGATGAATGATGTTTTAGATGAGGCAACAGATGTCGAATTTCAAGCTCAAACATCAAGTAATTTAAATTCATTTTGAAATTGCTTTATCATTTTATTAGACACTGGCAATAATGTCCAAACTTCAATGAGTAACAAAAACTACGGCCGATTTCTACGTCTAGTTCTCTTTTCACGTTCACTTAGTGCTTAAGTTTTTAATTAGAGTGACAAAAGAAAGAACGCACTGTAAAAACTGTAACAAAAATCAATATCGCATTTAATTTTTTGTACTAAAAACTAATTTTTGGGACTTACTTCGCAAAATCTCTCCATGTTAAAAGTGATCACCTTTCGATATTGAAATTTCAAACCTCGCTGTGTTTGCATCACAAGGAGTACGATGTTTTTTCTCTCCTTCGGCGTCCTCTTGTGCCAATTCAGTGAGTGAATTGAGAGGTGCAATTTTTCACTCTGTTACAAAAATAAATTACATAAATTATGTTTTATATCGATACGACTTCCGCGGTAACTCTAAATAGTATGTTGAACAATACTTCATCAATGATAGCCTGAAAACATAGAGACAGGGCTAAAGGTAGTACGATAGAAAATATGAGTAAAACGGAGGAATAGTAACCCTGAACACTCTTCTCGTTCAACCCCTGCGGGAAAAATTGAGAGAAAATCGGGTTAAAATCGGTTTCCAAATAAGCAAAGCTTGCGCTCTATTCATGAAATCATTACCACTATTGTTCCGTATGCACAAAAGCAGCTTTGAAGGGGCGAAATTATTACAATTTCAAAGAGAAATAAGGGTCCTAACGAGTGATTGATGTCTTCGACGAGCCTTTCAGAGCATACATTGTAAAGCAGATGTAATTTTTCATCAAATTAATAATACAACGGGACTCACATCATGATATCGGCGTGAACTTCGAATAGTTCTCTGTCGAATTGATCCGATCCCTGGTCTTTACACATCAATGTGAGACATTTTATGAAAGAGCATATCATAGAAGAGAATGTGATGAGCGAAATGACATAAGTCGTCAGAACGAGCCACACTGGGAAAATTACTAGAATTTGAGAAATTATGCTGAAAATAAAATCTTATATTTTCTTTGGAGAATACAAGTTTTTTGAAAAATATATAATTGAATAATATTCTCACGTTAAAATATATTGCGGCATTTTAGGAAGATGAAAAGCGCCGATCAGAAGAGTTGAGTCAGACCCAAGAATGTGGACTTTGTACAGAGCGACCAGGATTGACGTCGGAAAATAGGTCGACATGACTTTGAGAAAAAAAACGCAACGACGAACGGATTCGCGGTCACTCTGCAAAGTCAAACCGGACGTCCTGACTCGCCTGACTAGGAACGAATGGATTTCGTCGGCTCGCGCCATCAACTTAGAAAACGTTTGGGAAAATCCGAGAAATATAACTTTCAAGATTGCGTTGAGACTTCCGACCACTATTGAACTCGCCTTTTGGAAATGACAATATAAACGAACACACTAAATTCGAAATTGGTTTCTTCGTTGATTTATATTTCACAACGTAGCAGTGTTTATTTCTTCCATTACCTGAACACCCGTGTAAATGTCCTCAACTAATATACAACGGCAAGCGCCAGCCATAACTAAAGAAGCGTCAATAATGAAGTAAACACAAAGCAAATTATACAAAAAAGAGCAGCGACCAGTTGGGTACAGAGCCGACGCGCTTAAAAGTCTGGACAGCAAGTTGAGTGAAGCTGAACAGTACGACATACTTCTGGCGAGCGACTGACTTGTTCTGCTGCAGGTAGAGGAGTTCTAATAATGCAAGTAACACTCGCTCTGTTGAATGCGCACATCATGGCGTTCTGGTCGCATTTTTATAGGAGTTTACAAGGGTTTGGCTAAACTCTTATTTTTAAATTTTTTAGAAGGAAATAATGGGGTTGAAGATAGGCTTTTTCAAGACATAAAGTAACTCTCATAGGAATATTACGCTAAAACGCAGGGTGTATTCTGAATTATTCGTAGCCCAAACCCCCTAATTTTATTTTTCATTTTTCCTAAAGCAAGCATGCGTTTTATTTCACGCAGGAAAGTGTGAATATCTTAATAACAAAGCTCGAACATACTGTCTAGGGTTGTCACAGGAACAGTGAAGGGAATAGGTCAGGATTGCCCAGCGTCTTTAATAAGGTGAACGCGAGCAGTTGGAGCCCAGCTATTTACCCTCCTCCCACTCAAAGTTTTAGAGGGAAGGAGGGTTCCTTAGGTAATTCGTAGCCAAAATAGTGCTACACCCAGGTTCTCGGTTGAAATTGAGTGAAACCACTAATTCGAGGGGGAGTAGAAAATAGTATGGCCCTTTTAACAGCTAAAATTGAAGAAAAAACTCTGATTAGATTAGGAATCAAATTTGAGCTAAATAAATTTGCGGATATAATTGAAAAAAAAAACGCTAATTTGTGCTCAAAATTAAGGAATAGCGCTCAATCATAGCTGAAATTTAAAAATCGGAAATGCATTGTTACCGAAGGCAACTTCACGGGCGGTTAAAAACAAGACTAAGTGATTCGCGGCCAAAATAAAATGGTAATTCATATCTAAAGAGAAAGAAACTGCTAATTCGTCGCTAATAATATATAAAAACTCATACTGTCGTCTAAAATGTATGAGTAGCGCTAATTGAGTGAGAAAAATCGCTCATTCACAGATAAAATTGAAAAAGCCGCTGATTCGCGAATAAAATTGGGGAAAATAAGTAATTGGCGACGAGAATCTTATATAGGCGAATTCACGCTCGTACCTTTGAGAAGCCACAAAGTGGCGTTTTTTCCATTTTAAAAGCGATTTAGCGTTTTTTTCACACCTCTGCACGCTTTCTCTCAATTTCATCGGTGAATTAGCGATTTTTCTTTATTTTAGCTGCGACTCCACGAAATCTTTCAATTTTTGCCGTGAATTCGTGTTTTTCCTGACTTTAGCCCGCTATTGAGCTATTGTCCAAATTTTATCCGTGAATTATTGCATTTTCTTTATTTCAGCTGCGGATTAGTGATTTTAGTGCATTTCATTCAAAAAATGCACTATTGGTCTCGCCCTGATGGTCGCACATATAGGTTGTGATACTTTTTTTTCACGTTTCAGAACCCCTAGAACACGAATCCGAGGTCGGTTCGATTTGATAAATATATATATGGCCCTTTTTTGTTAGCACGATCACGGTCGCAATTTTTGACTTAGGGCAACCAAATTTGGTCTAAAAATCAATAGCGTGAATATCTCGGACGAGTTCGTACGGCAACCAAACCGACTCTGTTTCATTTTCATCATTTTGTTCCCCCTCATTTGGTGCCAAAAAAGGGGCCTGCGGTAAAAAGAAACCCGATTTTATGATTTGGCTTTCTATACCACGGCCTAAATGTCATTCATAGTTGATTGATATCGTTCTAACTTATGAGGTTTGACTCGATTGTCGCATGAATGAAATGCACTTTTCCCGACAGGCTGCTGTCGGAACTTTTTTTTTCAATTGTGCTCGCGAAAAAGCGCGTAGTTTTAGGCGTGAATTGCTGCTTTTTCCATGAATTTAGCTATTTTCCTCAATTACAGTCGCGAAGTATCGTTTTACCTTGCGACGTGAAGTAGCTGTTTGTCTAAATTTCAGCACCGAATCGGCCAATTTTGAATCTGGAAGTTTCATCTAGAAACCTCAAATCAGCACATTTTCCACAATTTCGTCCGCGAATATTAGCACTTTCCAAAGTACTTGCCCCAAGAACGCCAAATTAGTGCGTTTTCTCAGTTTTATTCGCTTAAGGACCTACAGACAATGGGGATCATTGTTTTATTTTTTTATTTTAGCTGCGAAATGGCCTCCAGGAGGCGCCAAGACAGTGTGAATGCTCCTTTTTAACTCCTTTTTTTTTTTTTTTTTTTTTTTTAACTGAAAAAGAGTTGTTTCTGTCTGTGAAATGGAACAATTCAATTAGCCAACCCCACGATACCTAATGGGTTTTCAGCAAACCCAAAACCCACGAAAATGAGTTTTCAGCGAGCCCAAAAGCCACACAATTTGGTTTTTTGCTGGCCCCAAAGCCCACGAATTTGGGATTTTAGTTCTTCAGCGGGAAACCTCCCCCCCCACGAAATTAGCGTTTAAATGAGTCAATGCGTGCAAAATTGGTTGTGTAGCGAGCAAGTCCCACAAAACTTGCGTTTTAATGATAAAGAATCGCGATAATGTTTCGATTTGAGTGCTGAAACCGCGTAATTTGGGTTTTAAATTAGACAATTCCGCGAAATTGGGAGTTCATAAAAAATTGGCGAAATTTTAGGGGTTTTTCAGAGAATGAAACCCGATATATTTCATAATTTAGGGAGGTAGACACGCGATTTTTTTTTTATGGGAAGTTTTTCAGCAACCAACAGGTGCGAAATTTTGATGCGAGGCAAATTAGATTTTCTATTTTTTTTAGAGAGCCAGAATGGCAAAATGGGACTGTGGAGCGGCAAAATCCGTGAAAATGGTTTCTTTTTATCACGCCACCCCGTGAAATTGGTTTCTCGGCTAGTAAAATTGGATGAATTGTTATTTTTAGTGAGTGGATTCAGGGAAATTATTTTATAGTGCGTGCAGACCCAGAAAAATGTCGTTTTGGCGAGAAACTTCCAGAGAGCGAAATCCATCCGACAAGTTCATTCCTTATAGACAGCCAGACTGGCAACATTTTTTTTTTTTTTTTTTTTTTTGCGAGAAAAATCGTTGGAAAAAAAAGTAAATTAGGAACCCCTCGAAATTGGTGTTGACCGGTGGTATGATTTGTATTTTTTTATAGCATTATCAAGAGGTGGGCACAGATGCCCCACTTCGGCTTTGATTTCGAGTTTAGCGGGGGATAACTGCCCACCCCTGCCACGAGGGATAAGCTGTTACGCTAATAAAATTGTGAAAAACTGCATTTTGCCGATAAAAGATGTCAGCTTTGGAAACATTGTTTGAGAATCAGCGCTAGTTCGAAATTACAATGAAGAAATGTGGCCGAATTCGGAAAAATCGTCAAATTCATAGCTAGAGTTGAGAAAAAAAGCTATATGTATACTTAGTGAATAACATTGAGAAACTTCGCTAATTCGTGCGGGTAAAGCTGGTTCACGGATAAAATACTGTGCTAATTCATTAGCAGTTTTCCATTTGCATTCCAGAGCACTCTGCTCTGGGGCTGTTCATTTCCACTCACCCGTCTTTTTGAGAAATTGGTTTTTTAAGGTGTGTTCTCACCAAAGTGTCCCTATAGACACTCTGTCGCGACACAAATCAATTCAAGTCAAAATTGATGAAAATAACTATAAAAAATTGGGTTCAAACTAACGCGATTTGTATGTGACATTAAATTCCAAGCAATAAGTCACTTTGTTGAAACGCGCTTTCAAAGAATATATCAAACACTTGAAATTATCATATACCGTGCCTTTTTTCAGTGAATTGAGGCAAAAACAAAGGTTTTCACGAGTGTTTTAATTGACCGCCTTGTCCTTGCTGCCGTCAAACTTGAAAACAAAAACTTGGTCATTATGTAAACGTTTCCTGGTCATCATACGTGAGAAGTGGTGCATATTTTGTGCGTACATTTCACGATACGAGGAGCATGATAGAAGACGCACTCAATATTGTTGCGAAGGCTCAGCGAGTTCGGGCGTCCTTCCTTGATCACTCTTGAACTGTCAGTGCATTCACCCGACAGTACAATTATGTCCTCGAATATAATGTCCATCAAGCCTTGTGACTCGAACAAAATATTTAGCTCGAATTTTTATACTGTGAGGAAGTGACGGGTGGAGTTATCAGCCTTTTTGAGGTGGCTCGTATAAGAAGTTCGCACTCGTACCTCACGTTACGTAAGTTCGCACTCATTATTTATTCACCTTACTTTTACGAGCTGGGAGGAGGTTTTTAATTTGTAAATTTTATACAATTTAGAGCATTATTCTCCTTGCAAACTGGCCTTATGAAAGCAAATTTAGCACCGGAACGGCAATAAATTGGCCACCAAACTAATTATTTTTGCCCCCAAAAACATTCCCGCGTCCAAAATCTGTCATCCTGACACTGATGGGGACTGATTATTCCAGCAAAATTTTATTTGTGACGGGTTTTCCACAGTTCAGAGCATGATTCTCGATTCAGCCCAAGAAAACGCTATTTAAGGATCAAGTTGACTAACTACTAGTTAGCGTGGTTATAACTTAAAAAAAGCTTAATGTAAGCTCAAATTTATATTTTAAAAAAAACACAAAAAAACAAAAACAAAACAAAAAACGCTATTTCGCTGCTAAAAAGGGCTCGTCGACGAAGTAATTTTTCACAGAAGCCGAGCTCTTCACACAGTATACTCTCCTAACACGAAAGATGAGAAATCGCCGCATTACACTTGAAAGTGGTGGTCGATCTCCCAGCACATTATATTTTCCTGATACAATAGACTGAAAACGCTTTATTCGCCACTAAGCTGCAGCTATGTGTGACCAGATGTAAAAGTGGTTTCCTAGGACGCCTGGTGCGATAAGTAAGGCAACAGTATGACGCTTTCGACGGAAAATAGGACTCAAAAGTAGGACGCCTAAATACTGGCTGGAGCGTTTCAGGTAGGAAATCCGCGAATAAGGTTTTTGAAAGAGCAAAAGCCCGCAAAACTTGGGCTTGTTAGAACCAATATGACAAAATTTGATTTTTGATTTATCCAAATCCGTAAATTTGCTTTTTGAAAGAGCCAGATCTATTCCAAACTAGCAAAATCTGCGTCACTGATTCTAGAAAGAGCTAAGGTCCCGGGATTTGTTCTGTGAAACGAAAAATTAGGGTTTGAAACAGCAAAAAATAACCAAAAACAAATCCGCGATATTGGTTATGAAAGAGCGAAAATCCTCGGTAAAGTTTTAGTTCAAGCAGCCAAAATCACGAAATTTGTTTTATCCACGTTTTTTTTTTTCGAATTGGACAAATCCGTGTGACTGGGGACTCCAGAAAGAGCTAAACCCACTAAAATTTGTCTAGTCAAATATAACCAACAACTGTGAAATTGCGTTAAAATGATCCAAATCGACGTAATTAGGGTTTGAAAGAAAATAAATCCTCAAAATTTGGGATTTGTAAGACCGAAATTTGCGAAATTTGGGTTTGGAATAAATAAAATCTAGGAAGTTTGTTTTTGAAAGAGCCAAATTTATTTTCTGAATTATCCAAGCCTGCGAAACTGATTTCATTAAGATCTAAAACTACGAAGTTTTGGTTTGGAGCCAAATTGAGCGTATACAAACCCGTGAAATTGGGTATTGAACGTGCCAAATTTGAAATATTGAATGCTGAAATAGCTCGTTATGTTAAATTGAAAGCGTTATTGTAGATTTAAAACCCTAAAATCACGAAATTTTTATTTTCACGGTTAGTTTTTCACCTATTCAAGTGTTTGAATTTACTTTTACTCGAAATACGTAGTTTTATAAAGAGGTAAAGCCACGTAATTTGGTTTTTCATCAGGCGAAAATCCTTCAAAATCGCGGGATTTAAATGGGCGAAGTCCACGAAATTGGGCTCTGAAACAGCAAAAGTTCGTGAAATTGGTTGTTCATGAGTAAAACCTCAATATATAATCATGAGCAATAGCTCTCTTACTGGCGCTGTATGGTGTTGAGCTTATGCGAAACAAAATAAATAAATAATACAAAAATCGGGTTTTTATGATCAAAATTAACGTCTGAAGAGTCACAATGACGACATTTTGTTCTTGAAAGCGTCAAACGCTCATGAAAGTTTATAAATCAAACTGTGTGTCAAATTTGCTGGTTCGTCTGTCTAATACAGGGCCGGCCAAGCTTTTTTGTTAGTGGGCCATAGAAACCTGATTGTAAGAACTCAGGCGGGCCACCCATTCTCGCCAGCGCCTCTTCTCAATTGTATCGGTGAATTAGCGATTTTTCTCCATTTTATGGGAATAAGCGATTTTTCTGCACTTTAGCCGTGAGTTCGTGATTTTAGCCGCTAAAGAGCGATTTCCCCCAATTTTATCAGTGAATTAGCACTTTTTCTTCATTTTCCCCGTGAATTAGCGGTTTTTTCACTTTCAGCCATGAATTAGCGCTTTTTTGAGATTGAGCCACGAACTTGCGTTCTGAATAAGCTGAGAATTTGATGTTTTCGTAATTTTAGGTGTGAATTAGCACTTTTTCTCAAAACCATTGGTGATTAATTATCGATTTTTCACTATTTTACCCGTGAAGTAATGTTAGGACATTTTCTCTTCTGTCCGTGAATCAGAGATCTTTTTGAATAATTTTAGCCGTGAGTCAGCCATTTATCCCAATGTCCTGGACTAAGCGGTTACGAATATTAGCACTTGCCAAGCTTTTATCCACTTACTTGCCCCAAAGAACAGCATATGAGTGCGCCTTCTCAATTTTAGCTGCTCACGAGGATGCGCGAATTGTAGCGTTTTCCATTCTCACAAAAGTCCGAGGGGCGCCAAAATCCAACAATAAAAATGATAATTCACCACTGTAGGCCGTGGGCGGGTCATTGTAAAAGGCCCTAGGTTGGCCACCCTTGTCTAATGTTCTCATAGGCTGTCGGGTGAATTTAAGATTTTTGAGTGAAATGGAGACATGACGGTGTGAGTGAGTAATTCAATGGGTGAAATCGCTGTATACTACTCACTGGGTGGACTTTGCGCTATACGATCCCCACCCCTAGTGCTCGGTCTGACCCGGTAAAATCGAGTTAGGGCGGAGACACGGGGCTCACCAGGGCTGATGAGGACCGTGAGGGCAAAACTGCGGTATGCGGAGACGTGGCTCCTAATCGCCACAGCTTTGTTTGAAAGATGTTGCGAGTTATATAAATACCTGACGGTACATCAAGTATAGAGACTCCGAAAAAGTAGGACAAAAAATAGGACAATTTTGACCCGTCCACGGACACCAGTAAAATAAGCCCGGACGTCCCCAGACGCTTTAAACAGTAGGACATGTCCGGGGAAAGTAGGACGTCTGGTCACTTTATCTGCAATGGTTCTGGTCACCCTCCATGTGCGTCCTCGCTTGACTCTTCACAATAGCTTTCCGAAACCCATTTAGAAAACCAATAAATATTTCTTAATGTTTCACAATTATCATTCGCTATTTCTCCTAATTACTTCTATTTTGTCCTAATTTGAATAATCGATGTGATGCACCCCTCCCGCACGGTCACACCTCTTTATCACCTCCGCGAGGCAGTTTCATTTAAAGAGGAAAATTTTGGAATTGTTACGAAACGTCGCACTTTAATTTCACAACGCAATTACGTTAACGCTTAAATATGCACTTTGGTTTTACGAGTACCTTTCAAAAAGAACAAAATTAAGACTTCTTAATTAAATTACCCTCTAGAGGCCGTGACTCTTCCTCAATAAAGCACACGCATGTGCCCTATTTTTTTTTTTTTTTTTCATTTTCTTTGTGGAAAAAAAGGGATGAATGGGAAGGGAAATAGTGGCAAAGAATAAAAAAAGGAAGGGGGTTGTGCGGTTCCTTGAGGGAAGAAACTCGTACGAGACGTATACGCCACCGTCAGTCTCAATCTTTCTGTCAGTTCCTTAGGATAACTTTCACTTTCTTTATACGACTTCGTTTACGTTCGTTTGGCGCTGTTCTTACCGTCTAGCTTGGCCGGTAAGATTTTTATTTGTTTATTTTGTTAATCGTTGAAGTTTTTGTTTTTACATTATTGAACGCGCTCGATTCATTTAAATAAGTGAGAATTCACACAAGATTCGTTGAAATCTACGAAAATTAAGACTCAAAAATTAAAAAATTGGTTTTGCGTGTTTTCCAGGTTTACTTCATTCTGTGCACCTGATATGGTCATCAATTTTTAAAGGTATTTTTTAAAATTTTCTCCGCTACTGAGTTCACCAAATTGCAACAAATTGAGAACTGAGAATTAGTTGCACGCAATTTCAAACAAATATACCCCACAGAAACCCTCTGGGGCAAGTTACTTGCTTATACCATTTTAGGGTACTGTAGAGGGTGAACGTAAAATCGCCTTTCCTTCTTTTTTTTCTAATGCGGCCTATTAGCGAGGAAATTAACTTAGCGTATATTAGTCCGACTATTGCCAAACAGTGCGCAGCCAGCTTTCCTGCTCATTTCGGTATTGTGTCACGCGGCCAATTAAGTGGCGCTTACCCTTTTTTGTTCATTATTATTCACTTTCGTAAACAAATTGAGATGCGAGGACTTTCACTAGTAACTTTTCGAAGATGATTGATCGAAAGGTCATACATTTAAGGAAGGAAGAAGGGAATCGTATAAGACTAGCAATTTACTTTTATTTCATTGTGATAACAGAATAGAGTTATAGTGCGATGAGCGAAAAAGTCTCTCGTAATCCAATTATGAAAGTCCGTGGAGCATGTCAGCAATCACTTCTTTTTTTTTTTTTAAGTGAATCTTAACGTTGCAAAAAAAATTGACGAGAAGGAGAGGAAGGCTTCTTGCTCTTCGGTGACGAACTTCCTGTAATAGAGGGTCCTCACGAGTTCCGAGTGAAAGGACTTTCTTCCTTTCGTTCTTATTCCACGTCCTCCGCAAGGTTGTTCTTTGACCCCCCACCTCGCCCGTCGTCATACTTGACTGACCTCGGCGTATGCCATCCGTTATTGATGATTATTGTGGAATGGTTGGGTGAGAGGGGGAAGCTTGTTAAAATTAGTAAACAATATTATTTTCGGAAATGTTTTGCCTTGTTTTGAACTTGAGATCGGTAAGTCCTGATTAACCGTAGCGCTTTCACAAGCTACTCAACCTGGATGTTAATGAGTACTTACTAGGAGTTACGTAATGTTCGCTGTTAACTTCCTTCATTTTTTTGGAAGCTTAAATTGATTTCAGACTGGGGGGAAGCATCCCACTAACCAAAGTAGATCGTACATTTTTTTTTCTTCTTCTTTGATTTCCCTTCGACTGGCGTGAATCAGGTGGACCTGCGACCAGTGACTAGTTTTGTTTCAGCCTCTCGCGACCTTGTTTCAAAGAAGAGAAAGTGTTACTTAAGCTATTTTTTGTTGAAAGAGATAGAAATAAGCAGTGTGGATAGGATATCCCAAGAAAATTATGCAATCCTCTTTGAGTCTCAGCGTTGGTGATTTTTGTCCACCCCCCGCCCACACATTCATCAAAGCTTAGAACAGCCGTTCTCTTCTTCGCAGATGACTATAGTCTCGTCCACTCTCTTCCGTCATTTTCGATTGTTTCTTAAGTGCCATCAGAATCAATCTTCCCAAATCAAGGAACAAACGGGTGAATCCGTTGGATAACTTCACTTATTTCCCCGCCTAATTGCCACTCACGGCGTATGACGAAATGGAATAATTCAGTGTGTGTATCCAAACTGTTATGATAAAATCCCACGTAAAGTTTTCAGCCCATGTTTTAGCGGGGGGAAAAAACCGGCATCACACCGCTGCCACTTTTTTTTGGGGGTCAGGTGATCTATAAAAGTTTAAACGCCTTTCGTAATGTGTACCGCTTCAGCATTCCGTTGATTTTATTATACGATGCCGCGCACCTCCTTACTTATTGGAGGGTGGGTGTGTAATGGGTCATTAGTGTGGGACGACGGCTGCTGCGGCTAAATATTGTGTTACAGAACTTAAAGATATGCGTTCTGTAACAGAACTGGACGTTGCAGGAACTGTGTATCACATGATTATGATCGGTTTTTAAAAGTTTAAATTCGAGGAAAATTGAAGAGTTCAATACCATTTCTCCCCTCAAAATTGATGAGTTCGAGCATTGAAAGAAAGCGAGCTCATGACGACGAAGAGACTGACGGCCCAGCCGAAAAAAGAAGGTTCCGAGAAAATTGTAACATACGATACGTGACGTGCATCAATTTTTAAATCCCCCACCCCCATCCCTCTCACCGCCACTATTTTGTCACCTCAGAAAAACCGACAACTGTCCCATCTGTCTTCGCTCGCTCGGCTTCGCGGGGGGTGTACAGTGGACTCCGTGTCTTCACGGATTCTGCACTTGCTGCCTCCTGACAGCCTTGGAATTTAAGAAATGGTGCCCTCTGTGCAAGTTTGAAATCAATGACGAGGAGGAGGAAGAGGAGCAAGACAATATAGATGAAGAGGAAGGTGAAGGTGAAAAAAGAGCCGAAGACGAAAACGCGTTAGAAGCTGACGTTGCTAATAACTCGGACGATAGGCGGGACGACAAAAGTAGCGAAGAACAGTGACAATGCGACCGATTTCCTCGGATTTTTGACAAATTTTTATGAAACTGTAAAAACTAAAATAATTTAATTTATCCGGGTAACTTGTCTCCGGGTATTTTGATGCTTTAAAAAATTGACGACAGTGGGCGAGAGAGGTTTACAAAATTAAAATGCACCCCTTTTAAAATCAGTTGAATCGGAAGCATTTCAGTGCGTTTTAAAGTTCACGCAGCCGCATGTTTTGTATTTTTTGTCACGCAGTCGCCTTTTTCGCAATTCTCTGCAGTGACTTGCCAGAAAATTAAATAGGAAAGCATAAAAAAAAGTCACACTCAATTTTTCGCAACGATCCTCGTTATCGGCGATTAGAATGTTTTATTTCCTTACGCAGTAGTCATAACAGTGGGAAGGGGGTAACCAAGCGCAATAACTTTTTTCTTTTTTTTTTTTCGGCCGAGGGTAATTTAGACTGCGTTTGCTTACCTAATTCGTCGAAGATGGGCGTTTTTCTTCTTCCTTCTTTGATTTTTTTTGCCTTCGTTGTGTCCAAATAAAATTACGCCGGTATAAAGATGATTCAACTTTGCATCGCACTTATTTGTTAACGAATGAAAGACTTTCCCTTAAGCGGTTTAGGGCCTCATAAATTGCGATTTATTCACGTTATGAAATCGGTAGAATGTACAAGCGCACTGAGGTGATTCGAATGAGTGTCGTCACCGTTTAATGAATTTTGTTGATGCAAAGCTATTTCATTTGTTTAATCATCTGTATGGTTAATCGGGATACAGTCGACTTTAGTAGCGTATGGACTTTCTACCTTCATTATTGTGTTTTGAAATAGTGTGCTTAAATCTCTAATTTCATGGCCAAATAGTGAGTAGCGCTATTTGACCTGTTTTTGAGGCGAATAATCAGTTCTTGTTAGTGATAATTTATAGTTTACGTTTTCAACTAAACGTACCACAGTTTTAGAGGAGAGGATAAATCTGGTGGTTTTCTAGACGAATTCTCTGCGGGGATGAAACGCAAGTTTGGAAGACAAATTGCGTCCCATTGCAGTTTGCAAATGACCAAAAACGAGAACATAACTTTTTAATTAGTTTAATAATACAAAAAATGGAGTTATTTCGTACTTCCTCCTCAGATTACAAGCGCCCATATATGAGCTGTCCACCAAGCTGGCCGTTCCAATATTCGGAAGAGCCCGTCTGTTCACCCCTGTAAACACAAAAATTGGATTGAGCAGTGCGCATATAAACAAAAGATCGATTCAGAGGCAGATCCAAGGGAGGGGCCATGGCCCCTCGAAGTCACTTGCGCAAAAAAAGCATCAAAACCTCCTCCAAAATCCCATCGAGGAGGAGATAATCACGTATAATTTTAGGGTCATTTTCTCAGAGGCCTGAAGGGTCCGAGGTTCTCGAGAGACGCGACAAGCCAAGTTATTTAAGGCAAAAACTCTCGTGAATAGCCTCAATTAAAAGGAAAATTGACGTTGAACGCCACCATGTCTTACAGGGCAAAATTTATGCGAATCAAATTTACGCCCTTGGGCAATCTTTAAGCGAAACGTCACATTGTGAGGGGAAAAAAAAACTCTTTTGAAAGGCCGCGGCACAAAGAGTAAACCACGCAAAATGCCCCACAGTGGGCAAAACGCAACATTCGGGAAAACACGTGAGTCGCCACATTCAAGGCATACATTTACGCGAAATGCCGGGTCAAGGGCAACTAATTTGCGAAACACTTCACCAAGAGGAATGTTATAGTGACATATTGTCCATTATACGACGAGACTCGTCGGTTTCACAAAGGAATTGTCAATTTCATAACGAAATTGTCTGTTTTATGAGTCATCTTTCAATTTCTTTAAGACGTCTTAAGATTATGAGCATAATAGCTAATTCTGTGAGGAAATTATCTGTCGAAAACATGTCAATTTGATGAGTAAATCGTCAGTTTAATAAGGAAATATTCAATTTTATGAAGAAAATGACATATTGTATGACGAATTGTCAATATAATGAGGAAATTGCACTTATTGAATGAATTTTCGTTTTTGTAAGGAAGTTGTTAGTTCGAATTGGAAATTGTGAATTTCAAGAGGAAATCGTAAATTTTCTAGGAATCGTTAATTTCATGACGAAATTCACGAAGAAATTGTCATTTTTATTAGCGCATTGTCAATTAAAAACTTGTCAATTTGAAGCAGAATTTGTCTTTTCGACGTGAAAATTGTCAATTGCACGTGGAAATTGTAACTTATCCCCAATAGTTTTATTTTTGGTCATTGGAACTTATTAATTTTGCTCTTTCGGTGATCATTGTTAATAGAGTAATGGGTGATAGTTTATTTTGGCTTTGAACTTGTTATTTTTAGTATGATAGCCAGTTAAACGCGGAAATGATCAATTTTAAGATTAAATTGTCAATTTAATGAGGAAATTGTCAATTTTATGGGGGAAATTGTCAATTTTATGGGGAAATTCTCAATTTTGTAGGGAAATTGTCAATTTTATGGGGAACTTGTCAAATTTAAGAGTAAATTGTCAATTTTATGAGGAAATTGTCTATTTTGAAGGAAAATTTGTCTATTTAATGAGAAAATTGGCAATTTTATGAGGAAATCGTGAATTTTAAGAGGAAATTGTATGTTTCATGAGAAAATTGTCCATTTTATGGGAAAATTGTCAATTTAATGAGGAAATTGTCAACTTCATGAGAAAATTATCAATTTTATCAGGAAATTGTCACTTTTATGAAGAAATGGCCAATAATATGAGGAAATAACTAATTTTATGGGGAAATTGTCTATTTTATGAGGAAATTTTCAAATTTATGAGGAAATTGTCAATTTCATGAGGTGGCTGTCAATTTTATCAACAGCCAAATTCAGGAAAATTTTCGCCAGTAAACCAATTTTGCTGGATGGCCTATTTGAGGGACCGATTACTCCGATTTTTCGCTCTAAGAACCATTTGTAGCTGGTTTCACTCATTAACAAAGTAATTTCCCGGATTTCGCTCACTAAAAAACTCAAATTAGAGGGTTACAATCGCAGTGTTGAAGCCGTGGGACGTGAGAGCTTCCCCTCGACCAGTGCGCTGAGTTCTTCACTTCATTCGGCGGGAGGCATATTTTTCCCAAACTAATAGTTCACGTTGAATGGGTAGTTGTTGAATAATTTGTTTTTTCTCACTTTTCCGCCCCTTGGGTTTCCTTAATTTTCCGATGCTTCAATTATCGGAGATTTAAAGCTGTAAATTTGCCACATCTAGCAGCTGTGTGACGTTGTGGTGTAATAGGTGCTAGGGCCTGATGGAGTCATATAACCCCCTCCTTGCCGAATCTGGATCCGGGCCTGGATCGATTCGCATGTTTAGCCATTTAACACTGAAGTTTTGTGGATTTAGCACTCACCGAAACCCAATTTCGAGGGTTTTTCACATTCAAAAATCATTCTTCGCTGAATTCATTCCCTTAACCCTCGCTTTACCAAAGGGGGGGGGGGGCTTTTTTCCCCGCACTTCAGAATATTTGCTATAATTTTGTTAATATTGATGGAAAAAAAAAATAAAAAATCAAATCTTCCTGCTGAAGTGTCTGGATTGACATGAGTGTGATGAATCTATCAGATCTGCAGTCTGTCAAGAGAATTATTTCATCATTTCTAAGAAAAAACCGTTAAGGCCAAAAAAGCCCACCTGGTCCCTCACGGATCAGTCAAACGTTTTTTCAATGAAATTGCAAAGAATAAGTCACACAAAAAAAGTAGGTCACCAGTACGAGCGGTTGGTAACATAAACCTCACCGCGTGGTTGCCACGGCACCTTAAGCAGCGTCCTTGGATCCCTCCTGCATCCGCCGCCAGAGCTGCCCAGAGAGGAGCAAGGGCATCGGTGGAGGGGGGGGGGGTTAGTCTTTGCACTTTCAGAGCTGTCCGCCCTGAAAGTTCGGGTACAGGTGGTTAAAAAGATTAAAAACAGCGGGGTCACTGTGAGAACCCTTTCATTGATTCTTCTGATCGACAATTTGTCTCAATTTTCGCAGTCCCCGTGTTTCAAAAACCTCCCGCGGAGAAACCCCAGCCGCCGATCTATGATTTGCTTGTAGGAGGGCCTTGGGGAATATTATCTGTTCCACTCTACTAAAAATGGCTTGGGAATGGCCAGTCACTGCCTAAAAATAGCTAAACTACGGTTATTTACACCATAAAAACGGCTAAACTAAAAGTAATCGCTCACCAAAGAGGTAAAACTGGCGATTAGCGGCTAGCAAATAGTTGAAATGACTACATGTGTGCTCTAAAAATTGTCAAACTAAAAATTCCCGCTCTACAAAAAAACTAAACGGACTTCAAACGCCCTAAAAATGCCTGAATTGACGATTCTTGCAGCCCTGCAAATGGCCAAACTGACTATTCGTGCTAAAAAAATGGCGAATGCTGACCCAAATAAAATTGGTTAAACTGACTGTCCATGCCCTAAAAGTGCCTTAACAGATGATTTCTGCCCTGAAAAGTGCAAAATCGACCATTCGCGTGCAAAGAATTGGCAAACTGACCATTCGTGTCTTTGGCTTGACGTGAGTTGCTAAAAATGGCAAAACTGACGACTGACTAGCGATTTGCGCTTTATAAATGGTGAAACTGTCTTTGCGTGCCACTAATTCGCGCGCTAAAATGCCTGAACAGGTGATTCGTGCCTTGACATTGGCCTAATCGCCAAATCTGGCCATTCGAGCGTAGGAAATTGCTGAAAATGCTGTGCCTGCTGTAAAAATCAGTATCGTCAAAGCTAAGATTCCTCACTAAGCAGTGCCCCCAATGTCAACAAAGCTGCCTGGAGGTTGGTTAAGGAGGAGTTGGGTGGCTTTGCTTCTCCTGCAGCCATCTCTGGTCTTGATCCCGACGGCTTTAACCATTTCTTTGCTGAGGCGGCGGTTGAGGCTGTGGCCGCTGTGGATCTTTTGCCTGACTCTCCCATCAGTTTTCGTGAGTTCATGGAGCCCGCCCACTGCACCTCGTTCTCACTAGCGAATGTTTCGGTGGGGGAGGTTTTCAACGCTATTGTTTTGGGATGAACAACTCCTCTGCGCTTGATTATTACGGTTGAGTGTCGAAATAGTCAAATCTTCTGCTGATCTTGTAGCTGAGCCTCTTTCAACCGTGATCAACGACATCATTGAGACAGGTTACTTCTCGAGCAGCCTCAAGGTATCGGTTGTTATGCCCATTCCTAAGAAGAGCAACAAAGTCTACTCCGACTTTCGTCCAATTTCAATTATTCCGGTTTTCTCTCGCGTAATTGAACGTCTCGTTCTCTCACAGTTGCTCGGGTTTCTTGAGGAGAATAGAGTTCTTGCGCCGAATCAGTGTGACTTTACAAATTGTAACAATTCACTGTTTGAAATCGATAATTGGTTCCAATTTAGGACGCATACAGCGGCAAGTGGAGATGTATTTCCTCCTTCTCCGCGGTGGGCGGGGTGGGGAGGACCTAATTTCGTTTAGTGACACGTCTGCAGATATTTTGTTGGGTCTCGTTACCCCACCCCCGTCCCATCACCCCAACACCCTTTCCAACAGTTTCTTTCCCTCTCACCTTTCACAATGACCCGAGCGCGCAATTTACTGCCGCAATGACAGTAAGTGATGGGGGAGGGGGGTGACGCTTGGTATAAAGATCGGCCTCCCAAACCAAAAAAAAAATTTGCTGTCCAGTGAGTGTAGTGTATAGTAAAGTTACACAAAAGCGACTTCTAGCACCTAAAAATCGACTGTTTCTGGGGCAAAAAGTTAGTCCATAAACCACTTTCCGCTTCTCAACAAGTTGTGCAGCGAGCGGTATACTGGCGAGTGCCTCGTTACGCTACGTGAACCGCTTCGCGGTGGAGATTTTCTCATATGGTTTAAAGCTCACGATAAATATCGCCACGAAAAATTGGGGAAACTCGCCACTGCACGTACGCATGGAGGGTGCAATTATCGTACTACACAGTCAAATCAGACAACAAGGTATTTTCGATTGAAAACAGCTACTCCAAGAAATTAATAATAAATTAATACCGCTAGTTATTATAATAATAATAATTGAAGACATTGATTAATGTAAATAATAACAAAACGTAATAATAATGAATGAATCGCGAAAGACTCATTTAACGAATTTTTATAAAAATCCTGGCTTTTTCATTTTTGTCGTCAGTCGGGATCTTCGTGTTACCCCCCCCCCCCCCACACACACACGGGTTATGGAGCCCGGCTGTGGTTGGTTCTTTGATGTGGATAGAGTTCTTGTGGTTGGGTCTATCTTTGGGGTTGGAGCTTTACTGTGGTTTGGAGCTTTGAAGTGGTTGGAGTTTCATTGTGGTCTAGAGCTTTGATGTGGTTAGGGGGTTTGTTGTGGTTAGCAGCTTTGTTGTGATTGGGGCTTTGTTGAGGTTGGATGTTTACTGTGGTTTAGAGCTTTCTAGTGGTCGGACTGTTTTTGTAGTTGTAGCTTTACTTGGACTTGGATCTTTGGAGAGGTTTGGAGTCGTGCTTTGACTCCAAACCTTCCTGGAGGTCGATGCTCCCGGTTGGAGCACGACTGTGGTTAGTAGCTTTGTCGAGGTTAGGAGCTTCGTTGTGATTAGGAGCTTTATTGTTGTTAGGAGCTTTGTTTTGGTTAGCAGATTTGTTGTAATTGGAGCTTTGTTGTGGTCTAGCTTTGGTGTGGTTGGAGCTTTGTTGTGGTTAGGAGCTTTGTTGTGGTTAGGAGCTTTGTTGTGGTTAGTAGCTTTGATGTGGTTAGGAGCTTTGTTGTGGTTGGAATTTTATTGTGGTCTAGAGCTTTGTTGTGGTTAGGAGCTTTGTTGTGGTTTGAATTTTATTGTGGTCTAGAGCTTTGTTGTGGTTAGGAGCTTTGTTGTAATTGGAGCTTTGTTGTGGTTAGTAGCTTTCTAGTGGTTGGACCGTTTTTGTAGTTGTAGTCTTACTTGGACTTGGATCTTTAGAGTCTTGCTTTGACTCCAAACCTTCCTGGAGGTCGATGCTCCCGGTTGGAGCACTGCTGCGGTTAGGAGCTTTATTGTGGTTGAAGCTTTGATGTGCTTTGAAGCTCCAATTGTGGTTGGGTCACTGCTAAGTTTGGAGCTTCACTGAGGTTTGGAGGCGTGATTCACTAACCCACTGCTAAAATTGGGAAGATAAGAACTGATTGACGCTTTGGTGGCTACACTTGAGGAAAATCGATCACTCGTAGATGATCGATCGCGGATGATCCACAATAATTGAGGAAACGGCCATTCTTGGTTTCTGGAAGCAACTTCGTGGCTTAAATTGAGAGAATGAGTGTAAAAGTAAAAATACCGCAACTTCATTGCTAAAAAAACAAAAAACAAAAACTGTGATAATTAGCAGCTAAAATCGGGAAAACGGTTCCGTCGCATAGAAAGTCCCACCCGGGGGCCCTGGTATGAGTAGGTCCACTCCTGTCTGGGCCTATAATACCCGGCACTTTAATGC
Organism: Corythucha ciliata; assembly: GCA_038030265.1. Lineage (NCBI taxonomy): Eukaryota > Metazoa > Arthropoda > Insecta > Hemiptera > Tingidae > Corythucha > Corythucha ciliata. The sequence goes on from CM075937.1 coordinate 15,263,106, forward strand.
GGGTCAAACAGCCAGTTTTGGGGTTAATTAGTCTGTTTTAAGGCTCCATCTGTTTAGGCCGATTTAAACGTACCGAGTGCTCGGCCGAGTAAAACCCGTGTGTAATCACCACAGACAGTAGGTACTCGGCCGAGTGACGAACACGTGATTTTGCCTCTGCCTGGCCTCGGCCTCTGGTACTCGGCCGATTCGATGATGATTCACAATTGTTGGTTAGAATGACCATGACTCGTCGTTTCCGAGGAATATTTTAGGATGGGGCAATTCATGAAACGGACGCATGTGCATAAAATGCATAGACCAGTTTGAAATAAACATGTTGTTCCACGGAGGGGAATGACCACACTTCACCAGGGGTGGGCAAGATACTTGAGTATTTAAAATACTTTGTATTTTAAATACAAAATACGTATTTTGTAATTGTATTTAAATACTTTTGGAAAAGTATTTGTATTTCTGTATTTAAAATACATTTTTGAAAGTATTTTGGGCTTTGTATTTGAAATACATTTTCAAAAGTATTTTGTATTTCACACTCAACGAAAATACAAATACTTTTAATTTCAACATTCTTTAGTTTCCACTTCTTCGCCACCATTCACCAGTATAACCTAACTTAGTGACACCATATTTGGCACAAAAACCCGGTGTATTAACAGCCTTCGATTGACGTTTTCCTTTTTCGAAAAAGTGGAGAGGGAAGGGTAGTCATGGTGGGAGGTGGAAGTTCCGAATTCCTTGTTAGCACAACTGCCGCAAAAATGATGCTAGCGGATGGAAACTTTGCACAAAAATTGATCATACAGAGCCCTAGCCTACAAGTACACAAAGCACTACAAGTTAAAAAACTCGTGGCAATTATTGCGAAAAACAACGCTAATTCGAGGTTAAACTGTACCAAAATGGCAAATTCACAACTCAAATGGCGAAAAATCGCTTACTAATAAAAAAACAAAAAGAGAATAGATAATGTCCTAATTCGCTGCAAAATTATCAGAAAACGCTATTTCACAGCTGAAATGAAGAAAAATCAATAACTCGCGGCTGAAATTGAAAAAAGGGAAAATCTGTATAGCTTCTGAAAGAATCGAGGCTCAAACTGAGAAACAGCGCTAATCAGACAAAAATTGCTCACGCGGGCTAAAACCTAAAAAAAACTACGCAGCTAGAATTGACAAAAATATTAATTAGCGGGGCCAACTTTAAGAAAAACACTAATTTTCAACTCAAACTGAGAAAAAAGTGCTAATTGGCTGCTAAAAAATGGCTAAACTGCAGCTGAAAATGAGAAAAACGCCAAATCGTGGCTAAAATGGAGGAAAATCGCCAAACAAACGAAAGAATCCCTACTGCACTGCTAAAATTGATTAAAAGCGCTAACCCGTGGCCAAAATTGGTTAAAGTTGTAGCGTGCCAACAGCTAACAAACCTCAATTTTTATTTTTAAAAATAACAAATATTACGTTAAAAAACAACATAAGTCAGTTTGATCGCGAGTTCGTATTTTCCCAATTTTTCATTGTCGTTATAAAAGAGATCTCTAGATTTTTCGTTGGCCGTTATTTTGTATACCGAAGAGAGCGCGACCCACAAAGTCACTAAACCAAAAATTGACAAAACGCAAATGCGTAGCTTCTGTTCGAGGCTAAAACTAAACAAGAAACGCTAATCCATAGCAAAAATTGAAGGAAAAATGCCAACGTGGGACTGAAGTGTAAAAAAAAAACAGCTAATATTGAAAAATTCACTATAATTAGCCTGTCATAAATAAATAAAAACTCTCGTTTTCAGCTCAAATTGGGAAAAAGTGTTATTCCCGGCTAAAATTTGAGGAAATCACGAATTCGTGGCTGAAAAATTAAGGTAATTCGCGAATTCACAGATTATAGAAACGCTTCAAAGCAGCTAAAGTTGAAAAAAACGCGAATTCACGGCTAAAATTGAGGAAAATAATCGCGGATAAAGTGTGTTGGAATTTCTAATTCCGCCTTCTGGCAACAACTTTGTGGCTAAAATTGAGGCAAACGGCAAATTCATGGTTATAAGTAAAAGAAAAAACACTGATTCACGGCTAGAACTGAGATGAAGCCCTATTCTACATATAATTAAAATTGAAAAAAATTACTAATGCGGTGCCAATTTGCGGCTAATATAGAGAAAATCAGTAATTATTCTGGCTAGAATAAAGAGAAAAGTTAATTTTCAGCCTAAATTGAAACAAAAAGTGCTAATTCACTGTCAAAAATGGAAGAATTGCAGATTTGCAGTAAAAATATCGGAAAACGCCAATTGGTGGCTAAAATGAACAAGAATCGCTAATACACGTGCTAGAAATAGCTACTGCACTGCTAAAATTACGAAAAAACGCTAATTTACGGCTAAAATTGAGACAAATTTAAATTTGCGTCAAAAATTGGAAATACGTTATTTCGCGGCTTCCTCGGGAGACTTTGAGGCTAAAATTGAGAAAAAGCGCTAATTTATGGCTATGAGTGAAAAACTCGCAAATTCGCAGCTAAAACTGAGACGAAATCGCTATTCCGCAGTGTATGGTTACGGTGAACAAAAATTGCTAATTTGTCGTAAACATTTCGAGAATTGTACGGCTAAATTGAGTAATTTTCAGCTCATACTGAGTAAACCGCTAGAAAAAATCGCTAATTTGCAGCTAAAATTATGGAAAACGCCAACTCGAGGAAAGTTAAAGAAACATCGCTGATTCACAGGATACAAAATCTACTTTGCTGCTAAAGTTGGGGAAAAGCGCGTATTTATGTCTTTATGTTGGGGAGGGGGGTTACCCCGCTAATCAGTTGCTAATTTGCTGTTAAAGTTGACAAAAAGCACTCATTCGCGGCTAAAATGGAGAAATTCGCAGTTTAAACTTGGCATAAGCGCTGTTTAGCGGATAGACTGTGGAAATAGCGGTAATTTGCCTACAATAGAGAGATTTTGCACTCACCGTATACGGTAACGCTAAAAAATTAGAAAGCGCATGCTCAGTAATAGCGTTTATGCTATTTCAATACCGTAGACCGCTATTTCGCTTGAAATAACGGGCTGAATAGCGGAACGGTATTTGGTAGTGTTATCTTGTTCACCTTATCAGAAAGTCTTGGTTTTCGTTGAAAAAGAGTTTGAAATGGAAAACACGAAGGCCTCTACCTCTACAAACAAAGAGAGACTTAGATTTTCGACGAGCGATGACTTAGTTCTGTTGCGGGAAGTTTTGGGCCTCAACCCATTTGACAATCCTGCCGAGACTTGGCCAGCAGTTAGGAGCGGCGTCGTCAGTGAGACTGGGAAAGAGTTCTCATTGAGATCTTTAAAAGAACATCTGGACTACCTGCTGAAACAATTTAAAAAGGATGATTCCTTAAATAAGCGGAGGTAATCATGAATTTACCAGGTCATTCTTTGTAGTAGCTGTTTTTGAAAAAGTAAGAAATTTATAGATCTGGCACGAAAGAAGATTTCGAGGAGATTCATGTTCTTCTACAGAACATTTTGGAGCTCAAAATAGAAATATCAAAGAGTTCGTTCATGTAAACACTTTAAGTTACTTTGGCATTATTATTTTGTTCTTCTGTGCAGTTGACAACGATTCCGCATCAAAAAAAAGGGGAATTGCTGCTCGAAAGGAGGCAACATCAGCTAAGCCATGATGGCCTTACTGAGCCCATATTCATCAAAAGTAAAGGGGTCTCAACGTAGACCAACATATTTCAGTGTTGATCGTGGGCAGTTGCCAAAATTGTCATTTAGTTCTTTTTTTAAACAAAGAGTCTTTCATTCGTGAATAAATATTTTAATACGATTTCAATGGCAGAACTGATAGTTTCATTTTCGTGTGGATCTCGTCTGGAATTCCAAGAGCATTTTTTAAGAGCTCCAAGTCTGATTTTGAAAATCTAAGGAGCCTGAAGTAATCATCTTCCTTTAGTTCGGCAACCCATCTATTTGGGCAAATGCCTTGTTTCTCACGTTCGGTGATATTCAGCATTAGCTCGCCGGGGTTTAGCGTTGAAGTTCGGTATGGCGGGAAACACCCACCGAAATTCAGCGAGGGTGGAATGAGTCAGTAGAAAGAGGAATAATGGCCTGTATTTCACAGTGAAGGTCAAACAAGGAGAAGCATGGCTCTATAAACTATAGTACACAGTTTAAAATGCTTGTATTATCCTTTATATCGATAAAAGGGAATAAAATACATAGCACAATGTACAAGTAAAAGGGAATAAATTACATAATCTGAAAATTAGGCTCACAATAACACGCATTCAATCATGCAGCATCACTATTATAATATTCTTGAAATAAGTTCATCCGTCATGATAGTCAGGAAGCGCCGTAAAACTCGATAAAAATTAATTACACCGAACTACACCAATCGAAATAATAATTTTAGTACTTGCCAATAACCGATACTTTCTTACGGTCTCCCAACACACACAATCACCACACTGAACTCGTGCTCTCCTCTCCCCAATTCAGTTAGAACTAGAAGCTTCATTCCTTCGTCTCGCTCGCTTGGCGTGGTTACTCGGTGGATAGCCAACGACGATGGGCTACTTGTCGCTGGCAGAAGTCACCCGTTCCCTTAGACATGAGATTTGTCACTGAGCATTTACCGGTCATTTACCGATGCTCAGCTAAGGAACGTCCGACGTTCAGTAAAACAACTACCGAAATAATGTCATCGATCTTCAGTTAATTTTATTCGAAATGTCATCGAATTTTAAGCCACCGAAGAAATAGTTCAGTGGAGAAGTAATTTCTTCTGCGGTGAATGTTCACCTACGTTCGGCTATACGACCGCAGAACGCTGAACCGCAGAACCATCGGCGGTAATTTTTCAATATGGCTGCCTTCTTCGGTGAAGATTAACCACCGAAAAAATGTAATTCTCAACTGAACGAATTTTTCGGTGGAGAGTGAGCTGTTCGGTGGTGTTTTTTTTTCTCAGTGTAGTTAGAGACTTTTAGGGGCCTCTTGAAGATTTCCGCCCCGGGCCCCGATATAGGTCCACCAGTGACCTCACCTCCTTTTCAGCTCACGATCCACCAGTGCTCGCCGGTTCGTTACTAAATACTTCGTGACAACTTGCCTTCTTTTCTTTGCGCATCGCAGCGCAGCGCCATTTCGCGCTGCTACATTTTGTCAACTTGTCTATTGAAGGACCTGGTATTTTTGAATTATTTATTTTTCGTGTTTGTCGCACTATCTGCCGTCGAAATCGAATTTTTGAAAAGTATTTTAAATTGTATTTGTATTTTATTCAAAATACAATTCAAAAAGTATTTGTATTTCAGTATTTAAAATACATTTTTGAAAGTATTTTGGGCTTTGTATTTAAAATACATTTTCAAAGTATTTTGCCCACCCCTGCACTTCACACCAAACTTCTGTTTATGGCGAGTTCATTTCTTGCGATATTTAAAAAATACTTTTACATTTTTTATTTTTTCTTGCGCTTGATACCTGAAAAGTGACCGATTCCAGTGGCCACACCATAACTCAACAGATGACCCGTCCTAGTTACCTTTGAATAAAATTAATAGGTTTGACCGACTCTTTTGTAGAAATGTCAACTCTCCCTTTAAAAAAAAAAATGTCCTATTTTCGGTTCGTATTACGACGTCGACGCTATAAATACTGTGGGATTTGCACCAAAACAAAATTAAAATATGATCGCATTAAAAATGGTTTCTTTTTTTGGTTGGCAATATTGAATCACAGGAGCCGGAACTGCAGGGAGAAGAGGAGTCAGATCTCTTTAATTCCATGAAAAATTGCCAATTTATTTCGTCCAAAGACCTGTAGTGATAAGATTTCCTTTCATTCGTTATTCTTTTGAACTGGTTTAGCCAGTGCTCTCAACTATATTACAAAATAAGAGTGGCATCTTTCTCGTCATGATTACCAGGTGGGCGGTGGTGAGGCAGTGCAGCCGGGTTTGAGTTGCTGACGCACTATTTTTTTTTTTTTCCTTCAAGACAGACAGATTAAAACTTTCCATAGGTGAATACCGTATATTCAGTAGTCAATACCGTATATTCAAGGCAATTAATAAAGATTTTGTTCATCCTTAAACGGCTCATTGTTCCCCTTCATTGATTTATTCATTTTTCACGCAATGAATTCACTCCCACAATTGTTAATAAAAAAAAACAACACTTAAATGGCAGCTTCAAACAACCTTTGTAGCGGCCAAGGCAAGGGAGAAAGTGTGCAGACATAATCAAGCGGGGCGCGTAGTGCCGTCGTCTCAGTTGCATAATGGAAAACATAACAACTTCGTTCATATAGGCAAAAGTCAGTTTTGTACGTTTTTTTTTTTGGCAAATAAGAAGAAGAGGAGGAAGAAGAAGAAAAAAATGCGTGTTCTTTAACAGACCGTGAAGAAATAAAAATTGGTCGGAGAAGAAGAGGAAAAGAGTGTAAGGTCAGGGAAAACAAAGGTATAATTTTAGGGGAAACGTGCTGTGGAACTCGGTGGCGCGGCGAATCGGGGAAGGAGGTTTGCCTGTTTAATTCTGTGTTTTGTTTCACTAATAAGTAAAAAGGGAAATTATTTTTGCTTAAATATTAATGATACTGATACGCTGTACGCCAACGGAGGAATAATCTAAAAATGAAGGCACGCCGCGGAGCGAATCTGTAACATCTGGCACACGGTAGGCAATCTGTCGAGACGATCTGCGATATTATATCGTTGTGACTGACAATAATAGCCTAACATGTGCGTTATTTCGCGGCTGAAATTGAGATAAAGCGCTATAATTCATAGCTAAAATAAAATAAAAACGTAAATTATTAGCGGCTAAAATTAAGATAAAGCTCTAATTCTCGGCTAAAATTAATAAAAACGTTTTAAAGCTAAAATTGAGAAAAACCGCCAGTTCGTGTTTAAATTAAATAATAATATTAATATTAATAAAAACTAAGGTGCTTCTTGATGCAATTTTAAGAACAAAATTTGGAAAAAATGCTAGTGTGCTGTTTTTGGGGCAAGTCCTCAGCCAAAATTGAGAAAAATTGCTTATTTGCAGCTCAGCTAAAGAAAATCGCTAACGCACTAATCGAGAAAAAGAGCTAAATCGTGATAAAAATTCATAGAAAGTGGACATACACAGCTTTCGAGCTGTCCATACTGCACAAGCAAGTAGATCGGTTGATTCAGATTCCGAACCCGAACGATTTTCCGACGGAAAATCCGTTAAACTGGGCAACGCTGCGGTTTCACCACTTCTTGCTATAAGGCCCCAAAACTGCACAAACGCCAAGGTGAAGGCGTTCTATCTAAAATTATTGTTCGTTCGCACTTTCCAGATCAAAAAGTGTATCATGCTTCGTCTTATTTCTGGCGGACTTCCTTCAGGACCATCAGGAGAAACTTGAGAGCTATAAGAGCACCCTTGAGAGATCGCAAGATGAAGGGTGTTTGCATCCTTGGCAGGGGAAGAGGGGGGCAAACTGCAGCGAGATTTTGTATTTGATGCAACGAAAACCTTCAAAATTGCTCTCTTTCGGGTGGCATTTGTTTCTAATGAGACGACACAGCAAAATTTAGTTCATTTAGGAAGCCAGGCCCCAGAAATTTGTTTCCAACGAGCCAGCTTTGCAAAATTTCATTTTTGAAGAAGGCGGAACAACAAAGTGTCAGTAAAAACCGAAGAACTTGTTTTTTAAATGCCACATTCGCAAAATTTGGGCTTTAAAAGATCAACACCAGCGGAATTGCTTTTTTTTAAGGAGCCAAAGGTGAAATTGGTTCTCAAATTAGACATAACAGCAGAATAGGGTACTGTAAAAGTGCCGGATCTACGAAATTTGAACTTCGAAAGAGCCCAACCCGCGGAATTGCTTTTATGAAATGCCTCAAGCGTGTGAAATTGATTTTTTAACCGTTTAGCGAGTCAATCCTGCGAAATTAGATTTTTCAATTTGAAACCACTGCGAGGTTGGATTCTGTGTGTCTATTTTGAGGTTTGAAAGCAGTGGCGGAGCTACACCTGTCCCCTCCCCTCCGGTGTGTAAATTTCCAGGAGGCCTCTGGCTTTTGGTTTTCTCAATTTTAGCTACGAAGTGGCCTATACGGAAACCGTGAGTTGGCGTTTTCACGACTTTTGCAGCGAATGAGGGTCTTTTCTCAGTTTTATCCGTACTTTAGCACATTTTCTCAATTTTAGCTGCAAATCGTCTCTTTTTCCAAACTTTCAGTCATGAATTAGAGCTTTTCATCAATTTAAGCCAATAATTAGCGCGTTTTCTCAATTCTATCCGCAAATTAGCATTTTTAGCTCTCTTTCTCTGTATTTTTTGAAAACGAATTAGCGTTTGCCTCTACTTTATCCCCGAAAGTACGAGTTTCCTCATTTCCAGGTGGGAAAAGCTGTTTCTAAGTTTCAATAGTGAATCAGCGCCTTTTCAGGAGCGTGTTAGCGGTTTTGAAATCCTAGCGATAAAGTAAATATACCTACCTCAATTTTCTTTTTTCATTTTTAAGTTTTTCGGGGTCCCACAGAAATGGGGGCTCGCGACGGTCTGCCCCCCTCGCCAATACCACAGTGTACGGCTGGAGTTTGAAAGGGCTTTACGGTGGACACAGTTCTGGAAAATTTGGCTTTTCGAGTGAGTAAAACACGTCAAATTGTGTTCTGTGAGATGGAAATCCTAAAAATGTGGGGTTAGAAACTTGGAAAGGGCTAAATCCACAAAATTGATAAGGCTCAAATCCACATAATTTGGGTAAAAAAGGGTAAAATCGCAAATTCTACCTACTGATGTAACCCGAACCATGGAAAAAAGATAAATATGACTCGAGAATCGACTGTATCGTCTACCCGGTTGGCTTTTTGGGTGAGAAAAACCGGTGAAAAGGGGATCTGCGACATCCACAGCCACGAAATTTGAATTTTGAAAAGGCTAACCCCGCAAAAGTTATTTGTAAAGTACCAAATGGGCGAAATGTTGGTTTATAGGGATGCGACAGAGCATACTCTTTGCTCTTCCCCTCCAAGTTTCCGGACTGAATACGCCTCTCTATGTACATATAAATAAAGGTCAGTATTGTCGATTAGGCTTAAATTCGTTGTTTATTTAATAAAACCGCGCTCGACCACTATTGTAGTTCTAAACAGGGGCAACTGAAGTCGAAGAAATCCAAACACGAACTGACGTTTATTTATTTAAAATTGATTCATATTCTTTTCTAGTTTTGTTTTATTGAAGTGGTGTCCATTACACCACATACGAGTACCTATTCATGGAAAATTATCTGGAAACAAGGGAATTACATGAAGATGCTGTTGGTAAATGTTGTATATTTGCAGCGTTGGGGTGGGGGGTGAAATATGAACTGGTCAGATTCATGCGTGAATTACGGATTTGCCATTTTTAGGATGCGCATTGCCTGTTTGGAATTTTGACAGTTATAGGCATTCATTTGGAGCGTGAATGATCACAATTGGCCATTTCCAGGGCAGGAATCATCTGTATAGACATTTTCAAGGCGCGAATTGTCAGTTTAGCAATTTATAGGGCGGCTACAGGCACTATATTGCTAATTTATTAATTTTATTGAGTTAGGGCGTGAAATCGTGTATAGCCTGAATGGCTATTTTCAGTGCCCGAATAGTCGGTATGTCATTTTCAAAGCCACAAATGGTCTGTTCTAACATTTTGACCTGGTCATGATCAGTTTAACGTTTGGAAGAGGATGGGGGCGACAATGTTCTGTCATGGCAAGGCGTGAATGGTCACTTTGGCCATTTCTTTCGGCATGAATGGTCGGTTTTGCCTTTTCAAGTTCTGGAATAATCTGTTTAGGCATTCACTGGCGGACCAGTGCCTATTGGGGCCGGGAGCGGAAATCTCCAAGAAGCGCGCAAGTTGAGTTTTCTCCTCTTTAGCAGCAAATTAGCCAGTTTGTCTCTATTTTAGCAGATAATTAGCACTGTTATCAGTTTAAGCTGAAGATTAACGTTTTTCTTATGACCCACACAATATGTTTTCCCACATTTTTGCCACAAATCACATTTTTTGTTGACCATGCGCTATGAATTAGCGATTTTTCTCAGCTGCAAATCAGTGGACTTTTACCCATAACAAAAAATTGGCGCTTTTTTAAAATTTCAGCCTCAAAGTTGCCTTCAGAAGCCGTAAATTGGCGTTTTTCACAATTTTAGCCGGGAATTAGTGATTTTCCTAATTTTAGCAGCGTAGTAGCTTTTCTAACCCTTGGGTTAGCAAATTTTCTCAATTTAACACGCCTATTGGAGTTTTCCGCCATTTTAGCTGCAAATTGGCGATTTTTCGAATAAGCTTTTTCGCACGCCTTGCACGGGAAGTGATGAGAACCGCACTGAAAACCTCCCTCGATATTGTCTGTTTTCGTCAAGTTGTGCGGAAAAAACGAAAAAGGCACGGGTGTGTGTTAGGAGAACAGCTGATTTGGCTTTTTTAAAAAAAGTTAACCAATGTTTGCTGTCCACAGATTATGTTATCTTGGAGGTCTCAACTTGAATTCTGTAATATGACGTTAATTGTTATTGTTTTGTTTGTTTGTTTGTTGTTTTTTTTTTGGGTTTCTCACATAAATACTATACCATTTCCAGAATAAGCACCTGCCTGTAAATTCCCCATCGTCGTGCGAAAAACGTCGTTCATTACTCGTCAGAAAGTGAAATATCATGTGCTCGTGTAATAGACTCGCACGATATTTCTTACTTTCCGCACTTGTTATGAAATGAACTATTTTCTCAATGTAGGCTGAAAATTAGTCTTTCTACTAATTTTAGCCAGGCTGAAAATGGACTTTTTCAATACTAGCCCCAACTTGGCATTTCTTTACATTTTAGCACCACATTAGCATTTTGATTTACTTTTAGCTATAGATTAGCGCTACTTCTCATTTCTAGCCGTGAATCAGCGGTGCTTTTTGACATTATAGCCATAAATTTGCCATTTTACTCAATTTTGGCCACAAAGTTGCCTTCAGAAGGCGCGAAGGCGAATATTCAAGTGGGAAATTTTACCACACTTTGGTCGCGAATTGGTGATATTCCTAAAGTTCATAGCCGTGAACTAGCGCTTTTTCTTAATTTTAGCAGCGCAGTAGCGCTTCTAGCCCATGGATTTACGAATTTTCTCAATCTTAGCCGCAGAATAGCCAATTTTTCCATTTTTAGCAGCGAATTAGCTAATTAGTGATTATTCAATTTAGCCGCGTTGTTTTTTATACAGGGTGATTGGGGAGGAATGATCCGGATTGAAATCTGTTGTAGTACTCGGCAAGGCGGATCAAGAAAGCCATATAAACATAGAGTTGGAAATGCTTTGTTTCGGAGATAGAGCCAAATTAGTGAATTTTTAGCCACTGTCCCTTTTTCCACCAATAAGTCGTCGGAACAAACCCATCGTCCAACATAGAACAAAATGAGTGACATTTCTGAAAAGAGCACAACATTTCCTTCAAAAATACCTAGTTCTTTCAAACTAATAACGGGTTTCAGTATTTACATTTGTTTATCGAAAGAGGTGAAAATGTTGTTCCCGAAGTTTTCCGTGTTTTTCGGCGTCGATTTTATCATACTTGATCATGCCACACCACTTGGCGGAACTCGGGGAAAACATGTCCATCTTGTAAGCTTTCAAACGGCTCAATAAGATTGGCAATCAGTGCTGTTTTGACCGAGATATCGCGGTGAGTATTCGAAAAAGCAAGGTCAAGTTCTCAAAAACTGGCATGTTGTACCTACCAGCAAGAAAAAATTCACGTGAAATGTTCATTGTAATTTATTGTTGTACGATTCATTTATCAGCCAACATATTGATACCAACTGATCGAAAACTTACTATTCATCCCACTCCCCCACCCTATAATCAACTTTTTAGGTTATCATAATGAACGAGAATCAAATGTTGTTCCAGGAGGGCATCAAAATGATGGATGGAGGGAAATCAAACTATTTGAAATACATTGTCATGATTCAATTTGAGGAAATCGCTTTCCTAATTTCTGTTCTGCGATTCTTGATTACTAATGCTGCTTCCTCGGGGAAATTTTATCCCAAATATCGTATTAAATTTACCAGGGAATGGGGAAGGACCATGCCCTATATTTAACTAGGTACACATTTAACATATTCGTCTTTTTTCGGTATAAACAGATTGTGGTGACAGATTCTTGGCGTGGGAATATTTTTCTGTGCAAAAATCAGCAGTTTCATAGTCTCCGTGAGCTAGATTTGCAGTAATAATTAAACCAATATGATGAACGATCAACGATAGGGGGGGGGGGTGTTCCAGAGAGAACCAACTTCACGAGAATGGGCCCTCAAGAAACCGATTTCGTGGGGTTTAATCGTTGAAAAAACAATTTTGAGGGATTGACTCTGCAGAAAAAAACAAAAGTCATGAGCTAGGCTTGGCTTACATGAAAAGCACAACCTTTGAGGGTCCGGCTTTTCAAAAAACACTTTCACTCCTGAAACCCCATATTTCGAGGATTGACTCTGAGTAGAACCAACTTCACGGGTTTTGCGCTTCAATAAACCAATCTCAAGGACTTTAGTCGTTCAAAAAACCAGTCTTGCGGGTTAGTATTTTCAAACAACAGAATTCGCGGAACTTGGCATACTCAAAATACCAATTTTGGGGGTTGTTTCAATAAAAAACAAAATTTTACGGATTCGGCTCTACATAAAAACAATTTTTCCTCCTTTGGTTAATTATCAAAAGACTTCAATTCTGTGAGGTTTGCTCTGTCAAATTCTTCCAGCTTACACTTGGCGTGTGGAGGGACGGAGCGTGTTTGCGTGGAACACTGACCGGGTCCGGGTGTGGGATGCAACCCGCAGCCCCTGGCACGCTCTGGCCAGTTCTTAAACTGGTTTGCCTCCAAAAGAGAGCATTGACAGCGCTCAAGACTCAGCTTATATAGCTATTGGGGGTGCCCTGGTCTGCAATGGACCATTTTGTGCGGTTTTGGTGCCTCTTGGTAGACTTGAAGCCACGATTTCATTCACGGAGCACCTAGCAACTATGAAGACTGGGCAGTTGAATAGATTTGGAGTGTTTTGTACCGGTGGTGCGCAAAAGGAGTCAATATTTATCCCAACTGTGCTCGGTTCTTTAACTTATTCACGTTAAAAATAAATAAAAGCCTCAGCTGGCTGATGCCCCATTTCAAGTGATGCCCGGGGCGGGCCCCCTCACCGCCTCCCCATACGCTACGCCACTGGATGTAAGCGAATTTGTTTCTGCCAATTGTGGCAATTTTAGTTGTGAATTTGTCATTTACGCCCAATTTTAATCCAAATTAGCGATGCTTTTGTCAATATTGGCCACCATTTTTTCACCTATACAGCCTTGAATTAATAGCGTGTTTTCTAAATTTTCGGCCGTGGACTGGGCCCAAAAACAAACACTTTTGCATTGATTTCCACATTTTAGACATAGAATGGTCTCCCTACGTATATCCTGCGAATCAGTTATTTTTTTCACAATTTTGGTCTGGAATGACCTTTGAAATGATTTTGGTCATGAGGCCACGAACAGTGATGGGACAGGTACATTCAAATTTGTACCTAGGTAAGTTACAGGTACTTCCAGTTTTTCAAGTACCTAGGCACAGTTACAGGTACTGAAAATGAAAAGTAGAAATTCAAAAAGTACGTAGGTACTACTTTCCGTTACATTGAAAGAAAAAACGAACGAAACGAAACGAAACATAAAAAAAATGGTTCCTATTATCAGGTGCAATTGGACTAGGTAACTTGGTTATTAGAAGTTAGAAATCTTGGTTGGTACTCGACAAAACCAACTTTTTATAGTTGTCGTCCAGTGTTATTTAGCAATTTTTCGTCTTTTACAATTACAATGACTCGTGGAAATTCAGTTAAAGGTACATTTTCAGTACCTAGGTACTCAGCCATTACTTTGATTTTTTCGGAACCTAGGTACCGTTACAGGTACTCGAGAATAAAATGTACCTAGGTACTAAAAATGTACCTTGGTACAAGTATCTACGAATATTAGCCTTTCGTATTACCGTTTCCAAAGTTTTTGCCGCGTTATCAAGTTGCACATTAACGATTAGCACCTTAGTGCGCTTAAGGACCTTAAGAAACAGGGGAAGGTGCATTTTCTCTATTTTAGCCGCGAATTTTCCAAAATCTGAGACACCAGAAGCGCTCTCGGGGGCTCAGTCGAATATTAAGCCCACACTCTTTGCTGATAACATGACTTGCAACGTTAGGAGAGTCTACAATTTGTACAAAGGAGCCAAATCGCTGTCCAATCGTCTACCTTATTCACATCCGTCCATCCATGAATATAGAACCTGCAATTTTGGCGCGCACGAACTTACAAGGGAGCGTCTAATTTACTGTTCTCTTCCAATTTTCTACACTCGCGAGACTTCTGAAATGCTCACAATGTTCGTTGAGCGGATAATGTTTTCCGACCGTTTGCGAGGAAATCATGAAAAACCCGGCCCCTGCATGCGTTATAGGCTGTCCGTAAATGTTGACATATTTCTGTATAACAGTGACCCCGGTCGCAGTGAGAAACTTTATGGGTCATAAGACACTGAACTAGGTATGTTACCTAACTACAATCGACTTAAGGGGTTTTTAGCCCTCAAATTATCGTGTGCCCTCAATAATTGAACGTTTATAGTTCATATAGAGTGGGGGGGGGGTTGAAATAATTCTTCAGTGACCACAATGGACCCCTATGTCGTGCCAACATTACTTCTATATAAGGCCTCCTCACCAGCAGTCCATTATGGAAACAGAAAAAAGTGTCGTCAACTCATTCTATCATGAAAAAAAAAAAAAAAACGACGACTAATGGCTGCCCGATGCGTGGCCTGATTATTCTGAACTAGCAAAAGATCCGGTCTCTCATATCGTTATGCAACTTGGTTATTTTGGAGTGACTCGCCTGGATATTATTCATTTGAAAACCCCGCAACATCCGCCAAACTTATTTCAAAAGCGATGCTTATTTTGTTTGTTTGCTCCATATTTGAAAATAAGAAATTGAATAACGATACAACTTTTTTTTTCTTTTTTTCACTTTGTTCCAGGCGATGAGGACTACTCCCAAGAGCAAAGCCGTATGCCTTTTGAGCATACTGATATTTCACCTGGCTCTAAGTAGTCCCGTAGTTAAAAGGGATGTTCTCGGTGTCGCTGGATCGGCTAAAGCGGGTGTGGGTGTCGCTGCTTCACCCGAGCAGGTAAAAACTGCAGTTCCGTTTCCTCCGAAATAAAAACTTGTTTAAAAAAAAAGAGAGAAGAAAAAAAAGGAAACAAGGTGTCGCGCTGAAAAATATTGGACAAAGCGTGTCTTTCAATGTGACTAGAGTCACGCAAGTTTTATGAAGGGAGAGGGGTTGAGATTGAGTTCAATGAGCAGTAACGAGCATGAGAAAGCTGCTGTCAACCGTATAACTTAATTTGAGTTTCGAAGAAAATGGTGGGGGGGTGGGTGCGTGTGGAGGAGTCTTGAATGCCTGACAACAATTATGAAATGAAGGGGTAAAAAGTGTGATGCCTGAATATTAACAAAGCGTGTCTAACTAAACCGTTTTTCTGCTTGAGCATGTTTGTGTGTACCATATCCGTACTGATGTCGTGGCAAAATTTTTGAGCATGAACAATGCATCCCAACTCCTCCGTTGAATGCAAATTCGTTATGTATTGAATTTTTTATGACCTTGCAATTCGTATATATATATATACGACACCAATAGCTTGAAGTTTCAAAAGTGATTTTTTTTCAGCCGCGGTCATTTTTTGTCGTAAAATGGCGGAAGTGCGTCGAGAAAAGAGAAAGAATTGGCTCTAAAAAAACAATAAGTATGTCGACTACAGCGTAATAACACTAATGAGAAAGATCTTTAAACGCGTAACTCGCTGGTTCATAATGAGACTTGTTACCCTCTGTCATATAGGTGTGCAGAGAATTGCGGCTTCGCTCGTGAAGTTTAGAAATTAGGGAAAGAAGTGTTTGGTTTGAAATCTGGTAACTTTCCTCAAGAATTCGGCTACAGTGCTCCCTGAATTGCAGAAATCAGTCAAATAAAGCTCCAAAATCTGGGGTTTGGACCCTAAAACTATATAGTGAATTAGCCCTACGAAATGCCATGGTGGATTTGCTGGAATATCTATGATATTGGGCATTCGACCAGTCATAATATTTTCCGGTAAAAGAATAAGTACAAATTTGACAAGATTAAATAATGAAAATTTCGCGGATATCTCTCACAAAACCAAAATTGATTAGATTCGAAAACGAAAACAACATGTTTACTCATATTTGCCTCTACACAAAAACCAAATTTCACAGGCATGGGAATTAGAGATGTTCCTTAACTTTCCTCGAGTTGGCGTTTTCCTCAATTTCAGCTGCTGCAAAAATTGGATTTTTTCTATTTGTTTTAGCGGAGACCCGGCAATTAGCACACTACTCATTTTGAGCTAAAAATGATAGCGTTTTTCTGAAGTGTTTTCCTAAATAAAAGCCGCAAAACAGCGGGTTTTTCCTGAATTTTCGAAACAAATTACATTTATTTTTGTTCACCATTTGTATGAACTATCGATTTTTTTCAGTTTTAGCCGAGAATTTATAGGTTTTACACCCATCGTCGTAAATTGGCGTTTTTTTCTCAATTTTAACCGCAAAGTTGCCTGCGGAAGCCAAGAATTGGCGTGTATTCAATTTTTGACGTAAATGAAAATGTTTACAAATTTTTCTCAATTTTAGCCGCGAATTAGCGTTTTTTCTTAATTTTAGCTGCGTTAGAACCTTTTCTGACCCATGAACCAGCGAATTTTGTTAATTTTAGCCACGAACTGGCGTTTTCCGATATTTTAGCAGCAAATTAGCATGATTTCCATTTTTGAAAGCAAATTAGCACTTTTTTTCAATTTACGCTGAAAATTATCCATTATCCTAATTTTAGTCAGACTAATTATTGATTTTATCAACATTAGCCGTATAATAAGCGGATCCTTTTAAATTTTAGCACAGCATCAGCAATTTTGTTTCACTTTTACCTATAGATTTTAGCGCTTCTTCTCAGTTTTAGCAATGAGTCGGAATTTTTTTTACTTATAGCCATGAACTTATTGCTAGTCTCAATTTTAGCCACAAAGTTCCCCTCGGAAGGCGAGTATTTAAATTGGAAATTATAACACAAACCGTGAATTGATGATTTTACTCAATTTGAACCGTGAATTAGCTTCTTTCTTTTCAATATTAGCAGCGTAGTAGTGTTTCTAATAAGTAAATTCGTGAATTTTCTCCATTCTAAGCCACGAATTGGCGTTTTTCTCAATTTTAGCTAAAAATTATCAATTTTTTCTATATTTAGCAGTGATTTGCACTTTTTTCCAATTTGAGCTAAATACTAGAGTTTTTTCTTTATTTATGCAGTGCTAATTGGTGATTTTTTCTAAATTAGCTGCGTTTTTTTTTTGTTTTTTTTTAATATTTTAGACCCGCATTGGCATTTTTTTCAACTATTTTCGCTATGGATTAGCGTTTTTTGTTTAGTTTTAGCCTTGAACGAGAGCTTCGGAAGCTAAGCATTTGCGCTTTTTCAATTGAAGCCCGTGTTCAGTATATGTTTTCTTCAATTTTACCGCGGATTAGCGCTTTTCCTCAATTTTGAGCAGCGCAGTAGCGTTTCTATTGCTTGCGTTTAGCGATTTTCCTCCATTTTAGCCACGAATTGGCGTTTTCTTCGGCGATTTGAGTTTTCTCAATTTCAGCTGTGAATTAGTGCACGAATTAACGTTGTTGCTAACTTTTTTCCGCGAATTAGCGACTTTTCTCAATTTCAGCTGTGAAATAGCGTTTTCTGTTAATTTTGCAGTGAATTAACACCAATTTTCTTTTTTATACGTGATTAGGCGATTTTTCGCAATTTCAGTTGTGAATTTGCCACTTAGCCATTTTTGCCCATTTTCAACCCCGAATTAACGTTTTTTTTTGTCAATATTAGCCGCAATTTATTTTACTTGTACATTCTTGAATTAGTAGCGTGTATTCTCAATTCTCAGCCGCGGGTTTGGCGCAAAAATAACATTTTTGCGTTGACTTGTACATTTTCGCTGTGGAATGGCCGCCCTACGCCGCGAATCGACGATTTTTCTCAATTTTGAACTGGAAGTTGTATCGTGAGACCACGAATCAGCGCTTTTTCGCAGTTTTAGCCACGAATATTAGCGCTTTTTCCTAGGATTTTGCGGCGTCAGCAAGTTGCAAATTGCCGATCAGTACATAATACTGCGCTTACCTATCGAAACTCGAAAGGGTATATTTTCTCTATCTTAGCCGCTAATTTTCTGTAGTTGAGCCACCAGAAAAGCACTCTCAGGAGCTCAATATTCAGTCCTCACTCTTTGCTGATATCAATTGTACGTTATTAACGGTTATTATATTCTCCAGGTCGGATATAGACTGGAATTCGTAGAAAGGAGCCCGAATAGCTGTCCAAAACCTTTTCACAATACCTACATCCATGAATATAGAACCTAAAAATCCTCATTTTAGGTACCCTATTCAAGCTTTTCGGGGGCCCCGTCTGATAGGGGCCTCTGGGCGGTCCCCCCTCGCCATACTTCGGTACGCTGCTGGTCTGAAATCAACTTTGCGGCTAAAATAGAATAGATACGCCAACGACATAAATTTCTATGGGCCCTCAATAGGCGGCTAACGTTGAGAGGGCGCGGTAATGTGCTAATCAAGGGGCTAGAAAGAGGCAAAAAGTTGAACCAAAAGCTGACTATTTGACCCAAAACCTGATGGGATTGGTGGCAGGAGCTCATGAGTTTGCTGAAATTGAGAAAATTCTTATAAATTTGCAGTTTCAAGACAAAAATTGAGAAAAAATCGCTGATTGGCGGTATTTTACGGCTAAAATTGAGAAAAAGGCAAATGTGCTGCTCTATAGTCATTCCAATCATTGGGGCAGATTAAAAAGCGCTAATTCATGGCTAAAATTAAAAAAATAATAAATTCGCAGTTTCTTGATGCAACTTGGGCTGGAATTTATAAAAAAAAAGCTAATTCATAGCTAAACGTGAAAAAATTAGAAAAACAATAATTCATGTACCTACCACATGCCTGGAGACCACTGATTGCAAATTTGAAAAGAAGATGAACAGAAGACATTCTCAGTTGCCATCAACAACAAATTTTCTAATCAACAAGAAGAAATTGACACCCCTCCATTCATCACATGTCTATGATTTAAAATAAAGACAAACCAAAAAAGTTCTCTGACGATGCCTTCAGCACAAGAAGGCGAAAGCTCAGGAAACGAAGAAGTAGAAGAAGAAAAAAGCCAAAACCCTAAAAATATAGCATTAAAACAATAATTCACAACAAACGATAAAGCGCTATAAATAAACCGTCAATTTACAAATAAAACTGAAAAAACTTAATAATAGGACAAATTAATTAATAAATAAACTTAATTTCCATCTGAAAAAGAGAATGCGCCTATTCGCGGTGTTTGGAAGCAATTTGGGCTAAAATCGATTCAAGGCTATAAAAGTGGGAAAAGAAGCAAATTCGCAGCAAAAAAGAAAAAGATTATTAACTCACGATAAAAATAAGAAAAAGTGTCAATTCACGGCTAAAACTGAAAAAGCACCATTGTACGGGTTCTGGACGCAATTCCGGATAAAATTCAGATAACGTCTAATTCATGAATTAAAAGGAGACACATTTTTCTACAGTGGTCGCTATGATTCTCACTGGCAGATTCAGGGGAAAATTCTACTGAAAAATCGATTTAAAACGCTAATCAATGGCTAAAAAGTGAAAACAAATGCTAATTCACAGCCAAAATCTGTCAAGAAACAGAGAGTGACTGGACAGCGGGAAACATTGTGGAAAATCACCAATTCGCGTAACTATAAAATTGAGAAAACCCGATGTTTTGTGGGTCTGCTTGGGAAAAACCATCTTATTCCAAGCTAAAATTGAGGAAAAATTGCTCCATCTTGGGCCATTTTGTCATTTTCTGCGCTCTACACAATAAAAACGCGAGTATCGCGGATTTTTGCTCTTTCAAAACTAAATTTTGCAGATTCGGGTCGTTATAACCCCAATTTTGTGGGTTTTGCTCTTTCAAAAACCTATATGTTCGAGAATCTTGATCTTTCAAAACCACTTTTACGGACTTCCGCTCTTTCAAAACCAAATTGTGTTGATTAGGCTCCACTAAAGCTCAATTTCAGGGAATTTCACCTGATCAAAAACCAATAAATGTGAATGCTTTCTTATTTCAAAAGATTAATTTGACTAAAAACAAACGACGAAAAAACAAATTTCGGAATTTTCGTTTTTCCAAACCGTAATTTTGCTGAAGATTAACCAAAGCTTTCAAACTTGGCACCTTCAAACACAAGTTTCACAGATTTTATGGTGTTTTAAAGCTCAATTTTGCCAAATTTCAATCTTTTAAGACCCAAATTTCGTGGTTTCAGCTCTTACTAAAATCAGTTCGGCAGGTTTGGGTTACTCAGCAAAAATTTGCCTCATTATAAAAACTTATTCAAACCCAAAATTTGTCATTTTTCGTGTGTTTTTCGTGGCGTGTTCTGTGTCTTTTAAATACCAAACTTCGTGGCCTTAGCTCTTTCTAGAAACAGTTTCATATTAGTTCGAATGCATAATAGTCCAAAAAGCAAAGTGCGTCTGTCTCAAAAAGCAAATTCAGGGTTTGACTCGGTCAGCAGCAAATTTTCATGATTTTTACTCTGACAAACCAAAGTTTGACGGATATACGTCATTTCTGAGCCCAGTTTGAGGATTTGGCCCATTCAGAAACCACAATTTCGTCATTTTTGCTTTTTCTAACCCCAGTTTTGTGGATTTTCATTCTTTCAAATCGTCATTTCGCTCCTTCAAATCCCTTCAATCACCCGGATCCTAGGGCCGCTACCGGAAACGCTAAAGTGCTAGTGGGGGTGGACCTCGCCTTTGAATTACAGTGCTTTTGGTAATGCAGATGGTTTGATACTTGTTGAATAATCGGTGTAATCCGTCTTTGAAAGGTTCATAACTCTTGTTCGAGAATAATACGCTCGAGCTCGATGAATGGTAGAGGGGGAGACTACATGGTAACATGATCATGATCACCCTTGGTCAGCTCGCGAATTTAATGTTTTGTAGGAGAAATGTCGTTACTTACTCCCTCACTCACGAGACCATCCTAATTGGCGCCTTATCTTCCCATAGCGACAATGATATTTATCCTTCTCTTCTATTAAAGTAGGTTAATTTAGTGGGATGGGGGCAAAAAGGACCGGAATAAAATACGTCACAGCCGCAACGTTACATTGGCCTTCTTTTTTTAACTGTATCAGGGCGGAAATGTCACAAATCGAGCTTTTCGAGAGAATCTCGACGCACGGCGCGAAATTTATAAAAGATGGCCAGTCAAGAGCGTAGCCAGGAGAAAGGGTGAACAAGAGTAAAAAGCGCATCAACGTGCTGTTCTTGGGTCGAGTCCGCGGCTGAAATGAGAAGAAAACGCTCATTCAACGCACCAATTCACCAATTCACTGCTATTATAGTAGAAATCGGGTGAAATTGAGAAAAATCCCAAATTTATAACTAAAAGAGAAATGAATAACCATCAAATTTACCCGCAATTCACAGCTAAAATGTAGTGAAAAGACTGCAAAATTGCTTCATTCATAACTAAATTTGGAGCTAAAGTTTGGGGCCTAATTATCGGTGGATTTGCCATTTTTCAGAATTTACTCCCGTGAAATTGCCTGTTGGTGGTGTTTAATTCCACGAAATTTACAGTTTCCGTGATCTCGAACCAGGGCTAGTAGGGCACGACAAGGCAATGCTATTCTAATGATTAGCCACGAAATTACATTTCGAAAATGAATATCCTTGAAATTGGAATTTTCCTGGCTGAATATTCGCGATAGATCGAGTTTCACGTCTTGATCCCGGCTAAGTTAAAAGTTTCGGCCCTTTGATTAAAGGCCATGAATCCCGGACAGGTCAACCTTCAAATCCTGACAAATGCGAAATTGCAATATTTTGAAGGCAAACACCCGCAAAATTGGAAGCTTACGGGCTGAATATTCACGATATTGCAAGATCTGGGTCTCAATTTCAGCAAAATTGCCAGTTTGGGCGTTAATATCTGCGAATGGTTTACGGATTACATTTTCGCGAAATTGCAAACTCGAGTACCTAATTTATTCCCGCGGATAACAAGTGTTGTTTTCGTTTTTTGTTTTTAAAGTAGTACCTAGGTATCGGATCTCAGGCTAGTCGGCCACAACAGCAGCTCTCGAAATTTGACGAATAGGCGCCCATTTGCAAAATTTCTTAGGCAAATATCCGTGAAAATTGAAGTTTTCTGGCTAAATGTGTTCACGATTTTGCAAGATTTACGTCCTATGTCAGTGAAACTGCATATTTCGAGGAGTTTTGT
Organism: Corythucha ciliata; assembly: GCA_038030265.1. Taxonomy (NCBI): domain Eukaryota; kingdom Metazoa; phylum Arthropoda; class Insecta; order Hemiptera; family Tingidae; genus Corythucha; species Corythucha ciliata. Next base: position 15,285,598 of record CM075937.1, read on the forward strand.
TTTCGATGGGTGCGAACCCCTGAACTTTGCATTTGAATTTGAACATTGATTTATTGAAATTGAATGAGTTTGCAGGTGAGGTCCTAAATTGAGCAAAATTACAGGATTTCTGGTATCAGAATATACGCAAAATTGACGGTTTTTAACACAATTAAACGTCTTATTTAAAGCAAAATTGCAGTATCGAGACCATCTTTGTAAAGGTGGAGCTCACAATCAGTCTAGCCGGCCCCATTTCAGGTCAAGCGTGGGAGGATCCGGTCAGTGTGGGGAATGCGGATTACTCGAGGAATTGGAAGTCTCGGATCTTATTTCTGCGAAAACGCAAATTCTTTGGGTTCTAATTCTTGCAGAAATGCAAGTTTCGGGCCTTATAGCGTTTTCCATTCACATACAATTCTGCTCCAGTGCAGTTCATTTTCACCTGCTCTTTCTGATTACAACCATGATTGAGTTAGTGGAGAAAACAGGTGAAAATGAACTGCTCCGGAGCAACATTTTATGCAAAAAAACGCTAACACTTTCAGCAAAAAAAGATTCGTAAAATTGAAAATTCCAATTGTTTTTTGGGGGGGGGGAGCGGTTCGGACCCCGGCCTAGCCGGCTGATGAGGAACACGCTTGTACGACAACGAAAATGCAACATTTTTCAGGCAAATTACTGCGAAATTGGATGTTCCCTGGCACGATTTGAGTTAAATTGCAAGTTTCATGGCCAGTTTTTCTCGGAGGTCGTGGACCCTGGGACTAGCTGACGCCGACTGCGCTCCTAACACTTGACGAACAGTCGTGAAATCGCAACATAATTTTATTGTAGAGATAAATATTTGTGAGTTTGCGAATTCAGGTCCCGAATTGGGTAAAATTACACAATTCCTGGTTGAATATCGGCAAAATTTGAACTTGCATGTCCTTGGGTGTTAATTTAAACGAAACTACAAGTTAAGGGCCTTATCTTAAGCATAATTTTGAGTTTTGGGTATTTTTCGTTGCGGGATAGCTAGCCCTAAACAGAGCCCAGAACCTGACAAATAGCTTGAAAATTAGAAGTTCCATGGACGCGCGGCAAATATCCATTGGCAGGCAATGTGACTTTCGGCTCTTAATTCCTGCTAAAATGCATGTTTTTGATCTTAATTTCGGTGAAAATGCAATTTTAGAGGCTTTATTTCAACAAAACAGGAATTTTCGAGTATTGATTTCGGAGATAATATTGTTTTTTTTCTATTTTTTTTCATTTTTAATGCTCTCTTCCCAAGTTTATTGGTGAGAGAGAACGGTGGGAAGAAGAATTTGAGCCCGTTTTGAGAGAAATAAACAGAGGTATTGTACAGTGAAGATTTCCCCCCTGTAAATATGTACATAATTATGAGCTGTAAATAAGCTCAGGAGTATCATTTATAATATAATTCCATTGTATTTTAGTATTGACTTTGGAGTGATTGAATTTGTTCTTGGTATTCTTATTTCTATACTTTGTGCTCGAAAATTTTGCCCGACGATACACGCTGTAGATCGAAAAAAAATAACATTATTTAAAAAAGGAAAGTGTAGCAATCATAACCAAGAAGTATGTACATATTTTGAAAAAACATTATTTTATTCTGTCGTGATTTCATTATTTATGCTCCCGTCGCCCACAGGTGAGTCTATTAGAGGCCGACGTTTTCGGCGGTCAAACGCACGAGGGAACGGGCTCGCGTGAAAAGCGCCTGCTCAAAACCGCGCTCAAACTCAAAGGTCTCGCCATCGGTGCCGGCCTCAAAGCCGTCGGCACGGGCGTCAAAACCGTCGGCGCTCTTGGTCTAAAGGCTGGGGCCGTCGGCGCAAAAGCAGTCGGCAAGACGGCTCTCAAAGCCGCGACGAAAGTCGGCGTCAAAGTGGCCAAGGCCGCCATTACTATCGGGATCGCTAAATTATTGCTTAATCTCGTCTTCGGTGTAAGTACCTTTTTTTAAAATTATTTAATTGCCCCCTCCCGCTCATGCATCACCCCTTTTTAAGTTTTTGCAATCCATTCCATCAAGTTGCACGCATCTAACGATAAGATTGAAATTATCATTCTTGCATAGTTCAGGGGAAGAGAGGCATTTCCTCGTTTTACCTCTTTTAATTCTATAAATTACAAAGCTCGGACTCTATCTTAACACTCTCACTTCCGTGCCATCACGTTCCTTTCTATCTAAATTCGTCTGTTGGGGAAATCATAAGAAGGGGGAAATTTCAATTCCTGAACAAACCACTTAAGCCCAATCTTTTTTGGAATTAAGTCGTTTTAGGTCGTCTTGCGACACCTTTGGGTTTTTTTTTCTGCTTAAGTGTCAACTAAAGCGATCGTATAAAAAAGAAAAATAGGAAATTGAGCAATAAGGAATCAAGATCAAGCAATCAAAATCTATGAGAGAGCATACGATAGGCGTATAGAAATTGAAAAAAGAAAAAAAAAGGAAGTAGGTAATAAGTGAAAGTAAAACAGATACCTTTGTGGCACGTCACGTTCACTTTTTAGTCTTGACTGCTTTTTTTAGTACCCCCCTCTACCGCCACTTCTTCCCCCCCACGCCGTTCATCGGACAGTAATACAAACCACGTAAGGCTATTTATAATTTCCTTTTTGGGAATATAACGAAACGGTTGATAAAATGTTAACTGTCATTGTTATTCAATTGGAACTCAGAATTGCCGTCAAGAAGAGGTTCTATTTGACAAAAAAAAAGTGCGAAGGAGTCATTGGAGCTTGTCAGATTGTTTAACTGACACTTCGCTGGTTCCTTTAATTGTGTGCGTCCTCTTTTGATTTAGAGTTTTATAGTACAGGAACAGAGGTAATAATAATTATACGTACTTGTAAATGGGTTCTGAGCTCCATTGGAACGTATTAAGACATTGGGAGTCTTCCTTATCTTTTAATATGCCTAAGACGTGCGATTCGATTCGTTTAGGTTTTCGTAACCAAACAGTATAGGTAAACATGAATAAATCCTCAAAATGAGCCTTTAAAACAACTGAACATAAAAAGTTGTAATTCCCTCCCCTAGGATTCTAAAGCGTAGCTGTAGCGGGGTAGCTGCCCACCCATCACCGCTACTGACAAAATCGCCCCTACTCCGCACCATGGATTGACCATTGAAGCAAAAAACCACTAAATTATAACCCCAGAACCCGATTGGTTCGACTATAAATACGTGAGTTATAGTCCTGAAGAAGAAAATTTGACTCGATAAATGACGGTCGAAAGAGGCTATATTTGACCGTAAAACTTACGAAGGTTTATCTTAAATAGCCCAAATAGGCCGTCAATTTTGCACTAGTAAACAACCACCAATTGGTTTGTTATTAATTTGTTGAATCAATAAAATTGTCCTTTGAATCGAATTGGTCACTTCTTAAAGTGTTAATTTAGAGTCGGAACCTCGTGTTTATTCATTAGCCAAACAGACGATGTTCTAAAAACAATTAGTGAAATATTCACAAAACTGCAAATATTCGGGCCAAACAGTATAAAATTACTAGTTTTGGGGCTACAGAGCCATAAAAATTACAAGCGTGGCCAAAGTACCAAGATTTGATGAATAAATAGCAGCAAAATTGCGAGTTTCTGGGCTAAATATTCGTAAAATGCAAGTTTGGGATTAAAATAGGTCGGGAAACTGTGAAATTACTATTTTAGGTGGGAAAACCAGTGAAATTGTAAGCAATAATTTGGCTTTTGAACGTGATTATTCCTATCATTCAGTGACTTAGCAAATAAGACATTCAATAAACAAATTGTACGTCGGAAAAGTCGCTTTGTTGCCACTTTAGAGCCAAAGTGCCACAAAATTGCTACATTTGGAGATCAACACTCGTAAAATAACGAATTTCGCGTCTACGTATCTGCAAAATAGCACGTTTCTGGTCTTTACTTTCACGAAAGGCAAGTTCCGGGTCCACTTCATTATGGTGGGTGTGGAGTCTAGCCTATTCGGTCCTGATAACGCCCAAAACTTAATGAGTGGCCGCAAAATGACATCACTCTAAGCTGAATATCAGCAAAAGTTTATGTTTCGGGTCTGAATTTATTCTAAAAAAGGCGAGTTTATGGTATTCATTTTCTTTTAGCGGCCGCGGAACCTGGGCTAACTGGCTACGATAGGCTAAAGCACCCAAAGTAAGAGAATAGCCACAAAAGTGCAAAATATGGGTGCTAAATTGTAAATTTTCTTGAAATTGGAAGTTCCCTGTGGCTGATCATTCACAAAATAACTTGTTTTGGGCCATTATTTTTGCCAAAAATGCAATTTGCCGGTCTCGATTTTAATGAAATTGCAAGTTTCGGGGCCTTTTTCATGTGATCACTGAACCTGGGCCAACCGAACCCAACAGCGCTTCAAGCCTGGGGAAATATTGCCATGAATGACACCCCTCTGACGTAAATATATGCGGAAAATTTTCATTTTTTTCGTACAAATATTCGTGAAATGGCTTGTTTCTGGTTTTATTTTCATAAAATTGCAAGTTTCGGGTCTAAATATTTGCGAAATTGCTAGTTTTTGGCCTTTATTTTCGTGATTGTACGATTGTGGCTTTATTTGTCCAAAAACTGCAAGTTTTAGGGAAATTAGGGTTTATTTTAGAGGCCGCGTAACCCGGACTAGGCGGCAACGACAGCGCCCATAGTCGGACGAATAGCAAAATGGCCACATTTTATAGCTAAATTGTAAGAATTCGTGACATTCAAAGTTCCCCGGCTGAAAATTTACAAAATCGCTATTTTCTTAAACTTTTTGTTCGCGAAATTGAAATTTGCATGTCTTAATTTTCCCAAAATTGCAAGATTCTGGGATTTTTTTTAGTGACCGCTGATCCCGGGTTATTAGCCGAGACGAAGAGCGCCCCCAAGTCTCGCAAATATTGTCACGAAATTACATCACTCTGTGATAAAAATTGGTGAAATTGCAAGTATTGGGTATAAATATTCGCTAAATTGCTTGTTTCTAGTCTTTATTTTCGTAAAATTGCAAACTTCATGTCAAAATATTAGCGAAATTGCTAGTTTAGGGCCTTTGTCTTCGTTAAAGTGTATGTTTCGGATCTTCTTTTTAGTGACCACGGAACCTGGTCTAACCGACCAGGAAGGCTGGCGACCAGCCGCAAAATTGCAACATTTTGGTGCTAAATGTCCGTGAAATAGGGAGCTTTATGACCGAATATTAGTGTAAATACAAGTTTTGTGTCCTAAAATTCGCGACATTGGTAGTTTCTGGTCTTTAATTTTGAGAAATGGCATGTTTCTGGGCCTTTTCTTTAGTGGGCGTGGACCCCAGGGCAAGCTGGCCCCATAAATGCACCCACAATTATGGCCAAACGAATCTTACTGCGGTTTTATTTACTAAATATTCGCGGCAAGCTTCGGCGAAATTTCAAGTTTCGGGATCCTTTTTTTAGTGGCCAGGGACGCCGCGGCCGGTCCAGCTGGCTCCCATATCTCCCAAATTTTGTTGAGCTGTGCCGGCCATTGACATTTGGCGCTCCTGGGCGAGTCTTTAACCCCTCGCCCATCAATGTTTCTTGAATTTATCCGCGAATTAGCCTTTTTCCTCATTTTAGCCACTAACTACCAATGTTTCCATATTTCAACCGTGACTTAGACCTTTTTCTAAATTTTATCCGCTAATGACCGCTCTTTTCTCATTTTGCCGCAGATTAGTAATCCCCCCCCCCCCATGAAGCCTTGAGATGCCACGAATTGGCGTTTTATTCATTTTATTTGCGATTCAGCGTTTTTTCCGCACTTCTTATTCTTAACTTCAACGGTGAACTAGCAATGTGTCCCCATTTTAACTGCGATTTTGGGACTTTATTCCATTTTTGCCGCGAATTCGTGTTTTTCTGATTTTATCCACTAAAAAATGAGCAATTTTTCCCAATTTTATTTTATCCGTAATTTTCGCTTTTACTTCATTTTAGCCGTGGATTACTGCTTTTGTCAATTTTTAGCAATGCAATAGCGTTTTTTCTCGCGTAAGCTCAAGATTCCGCCTTTATTGGTGCTTTCGTAATTTTGGGAAAGTGGCTAATAAGCGGCATACGATTCTTTCTGAAGACTCGAAAACAAGTAGCGTACCGACGTAGTGTCAGGTGTCCATGGGGGTCACCACCCCAGGGGCCGCAGTTCAGAGGGGGCCCCTTAAAAGCTTAATGATGAGAAAATGTACGACTTTTTGGGGTTTAAAGCGATAACACTCGTAGCTGAAGATAAGCAGCGATTAAAATCCCAAAAAAACGGGGAAAACACTAATTCATGGCCATCATATTGGGCAAAAGCGCAGGTGGATACACTATTTGAGAAGCGTTAGTTAGTTCGCGGTTCAAACTGAGAAAACTCGCTATAATTTCCGGCAAAAATTGAGATAAAGTACTCATTCACATCATCACAGCTAAAATTGAGAAAAACGCCGCAAATTTCGTGGATAAATTTGAGAAAATCCTTTACTTTCGCGAATAAATTTGAGTAAAACCCGCAATTTGCAGCTATAATGGAGAAAAATGTCAATTCGACGATCAAACTGAGAAAATCAAAAGATTCGCGGCACACGTTGAGTAAAAGCATCAATTCACAGCTATAACATGGGAAAAAACTGCAATTCGCTGCTTAAATTGAGAAACAATGCGGAGCTAAATTTGAGAAATAATAACTCGTGACTAAAATTTAGAAAAAGAGCTATTTCGCAACAATAATTTTTAAAAAGCGCTAATTTGCATTGCTGAAGAAATCAACAATTTGTGACTAAACTTCAGAAATAGCGCTAATAAAATAGTTAAAACCTGCTAAATCATCAATAACTTCGACAAAGCCGGCTGATTTACGGCGAAAACCCGCTAATTTCCAGCTAAAATCGAGAAAAAGCGCATATTGGCGCCACAAATTAAGAAAAACTCTAATTCGCGTCAATTAGATGGAGAAAAATGTCAACTCACGGTTCAATTGGTGCTGAAAATCCACTAAATCTCGGCTAAGATGAGTGTAGAAGTGTTATTTCACGGCTGAAATTGATACAAAAATTTCCGAATAAAATTGAGAAAAGCGCTTATTTGTGGCAAACAACCGAGAAAAGTCGCTAATTCCCATCTGAATTTGAGATGAAGCGATCATTCACAGCTGAAAAACGGAGAAAAACTAAAATTCGGAGCTTATAATCTGGGAAATTGCAAGCTTCGGGTCTAAGTATCTGCGAAATTTTGTGTTTCAGGCTTTCTTTTGTTAGTAGGCTCGGGCCCTAGACTAAAGACCGGCCCCTCAGAACGCGCAAAATTCTCTAAATAGCCGCGTTCGTAAATTAAATAATTTGCACCCCAAACTGGCAATGCGAAATTACATTTTTTCCAAGACCCTGGACGTTGATTCCGCGAAACGGCAAATTTCAGGCAGAATATAACCTCAAAATTTGAAGACTTTATATGTTTTTTTTTTTGTAGTCGCTGGCCCCGCCAACGCTAAAAGCCTCCTCGCCTGCGAAATAGAATAATTTGTAGCTAAAAATCCGCGAAATAGCAAGTTTTGTGTCCCAAATTCATTGGCAGTTTGGCGTTTTTAATTTCGGCGAAAGCACAAATTTTGGGATGGGTGGATGAGGGCTCGAACCGAGTGACCAAAGCTCGATGAGCCGCGAAATTGCGTCATTTGACGTGAATTTAAAAGTTTCAGGTTTATTTAACCTCGGATAGTCGCAAGTTCACGGTCTTTGGATTCCATAAACGGCCAAATTTCAGGCTGAATATCCAGAACGTTCGACGTTCCTGGTTACTCAATTTACTCCTGGTTTCAAGTTACTCAATTCCGTGAAATTGCAAGTCTTGGGCCTTTGATTTGGTCATCGCCGGCCCCGACAAAGCCCAAAGCCAAAGCCAAAATCTAAGAAAAGACCCACTTTGGGTATCAATATCGTCGAAATTGCCAGATTGGGGCATTTATTTTTCATGAAAGCGCAAGTTTGGCCTTTTTGTTCGGGGGGGGGGGGGCTTACCACGAGTGTCCAGAGCTCGAAAAATATCAGCGAATTTTAAAATTACCGAGTCCAATCAACAAATCAGCAATCCATATTATCTTACTATGGCAACTTATGTCCATGGTCTGGGCATAGAACCAAGGACCACGCATGACCGAGTCCAAAGTCAAACGAGTAGCCTAAAAATTGAAACATTTGGAGCTAGATATCCGCAAAATTGGAAGTTTCGGGGTCTTTTTCTTTTTGTGAACGCGGGTCTTGGGGTGATAGGCCGGCGAATATCAAAGTCAAAGCTCAATATCGGTGAAATTGCCAATTTCAGGTCTAGTTACTGCTGTAGGACATATGTTTGTGTATTTGTAGGCTCGAGAAGGCCGCAAAATATCTGCTGTAAAACCCACTTATATCACAAATTCTCCTATTTTCAGACGTGTAGTGGTCCTCGGGGATCGCTTTTAGACTCCTTATCTTAATTTAAGCCGCGAAATACCTCCAGAAACTGGCAATCAGCTATTTTTAGTGCATTTCATTAAAAAAAGGCACTATTGGTCTCACCCTGATGGTCTAACATATGAGTCTTTCCAATTTAAGCCGGTTACTTGACCCCAGAAAACACATCTCGCTTCTGTATCCAGACAAAAAGCTTCGATCTCGCGTAGAAAGAAACACACAATTGAGTTGTAAATAGAAAGTTAAGGGTCAGATCCATGTCCACCTAATCCTCCAGGATTGGGCCCAAAAGTCGAACTGCGGCTCTAAAACTAGACGTATAGAGTGCGAGTGAAGTGACAAAAACTAGCCACAGTTCTTGAGATTTACCTTCAATTGCCTTCAGGTGGAAATTAGTGGACTCGTGGGCAATCATCCAACCTGATTCCCCTCGATACATTCCTGTCCGAGTCGAATGCATTGTCGAGGCGAATATTATGCTTGTGGGCTTATAGTGGAATGCGAAAAACTACCGACCCTTTTGACTCTAGCTGGGTACGCCCAGGCTCAGGATAGCATTTATGGTTTGTGGACGGGGCTTTGTGAACCAGGAGGTGTCATTCGTTGGAGTCCCTTCATTGTTCCTTTTTATACAATTTTCTCAAATCTAAAACTGTCTATTCACTCACGAAATCAATTTTATTTCATTTTTTCTTTCAGAAAATCAATCAATTAATTGATTTTAAAACGAGACTACTCACCGGCGTTGGGTCGGGCAAAGGAATTTTAAGCAGTAGCAACCTTTCGGGCCTGTCGAACAGCAGTGGCAGCAGCAGCAGTAGCAGCGGTGGCGGCGGCAGTGGCAGCAGCAGCAGCAGCAGCGGTACAGGAAACGACGATAGCGGAGTGGGCGGTGGTCAAAGCTACGGCGATGACACCACGGCCTCCGTTGACAACGGGGGAGTCTACGGTGGCAACATTGGCGTTGGCGGTGATGTCGAAGCGTCGGCGGGTGTAGGTTTAGGAGTTGGAGGCGATCAAATTGCGGTAAGTTTGTGAACAAACACTTTTTTTTTCTTATTTGTTGTGTGCGTTAGATGATTGAATGGGTGAGGTGAGGGGGAGTCATTCCTAAGGCACATTTTTGTTTGTTTTTCTTCTTTCACTTTATATGATACTTCTAAGTAAAGCCTTTATAAATATGAGGAGTGAGGAGATTGCAGGTGAGTGAAGGTTTTTAGTATTACTGACCTGAATCAAGTCCTTTACCGGTTCTCCGTTAAGAAATCCGCCTTTCACACCCACTCGTCCAGCTTTTTTTTCGTTTTTTTTGCTTGGTATTACACAAATTAAGGGAGCGACTTGCATCTAACCCGTTTCTCCACCTCATTCCTCATATTTAAACCGTTCTTTGGTAAGAAATAAAATACCCCTCTCCCTTCACCCCTTTCCCAAATTTGTTTCGCATGCCTTGTGTGATGTTTCCTTCATGCAAATATATGGTTTTTTGTGTTTCTCTTCTTCTTCTTTTTCAGCCCTATTAGCGGTAAAAGGAGTTAGAAGCCAGGAAGAGGCAAATTCAATTTTGTTTTTATAATAATAATTAAAAAAAAAAAAAAATGAACTGAGCATCAAAAATTCATTCGCCACATAATCATCTCCACAGCCATTTTATTCGCCAATTTCTAAGACTGATAAAAGGAGGGAAATTAACGTTAAATTGTAGTAAATTGTCACAAACTTCTTGGTAATTTAAGATGGTTTTGTTTTATTATTTTGTAAATATTGTATAGGGACTCCAGAGTGTAATTAAATTGTGAATAAATTTGTTTTTTCAAATAGATTTATAGCGTTTTTTGTTGTACGTTACCTTTGCATGTTCCCTGTCCTCTTCTCCTGTCACCTCTTCTTGTGAAGCATGAGTATTTGTTGCATGTATTTTTTCCGTGTAATTTTCTGTGGTATCTTTCTTTATGGAAACATCGCCTGCCTTAGGGATAGCTCGCCCTCCTTAACCCGATAGCCTAACCATTGTCTAAAATCATTTTTTAAAAGAATAATCTCTTGTTTGCTCGATAATTTCTTAATTTAGAGTTAGTTTTTTCATCCGGTCATTAAATTCTTGTTCAAACCGTGCCGAAAAAGTACTTGTCCGTGGCTCCGATATTGACGTTTAGCTTGCACAGGACCTCATTCGTGGATCTCCGTCGAAGACGTTTACAACTGTGTTTTGCGTGCTGATATTTATGGTTGTAATTGTTATTTAGAGTGATGTGATTCTTAAAGACGCACTGGGTGAACAAGGAAAAATAAAGAGAGCAACAACTGCTTCACAGTCAAATATGGTGTTGATTGAGACGAGCATAGGCCGCATTTTTCCTGTAGGAAAGATAATTTAATTTGATATTTGTATGTTTTCTTAGGAGAAACTTCCAGTTCTGGACCCTGAAAAAATATCTCTCGATGTCCCCGGTGACATATTCGCTAAAGGATTTAACATCGTCAACAAGGGCGCTCCTCTCTTCGGCGACGTCATTCAGGTACCACAAATAAGTGCATAGAAATATTTACGTATTTCTGTTAAAACAATATAAATTTTATTAAAATCGTAGCGAACGGCCGGCCGGTTTGTGAACGTCGCCGCATCACTTAAACCCATTTTGGGCTCCTCACTCGGATTTCAAGTGGGCTCGCGAGGTACAAGGTCGTCGGCATCGACGACGTCAACCAACACTGCCGAAGATTCCGACGGTGAGCTGGCTGACTTTCAGTTTAGCGGCGAAAAGGTTGGCACCGTGGAGTCGAAAAGTGAGTTGCAGGCGGAGGTGGCGTCACCGAGTCAGTTCAGACGACGACACGACACGACAGTCACGGACGATAGCAAGTCGTCTAATGCTCCATATAGTGAGCAAAAAGTAAGCACGGTAGAGTCTAGAAGTGTTCAGGCAGCCGTGGTATCACTGAGACAACGTCGCGTCACTGCCATGGATGAATTCAGCGGCAAGCCGACTAATGTTCCACTCAGCGGTAGAAAGGTCAGTGCTGTAGAGTCTCAAAGTGAAGCAGCGGTGTTGCCACCAACGAGCCAATTTAGACGACGACGCCCCGGCTCTTCCTCACTTGCAATCGATCCCGAAACTTCGGCTACCTCTCTGACAAAACGACACGTCATTTCCACGTCCGACTATCAACCTGCAGTGTTTTACACTACTAACTACGACAACGGCCACTATAGTTACTACTATCAGCCTGTTCCTAACTCGGGACTGGAATATTCTGGTTCTTCGAGAAATTGGTAGCAATAAAAGCATCAAGCCCTTGCGCTCTCTCATTTTTATTTTATTTTATTTGTCATCGTGGTAATTATCTGAAGATTATATTGTGCTGTGAACTGAGTACATCCTTTTGCTCAAATACAAACTACAAAATGTAATTCTTGTGCGTAGTTACAACAAAGGTCTGTGTAATGTCCTCATTGGAGTCATATTACTGTCCGTTCTCTAATATCCATGTATAGAAACCAGTAATCACTGTTTAATCAATGTCTCAGGACGCAGTGTCAAAAGTATTTGTAATTTATTTTCGGTCATGGAGGGATGTTTTGTCGTCTTTCATCTCCTTTTTTAGTCGGTAGAATAATCAATAAGGTACATTTATTTATTAATTTTTTGTTGTTGTAGAAATAAAAGTTTCTCGAATTTCTATGCCCTTTCCAAAACTCTGTACTTGAATAGGTATCACTATCCACTGTACAAAGTCAGGCCCAATTAATTCAACTCTTATTGGGTCATTAACGCAGTCAGTATAACCCAAAAACGGTTATTTAGTTCACGAGACCGAGTACTCCCCCGAAAAAGCGGCCATTTCTCACCACAAATGACATAAAGCGGCCCATATAAGGCGTAGCCATCCGTGCACCCTTCTTTCACTGATCATTGTTAATGAATAATGACGATCCTATACAGACCGGCTATACACTCGGGAACCATCAATTTGCCGATTCAAACTGGCTGACTGGCACCAATAATGAACATTTTGGCATTGAAAAATAAAATAAATGTTGGAATTTCACCCGAATAGCAGATTTTCCACAGAAATATCGCCACTTATTTTGACAAAGTCACTTCACAGCGAAAAATCGCTCATTCAAAGCTGCAATAGAGAAAAAGCGTTCATTTACATTATAAAGCTGAGAAAGCGCCAACTCGGGGTGAAAATTGAGAAAACTCTTTTTCGCAGTCGTTGGAGGTAATTTCATGCCTAACGTATAAATTGAGGGAAATCGCATACAATTCTAAAAAATCAAAAATTGACACATTTTGGAGGCAACAATCTGCAAAATAGGAAGAATCCTTACTGATTATGCGTGATATTACAAGTATCAGATTCAAATATTTGTGAGTATACATATGTATTTCATTTCTTGGTGGGCGTGAACCCTCTAGTAGGCGACATCGCCCAACGCCTGATGACAAGTGACCACAAAATTGCAACATTTAGGAAGCATTAGGCATTATAGTCACAAAATTGGGAGTTTATTGTGACAATTGCAAAGTCTTACGCCATAATTTCAACGCAATCGCAACTTTATTCAGGGCCTTAGTAGGTGTAGGCCCAGGGCTGGCTCACCCCCGCCTGCGTCCTTATAGATTGAAGAACAGCCGACTAATTGCAAAATGTTGAGATAAATATTTGTGAGTTTGTAATAATTATTGGTCATAATATTAACGGATTTCCCAGTTGCCGACCCCTGGTCTAGCAGATCTAGATTCTGTGCCCTGAACATACCTGATAAGATCATGATTCCTACCCTTAAAATAGCTTATTCGGCCATTTGCGTGACAAGCGTGACCTCAGGCGTCCTGGAAAAGCTTAATACTGACTATATTCGAGCCCCAGAATAACAAAACTGATTATTCATGGTCTAGAAATGACCAAACTGACGGTAAACACCATGACAATGGCCAAACTGGCTATTCGAGCCCTAATGTTGGCAAAGCTGACTCTATGAGGGCTGTCCGGCTGTAAATGGTTAAACTGGCGATTCACGCTTGGAAAAGGCCTACACAGATTATTTCTTTCCTGAAACTGACAAAACCGACCATTATTGCGCATCAAAAATCACCAAATTGAGCATTCACGCCTTGAAAATGTATTAATTGACGATTCGTGACCTCAAAAAGCAGAACTGGCAAATCACGCTCTAAAAGTGGACAGGCTGTTCATTCGCGTCCTTTATAAAGAGGATACAGAATAACGATTAATGCCAACAAAATGGCTACTATGTATAAGGATCGCTTGACTGGCTAATATATAACGCCCCGAAAATTGCTAACTGACCATTCGCGCCTTGACTTGACCATTAGCGCCCTGGAAATGGTAGAACTGCCGATTCCCACCTTGAAAATAGCTAAACTGATTACTTGTGCACTAAAAATAGCCAAACGGCAATTCCTCTCCCCCTCCCGCTGTAAAACAGTCAAAAATGGCTGTATTAAGAGCCATAAAAATGGATTAACTGACAATGTGCGGCCTGAAAATGCCTGACTATAGCTGAGATTCCTGTTTCTTGATCCAAAAATAACAAAACCGACTATTCATTTCAGCCAAAAGTGGCTGAACTGACCGTTCTCGCCTTTGCCTTGACGTATTATACGCCTCATAAATGGCAAAAATGACTCTGTATGAGCCCAAAAAATAGCCAAACTGTGTGTTCAAGCCACAAAATCGGCAAACTTAACGTCATTTGACCTAGAAAAAAGCTAAACTGACAATTTGTGCCCTGAAAACTGCGTAACGACGATTCTTGACCCGAAAATGGTCAAATTGACCATTTTGCACCTGGAAAAATGGTAAAATTGGCAATTCCCGCTTTACAAAACGGCAAAAATTACCGTTCGAAACCTATAATGACAAAACATTAAATTGTCACGATGACATCAAAATGACTGTTCTGGCTATTCACGTCCTGAAAATGACTCCATATTATGTGGTCTATAAATACTAATTCAAACTGTTGACTCGTGATTTTTAAAAGGCCTATACAGATAATTCGCGCCCTGAAAAAAGCAAAACCAACAATTCGCGCGTCCAAAATCGCCAAACAATGCCTTCACGCTGTTATACTCGTACTGCCAATTCACGCTTTATAGCTCTCAAAATAGCCAAACTGATAATTTGCGCCCTGCAGAGGCTGCAGATAGCGTTAGTGGAGATTCACGCCTTCAAAATGGCTATCTGCACACACACACTCACACAATGCTCAGGCTACTCGCGCCCAGTTGTCATTTCCTCAATTTTAGACGCAAATCAGCGCTTCAATTTTAGCCCTCGAATTGGTGCATTTTTCACATTCTAACCGCCAGTGCCAGCTTTAAGGGGGGGGGCGAGCCGGGCGAAAGCCCGGAGGCGCCGGGTCCTGAGGGGCGCATGATGAAAGGCGAGCGAAAAAAAAAAAAAAAAGAAAAAAAATGCCCTAAGAAACTCATTTGATATGAATATTTCACAAGGATAAAAATCTAAATAAATTAGTTGAAAATGAGCGTTGGCATTGTCCTTGATCTTTCTGGAGACGATTTCGCAGCAAACACAGAGAAAATACACTGATCTCCGTTACCCTTAGGCTGGTAAAACTGAAAAAGCGCCCTACTTGTGCTGTTCTTGAGGCAGGTACGTGGCTAAAATGTTGACAAGTGCTTATATTCGTGGCCAAAATGGTTAAAAAGTGCTGATTCGAGGTTTCTAGATGTAAATTCCAGAACCAAAATTGAGAAAGACGCTAATTCGGGGCTAACATTGATAAAAATGGCTAATAATTCACGGATGAAGTGAAGAAAAATCATTTATTAACGGATAGAGTTTTTTAAAAAAGCGCCAAATCACGGCTAAATTGGGGGAAATAGCCAATTCTCAATGCTGAGAAAAAGTAGTAATTCACGGCTCAGATTACAAAAACGCCAGTTTGTGGATAAAATGGAGAAAAATCGATAATTGACACTAAAGTGTTGAAAAAACGCGAGTTCTCCGATAGAATTTTGAGAAGACCGATTCGCTTCCTCGTAAGCTCAAGTGAAAAAACGGCTAATTTGGCTAAAAGTGAAAAAAAAAATGAGCCGCTTAAATGAATAAAAGACGCTAATTCACGGATAAAATTGGTGAAAAGTGCTCAATACAGCGGCTAAAATCAGGAAAAACATGAATTCACGACAGAAATTGAGAAAAGTCGCTAATTCGCGGCTAAAATGGAGAAAAAGCGCTAATTTGTGAATAAAGTTCTGGCAAACCGCTGGTTGCAGTGAACATTGAGAAAATTATAATTCAAAGTAGAAATGAAGGAAAATCTGCTAAAAAAAAATACGGGAAAAAATGTAATTTGTGGCTAAAATAATGAAAAATTGCTAATTGGAGTGATTAATTTGAGGGGAGGGTGGCTGCTGCAAGACTCGCCCGGGGGCGCAAAATGTCTAAGGCCGGCACTGCTAACCGCGGAATAAGCGTTCTTTTGCTTTGTTTTCCCCAATTTAATTGGTGGTGATTTTAGTTACGTCGGTTTTCCTCATTTGAGCCGCTAATTAGTTTTTTTCCTAATTTCCACGGATCACTGATTTACATCAATTTTAGCCGCGAAGTAGCGATTTTACACCGTGACACCTGATTCATCTCTCATTAGCCTTTTTTCTCATTTCACGTCCCAAAGTCTCGAATTAGCTTTTTTTTTTTTTCTGGTCTGAAAGATTCATCGGTAAACCCGGAATTAGTGTTTTTTTACTGCAATTAATGAGCCTTCTCAATTGTAGCCCCCTAAAGACCTATAAGGGGTGGAGATCGGCTTATTGGCTCCTGTTATAGAGTGATCGCTGGTGCACGAATGAACCGGCAGTTTATAAGCGTGAAAGTAAGAGTTTTGGGAATTTCGCAATGTCCTCGCCTTTTCTGGAGCCAACGTCAGACCCAGGGGCGGCTCTATAACCCAAGCCCTGACCGAGCACCTCCCTGGATCCTCTTCTTGCCGCGGCGTTGTGGATTTTCTCTTTTTTCTGGAAAACTGTTTTTTTTTTTTTTTTTTTTTTCGCCCTCAGAGCCAGACGTTTTTAACTGGAAGTCCGTGTAGAAGGTCCGGAGAGATACCCGAGGGGTTAATTGTAACGTCAGTCCTCAAGTCCAAGGAAGAGCCTCGACGCGCAAGGATCTCACTGAGCGGATTTGATAAAATCGGCCGACCGAAACCAACTATACATCCTACATCGCAAAATTATCGTGTTTGGCCGATTTAAGGGATGCTGACACCATTTTGGGTTAGTTTTGGCTCGACGTGGTTCGTATTTCGAATTTTACTATTCACCGAGGAGCTCAGGAAAAAACGTTGAACAGAATGTCTTAAAATCGTCCACTGTACCATTTTTCTGGTACAAACAAAGTCAATTTTCGAAAAAACCCTTAAAATATATAAATTTTCAATTTTTTTTTCATCTTCAAATTCCACAGTTTTTCATCAAATATGAATGTAGAGTGAAGTGGCGAGTTTGAGGGAGGATTCGGTGGTATGACGTGATTACCGCGCAACTGCGGGATCCACATCTTCTTGGTGATCTATCTCGTCGACCACCATAGCCACTAAAAAAAACAACAAAAAAAAAAACATGTGTCCCCTTAGCCATTTTTAAAAAGTAAACTTTTGATTCGATTCCTTCCAAAAAATGACCAACCCAAGTTCATCGGACAAAGAACGCGACCGCGCAGCCAGAACTGGCGGCAAACTCGAGGATGAAATACGAAAAATCATCGACACTTTGGACGACGAAGCGAATAAAATGGCGAGAAAAACGGATGCTGAGGACACTGGACCTGAGAAATTATCGCTGAAACCAGTCAAAAGTGACATCTTAATAACGGAAATACGCAACAAAAAGGACAGATACTATTCTCGGACGACTCTAATGAGTGAAAGTGAAGAAACAACGTCCATCACTCAAAGGTCTGGAGAAAATGGAAGCGAAACGCAAATTATTTCGAGTCGCGTTGAAAAAAGTAGCGCAAATAGGATGTGCGAGTAGCAATCGCTATTTTTTTTTTTTTTTTTTTTTTTTTAAAGGCCTAGCAGAGCACACATCGTCGTCAGGCCCTCCGCCCATTTCTACTGAGGCGTCCAACAGCGATGAGCAGCAAATTAAAAACAAAAGAAAGCGAGCTTCATCACATATTTGTACGCATACTACCAAGGGTTATCGACAGGATGGCGATAAATCAGTTTCGGAGATAAAATCGCCGAAAAAAAAGCGGCTGGAGTTTACAAAGTTTGTACTTTATTATTATTATTGTTATTTTTATATTACGTTGACTTCACGGTTTTATAATAAAGCGTTAAAAGTTCATGCAGCCGTTCGTATGATACGGGCACCGAGCAGCCGACTTGGACGGAGCCAAGTCGTATAATACCACCGGCGCCACCTTGTTCCTGCCTCCACGGTCGTATTAACATGTCAGGGGCACCGAATAGGTATCAGCATCGGGTTCACTATGAGGATTCTCGACAGCAGGGAATTGGGCAACAAGAAATGTTTGAACGTATTGACAGGTTTGTTTGTCCCTTTTGTGAAACTCGCACAGTTTGATATTTTCTACGTCCATAGGTACGATAAAAACCACATCTCGCTGACTTCAAAGTCCGAGAAGACGGACAGAAGTAATGGGTGACGTTGAGACAACTGGTTTGGGAGTAAAAAAAAAAAAAATGTTTACATTGCAGAAAGTTGGTACAGCATTTTGTTTGACAGTCGAAGCAAAAATAAATACAGCAGCGAAGATTCAGGCTTCACCGTTCCTCAACTCTACAAAGCGAAAATGGGACACGGAGACAGACCGGGAGTAAGACTTTTGACCTCGACAATGTCATAAAAAATTGTCCCCTCTTTAGTGACTTTGTTAGACGTTCACTTTCAAAGCCATCCCGGCCGATAGTAGCTCGAGAATTCAACAACAACCACAGAGATTACCATCCCAGCGGTGGGGCGACTATCCGCCTCCACCACCAGAACACTGTCATTACGACCACCGTGACAATCATTATCCTCGCGACGAAAATCAACCGATGCAACCAAACAGAAGCTGTTCCCACCATGTGTCAGAACATCCGAGTCAATCGTATCACCCTAACGATTATTGCGAGCAGAACGGACAACACGATCGGGAGAATTTGAAGCAGCCGTTGATCAACAATGATAATGATGCCATCATTGGTGCTGGTGGCGGCGGCAAAGGGAAACCTCATACCACGCTAACAAAAGGTTAAGATTTGATTTGTGGATAAATCGTACCATTATACGGTGAATGCGTAGCTTTCTTCAGTGGCCTTGGAGGTGGATACGTTTCAAGCAATGCGATTCCCGAGAAAGTCGACATTTACTGTTTCGATCAACTCAACACAGGGTAAATTTTTGTTTTATTCTTTATATCGAAACTAACAGAGTGGGGGGGGGGGATTCTCAGGTTTTTCCGAACGTCTGACCACCCACCCCCTATTTATTCGGACATAGCCATTCAGAGGACCGAGACTCACGCTGCACGTTTCTGGGCGGAGATTTTCGGGTTCATTCACATATTTTTAGCTTGCGCCATTGCTTTCATTTTACAATCATTCAAGTAATTAATTTATTTAACGGACGTGTACGGAAGGCACCAAATATGAACCCATTCACCGAATCACCGAACGCCGAATCACTTTTCTTCTAGATTCATCCTGCAAGCAATCGTACGACCCCTGCTAATTGGAATAGTTCAAATATTCGCCGACTATTTCTTCAAGCCCCTCCTGACACTCATCTATAACGGTCTGACACAGCCCGTGTCCGTCTTTCTCTACAACGTTCTCTCGTCCCTTCGCGACGTTCTTCAGCCCGTCGCCAAAACCTTGGGCTATTTTATCGAGCACGTTACGTCCGTCCTTCGCTCCGTTCGCCTGATCGAAGTAAAACAGTCGTCCAATATATCGCCTCAGGTTGTAAAACCGGTTTAAAGAATTTAATTTAGGTAGGCTACGATGATAGGGTGGAAATAAAGTGTTTTAAAACTAAAACTAAATCTTTGTTGTTTTTTTCTTTGTTTAAAAAAGATCTTAACATTTATTTCATTGTGTTTTCTCTTCCACTTTTCTTAGATTTCCATTCCTTTTTAAAGAGGCAAACAAAATAAAAAATAATAGTAATTAACAAAAAAGCAGAAATAAAATGTTAACTATTTGTTTTACGTTTTTGGTTTTTAAGTGACTTCATTTTTCCAAATCGCTTCACAACTCAGCATTATAATAACGCTACATTTCTCGTATGTGTACCAAGCAACATTTACATTTTTTTTTATATAATAAGTTTACAGCAAAGTTCGACTTTGCCAGAAAAGCGTACTTTCTTCATCAAAAAACTTCTTAAAAATACGTTTGGAAGTACAGGTGGGTTTTGGTGATTCTTAAAAAATAAAAAATATTTTGGTTTCATTAAAAAGGATAAAATTATAACGAACAGCTTCTTACTGGCTAGTTATTTACATTCATAAATCGAGATGAAAAAAAACTAGATCACACTAGTCTTTTAAAAATGTATTACTTAAAAAAATAAAAACAAGATGAGGATGAACATCTTTTAATAATGCAGGGAGGTGGTTGGGTAGGGGGCAGGTAGTTGGGGCCAACTATCACAAAATATACACCATAACAACGCTGTACAGAGAGGTAACTGGCGGGATTTTGGGATTGACGGGGGGTGGGGGAGCGTATATACAAAAAAACGGTGGGGAGGGGAAACAGTTTTTTTTTCTGTTTAGGATTCCTCGATAAAAGCGAACTGCTATCAGCTCGAGGGTGCTTTGAGCGACGTCTGCTGTTGGGACATGTTGTTATTGAGATCACCTGAGCCTATACTTCTGACCGACGGTTGAGGCAGTGACGGTGACTATAATGAGTAGGGGGGGGGGGGAACAAAAAGAAAAATTAGAGGTTTGATGAAATGACCGTGAGTGACAGTAACAGTGTACTTACAGGTATTTGACCGTTGGCCTGTCGTTTCAATTGAGCCAACTGATTGGGGTTGTACGCCATATTGGCGAAGACGAGCCGCTCTTCGTAGTCGTACTCGCAAAGGATTTTGTTATCGCAGAGATAAAAACGATCTCCAACGCAGAATCTATTGGAAAAAAAAGGAAGAAAATTCATCACGTTAGTGCTAAAAAAGAAAGTTCATCACGTTAGTAATAATTGGCGACGTAACAGGACAGGGTGCTAAGATCAGCACTTAATGAAATAGTGAAAAAGAAGAAATTGTTTTGGTAGTGAAAGAGCAACCTTACCCAAAGGCATGGGAGTAACGAGCCTTGACAGGAGGGGGCAGGTCTTGATCCAGAGTTTGGCTCATGATGGGGGGGGGGGGCAAATAAAGCCTCCCTCACAAGTTTGTTCTGGGATACTTTAGCTGAAGAATCAGTTTCACCGACTAAAAAAGCACTTCTGGTCAGTTCAGTGACGCCGAAACGGATTCAACAAGGTGTAGCAGAAGCAGAACTCTTAAAAAGAACCGTCCCACACCTCCCATCCCACTACACCGCATGGCCATCCGCCAGCTAGCTATAAAAGTATGACTGTAGAAGTACGGGAGAATGGAACAGGAGTATGGAGAAAACGCCTATTTGCGGCTGAAAAAAGAAAAATCTCTATAGTGGCTCAGATTAGGGAAAAACGCTAATTCGTGGCTAAAATAAAGAAAAATCAACTAAAAAAAAAGGCTAATTCACGGTGAAAATGAGGAAAACCGCAATTTCGCGGCTAAAATTAAGAAAAGCATTTATTCCCAGCAAAAATTTCCGAAATTTTTAATTCGCGGCTAAAATCAAGGAAAAGAGCTAATCGGCGACTAGAACCGAGAAAGACGACAATTCATAGCTAAAATTGAGAAAAACGCTTATTAGTGGATGCATTTAAAAAACGCTAATTCGCTAATAAACGCTAAGAAACAGCTAAAAAAGACAAAAATCACAAATTCACGGCTAAAACTAAGGAACACACCAACTCGCGGCTAAAATTGACCAAAACGCCAATTCGTGACTAAAATTGAGAAAAATCGCTGATTCGTAGTTATATAATAGAGAAAAAGCAGCGAGGCCTAAATTGAGAAGGCACAAAGTGTGCTTAATTCTAGGGGCAAGTATGGGGCAAACATTTTGAAAAAATGCGCCAATATTCGCGGCTAAAATAGCGGAAAAGCGCTAATTCGTGGTTAAAGCTAGGCGACAAAATCACGAATTCGCGGCTAAAAATTGATAAAATGCTAAATCACAGGCGGAGAACAAAGTGCTAATACTAGGCTATAAAATTGAGAAAAAGCAGCGATGAGTCGCTCAGCAGGCACGTCGTGGCTAAAATTGAGGAAAAGCGCTAATTCACGATTAAAGTAGAGGAAATGAGAAAATTCGTGGTTAAAATTGAGTAGGTATAGAATTGAGAAATAGTTCGCGGCTCCAACTGAGAAAACTCACTATATTTCCCGGCGAAAATTGAGACAAGCGGTCATTTGCAGCTGTAACAGAGTAAACCCGTAGTTCGCGGCTAAAGTGGACAAAAGGTACTCATTTTCGTATTAAAATGGTGAAACACGCCAACAGGCAAAACCGCCGTTTCACATTAACATGAAAAAATTATAAATTTCCAATCCGCGACAAAAATCGGGGAAAACGGTAATTGTACGTTGGTAAAAACTGCGCTGCGATACACCAGTAGTTCCCAGCTAACATTAATAAGTCGCCAACTCGCGATTCTTACTCGTGAAATCGTGTCTAAAATTTACATTTTCACCTCTCCCCCTCAATCACGAACCACCCACCCCTAAGAGAGGGGTAGCGGCTGCTACACCTTGGATGTAGTGTCGGCGCTACCGCTTCTGGTGGATAATCAGGCGAGGGTTCAAGGGCCACACAGGCCACAGGAGCCACGAGGGGCATTTTGCGGAAGACAAACCTTCGAGTAATCTTCCCCGAGTAATTCCGCGCCTCTGTATTCTGACCAATTGACGTAACTTACAAAAGGTGCTGATTCCAGGTCTCTGGACAAAATTTCACGGTTAAAATAATGAAAAAAAAGTGTTAAAATCTGGAGAAGATTACGCGCACAAAATTCTGAAAAATTGCTAATTAGCTGTTTCTGAAGGCATTTTGCAGCCTCTTTGAGCCCTCAAGAAAAGGCCCCGTAATTTTAAAATTAACTGTGCTGCGAAAATCCTAGAGCAGGAAATTCAAAATTTCGCTGATATTCTCTTTGTATTGAGAACGAAAAAAATTTCCGGAAATTTGCAATTCACGTTTCACGGACAATTCTTGCCTTAAATGCTGCAATTTCCCGGTTGTTCGTCTGGCTTGGGGTGCTGTCGGGCCGACAAGCCCGTGGGCTCCAACCCCTTAAAAAAAGCGCTCCCATTTATTCGCGGAAATTAATAGCCCAAACTTGAGATTTTGTGGAAAAATTCACATCCGAAACCAAGCGTTGCCAGCTAAACATTTTCTTTTTCCGTTAAGGCAAGCCAACGATTTCGTCAGAAATCCGCCAAAATGTATTCCATCAAGTAAAAAAAGACGTCGAATAAGAATAATAATCAGTAGCGTGCTTTTCGTGTAGTATAAGTAGAGATTTCGTGAATTTAGGAAATTAAATTCCAATAAAAACAACAACAAAAGCGCTCATTCCAGTCAAATTTGGCAAATATGTATATGCAAACTCAAGGGTTTTGGTAGCCCGTTTACTGCTGAAATTTATAAAAACCGCTAACGTTCATGCGGCAATTTCGCTGCTGAAGTTGAAAAAAAAATGTAATAAATGACCAAAAATCGCTGATTCGCAAAACACTATCGGATCAAAACACACAAATAATAAGAAAACCGCAACTCGTGGTTTGTGGAGGCGGCTTACCCGAGCCTAAAGATGAGAAAATGCAATAATTTATTACAAAAATTCAATAAATCGCTGCTAAAGTTGGGGAAAAGCGCTAATTCACTTGTATTATAACCGTGATAAAGCACTGATGCACGACTAAAATTGAGAAAAAGCTCTCATTTTTAGCTAGTTTTTAGAAAAAAAGGCTTAAATTGAGAAAACGCTGCAATTCGCAGCTGCAAGTCCACGGCTAAAATTTCACGATTGGGTTACACGGTGCAATAAAGTCCAGCCAAGATTAAGAAAAGGCGCTGAATATTTTATGGAAGCCTTATCACGGCTAAAATTTTAGGGTAGAATTAAAAAAAAACACTCCTTTGTGGCTCAAAATGAGGAAAACCTCCAATTCACGGCTAAATTAAGAAATAGCACCCATTAACAGGTAAAATTGAGAAAAGTTGCTCATTTGCGCCTAAAATAGAGAAAAAAACGCACATTCGCGGTTAAAACTGAGGTAAAGTTCTCGTTCGCGGCTATAACGCACGTGGATCCACGATGCGAAAACATCTAATCAAAAATTAAGAAAAGCCGCCTTTTCACAGCTATAATTGAGTAAAAGGGCTCGTTCATGGTGGAATTGTGGAAAAATCACTCTAAATATGAGGAAAAACGTGGAGGAACTTCTTTTCGCCCCCCTGCCCCCACCACACCGCCTTATGAGAAAAACTCTGGATCCGCATCTGGTAGTTTATAGGTGTTAGGTGCGGGAATGAAAACTGTTAGTTTATCGTTCATAGGGCGCGGAAAGTCCAACCATCATTTTAGGGTCGCGAGGGGGGCGGGAAGTTGGGGCCTTTTTTTTGGCTCAAATCTTGGACACGTTTAGTCATTTTCAATAGGCGAATCGTAAGTTGCGCCATCTGTGGGGCGCAAATAGTCGTGTTTGACCATGTTTGGTGTTTGCCAGTTTGCCATTTTAAGGATTGTCAGTTTGCCATTTTATTATTGCAATGCGAATAGCCCGTTTGGATTTTTAATGATGCAAAAATAATACGTTTTGCCATTTCCAAGGTGAAAGTAATCCGTCAAGCCATTTCTGGGGTCAACTAGCCAAGCCACTAGCGTAAACCATTTTTAGGGCGGAACTTGTCTTTTTAGCCAAATCCAATGCTCGAATATCCGTTTTGCCCTTTCTCAAGCGTTAACTGAGATTTTTAAGGATTTATTAGCCAGTTTGGATATTTTTTGGGCACGAACCGTCAGTTTAGAGATTTTTTGAGGCGTGAATGGCCAGTTTTTCCATGTTCGGGTCCCGATTGAACATCTTATTGCTATGTTCAGCGTACGTATCGTCAGTTAAAGAATTTTGAAGGCATGTGAATCGTAAGTTTAGTATTGCTCATTGTTGTGAAGGATGGAGTTATTTTAGCTTCACATATTTGAAGTAATTTTTCCTCAAATTACCTATTCCAGTATGAGAAACTGGGCATTTTAGCCGTCAAGGGAGAAAAATGTCAGCTCCAGGAATCACGAGGCTAATTCTCAACTTCAACCGTGAATTACCGCTTTGTCTCAATTTCAGCAATGAATGGAAAGTTTCTCGCAATTTAAGCTTGTAATGAGCGTTTTTCTTAATTTTCATAGTGATGGGGAGGCGCGTTTTCCTCAATTTTAGCCGTGAATGGAATTCATTAAAAATGGCCATTTCTTCTTTGGAAAGTCAGTTTTTCGGGCTAAATTCCAATGTTGATTTTGTTTTTCGGGCTCTAACTGTTTATTTTAATGGGGGGGGGGGAGGTATCGCCAGATCTGTGAGTTAAGTTACCTCAGTTATTTATACCTGCCCAATGGGAAGGGCACCTCACTAACAATTTTCACCCTTGGGGGCGTCGTACTTAAAGCGGGGCCTATCCTGGTGGAACAATATTGTACAGACCGTCGGCGTAAATCGCCGGTTATTTTGGCCTAATAACGAAATTCTGGGACTAAGCACAGCTGGTCGCGCAAGTTCCCATGCATCGGTTGGCGGGAGGGGGCGTTGCTCATTAAGGAGGAATGGAGGATTTTGACGAGTTGGTGGCTATAGAGTCTGCGGATTTCACACCTGTAAACCATATCTTCGCATATTTTGCACGTAAGAAATCAATTTGACGGGTTTGATCCTATACCAAATTGGCTCACAGAACCCAAGTTCATGGGTTTTAATCTTTTACTCCCTCAAGAAGCCAATTTCACAGGATTGGATCCCCCCCCCCCCAAAAATCTAGTTTCGTGGGTTTCATCCATTCAAAATTCAATTTCACAGGGTTGACCCTTCCAAAAAATAAAAAATAAATACCACTGGTCAGACACTTTCAACGTCTAAATTTCACTTATTTGGCACTCACAAAGGTCAATTTCGTGGTTTTCATTACAGTTGAATAACCAAATTTCGCCTTTGGCGTCTTGAAAAAAGCTAACTGGGCGGTTTAGCTGTTTCTAAAAGCAAATTTTGCTTCATATCTGTGATGAAGGATACCTACTGACTGGAAAATTGTGACGACAAACTCAAGCCATCCCCCGCCCAGCCCCGCCACCTGTGCTATGAAAGAAGCGAGGGTGTATCAGGCCACTTTCTTGTTTTGCCAATTGAATTGAGCACTTGAATGTTTTTTTTTTTCTGAAATCAAAATACGACATACACACACACAAAAGTGTTTGATATGTGAGTGTGTGTTTTCTTTGGGGCCGCATGGGATCCAAAAGAGAAAAGGCATCGGGAAAGAAATAGGGAAAAGAGAGCATGCTTGAAGTTCTCCATTGGGGGTGCGTTGAACAGAGAAGTGGATGCGTAGGACGTGGAAAGTTCGAGGGGCTGATGTGAGGGTAGGGTCCATGTAATACAAGGGAAATATCGGGTGGCGAACTGCCCCTGTTTTCAATTCGGAAGGGACACTCGTACTCTCTTTCATCCTACCCCCACATCACCCTTCATCTTCCGCTTGTTTGGAAAAGATGCTCTCTTTTCTTTCTGACAAGTATTCGATCGGGCGAATGTGAGGGTGTGGGAGTGGGAAAATAGTGTAAAAAAAAGAGAAGGAAATGGAAAAAGAGTGGGTGGTTTGACTTGGAGGGAATGCAAACCAGGACATACTGGATGAGTGAATGGTAAGAGGGGTAGTGAGGGGTAGAGAGGGGTAGAAGTCAGAAAAGAAGGACCCTGCATGTATATTTCAGTCTGAAGGAGATTGTTTCTCTCCGAATAAGAATATCTGAGGACTGACAAAAGTGATATTAAACATGACCGGAGCCTAGGGTTTTACCGTTCTCCGGGGAAATCACGGGGGACACTTCGTTCTACTTCCTTCCTTCTCTTCTTCGAGCGTGACAGGGGGGGGGGGGCAGTGTGAGGCCCGCGAAAACTCAACAATCTGCTGGTGCTTTTTGCTGTCCGGTTATCCTCATTATGTAGACGCGAGACCCTTTCCTCCCTCAGAACCCACCCCCCGGGTCGTTTCAAAAGTCCCTCGATGGTAAGATTGGACGAATCTTAATATATCCCTCTTCTCGAAACTGAGTTCCTTTATTCAGAGAAGCAATCAACCATTCTGACAGCTTGGCCTTTTCCTCAGAGACGCATATCTTTCTCGCAAGGATTATATTTTCCTCCCAGGGTTCCCACCACCGCTCCCTATTCAGGTCACTTATCTACATGTAATTTAAAAATAGATTATGCATTACATTTTTAATCCACTCCGAGGAGAAGGGATGCATTTGAATTTCAAGGGAAAACAAATTTCAAAATGAGTCATCTTATGAGGAATATTACTCAGAAAAGGACACCCCGCACTCCTCTGCCCATCGTATTACTAAACAACATTTAAAAGCCGAATTAAATTGCCAAAATAGTTTTAACTTTATTTTAATTAGAACGCAACGCTTCCCTTTTATTCTTCGAGAAAGTCTCGAGGACCTCTTAATTTGTTTTCCAGGAATTTAAATGGGTGGAAAACATCAAGACAAGGGCCTCTCCATTTATGTGAGCGGTGTGCGGGTGGTGGGGGCCGGAGTTTCGCTCCCGCTCAGATTAAACCCCGTCAACCCCCACCTTATACTGAGGTTTATTACAGTTTGAGACGAAATACTCCCCCTTCACCTTTTCTCACCAACCATAGAGCCTCCTCAATCTTGATGGGTAACATAACTTGGGCTCGTATAAAATATTTATGGGCTCAGGAGGATATTAGGTTGATTTTTTTTTTAATTCATGTTTTCCCCTCAGGAAATAAAAAAAGTATTTGCTCATTCGGTGGAAATGTCGCCGAAGTGTCCTGGACAAAAAAAAAAAACTCAACATTGGAGCGATACACCACGAGCCACCAGCTAACATCCGAGGATTCCTTTTTCTTGGGCCCTCAATTTAATTCGACTCCTCTTCTTACTTAAAGCATTGAAAAAACTTCACGTTTGGCACAGAAATGTCATTACTGTGTTTCAAAACTTTATACAATCAATTTGGTTCATTGTATCCAATCCGCCCGTGTATTTGACCATTTCCCCCGTATATACGTCCCCCGCATCAACTGTTACATTCTGTTCCATTTCCCAATTTAGGAGAGTATTTTCTCCCTTCAAATTAGATTTGTCACTGTCGAACGGTTTATCCCCGGTCTCCACCATGAGAACAAGACGAGTTCGCTCGTATCAAATCACTAAAAGTACTAATGGAACGAGAAAGAGTTTTTGTCAAGATTAAAACGTCCTCCCACTCATTCACTTGCCCTCTCACACTCACTCACACTCTCTCTCTCTCTCTCTTCTGTCCATCAGGGGATCAGAGGTAGTTCCAGAATTGGAAAAGTGAGGCCCGCAATAGGTACCTCCCCTGCCTATCACCCCCCCCCCCCATTCTCACCTGTTGTACAACGTGGTGAACACCGTCACACACAACTTTTGGCATGAAGCTGTCAAATTCATTCGCTGAATGTGGAGGGAGGTGGCGCATTTTAAAAGTCAGAAAACGATAATTCGCGGTTTCTGGAGCAACTTCGGCTCCTACAGAGAAAATGCACTAATTCATGTCTAAAAGTGAAACAAAAATCGCTAATTCGAGGCAGAAATTGAGAAAAAGCACTAATTTGCTGTCCACGGGTGAACTCCTCGGCTAAAATGAAGAAATATCGCTAATTCATGCCCAAAATTTGGCAAAAGCACTCAGTAGCACCGACACTCAAATTCAAGGTGTAGCGGCCGCTACACCACTTTAGTGGGCGGGTGGTCGTGATCGGGGAGGTGATAAATAACATGGAAGTATAAAAAGAAGAAAGAAACGGTTGTCAAAACAAAAGAAGGAAGGGAGGATTGGTTCTCATCCCAGGTCAGAAAAGCATAGTTCAGTCAGAGAACTATCAATTTCAGCCCGAGCAAAAAGTCAAGTACATCGTAACCAGAGTTTCAGTTAAATACCGCTAAAAATGGCAGAATTGATCTTATTTGGGCCGCGAAGCCAGAAATCTGTTAGGAAACTGAATTTGCTCACTTCAGCAGAAATGGTGATTGGCGATATTGCCTCTAAAATTTACTTCTCGGCCAGGAATCTGGAAATTTCGCATTAGAATCATAGGTATATCGGCCCTACGAGTAGTATTTCAACCCAGACGCTGAAATTAAAACATAAATCTTCCTGTTTCGTTAAAATTAAGCACAAAAACTAGCATTTTCACTGAAATTAAGTCCCGAAACAAGCATTTTCACAGAAACTAAGACCCTAAAATCGCATCGCCGCGAATGTTTGGCCATGGAACTTCCAATTTTCTGGGTATTTGTCATGCGCTCTGGCCTCTGTTAGGGCCGGCTAGTCTGTTACCCCAAAACGTGCAATTTCACTTGAATTAACGCAAGAATCTTTCAATTTCGCGTATTTTAGCTAGAAAACTTGTAATTGAGCTTAAGTTAGAACCTGAATCTGCAAACTCACAAAAATTTATCACTGAATAGTGCAATTTACACGGCTATTCGTCAGGACATGGACGAAATTTTAAGTTTCGAGTCAAGACATCCGCGAAATTACAAGTTTCAGATGTAAATATTCAGGATTATATTTCCGATATTTATTTACGCGAAATAAAAGGATCATGGCATTTTTTTACTAGGGATTGTGGAACACTGTGGTCTCCAGCCGGCAACGACAGCGCGCCTTGGCGAACAGCTGCAAAACGGAACATTTTGGAGGTAAATATAAGCGACATTAAGAGTTTCCGTGGCTGGAACTCACATTATTGATTTTACGTATTAATTTCAGCGAAATCGCACGTTCCAGGACTTTTTTTTTTTTTTTTAGTGGCCGTGCAGCAGCTGGGCAGAGTCCAGCCCCTACAGCGCCCAAGGCCGTGCAAGTATCGCTCTTGTCAAAGAAATGTGCGAAATTGAAAGTTTCGGGTCCATTCCCAAAATTGAGAATTTTTAGTGTCTGAAGTTTCATGAAATTGCGAGTTTGGAGTTTCGAGTTTTTTAAAAATTATTTATTGATTGTGAGACCTGTGCTAACTGGTCATGACAGCACCCAAAGTTTGACAAGTAGCCGCAAAATTTAACATTTCGGAGGCAAATATCCGCGAAATTGCAAGTTCAGGGCTTTAGTTTGACCAAAATTGCGAGTTTTGGGACCTTTTTTATGGCAGTGGAAGCCAGGATGAACGGCGCAAAGTAATACCCAGGAAATTGGAAGTTCTGCGGCAGTACGACTCTCGGCCTTGATTCCAAAAAATGCATGTCTTGTGCGGTCTTGATTTCAACAAAAATTGCAAGTTTCGGATTTTCCGCGAAACCACAAGTTTTGAAAGTTTTGAGGCCTTATGTGGTGGCGGGGGGGTGCACCACCCAGAGCTTGATGATGGATGATTAAGATTATCAACACAGTTTAGTTGGCGACGGCGGCGGTGGGGTATAATCAATTTTATGGCTGTCGGGCTGTTTGTAGGATCTATAAGGCCGCGGAATTCAAGGAGAAATGTTGTTTTTGATGAGTCAACCCTGCTAAAAGCTGCTGATTTTCGGCTTTGAAACGTGCCAACTCCTAAAAATTACCTTTCTGAAGGTGTCGAACGAACCAAATTGGTAGATTGGCTTGAACTCTGCGAAATTGATGATGGTGGGGAAGGGGAGCTACTCACCCCTGCCCACTACATTAGTTTCGAATGGACAACCCTACGAAATTATGTTTTTGAAAGGAGTCAGACCCGTGAATTTCACCTCAGAATGAGCCCACGCGACAAAAATTGCTTCTTGAACTGGCCAACAGCGTTAAATTATGTTTTTGTACTAGCGAAAGCCACAAACATTAGCGTTTCTGACCGTGGTTGGACAAATGCTGTAGTTGGACCTTTGCTTTGGTTAGACATTTGATGTCGTGGAACCATTGCTGTGGCTCGACATTTTCTGTGGTTGGACCTTCGCTGTGGTTGGACCATTCTGTGGTTGGACATTTGCTATGGTTGGACCTTCGCTGTGGTTGGAATTTTACTGTGGTTGGACTATTGCTGTGGTTGATACTTCTCCGGGGTTAAAATGTTTGCTGTGGTTGGGTCTTCTTTGTAGTTGGAGCTTTGTGAGGGGTGAGGGTGTTCTGTGAAAGGTCCCCATTGTGTTCTTAGTTCTGGGGGAATATTTTTTCTACGGACCTCCTTGGGGCCATAAATGACATCCTTTTGGGCAAGCCTGGTTCACGAAACTTGTATTTATGGAGCCAATTCCGCGTAATTATGTTCTTCTCGCGTGTAATTTTGGAGTTTTGTCTTGAACTTAACGATTTCGCTTCATGGGTTTTGAGACAGGGAAATCCATCAAAATTGCATTTTAACCCGAACCATAGCCCGGGAAAATTGGTTCCTAAATGAGCCAACTCCACGATTTTGCCTTTTTATGAGCTAGCCCCTTGATTTTTGTTGTTAGAGAATTAAGCAAACGCCTCCTCCCGTAATTCAGAAAGGGTCATTTACAGGGTCGGAAACGTGCTGATTCAATGCGTTTCAACCAAGGAGCAGGGAGTCCAACCTGTGCAGCGTGTGGAACTGTGGACTGGACGAGAGAACCGTTATGAGGCACTAGGTCTGTGACTTTCCATAGTTCTGCAAGGCTCTCTCTCACTGTCTGCGTGAAACTTTCGCGGACGGATGGAGTCTGGGTAGCATAGAGATTCACTGGAAGGAGTTTCTACTTCTGCAGGCAGGATCTACTTCTGGCTTTGCAGCACCACGCCACACGCACACAAAAAAAAAAGCGTTTTTACGCTTGGACTTGTCTGAAATCACCTCAAACCACGACGCCATTTCTAGCCCCATCCCTTTATGTGTTTGAAAATGACGATCGATAATTCCAATTAATGCCTCGTATAACAAAGCCTATAATAGGGAGAGAGTAGAATGAGTAACAGGATGAGTATGAGAAAGCGATGGTGAATAAAGGTTCAGGTGTGTCATGGAGTTGTTGGTTAGTTGGCTGGGGGGAAGGGGTCGAAGTGATTAAACCAAACTACGAGTTCTGGGGTTGGGTATAAGGGGTGATGATTGGTGAAAATAGGTAATGGTGCGTGGAGTAAGGAGAGGGGGGACGGTAAGAAGTGGGTCCTCTCGTGTCTAAATTACACATATTTCACGTGGTGTATAAGGGTGGGGGATCCTCAAAATGATTGGAATTAATTAAATGACTTGTCACTCATGCAGGGTGGTTAATTGGACGGTTTACACTTTGCGGTGAGGGGGGAATCGGATAGTGTTTGGAAGGGATCGAATGAATGAAGGATTGCGGCAACATGTCGGTGTCATGAAGGTGTTGATAGGGTGGAGGGGAGGGGATGAGAAAAGCCCGAGAGAATCAATAGTTGAGCATTTTAATTAAACCTTGGGTTCTGAAGTGTTGCCGTCCTTGCCTATTACTGGGAGACAACCCCGTTCCGAGTTTATTGCCTTCACACTAGATCCGCCTGGGGTTTTTAGATAGGAAATGATTTGCAGTGAATGAGTTTGTTTAATGGAGAAAAGGGCAGTAATTAAAAGTTAAGGATCTTCGAATAGGTCAATTCGGTTTCAAAATTGTAGGGTCTTTTTTATTTTAGCCCTCCCATCAAAATATTGACAGCCGCATTATGGGAAGACGTGAAAAAAAAAGAGAAAAGAACGAAAATATACGTTTTTACTGCGCCGTATTTCGTGGATTCCTCTTTGTTGGAAGATAGTAACGGAAAGCGATCAGATATAAATTCAAGGAGCCCATCTTTGTAAACAAAACAATTACCCGCTGTCCCATCTATTTCCAGTAAAGCCCCTACAGATATAAAGAGTCGAAAGAGGAATAACTGGTATTTCATTCTTATTATGTCCTTTTTTTCGTTCTGTCTTTCTATATTCTTCATCCCTTCCTCGTTTTTTCCATTTTGGAAAAAGGAGGAGAGAGAAACTGTTCCAACTTTTCGGGCCCAATCGCAAATCTTGACGTCTTCCCCCCCCCCATCTCCCAAAAACCAATACACCCTCCTATAACCCCCTCCACGCCCAATCCACCATCCAAACCGTTTCTACAACGCTGTAGTATTTCAGCGTTGAGCATGGTGTAAAACGCGGCGGACATCCTAAAAAATAAATTGCCACCCTTCGGGAAGAAAAGCCCCAACGAAGGAAGTTGACCTTTCCCCCCCCCCCCGTTTTTACGGCTTTGACATTCGTTTACAAAATGAAATCACCACCTGCGAGGATATTGTGACCCTTTCGATGAACAGGCGGGGGAGGGGGTCACTGAGTCTTATTCAAATTGATTAAAAAAAGAATGTTAAAAGAAAAAAAAATAAGTGGAAAAAAAAACTTTCTTTAAAAATTTTATAGAAACTTGGACACTACTCTTAATTTGTTCTCAAGTCATTAAACAGGCGGTTTTAAAACCTTTACTCCCTCCCCCCAAACACCCACCCACCAGTAGGCATCCACAAACACTTTTGCAGATTCGATCGAGTTTCGGTCCATTTATAAACGTGCCAAATCCATCACTAATGGAACACAACTTAAAACTTTTCACTTAAAACTTAACTAGTGGACCATTTCCCTCTTCGAGAGCCCATCAAATGCCACTCCCCCCCCCCCCACAAACCCCTTTTTCATCCATTACACCGTACCTCCTTAGTCTTTTTTTTTTTAGTCTAAAAACCATTTCGCTTTCCACTTCCGCGTTCTATAGAAAGGCCCAACTGCAATTTTACTCCTTCCCCATTCAGCCTTACCCGCACCACACCACCATAAGAGCCTAAAAACCATCACACGTCTCCCATTCCACACAATTCTACTCTTTTCTATACTTTCTCATTTCCTGTCTTAAGAAGTTTAAGCTTTTACTTATAAACTAGTTAGCGAGGCTCGTGGTTCAAGGTGATGGGTGAGGTAGATGGGGGAAGAGGTGAAGAAAAAAAAAACAAGGGAAATACGGTGGTGATGTGGATTGCAAAGGGGGGTTAAAGGGTTGGAAAAGGAGCTATAAGGAAAGAGAAGTGCAACCAAATTCCTTTTTTGCGTGGGAAACCCACTTTAATTGCTTTTATAGAGTTTCAATTTAACTTAAACCTTTATTTTCGAATCGTTCCACGGTCCCTTATTTCGTATTGTCTTTCAAAGACTCTTTTATAACGAGAGAGAGAGAGAGAGTGAGAGAGAGTGAGTGTGGGGGAGCTTTCTCCCCCACAGCTCTCTCGTGCGTTGAAATTGGCGGAGATTTTCCTCGGAGAAAGTTGATTGAAAAAGAAGAAAAGCTGCAATTAAGGTGTGAGAAGATGAACAGTTTTAATCATTTAACAATCGATTCTTACGGCCACAGATAGTCAGTAAAATAAAATGCTCCTGTATGCTTTTAATTTTAGGAAGGAATTTTATGCCGTGAAACTGCGAAAGGAATTCGATTTAGTCATAGCGCGAGATATTTATGATATTATTATACCGATTCATGCATTGTGGGCCGATAAGCCTATACGTATAGAGAATTGCATCCACCCACCCCACTCACGAACGAACACTCCAACACGAAATATTCAGCTGGGGGAGCTCTGAAAGGAGACAACATATTTGGAAGGTTTTCATCCCTCCGTACACGGTTAGGTGGGAGAGTATAAGACGTAATTTATAGAGAAAAAGGAAGAAGGTGCGGAATATCATCAATCATAATTGACCAAAAAAAACAGACTATCCTGCCCCCCTGAATAGATTATTCATCACAGACATTGTCCCAGGTAGGTCCCCAGGGACTCCCGCACATGCTGCGAAACCAGAAGGTCGCACGTTCGAATCCCATCTTGGGAGCAATTTTTTCTCGGAACTCAAAACAAGTAAAACGGTAAGTACTTTCATTTGAAGCTTAATTTCTTCATCTTCAGCTTCCCCACCCCCTCGAATTCTCAGAGGGGGTGCGGTGAGGGGGGAGTAATCCCATAAATTGTCCGTAGATAGGGGTGTCAAAATTCAATTAATTTTTTTAACGTTTCGTATTTTCATTGATTTTTCTCGACTTAAGAGTGAGCTCTATCATCGAGGTCCCTGAGCGCTGATCTGAGAGACAGTCCGTGTCTGATATCGAAAAAAAACGCTGATGCCCAGTTGACCAGTTTCTTTCGGCCCTTACACGCCTAAAATT
Source organism: Corythucha ciliata (assembly GCA_038030265.1). Lineage (NCBI taxonomy): Eukaryota > Metazoa > Arthropoda > Insecta > Hemiptera > Tingidae > Corythucha > Corythucha ciliata. The sequence continues at coordinate 15,320,559 of CM075937.1, forward strand.
GAGAAAAAGCCCTGATTTGACACTGAAATTATGCAAAATACACAAATAATTCGAATGATCTAGGTCCTAAGATGACCGGTTTTGGAGCAAGTACGAGGCGTTAAGCGGCGAAAAATCTCCAATTCATTGCTAAAAGGGAAGAAAACTAAACGTAAAAAAATAAAAAAATCAGTAATTTACCAATTAAATTGATAAAAATATACTGATTCGCGGATAAATTGGTGCAACAAACTGCTGAAACACGGCTAAATTTTACTTTAAGCTCTAAATTGGAGCAAAAATTGATAAAACGCCAATTCAGGCTGCAATGCAAAGGCAAAGTCGTGACTAAAATTTTGGAAAATTACATAAAAAATCGCTAATCCACCATATGGCGTGCCCACCCATCCCTATCCAGAGAAACGGTTTCCTGGTTGCGAGTATAAATGACAACTACAATTTTTACGGGTGTCCAGCACGATGACTTGTAATGCGAAACTCGCAATGTTACCTAAAATCGTGCAATTTGGCGACAATTCATGTCCATAGTCAGCAATTTTACGGCTTTCAACGCCTGGAACTTTAAATTTAGCAACAATATTTAAGCTTAAGACTTGCATTTTAACTAAAAACTCATAAAAACGTGACCATTTGCCACGAACTTTCATTTTCTGGTCATTCACCCATCAACTTGCTAAATTGTGGTAATTTTGGGCCTCTAATTGGCCATTTCGTGGTAATTTAGGCTATAACTTGCTATTTCGCAGTAATTTAGGATCTAACTTGCCATTTCGTGGGAATTTAGACGATAAAATGACATTTCGTGGTGATTTAGCAGCAAAAATTAAATTTTGTGTGCATACAGCGCTGAAAATTACTTTTTCCCGGCTATTCGTCTCCTGAAAATCACAAATTTGTGACTATTATCTTCCATGAAACTTGCATTTCGCGGCTGTTCAACCCGAAAAATGGCAAATTTACGACCATTTTTACTCGAATTTCGCGGCTTTCAGAGTCCCTAGTCTTCCAATTTCAACCGCAAATTAGGGATTTTTCCTGGAAGCTTGATATTTCGCCCGGTTAGATGAGTTTTATCGTACCATTTCATTAGGTATGCTGAAACATACAATTATGTGCCTATGTCGAAACTTGTTATTTGGCCGAAAACAGACAATTTTGTTAGATGGATACAATGAGTATTTCTGTCGCCGGTATTTTTAATTAATAAATTAATTAAACTGATGTTATCCGGACAACGATGGAAGGGCACAGCCCAACACGATTCGAGTTTCTCTGGATTACTAGTCCAGCACGCGGCCAAATGCGCCACGGAGCAGCCCCCGGGGGGAGAACCTCACCCAGAGGGCCATTGTTTCTCGCCCTAGGTTCGGTTCGGCTTAACTTAACCCTCGGAGTACGACTCCCAAAGGCGTCTCCGTGGCGCAATTGGCCGCGTGCTGGACTGGTAATCCAGAGGTTGCGGGTTCAAATCCAGCCGGGGAGCCATTTTTTCTCGAAACTCGAATCGTGTTGGGCTATGCCCTTCCATCGTCGTCCGGATAACATCAGTTTAATTAATTTATTAATTAGACAATTTTGTAATGCTTTAGCGACTATTTTGCCATGATGTGCCGTTTTAAGCGCTGTCTTGTCACTTCATGGGTTGTAGCCTCAAACTATGCAGCGCTGAAACTTGCAAATTCAGGCTATCGAAGACTGGAACTTGTAATTTTGGGACTTTTTAGAGCACCTGACTATGCATTTTCACGGTTACTTTCAATTGTTAGGCCCGCTTTATCAAAAATGTCGATTAAGAAATGTAAAGAACTGATTTAGAAAAATCATCTGTGAACCATGACGGAATATTTGATCATGAAACAGATGTTTTTTTAGTCAGCTCTTCAATGAACGATTGATAAAGTGGGCATTAGACTATTTTACTCTCCGTAACTTGAATTCCACGACTATAGTCAACCCAGAAACTTGACATTTTACGACAATTTATCATCGAAACTTCGAATTTAGCCGCAAACTCGAGGTTTTTATGGCAATTTAGCAGAAATTTGAGGCAATTTAACATGGTGATTTAACTGACAACTTGCAATTTCGGGCCCATACAGAACTGAACGTGGAACTTCGGGCTATGTCATGTTCGGGCTATTGAGCACCGCGCCAACGTGCCTTCTGTTTTCAAAATACTCTCCCTCCCCCCCAATAGTACACTAGTTTTTGTTGTGCACTGTTGGCACGCACATATGAGAATATCAATGGTCTTGGTCACTCAAAAAGCTAATTTCGTAGTGTCAACTCACGGAAAAAATCGCGGATTTGCTAATTATGGAACCCAATGCCCACGGATTTGGCTATTTCAAGGAGTATTTTCGTCCTTAGCTCTTTAAAAAACACCATTCGACCGGTTTAGACCTTGCAATTAACAAAATCCCACGAATTTATTGTAGCACGCCAGAAAAACCGCACGTGGGTGTACCAACTTCATTCGTGGAACAAGAAATCCAACTTCTCAGAATAGTATCCGCGAAGTGACCATAGTCCACCACATGGCCCAAATAGCGATTGGGGGGGGGGGATTTTAGCCTCGGAATGGCCTACGTCACGCGGTTTTTCGAAATTTTAACCACCGAACTCGCTTTTTTTTTTTTTTTTTTTTTTTTTTTTTTTTTTTTTTTTTTTTTAAATGGAAATTGGGTTTTATTCAGCCAGACCCGTGAATTTTTTTTTTTTTTTTTTAGTGCGTAAAACCAGTGACAGGAGAGACAAATCCGCGGACTATGGGGTTTAGCGATTGGAACCCGCAAAAATGGATTTTAAGTAAACGCGAACTGTGGAAAAGGTTCCTTAGCGTGACTGAAATCAGCAAAATTCGTTTTCGAATTAGGCAGACCACTTGAAATTGGGTTTTCAGCAACAAAACCCGCGAAATTGGATTTTTAGTGAGCCCGGTAACGTGCAAATATGCGAGTCTTGCCACCCCTAGAAAAATGTCTAGAAACCGGTTGTCAATAATTACGATCAGTTTGAGGAAAGAGTCCGTGATGCGGGCAACCTAATAATTGGCGTATTTGAAGTGACAGGCAACGGAAGCATTTAAAGTCAAAATAAAAATAATTACTTGAGTGTAATGATGACGGTAAAGGCCGTTTTCTTTCACCCTTTATACCTTCATTCCTTTCTTCATCTTCTTTCTAAAAAAAGAATCTCCCAAAGTGAATGAAAGGAGTTTGTTGATGGTCGGAGGAAGAAGGGGCAACCGTACTGGACAATAATATGAAGGTGCCCACGACCACAAGAGGGGGATTAGGATAGTGGTGGAAGCGTCGGAGCGAGGGGGTGGGGAAGAAGACTTTTCGGGATCTACTACAATTCCTTTTTATTGGACGTCTCCAATTCCTCGATTAATTGTCCTTCAAGGCAGGAACAATCAAGTCGGTGGGGGGGGGATAGGGCGGGATAGCATTTACTTCTTGCAATATAAGGGAACGTTACCGCCACGTGGGCCAAAGGAGTTACCGCTTTTCGACTCTTTTTCCCGGCAACCCTTCATGGCAAAAAGATTGCCTTCACCGCTGATTAAATTTTTCCTCTTCTTCTACTTTAGGTCCTTTATCCAATGGTTGGTAAAGGGAGGAAAAGGAGGCTTTTTTCCTTTTCCGCCTTTTTTTTTTTCGCTTATCGCGAAATTTGAACTTTATCGCCTAGTTTTTCCACCACCCCCGTCCACCATCAACACAAGGCCACAAAAAAGTATAATCATCCAACAGGAAACAATTAATTCTCATTTTGGACCGGCAGTAAAAAAAAAAAATGTTCATTACTCACATTCCAGGAACAATAATAAAAGGACTCATTGTTTCATTATTATTGCTAATAGAAGTGACAATGCGCCGCGTTTCTTTTTTTCGGCCCCAGCAAGAAGACAATATTGTTCTTAACTAGCAGTCTTTCTGTGGATAGCTTCAAATTGGCATTTTTAAAACGAAAGCTTCGATCACTTCATGCAGACAATAGGAAATCAAGAGAGACGGAGCTGTAGTGAATACAGAGGGGGATGGGGGCTGTGTGAGCGAAGGGGGCGGGGGTTAAAAAGAAAGCGAATAATTGAAAGGAGGAAAATTAGGGCGGCTTCCAGCCGAGGAGGACGATCCAAAATAAAAAAAGATTAATTAAATAAAATCATTATTAAAGGCTTTGTATAAAAAAAATGAAGAGATTGTGATTCAAAGGACAATAACGCGTACTCAACAACTTTTCTCTCTTCAATCAATAATAAAGTCATTTATCAAAAAACGTTTGAATTATGTAGGTACTAAAACGATCTTTTAAGTATAAAATGAAAGAGGAGTGTTTGATTTACCCGAGTTATGCAATTTACCCGCACACCACAAAGGTGAAACACGATTTACGCGCCTCGAGCACGTAGCGCTGATCCAGAGGGGGACGCACTGGGCGTGTTTACCTCCTTAGGCTAAAAATAGAAAATAAAAATAAAATAAATGAAAAATAAATTACAAGGCTGATCTTTTACTAATTTTAATCTAAAAGCATCGGAAACAGCGATTTGGCCACTTATAGATTGATTCGACTTTCAGAGCAGCCCATTGAGATTCACGTCAGCCGTTCTTGGGGCAAGTTTCCAGCAAAATTTGGAAAAACGACGGTTCAACTCGACTAAAATTTAGAAAAAAAACGTTCTATTCAAGGTTACTCGATACAACGACGAGGTCACAATGGAAACAAAATGGCTTATTCGCGGTTATTGAAAGCCGTTTCACGGCTATAAAATGCAGGGAGAAAAAAAAAACGACTTCATGAACTGTTCTTCGGGTTAAGTCCGCGGCCTACGAATCAGATAAGACGCTCGTTCAGATTTTGTGCTTTCTGTTGGGTTCGGTCACTTCCCCAGTGCCGTAGTGAGAATAATAAAATAGTGAAAAAGCGTTAATTCGCTGCTCAATTTTTGAAAAAGTGGTCATTCACGGCTGAAATTGAGAAAAGGCGCTCATTTCCGGCGAATTTTCAAGGGAAAAACACCCATTCTCGGGTTAAAATGAAACAAAGCGAGATTTCACGGTTTCTCGAGGAAACTTCCAGGCCAACACATTAGCAAGGAATTGCTGATTTACTGTTCTTGGAAGATGTTCGTGTCTAAAACTGAGAAAAAACACTTATTCGAGGCCAAAATTGGAGAAAAAATGGCTCGTTCTTGGGAAGAATTGAGACAAATCTCATTTTCAGCATAAATTAAGAAAAAAACGACTATTTGCAGTTTCTAGAGGCATAATCACGGCTAAATTAGAGAGAAAAAAAAAATACATATTTTGTTACTCTGGAGGCAAAAAAGTGCTAGAGTCCTGCCCTTTTGGAGGAGTCCGCGGCCAAAAGCCGAGACCGGCGAGCGTATGGCCGACTCTTGGTCTTCTAGCGCTCCTGGTTGGGGCGTAGAGGACTGGGTCCAGCCATGCCTGAGTAGGGACTCCTTCCCTATCCGGTTTCGGTCCATGGCGTAAGCCAAAACCCTCAGCTCATAAGGCCCACGTCCACGCGGTGGCTCTCGGGCACGACTGGCTGGCTACTAGTCGCGGCTAAGGGTCGAGCTGAGCGATGCGACCGACTCTGCTGGGTAATACCGGGTCAAAGATGGGGTTCAAGCCAGGTTAGGGCCGGTGACTGCCTTGGTACTGGCCACACCTTAAGGAGATCTCCAGAGAGAGAGAGAGAGAACAAAAGCTAACTAGCGGTAGTACGGCCTGAGCCCAAAAATCATGAATTTCCCCAAAAATCAGGCGTTCAAGAACCAACCACTCCACTCGCTTGAGCAGCATGGACAACTCAAATCTAACTGAGTATGACCATTTTTTAAATCAATTTTAGGCTTGATTTGGGTCTATTTCTTGATTTTAGTCGCGAATTAAACCATGCAGATCGCAGTTACGAACATAAAATTGAATCGCGAATCCGTTTTTTTTTTTTTCAATTTTAGCTAGGAATTAGCATTTATTTTCAAATTTTAGCTGCGAATGAGCGCTTTCATAAATTTTAGCCCTGAATCCCCTTTAGCCACTTGCTTCTACAGCCATGAATTGGCGCTTTTTCTCATCTACAGCCACGAAGCTGCCTCCAAAAACCGCCAATTGGCATTTCTAGATTTTTGCCGCGAGTTAGCGTTTTTGTCAAACTACATAATATGCTGCGATTTAGCGATTTTTCTCAATTTTAGCCGCGAATTACAGCTTACTCTCAATTTTAGTCAAGTTCTTGCCCCAAAAACAGCACACATTAAAGATTTCATTAAAGATTAAAGATTTGAGACGTATTTGAGGGGTTATAGGGTGTCATCAAAGTCTGTTGGGCCCTCCGGGGCTTACTAGATCTTCTGAAATGTTAGGGTGTCATCATGGTGCTTTGGAGCCCTCCTGGAGATAGATCGTCGGAATTTAGAGTGTCATCATGGCTTTGGGGCGCTCCGCGGGGTTAGATCGTCGGAATTTAGAATGTCGTTATGGCTCTGGGGCCTTCTGAGGGTTAGATCGTCGGAAAGGTTAGGGTGTTATCATGCTCATGCAGAGGGCTTAGGGGCCCTCCGGGGGTTAGATCTTCGGAATTTGGAACGTCTTCATGGCTCCGGTGGTTGGATCTTCGGAAAGTATAGGTGTCACCATGGATTCACGGCATTAGCCTTAAAAGAGCCTCCCCACAAAACGCTTTATCTCAATTTTAGCCGCGAATCAGCGTTTCTTTCCCTATTTTAGCATACTTTTTCTGAGTTTTAGCCATTAATTAGTGATTTTGTCCATTTCTAATCATAATTAGCGCTTTTCTCATCCGGATTGTAAAGTTTCCTACAGAAAACGCTAATTGCTGGCTTCTAGATTTTTTGTGTGATGTGAATCATCGTTTTTCTTTTACAGTTTTAGCCGTGGACTTGCCCTATGAACAGTGAATTAGCGAGTTTTCTAAATTTTTGCCGTAAAAGAGCCGCCATAAACCTCGAGTTCAGCGAATTGTTTCTCAATTTATGCCTCGGAACGAGCATTTTTCCGGAGTTTTTTTCCTTAATTTATGAAATATAAGAGGGGCCGGGTCTGTAACTCTGTATGCCACCCCTTACCGTACTATACTATGCTAAGCTACTGATTATTTCTTAGTTGATGGATATTTTAAACGGGATGGAATGGATTTTGGGGGATTTCTGACGGAATTTCGAGTTCGACTTGACGGCAAAAGCAAAATATCAGTCGGTAACGCTGAGGAACACAGGCTCAACCACCAAGGTCGAGCCACTGCAAACGTAAAACCACAGCAATGGTCCAACCACAGTAAAGGTTTGACCACAGTTAGAACCTCCCAGCCACAGTAAAAGCTCCAACCACAGCAGAGAAAGCTCCAAACAACAGTAAACCTCCGTAGACACTAGACACAGAAGACACAACCACTGCAAAGCTCCAACTCCGACCACAGCTCCAACTACAGTGGGGCTTCAATCTCAGTAAAGCTTTCCTTCTTTATTTCTGAAATCCGGTCCGCCTCCAAGGAAGACCGGGTCCTTTATGCCTGCCTCCTCTCCACTACAGGCCTGCCCTTCCACCAGCCCACCAAAACCAATCCTATCTGCCCTCCCGCGGGCCTCAATAGCCGGCGAAGGGGCGACGCCGCGCCGTTGCCCAAAATCAGCCATTTGATGTCCGAAAAAAGCCGCATTTCCAAAAATCAGCTGTTCTTCTTCAAAGCAGCCATTTCTGTATGCAATCTGAATGAATACCTAAACTTTCCGAAAAATGACTCCATAAAAAGCCAATTAGACGGGGTTGACTCATTCAAAAAAGACAATGTCACGGGTGTAACCCATTCGGAAACGCCATTCTGCGGGTTTGCTCCGCTCGAAGTTCAAACTTTGCGGTTTTGACACTTACAGAATCCAATTTCGTAGTTTTGGCTATTTCAAAAACCAAATTTCTCTATTAGCTCTTTGTAATTTCACAGTTCCACCGGTTCAGCACCTTCAACAAAGAAATTTCGCGAATCGGGCTGGTGAAAATAGTCAATTTTGTGGCGTTGGCTCCCTAAAAATGGCCAACTTCACGGATTTCACACGTTTAAAATAGACTTCTCAATGATTTTGGCTCAGGGATTTGGTGGCTCTGGATCCTTCAAAAATGAAATTTCCTGGGATTGGCCCCGTCAAATACCCGCATTTGTGTGTCTGGTTCCTTTCAAGTACAAAACTTTGTGATGGGGGGCCAGCTCTACCAAATTCGGAGGGATTGCTTCCTGGAAAAATTGAGCTGAATATTCAGTTTCTTGGGACTTGAATGCAAGTTTTATGGATTGTGTAAAAGGGGGACTTCACACTTCTTAGTGGTACGCCCTTCCTAGCGAAAGGCGCCATGGCGATCCGCGCCTAAACAGCGGATCGTAAATGATACGCTCACTCACCAGGTACACAAGCGTGTTGTGGGAGGAGGCGGGGGTTTGCGATGGTCAATGACTAGCAGACACGTGACGGGGGAAGGAGGGTAACAATTTAGCTTTTAGGAAGCTTATTCTTCTAATTCGCTCCAAAATAAAGAAACCCATTTTTTCAAACCATGCTTTGGTTAGAGACGACCAATGGGATGCTTTTGTTTTGAAGTGGTTGTACTGAAAAGGCATAGCCCTGTAGCAAAAGGGCTGTGTGAGAAAAGTAAAAAGACTATTACTCATTAGACGAAAAAGGCCACTCTCCACTCTACCGTGCTCGTAATATAAGAGTCCCTCTTTTAATTAAAAGGGCTCTTTCACACACCTCTCTCGTCCCTTCAACACCCCCCCCCCTATACCTTACGCTCCCATACACGTGAAACCAGTAATTAGCAATGTCGTCCTGTGTGAAACCCCCCTACCCGCCTCCGCCTTTAGCACGTTCCTTTTTTTCGCCGCCTCCTGCTCCAACAACAGAAAAATCTACAGCTCGAATGTTGCGGTGCGGGAGGCCTTGTATACAGTCCGTGTGTGGCGTAGTGGGGGGGAGGGAATCAATAACTTTGTTTTTTAAAAGTTTTACTCACCTATGATTACACTGCTGACAGGCGAAACACTCCAAATGATAGACGTTGGTCCTCGCTCGCATCACCATTTCAAAGGCGGGTATTACTTTGGAACACGCTGAACAGTATCCCGTGCTTCCGAACAGTCTAAGCGAAAGTCAATGACAGAATATTAGATATGTTATAATTAAAAATTGATTTAATTAAGGTGACGGCCGCGGCGCCAGAATGGACATAATGTTTTTTTTTTTTTTTAAACTAAGAGTTTATATTACGAGAAATTAGATGTTGGTATGTACTTATGGAAAACAAAATTAATTAATTTAAAGAAGACTATACCATTAAAGTAGTCATTAAATTTAAAGAAAAGTATTCTTTATGTTTGTCAAACTAAAAAGCTATTAAAAAAATAACTTTTTTATGAGATTTTTTAATTAAAAAAATGCTGTTGTAATTAAAAAATATTTCATTCTGATGTCATTTTAATTAAAGTATTAATCAACTGTCTTCGCACGGAAAAAAAGGAATGCCGGGGAGCGGGGTGGGACAGCAATAAATGTTCTTGTTAGCTTAACAATCAACAGTCCCCTCTATCAACAACCAGCCCACCCACCCATTAATACCCCCACCGCCCGGAGCGAATTTTTAATTTTAATTCAATTACCTGAGGTAGTCTCTCCTACATAAAATAAGATTCGCTTTGGTGTACAGTGTCGAACCCACTTCACCCAGTCGACAGTCGCAACAGCCGCATTTGAGACAGTCTTCGTGCCAGTACATATCCAGAGCTTTGAGCATGTACCTACAACACAATTAATGCGTCACCGTGATAAATTTATGAGTTTTCAAAGATTTGGGCGTGGAAAACGGGGGGGGGGAATAGAAGTTACTTAAGTGGGAAATAGATCGTATAGAGGGTTGAGAATTGATAAGGGCCGAGTGGTTGATGGAAGAATGGGTGCGGGAGGGGGGCTAAGACACAATATTTTCTTGGAAGTGAAATAGATGAGCCCTTTCCGAACCATCTCTCCCTCTCTGCACCTTTCTATTAAACCCTTCAAAACGAGAAAGACGAAGGAAATCGTCAGAAGGGAAAAGTGCCTTCGTTGTTGGAGTTATCTACAAGATAAATCAATAACTTCCCTAGTTATAGTACAGACTGAGGGGAACAAGGAAAATTGAATTTTTCGGTTAAGGTTATAAAGAGGGAGACGGGGATTGGTGGTAAGAGATGGTGGAAAAGAAGTTTGATCGACCGTTGCAAAATAAAAACGAGTCTGTTTCCAATGTGGATGAGAAAAAACGTGAGGGTATTGAATTGGGGGTCCAAACGAGTTCGATTTAAAATTCTTGTCTCTTGGTCTCGTTAGTACACGAGACCCTGGAATCAAGGAGACACGTCTTCAAACATTCACGACTTCGGGACACTGACGTCCGCCACTGACACTGACGTGCGGCTAACACGATTTTATGCCCGGCATGGAATAGGTTTAGGTAACGGAAGTGATGATTTATTCGTGGAACCGGATAGTTATAAATGTGAGCAATTTTGACGGCAAACAGCCAGTTACCCGTGCTAAATTACTGGGTCCCAGTTCAAACCAGCTCTCCACGTTATCGTCTAGTCTGCTGCCATATTCGTGTAAAATTCTCATGATGCAATTTCTGGAACTGTAATGTGCCAGCAAACTGTCTTTGTGAAACGTCAGTTTAGACGTTTTCAAGGTGGGAATTTTCAGTTTGGCTACTTTTAGCGCACAAATAGTAAGTTTAGCCATTTTCGGCCTTGTTTATTCAGTTTTCGTACCGAGGAAGGATCGAGGGGGGCGAACCGCCCCGGGGCCCCCTATCAGACGGGGCCTTACAAATACAGGAAAATGAGAATTTTTAGGTTCTATGTTCATGGATGTAGGTATGTGAAAAGGTTGGACAGCGATTTTGCAAATTTCTCTACGAATTTCAGTCAATCCGACCTGGCGTATTATAACGGTGCAAGTGATGTCGGCATAGAGTGTGGGCTGAGTGGGGGGGGGGGATTGAGCCCCCGAGAGCGCTATTCTGGATAGCTAAAATTGAGAAAATTCGTGCTTTCTTGAGAAAAAATCGCGGCTAAAATAGAGAAAATACACCGTCCCCAGTTTCGTTAGACCCTTGAGCTCACTAACGTGCTGATCGGCAATATGAAATTTGCTGAAGCGGCAAAAACTTCGGGAAAAACGCTAACATTTGTAAGTATAACGATGAAAAAGCGCTGATTTGTAGTCTGACGACGCAACTTCCATAACAAAATCGAGAAAAAATCGCTGATTCGCGGTTTAGTATACGTATAGAGGACATTCTACGGCTAAAATGTAGACATGAAGTGTTGTTTTTGGTCCAAGACCGCGACTAAAATTGAGAAAACACGCTTCTAATTCAAGGCTGTAAGTGAAAAAAAAAAAAAAATCGCGGCTAATATTAAACAAATAAAACTTCGGGTTAAAATTGGGCAAAACTCGCAAATTTACAACTGAAATTTCGAAAAATCGCCAATTCGCGTATAAAAAAGATAATAGATGCTGTTTACTGCGCAGTTAAGGTAGTGTACGTTAACCGAATTTGGGGAAAAGCTCGCTAATAAAACACTGAACTCACCGTTGATGAGATGACGGTAAGGTCCGGCGTTGTCGTGATTTCAGGCTTTTCCGTAGCGTTAACTTTAAGGGCGCGATTGAGTTCTATTTAATTAGCGAGTTCACGAGCGGGGGTGGCGTTACGATTAAATGTTTTTCACAGCCGTGGTCTTACAAACAACTCTGAACAACTTACTTTTTTCTACTGGTCTTAGGTGCAAAAGGGCATCATCTCTCGTAAAGCGAATAGATACCCCTTCCAGGCTACTTATCGGAGATAATTTTGAATTTATAAATGGCGTTTTTGAGGATGCCTTGATGGCGTAAACACCGCCCACCCAAAATGCAATTTTGCGAGAGTAAATGTATATAAATGCGTGAATAACTTATAACAATTTAGCATAATATAAGAAAACCAAAAATATAATATAACCAACATATCATAAATAAAAAGAACAAACAATAAACAATAAGCATTATACCATAATCTAGGGTGCAATAATAAATACGAAAATGTTGAGTACGCGCATTAAATTGTTAAGGATCTAAGAATCGTCCGAGGAATGGTCGTCGGTTGCTATTGGTACCAGATTGACTACTGGCCGAACATACACCCCTTTGGAAGTCTTAACTTCGGCAGAGCGAGGAAACCCATCAGGGCCGTTAATTAATTTTATTATTCTGCCAAGAGGCCAATTCGGGGGCGAGCCGTTTGATCGCAACCACACTGCTTCACCCACTACTGGCGCTCGTCGTTGTTTCGTCCATTTCGATCGTTGGACAAGTGTATTCAAGTAGTCGGAGGACCATCTTTTCCAGATTTCCTGAACCGTTTTCTGCACAACTTGCCACCGGTTCAAGTAGTTGGGCGAAACATCCAGAAAAGAACGTTCGGGGGGAGTAACTAGGGGGGCACCCACGAGAAAGTGCCCCGGACTCAGAAAGTCGGCATATTCGTTTTGGAGGCATAACGGTCTGCTGTTGAGTACAGCTTCAATGCGAGCGAGAACAGTCGAAAGTTCTTCGTAAGTGAGTCTGTGGTTGGCTACACTTCTGAAAAGGAGACGCTTTATAGATTTTACGGCGGCTTCCCAAAGGCCACCCATCCATGGAGACTCAGGAGGATTGAATTTAAACTCGATCGCTTTTGCTGACAGTCGCTGATCTCAGGCTCACTTTCCTTCAGGAATCTCAGAATAATCTTTTGTTCGTTTGCTGCGCCGACGAAATTGAGACCTCTATCACAATACAGACGTTCACAGAGTCCCCTTCGATCAATGAACCGGTCAAGGGCCGCTTTAAAGCTGGCTGTCGATAAGTCGGTGGTGAGCTCGATGTGCACAGCCTTTACACTCATGCACACGAATACGCAGATGTATGCTTTTGAGAGCCTCGCGTTTCGACGATTACTTTCTTTAACCCATAGTGGTCCAGCCATGTCAACCCCTGAGTGCAAAAAGGCTCGTGCTGGTATGACGCCATCCTTCGGCAGGGAACTCATTTTTGGATGAAGTTGAGGAGATCGGATTTGTGGCACGTCCCAAAACGGTGGATACGTTTCCGAAGAAGGGATCGCAGCCCTATTATTGAGAAGGACCGTTGAATTATTGCCTGGGTCGCTTGAGGGCCTGCGTGGAGTAGATAGAGATCAGATCAGCGAAACAATCCGAGTATGTCTGTTATGTCCTTTTGTAAAGGAGGACCCGTTAATAACCTATCATTTAAGGAATAACCAGACGAGTCACGACAAGACGCATCGAAGACAACTCGTACCGGAGACGTGGGGGAATCTCTCAAGATTGCGAAATGAGGAATAAAATACGTTCCCTCCCTCTGAGCTCGCTGCATATGGCCGTGCTCGAGATAATCTTGCATGAACGCGGTGTACGCATTTTTTAACTCCAATTTTTTTTCTCATTTTATTTTCCAAGTTTCTCCATCGCCGCACAGCCGTTTCTCGACTGTCCCCAAAACGTGGAAGTCCATTTTGTGCGAATGGAAGGCGGACTACGTATTTTCCGGAAGGGTCACGGGAATGAGTTTGCACGAAGTGCTTTTCAGCTATTTCGTCGTTAGGGTCATGGAAACTGAATTTCTCAACTTCCTCAGTTAGCCAAAATCGTTGGAGTGCCTCGGTCAGTTTATCATCCGATGAACGCATAGAGAATAAGGTCGTTGAGGAAAATGGCTTCCTCGGCAGTGGCGTTATAGAGCCCATTATTACCCACCCAAAGGCGGTATGAATAGCTGAAGGTTGTCCTCGTCGCGTGTCGGACCCTGCTCGTAATATTTCAGGATTCAAGTCAGCCCCTAACAGAAAGTCAATTTTGTTCCTTACGCAGAACTCGTTGTCTGCCAGCGTCAGGTGCTGCACATCTTGGAGTACCTCCCTGGAGAGTGATGAGCTAGGCAAATCCGAGCATACTTGATGCACCACTGAAGCTGATTTTCTGTTTGATTTGTGGTGGACAAAACACAAGTTACTTTGCCTGGCGAGGTGGCAACGTTTTTATTATTTACTCCGCAGAGTTCGAGAGGAAGTTTCTGTACCGGCAGCTTCAGCCGTTGAACCGTTTCTGTGGTAATTAAATTTAACTGAGACCCGGTGTCGATTACTAAACGTATTGGTACCCAAAAATACTCGCGACTTTTCGCGGTGCCCAACAACACGGTAGGAGTCGTGCTGGTCGTTGCACCCGTTGGAGAGCATGAGCCGTTCCCACTCATGCCCACCGAACCCGTTAACAAGGCCTGTGCCGCAGATTGATGAGAAGCGTTGTCGTTTTTCCCAAGGACTTTGCGTTTGCCGGGAAGTTGCCGTTACATCATCGTTATGTAATAAAGTATGATGTTTTACGTCCCCACAAAGCTTGCACTTGTTTTGGAACTTACAATTTACTCGAAAATGAGCCCCAAGGCAAGAAAAACATATTGCTTTTGTTTTAACGAAATTATAGCGCTCGTGGGGAGTCATCTCCCCTCTGTGAATGTTGTGAGGAACACAAGTCGCAAATTAATTTTGGGAGAGACGTTTGTCCGTTCGTGTTATTTTTTGAAGGAGAGGTGAGTAGTGATGTTGACGTTGATTTTGACTGGAATTTGTGACTGGGAAACGAAGGGCGTTGTTGTATACGTTTGTTTGTGGGTGATCCAAACGAGGGTGAGAATTCCTTCGTTCCTGTGGAAAATTCCTTCATTTTACAGTGACTCTCTACAAACTTAATAAGCTGTGAAAATGTCGGAATGCTTTCCGAGTCTCCTGTTGACCTTTCAAAAAGGAGTCGGAAATGTGTAGGTAAAGCCCTGGAAGCCAATTGGAACAGAATAAAATCACTGTGATCGTTAATTTCTAGATTATTGAAAGCTAAGTAACTTGTATGGAAGACATCGAGGAATGTTTGTAATTCCTGAGGGGAATCGTATTTTACTTGTTGAAACTCTAGAATTTTATTAATATAGTGCGTAGCTAACGCTCTCGTTGACCCGTAACGATTTTGTATTAGCCGATAGGCTACATCATAATTTGCATCGGACAATTCTAGCGTTTCAATCAGTTTTAACGGAGGGCCAGCCAGGAGAGAGCGCAGATATGTCATTTTGGTAACCTTTGTGTACGGGCCTTTATGTACGACTTCATTGAAAAGCGCCATGAAGTTGGGAAACGAATTTATTTCCCCGGACCAACTTGGAACGATACTTTTTGGGAGTCGTGCGTCGGGCGTGCTTGGCGTTACAAGATTCAGCTGATGCTTCAGTGTCGACTCAATGGCTCGCACTTCGTAATACATTTCATCGAAGGCAATTGACTGTGCGTGCACACTGATCCGGTGTTTTCCGGCGACGGCGGCGTCAAGTTCAATGAGAGCATCTTGATACCCTTCAAATTTTTCTTTCAAGTCTGCTAAGTCAGTGCACCGAGCAAGCAATGCGCTAATCGAAGAAGCACCCGTTTTTTTTTTTTTTAAATCGAACGCCTGTAATTGGGCGAACGCGTTCTCCCGTCTTAACTTATAGGTTTCCATCTTATTTTGAATGACCTCAAATTCCATTTTTATTTTAAATTAATTAAATTATCCTACTTTATTTTTATTTTTACGAGCGTACTTAAACCAAACAAAAAATTACGACACCTTTTCGTTCACTGCACTTCTTGGAAAGGGAAGAGATAAATATAAAAGAGAAATACCAATGTATAAGACTTTGATCACAGTTGTAGTTTTCGAATGAAAATCGAATGAGAAACGTTCTTCCGTTTTTATTTACTTTTATTATTAAGCCAATTAATAATATCCTTGGTAGCTAATGATCCGGTCCGGATTAGACCATGTTTACTACGCAGTTAAGGTAGTTTACGTTAACCGAATTTGGGGAAAGGCTCGCTAATAAAACACTGAACTCACCGTTGATGAGATGACGGTAAGGTCCAGCGTTGTCGTGATTTCCGGCTTTTCCCGGAACTTTATAGGGCGCGATTGAGTTCTATTTAATTAGCGAGTTCACGAGCGGGGGTGGCATTACGATTAAATGCTTTTCACAGCCGTGGTCTTACAAACAACTCTGAACAACTTACTTTTTTCTACTGGTCTTAGGTGCAAAAGGGCATCATCTCTCGTACAGCAAATAGATACCCCTTCCAGGCTACTTATCGGAGATAAATTTGAATTTATCGAGTTTTTGAGGATGCCTTGATGGCGTAAACAGATGCTAATTCGCTGCAAAATTACCAGAAACCGCTATTTCACAGCTGTAATTGAGACAAATCGCTAATTCACGGATAAAATGAAGGACGTCTCTAATTCGCGGCTTAATCCATCGCTTAATAAGAGCGCTAATCCATCGCAGAAAGTAAAAAAAAAACTGCTTATGCGGGGCTAAAATCTAAATAAGAAAGCGGCTAAAATTTAAAAAAATAATTAGCATGGCTAAAATCAAGAAAAACACTAATTTTTAGCTCAAATTTAGAAAAAGAGCAAATTCGTCGCTAAAAATATAGAAAAATTGCCTAATATACAGCTAAAATTGAGAAAAATCACTAAATCACGACAAAAATTGTTAAAAGATGTTAATAATTCATAGCAAAAGTTCATGAAACAAAAAGCCAATTCGGGACTGACATGTAAGAAAATTTCTGCAAAAATTGAAAAAATCGCTAATTAGCGCAGCATAAATAGAAAACGCTAATTTTAAGCTCAAGTCCCTGCTACGAAATGGCTAATTCGCAGCTAACATTGGGGAAAATCCCAGTTCGTTTTAAAAACTGAGAACATTACTAGTTCAAACATTACTATTAGAAACACGACTACGCTGCTAAGATTGAGAAAAGCCGCTAATTCGCCGCTAAAATTGAGGCAAATCACTAATTCGCGGATAATGAAAAATTTGTAATTTAAAGTCGCGCCTTCTGACGGCAAATTTAGTGCTAAAATGGTATAAACCGGCTAATTCATAGCTATAATAAGTATGAAAAACCGCTGATTCGCGGCTAGAACTGAGAAAAAGCGCTATCTATAGCTAAACGTAGAGCAAAATTGCTAATGCGTAGTTAAACTTTAAAAAAACAGCGATAATTTGCACTTGATATTGAGAAAATCAATAATTAGCCTGATGGCTAAAATTAAGAGCCCATAATTTTCAGCCTAAATGGAGAAAAAATGCTAATTCGCTGCTAACAATGGAAATTACCGCATTTCAATTTGCGTAAAAATTGAGAACGTACCAATTCGCGGCTTTTGAAGGCTACTTCGATGCTAAAATTGAGAAAATGCGTCAATTCATGGCTAAAGGGGAAAAAACCTAATCGCTGAGAATGCTAATTTGTTGCAAACATGAAGAAAAAACAGCTAACAGGAGGAAAACGCTAATTTTCAGCCCAAACTGAGAAGAAGAAGAGTGCTAATTGCTGCTAAAAAAAAAAAAAAAAATAAAAAATCGCTAACATACAGCGAAAATGGTGGAAAACGCCAACTCGTGGAAAATTAAAAAAAATCGCTAATTCATGGGATAAATACGCTACTTTGTTGATAAAGTTGAGAAAAAGCGCAAATTCATAGCTATTAATGGGGAGGGGGACCGCTAGCCCGCTCCTGAAATTGAGAAAGACGTTACAGGCAGCCAAAATTGATAAAAGCGCCAAGTTGCGGATAAAGTTGACAAAAAGCACTCATTCGCGGCTAAAATTCGGAAATTCGAGGTTTGAAGTATATAAGCGTTAATTGGCGGATAGGGGGTGGAAAGCGGTAATTTGTGGCTAAAATAAGGAAAGGGCCATCGTATGACGCATTGACGCAAATGTAAAAATTATGTTTCAAAGTTTATGTAGAGACTTAGGGGCCTCCAGAAAATTTCCGCCCCGGGTCCCGATAGGTGTAGGTCTGCCAGTGCAGTTTCGGCGTTCATAATGGTTGGGAATAGGCAGTTTGGCCATAGCTCGCGAATGGTCGATTTTGCCATCTTCAGGGAGGGTGTATGATCTGTTCAGGCATTTCCCGGCCTGCACGAATCGTCAGCTTAGCAATTTTTAGGGTGCGTGAAGTCGTGTCTATTAGCGGGAATGACCACCAGTTTGGCAGCTTTTAGTGGGCAAATGGTCGGTTTCGCCATTTTTCAAGGCGCGAATCGTTAAGCTTTGCCACTTTGGGGCGCGATAATAGTCAGTTTAGCCGTTTGAGAATTCACACTATGCGGGTTGGAAGCAGTGAACCTGAAAGAAGGGCGTAGACAAACGTCGAAAAACAGATTTTCCACTGAACAAATTATGGTTAGTTGCTTCACGGCCAAGGAACATCGCTAATTCCCAGCTAAAATTGAGACAAAGATCTAATTCGTGGCTAAAATGAAAAATAAGGCATTCGTTCGCAGCTAAAATTAGGAAAACACCTTCGCCGAAACGGACCACGGTTTCTGGATATACAACTTCGTGGAAAAAACGACCATTTACGGCTAAAATAAAACAAAAACGCTTCCTGGATTCCTGGATAATATTTATGGTATTGTAAGTTTCACGTCTTAATGTCAGCGAAATTATAGGTTTCCTGCCTCTTTTTTTAGTGGATATCAGGAACGGGAAAAATAGCCCACTGGACAGTTCTCTGCTTGTCATGAGGAGGCACGATATTACATCTCTGGGAGATGAACATTTGCAAAATTGTAAGTTCTGAATTAATTACCTACGAAATTAACCGTTTTCAGTCCTTATTTTCGTGAAATGGCCAATTCCTGTTGATAGTTTCTACAAAATGGCAAGATTTCTGTTGTTATTATCGCAAAATTGCCACTTTAGAACTCTCGGACCTTTTTTTGTAGTGATTTCGGAACCCGAGCTAGTAAGGTTCGACAGCGCCCAAAGTCTCACAAATAGTCCCCTAATTCCAACATTTTGGACCCAAATATCTGGGAAATAAGATGTTTCTTGGGTGAATTTCAGAATAATTGCAAGCTACGGGTCTTGATTTTGGATACGTTACAAGTTGGGGGGGGGGGGGGGGGTAAATATCCGTGACATTACAACATTGCAATTGTTTTTTTGTGAGCTCAGGCCCTGGGCTAGCCGGCCACGGTGGACGGCTTCGTGCAGACGAGGCTAATATGCTGTACCTCCAACAAAATTTAAACATTTTGAAGGCTAATATCCGCGAAATTACTAGTTTCAGGTCCAAATTTCAGCGAAAATGCAAGTTTTAGGGTGTACTTTACTTTTCAATGTATTTATTATTTTCAATTTTCGAGAGCTCCGTATAAGCCTGATGTAAACCCCCCCCCCCCAACCACCAAGTCACCAACCAAGTCCGTTTGACGCGTTTATTCTTGAGAGGAGCTCGAGGGCTCAGTGGGGAATGCGAAAGCGCTGCACAGTCTTCTGTCTAGAGCTAGCTACGTCCATTCGATGGACTGAACCGAAGCCCCGCGGTTTTGCAACCGCCACGACCGGTGAATGATCGTCGAATCTCTCTCTCTTCTCCTCGACTCGCCCAGCGATATATCATACTCACCTCCACCCGTTCTTTTTCGCTGTTGACCCCAACCAATTTGTTCCGACGCACAAAACGTCTAGAGGCAAAACAAACAGTTATCTGACAAAGAATTGAGCACAGTGTCAGTTCCCAGACGGTGACTTCCTGCTAAATACGGCAGAATATGACGGCCGACTTGGAATTTAAAATTACCAAGCAAGGATAATTTAAAGTTAGGAAAAGCCGAAAAAGTAAAATTGATTCGCACAGGTTCATAAACGAGGAATGCGCCCTAATGTCTCACGAGGAGCTTCATAGTTGATTAAGACAAAGGCAACGGGGTTGAGGGCACAAAACCACAAAGACACGGAAATCTTAAGGCTGTTGACGGTGAAGCTTTGAAAATCACCCTGAGACAAGAGATGGCGCTGTACATCGCGGGGAAAAAATTAAAATGGGAAATTTTAGTACGAAAACTATACACCAGAATTCGTTTTCCTAACTTCTTACTTGAAGCCCTGATATTTGAACATTTTCGCATCTAGGACTCTTTTTGAGTCAGAAGTCAGAACTGTCAGGAAAAGTGCCCTTGACCCCGCGAGTTTATTACAAGTGAAGTGTGATCTGATAATGATAATGCCTCAGCCAGTGTCTAGTGATGCTCTAATTGAAATCAGAAACGTACCAATTTCTCTTCAAGTTGTAGTGTATACGAAATAGGAGTGCAATAAATAAGATGACATTATTATTGTGTCAGTCATTTTCCCGAGATATAGATTTTAAACGAAAGCATAACGCCTGGAAAACAAGCCCAAGGAAACGATCAAGTTGCCGTCAGAAAGAATTATTTTTCTTTGACTGAGTACACGTCGGAAAATTAGACTGTCATACCAAACCTGATAATTTTTACGGTAGATAATAATTATTGACTATTCGATAATTGTACTGTTTCTACCAATAAATTCGAAATTTGGGCAGTATACGTCGAATTAGCTAGCGCTGTTAGTGCTTTGGATAATGACTGTAAAAATGACTATTGATCAAAACTATCCCTTGAAACTACGATTACGATTCATTATTTCTCGACTGTGAATGGAAAACTTGCATGAATGCCCGATTTGGGGGAAAAGTATACCGGTGAATTGACACATGCGGACAAGGATATTAACAGTAGTTTCTGACCGATTGGTGCTTCTGGTGATTTTTAATAAATTTCAAAGTTCTTCAGGAGAGGATGGATGGTATGAGGGAAAAATGACGATTTATAGGCTGCAGCGTCTCTTGTTAGAGTTTGGGGGTTTGAAATTCCGATTAAGGACTTCTAAAAACATAATAAATGAGCGGAAAGCATGTTTTAAAACCTATTACAAGCGTTGGCGTGGTGAAAACGCCCCAAAAACACGATAGTTAAAAATCCACTCAAATTTCGCCGTGTTGCCGGGGTTGTAACGTTGGGCAAAGTTAAAAATCAGACTCAGCACACCTGAAAACATTAAAATCAGTCATCAAACTTAGTCCCGGAGTTTTTTCCTGTAACTACCCCGTTTGGTAATCTGCTTCCTTGACTACAACTTGCTTTAAAAACACCACTCGACATCCCAGAGTTTAATATTTGGAAGCAGAAACGGCGCTCTGTGATTCTGCCTGATGTGAAAATCCCAGAAGTCAGAAAAGCGTCAGGTTTAAGGGGATGATATTGTTTGACGACTTTATGACAAGGTGAGGCTAGAAAATTGGCATTGCCGGGAAGGGGTAGCCTTACTTTTATGAGAGAATTGACAAATAAGCTTCTTAACCACCGCTTGTCCTCAGCTAATCGTCGTGATATTCTCTATATCTTTCTTTAAAAATCAACTTTCCTGAAATCCTGGGGGAGGGGGTAGTTTCCCCCATTGCCCCCCTACCCAATATTGGATCAGCCGAAACGTGTACCAAAGTCTTCGTTGCGGGGGGAACACCCCCTCAGAATTTTTTTGTCCAAAAAGTGAATCCATACTGACAATTTAATTGGTTAGAAATAGCTATGTACCAATTTTCATGAAATATCTCGGTTCCACCACATTCACCACAAAGAAATCGTGTACCGAAGTTGAGGAAGCACCGTCAACAGCCTTAAGCGAAAGATTGGTGAAGCCATTGCGGATGTACAGTGTGATGGCGGTGTGTGGGTTGAGCACATTGGAGCCGCAGAGACGTTGACTCGAATATCTATTTTTTTATTTTTTTTTTTTAAGGTAATAAAACGTTATTGCCCCAAAATCGAATCTGGTTATCTTTTTCTGGCATTCATACTGTCAGAGGAAAAGCCCTTGGGAATGCTTTTAATGAAAATCAACCACCGAAAGAAGAGGAGCGATTATTAAAAAAGAGGGGAGGAAAAAGAGAGAATAACGTTTTAGCGAAATAGCTTCGTTGTAAAAAGCTGGTTCCAATAACGAGGGGGGAAGGGAGTCAACTAATCGGCGAATAGTGGCACTTAGCGACGAAAAAGCCTATAATGGAGCGGGTTGCACGGATGAAAAAAAACGCGAGGGATGAGGAACGGGAGTGAAACGAAGGAATGAGTGAAAGAGAGGGTGGAAGCTTTGCGGGCTTCGATGGGGGTAACAAGGCGATTGTTTTTCCTCCTCGACTCTCCCTCGGCACCACGTCCTCTCACTCGTCCAAGAAAGGCCTCTCCTTTCATTGGGTTTATGCCGTCGAACATATAACAAAGAAGGGCACTCACATCATCTTGAGTGGTTCCCATTCAATCCCCCCCCCCCCCGACGCTGACTATATTGAAGCCAATCCACCGATTGAGTATCGTCGTCGTCGTTCTCGTCGCTCAAAGGAGAGTCGAGAAAAGAGGCAAGAAAAAGGGGTGAACGAGTTGAGGGGACTGGCAAGAAAAACCTTGTGCGGTGGATGTGGGGGGGGGGGCTCCTCTGCTTCAGGCGCAGGATGAAAGTAAGCAGCAGTTGTGATGGGGGGGGGGCAGGCGACAGGAGATTCCTTTCATTACCTCTTTTTCACTACTTCTTGGCATCACTTTGTCATCTTTATGTATGTTCTTCATCTTTTGGAATGGTTGATGGTAAGGGGGGTGAATGGCGCGAGAAAGAAAGAGGAAGAGAGTGTCCTCGTGCCCTGAGTAGCTTTTCCACTCTCGGCTAAAACAACTCTAGGACCCACTTTCAATCCTTTTTCCAACCCCTTCCCTAACACTCACTCACACACACACCAAACGAAAGGAAAACCCTCTTTTCCTTTTCCAAAACCACTCAAAGAATGCCACAAAAGGGGAAGGCGGTGGGTGGAAAGAAAGGCTTAGTTTTGTTAAAACCTTCAACACTTCGCTCCCCTCCCTCTGGAAACGCACCCATCGCACGCATAGGTAAGTCCTCCGTTTTCCTATTTTATTCATGAAATTTTCATTTCCGTCGAAGTGATTTCAATAAAAGGAGTTGGTTGACCCCCCCCCCCCCAACCCACATTCCATTATTCCAAGCTGAAAACAAAACGCCAAAAGGAGATACACTTCGCGGCAAAAATTTTAAAATATTTATAGATTTACCTCTCTGAGATGAGTTTCCCACAACCGGCGCACTCCTGGGTTCCAGTCTTGGTGTCCATTTTGTGACCTGCAAACATGATAAATCAAGTTGAAGAAGATTACCAAAGAAAAGATGCATTTTTCAAAAATAAATGCACTAAAAACGGAAATAAAGTCAAAACAGAAGTCAATGTGCCTCCCCACCCCCCACACCACAAAACAAAAACAATGACTTGCTAAGAGAGAGACTGATCGCAACTTTTGTACACTGACATGCGACCCACAGATGGATGGATCGAGAGAGAAAATCGAGGACCTTGAGCGTTTTCAACGTCAGAAGTTGACCCTCCGTGAAGAATCCAACCCGTATATACCGAGTTTTATTACATTAGCCTATAGACTGTGACTTTCCCACGAAGTGGAGATGATAAAATCCGTGGAAGAATGAAGAAAAAAAAAAGGTGAAATAGTTGAAAAATGGATAAAAAAAATTCCTCCCCTAGAGCACTGAAAAGCATCACGTCGTTTGTACAGCTTTTAAAATGGTAAAACGTAGCTTAAACTCGCAAAAGTCGCAAGAAAAAAAAAAAAAAAAAAACGAAACACTTGGGTGAGGTTTTTGGTGAAATAGCGTGAAATGACTTCTTGGTGATTAGGTACCGTAAGCGTAACGTACAAAAAAAAAGACGAAAAACGATATGTTAAGATTCACAAACTAGTTCTTTTACGCGAATTAATTAATTTCACGGACGAGTTGATTTTTTCAAAGTTTGAGAAGGAACGAAAAACCTCTTCACTCTCTCGCACCATTCCTTCCGCCCTCAACGGAAACTCATTCCACACGGCTTTTCAACGGTCCAGATGACGAATCTCATTAACTCCGTGCCCAATAACACAGCCCGACCCCTCCCCCCGCCGCCATTCTCGACACAGCAGCCCATTCCACCACCCGATCCACTAATACACAATTCAGGCATCGCTTTCCACGCGCAGTCATAAACTTATTGCCTAGCTCCCCCCGAATCCTCCCGAACCTCACCCTGTCCCATCAACGTTCGCTTCTGAACAGCGAATAACCACTCAGTTCTCTCTCTCACTCCTGATCCCTTGGGAAAAGCAATTAAAAGCACTGAGTGTTGGAGTGAGTGTGCGAAAGTATGAAAGAGAAGGTACACTAAGGAGGGGGGGGGTGTGGATGAGTGGGGGGGATGAATTGAGTAGCCCCCTGTTTACTTTAACTTTCAAAGTCCAAACGCTTAATTGCGTCACGGGTAGTTGGAATAATTGGATATTACGAATAATCAGCCCCCCTCCTTAACACAACTAGCTGGAACATGGGTATAAGTTATTAACCAGCTTTAATATTGCTAGAAACTAGATGAAATATTTAATTTTTCAGTATATTGTTGCTTTTCAGTCAGGGGGACTTGGTGCTTATTTCATCCAGAATGGTTGGTTTTTCACATTTCCGGACTATGGACATCGCTCCAGACTCAATCTCTGTGCCTTCAAGATATCAAAGCCTCTAAAATTCATCGGTCGCCAAAGGCACTTTACGTTTTGACTCAAAACTGTGAATTTTAGCACGCACTCTGACTTAATATTGGCTGGAAACTGTCTATTTAAAATGATCTGCTAGCCTGCACTAAGCTACCAGGGAGTGATAACCGAGTGAGAACCATCCCACCCAGTTATCCACCATTTCACCCACTTATCACACCCTTGGTAGGCTAATTGGTAATGCCGTCAGACTAGTAATCAGGAGTTTGAGGGTTCGAACCCCACCCGGGGTGTCATTTTTCCGGGGAACTCAAAATCAGTAGTGGATCACTCCACTCTTTATGTATCCGGTAATTAATATCTGGATAAATTTAATCAATACTTGATGATTTATGGCTAAAAAGCTACATAGCTAAATAGCCGAGTATTTCAAGTTCGGAGACCCTTAGCCACAAAATTGCCAGTTGTGGCGGATAATAAGCCGCAAAATGGCGAGTTCAGAAATTGAAGAGGAGGGGGAATAAATAGTCGCACCAGTAATCAGTAAGAAAAACGCCAATTTTGCGCGAAAATTAAGAAAAATGCCAAGTAGAAGGTTAAAATTGAGAATACGCGCTAAATAAGCTGGTTCTTCGCGGAGAAAATGGAGAAAAGGCGGCAATACGCAAATGGCAAATCGAGAATAAATCGCAAATTCGTGGCTTTACAGGTGAAATTCCGATAAAAAAAGACCCTAATGTGCTGTTCTTAGGCCCAGCTGAAATCGACAGAATGTGCACATTCAGGACCGAAACTGATAAAAATTGCTGATTCAGGACTATAATAGGGAAAAATCACTTGTTCACGGATAGTAAGTATAAAATATAGAGAACAATCGCAACTTTACGGGTAAAACTCAGAAAAAATGTCAATTCACTGATAAAGTGTCAAAAAAGCGATATTTTAAAAGGGATCGATTTAGAAAAAAAAACGCAAATGTGTGCTTTGGGCCGCGTCCGTGGCGGAAATTGATAAAAAGCGCTAATTCATTCCTAAAATGTGAATAAAATCAAGTCTGAAATTGAGTAGAACGTCATTTTGGGGCAAAAATTTAGGAAAATGCCTATAACGCAAGGCTATTGATAAAAATCAATAAATCGCTACTTTTCGGCGAAACTTGAAAAAGAGCGCTTATTCACGGATGAATTCGAGAATAAATCGCGAATCCGAGCCGTGTAGAGGCAAATTTACGGGTGAAATTTAGATTTTGAAAACCCCATTTAACCCATTTTGTATAGCACGTTTGTGCTATTATTGGACTAAGCGAAAATTGAGAGAAAGTGCTAAATAATTGCTAAAAGAGAGTAAAATCGCATCCAAAATTGAGAAAAACGCTTATTCGAGGCTTGGGGGAAATCACTAATTAGTGCATGTAAATGAGAAAATGCACTAATTTAACGCTAAAATTGAGGAAAATCACTAATTAGCAACTAAAATTAGGAAAAACGCCAATTAGGAGCGAAAATTGATAAAAGTGACTAACTCACAGCTAAAGTTGTGCAAAAAGCCTGTTTCTCGGTTAAAATTGAGAAATTGGGAAATATCGCTATTTTACCGGTAAAGTTTAGAAATTAAGGACAATAACATCAGCAGTCGACGTCATGAAAACTAAGTACCTGAATAAGTAAATTAGGTAATGGAAATTGAGAAAAATTTCAATTCACGGATAGTGTCAAAAAACGTTAAATTGCGTTCAAATTGATAAAAAAACGCTAATTCGCGGATAAAATTCAGAATGAATCGCAAATTCAAAGCGCATGAAGGACAATTTACCGGTGATATTCCGAAAAAAAACGTTTATGTGCTGTTCTTAGGTCACGCTAAAATGGCGACAAAGAGCTAATTCATTGCTAAAAGTGAATGAAATCACGTCTGAAATGGCGAATAACGCTAATTCATGGCGAAAATTGAGAAAAATAACTCATTCACGGCTCAAATTGATAAAATATAATAAATATAATTGCTAATCCGCAGGCAAATTGGGGAAAAAACGGTAATGTGATTTTCTTAGGCTAAGCTCACATCTAAAACGATGAAAAAGCCATAAATTCATGGCTAAAAATGAAAAATGATAGGGAAAATTTTAGGAAAAACGCCAATTTAGAGCAAATGTTGAGAAAAACATGCCTAAGCAAGGCTAAAATGAAGAAAAATATCTAAATCGTGACTGAAATAGAGAGAAACCGCTAATTCACGCGACAAATAGGCTAGTGATTGAGTCTAGAAATTTAGAAAAAGCGCTAATTCAATGCTAAGAGAGTGAATCAACTGGCTTCTAGAGAAAAACCCCTGTTCAGGGCGAAAATTAATAAAAATGGCTAATTCACAGCTAAAATTGGGGTAAATTGCTAATACGCGGATATTTGTGACAAAGTGCACTAATTCCCTGCTAAAATTGATAAAAATCGCTAAATAGCAGCCACGGCTCACATTGAGGTAAAGCGCTCACCCACGACTAAAATTTAGCAAAAAGTTCAATTCTCAGCTGAAATTGAGAAAAATCGCTTATTATCAGAAAATATTAAGAAAAACGCTATTTCACAGCTACAGCTGAGGATAATTGCTAATTGACAGCCGATATTGAGAAAAATTGCTATTCCTTTTGTAGTTAATTTTTTTTAAGGATTTATAGCTAACCTTTATTTATAGAAAAATGTTAATTCGTTGCTAAAAGTGAATGAACGCCGTCTAAAATTGAGAAAAGCGCTTGTTCGGGGCGAAAATAAGAGTTCACGGCTAAATTGGGGAAAATTGCTAATCCGCGGATGCAAGTGATAAAAGGCGCTAATTTGCTGGTAACATTGAGAAAACACTAATTAGCAACTAGAATTAGGAAAAACACTAATTCACATATGAAATGTTGGAAAAGCGCCAATTCACGATTAAAATTGAGCAAATTGCTCATAACTGTGCCTACAATTTAGGAAATGTCCAATTCGGGCTGAAATTTGGAAAAATCGTTAATTATAGTTTGAAGCTTCGATTAGGGAAAACCCGCGGATAGAATTGAGAAATATCGCTAATTAGCTGCTGTTATTGAGAAAAATCTATATTTCACGGATGAAATAGAGATAAATGCCAATTCACGAATAAGGTGTATATGTAGAAAAAGCTACAATTTGCAGCTACGTTTCAGGTTTATTTAGAGACTACAAGAGGTCTCTTAGAGATCTCCGCGCCTCGGGGCCCGATATAGGTGTAGGCCCGTCACTGATGCGCGTATCAGCAAAGCACTATGAGTCAGGCATGTTTGATGGCCATTATCAGGCGTCTCTCACGTACGCTATACCCTCACATTAACGAAGCGGGGGGCTTTATTTTAATTAAAAGCCTTTCTGGCAGTGTTTAAAAGTATAATGTGTGACCATTTAAAAATTCTCTTAATTGAATATGCCGACCGTGTTTGCTCCATTGGTCACAGGAGAGAAGGGCAACAACGATTCCACTTGCGTCCTCTCACCGTCTCTAATTTTCCGTTTTTGTTTAATTAAATCCCCGTACTCTCAGATTTATTAATATAAAAGGTTTGCTCAAGATATTTGGGGGAAGATAATTTTCTTTGTTATTATACGTCCTCTTCCTATTTTCTAACAAATAGTGAAAATAAATGTTGGATCGATTGCTCATGCTTTTTACTCCTTCTTTTAACTTGATCGGAAGAGGTTAAAGAATGACTAAAATGAAAAAAATGGAAAAAAAATGAGGGTTTTACTAATGCAATTCAGTAAAAACCCAGGGATGGAATAATCCAGTCATCAGTTAAGGAGGCGCAGTCAAAATAAAAATCGTTGATCGTATTTTTTTCTGGATTAACCGAAACAACACGTTTTTCCTCCTGGTTTTCTTTAATCCAGGGTCGCGAGGATAAAAATCTCGTTAAATTTATTTTTCTTCCTTTGTCTTTCCGGGTGGATTGCGCGAAAAAACAACAAAAAAGGCCCCATTTGAATGACGGTTTTGAATAATAAAAAAAAAGGTTTTTGATCGGGGGTGTATTGAAGTTCGAGGATCGATTGTAAAATCAGATGAACCCCCCCCCCCCGCCCTTTCATTCATAACATTCAAACCCCTATTGCCACCACCACCACGAGTGGCTATGATTAATGATTTTAATTAAATCAAAATGGCCGTCCACTGTTGTGTTCCCTCTGTCTCTCGCCCCTCACCCCTCATTTGACTCGCAATTCTCTCAACTACACGCCCCCTCCCCCTTCGCGCCCTTCAACCACTCTGAAAAGGGCTCTTCGTTGTTTACAGACAGAACAAAAGATAATAATGAAAGAACTGATGGGCCCCAGATATTGTTGGCATGTTTTGCGCCACGTCTCCCCCCCCCCTACCGTTCTAACTCCGGCCAAACACCCCGGGTCCGAACTCACAGTCATCACTAACCTTACTCCTACCCCCCTCACCATGTCACAGTCATATCAAACTCCTAAACCCAAAAGCTTCGGGAAAAACAAAAAAAAGCTTTACAAAGTCAATTTGAGGGAAAGCGAACTGTTTATGAGATTCATTTTCTGCACCAATATTCTCCGGGTCGCTTTAATGAATAAACTTTTAATGGCTTTGACAACTCTCTGTAAAAAGAAAAAAAAATCTAAAGAATCGCCAACTCCAGAGGCCGAGACTTTTTCCACAGCGCCGAGAAGCAGCGTCAACCCCTACTAATGGGTTCGGGTATAACGAAATTAATTATTGGAATTGAAGGCGAACTCTATATAACCCTGCTCCTCTCTCAGCAGGCCTAAAAGATTGGAAAAGAGAGGTTTGAGGGGGCTGTGTGAAGAGGGGGGGGGGTTGAAGGGCGCAATTTGAAGAAAAAAAGGAAACGGTAATTTGTGTGTCTAAAAGTGAAGAAGGTTACTATGCGGGTTTAGCTAATGGACTGAAGCGCTTTTGTAGATTGAGTCCCTTCACCCCGCCCATAGTTTGTTTTTTGTTTTGTTTTATTTTTAGGGACTTGTGGGACAGTGGGCGCCTATTTACTTGATGGAATGGAACTTCCACCAAAGAAAAAAAAAAGCTACTGTTCGGCCACGCCAACTTTTCTATCAAATCGAAGAAGTTCAATTATTTAATTAATTTTTTTTTTTTTTTTTTTTTTTTTTTTTTTTTAACTTAACGCCTACGGATTCGGAGAGAGCTAGCGAGAGAGAAAAAAAAGTTTCATTTAATGTCCCACAATAATCACGCTGTATCTATCTCAAACATCGAATTAACTGTCAATCCAGTAGTGTGACGTCTAATCCAATTCCCATGGAGGGTGCGAGAGAGAGAGAGTGAGTGAGTGAGTGAGTGTGTGAGGGAGTGAGTGATAGAGTGTGGCCCCACTCCTCGCCATCAGAATTACCTCTCATCTATACATATATCGCACTAACGTCCTAACACGCTTCGATTCAACTAAGTGCAAACTCAGCCAGCCAATTAATTTATACTAAAAAGACTGTGTGGTAGGGATGGGAGGGGGAATTAAATTTTAAAAAATTCCCCTCAACCTCCACGCGTTAACCACCTCCTAAAAAAGTCAAATTATAGTTCAGTCTATTCGTATCTAGCCCTGAAAAAATAAATAAAATAAAATAAATATTAATTTCATGGATTAAATTGTCGTTATTCAATTAGCACCTGAAACTCCCCCTTTTCACCACCATTTTATAACCTCTTTTAAATTTCTCTCTTTTAGGTTTAATTATCCCACTTTGGAATGCTTGAAAAACCCCAATAATTTTGTCTTCTTGAGTCTTTCTCTTTGAATGACAGCAAACGATAGCTTTTTTATTAAAAGTTCAATTACAATTTTTATTAATTTTTCTTGTTTACCAAGAAATCCTCAGGCGCTCTGAAAAATATAATTAATAAATTTCTTCGAAAGTGTTAGCAGGCTCTTCAATTAAATCAAAATAAAAACACAAATTTAATTAATATGAGCTAATTAATGCACTCAGTGAATCACTATGACGAATGAAAGCAGTGTGAGCGGACAAGGAGGAGAAATGAGGAGGGGGGTGAATGTGAAATACTACCAGCGCCAGAAATGGTTGTTTATGCTTGGTAATTCTCTCTTTTAATTAGAAGAATAAGTATATAAGATGATACTTGAAAATATATTAATGAAATTGTAGTAAGTGGCTCTGAAACCAACGCGAATTCACGGTGTAAAGAATCAATTAAGGGCTTTAATCAAGCCAGCTCTACACTCACCCCGTGAATTCTCTCCGTGAATTCACGGTGTGAATGCGCGACCGCGACGCTTCCTCCAACTCCGTGAATTCACGATGTGAACACTTGACGTTCTTTCACAGCACAGTGTGAGTGTCGTTATGGAATGGAATGGAAACATTCCATTGATTTCAAATATAACTGAAGATAATGATCCTCAAATTAGCCTGTTTTAGTCAAATCGTGACTAAAACAGAAAAAATTGCCAATTCGCGGATAGAAGTGAGAAAAGGGCCTCATTCGCAGTTAAAATAATTGACCAAAAGAGGTAAACCACTGCTGAAATTTAGAGAATCTCAAATTCATCGGATAAAAAGCACTAGTCCGCGGCTAAAATTGATAAAATCGCTAATTCATGGACAGAAGTGAGAGATTGCGATAATTCGCAGCTAAAATTGAGAGAAACTGCTAAATCGCAGATAAAATTGAGACAAAAAAAACTAATTCGCCGAGTAAAAACGCTACCTCGCTACTAAAGTAAAGGAAAAGAGCCAATTCGCGGATAAAATTCACGAAAACATTAATTCGTGACTAAAGTTGAGAAAAATCGCTAATTCACGGGTCGAATATATGAAAATCACTGATTACCGACAAAATGAGGAAAAATAAAAACGCAGATTCGCGGCTAAAATTGATATGAAGCAGAAGCGGCACAGTTTGTAGCAATACAAATTCATAAAAAGCGATTATTCACTGTCGGAATTGAGAAAACGCCAATGCGCGGATTCTTCAGTCAACTTTGCGGTTTAAATTGAGAAAAACGCTAATCAATGGGTAAATTCACATAAAGATTTGAAAAACAAAATGCGCTAATTCACTGCTAAAATGTCATTTTTTCCTAATGTGTCCGACAATTAATTGAATAATTGTGCTTAGATGACCCTTTCTACGGACATTTAAGGGATTAATCCCCTCCTCACCGCACTACCATAGTCACATCTGTGAATTCGAGGGAGTGGGGAGGCTGAAAATAAATAAATTAATCTTTAAATTAAATACTTATTCTTCTTTACTTGTTTCGAGTTCCGAGAAAAAATTGCTCCCCGTTTAAAAAGCGCCAGAATTGATATAGACTTCGAGGGTGAAGTAAAGAAAAATGCGAATCCCTGGGCTAAAATTACAGAAAACGCTAATTCACGGCTGAAATGACGAAAAACGCTAATTTAGAAAAAATACTAATTCGTGGATAAAAATGGAGGATGAGCACCCACATTCACCCTAATTCGCAAATTGAGAAAACAATAATTCGCGAATTCTTGAGGCAACATCGTGACCCAAATTGAAAGATAAAACGCTAATTCAAGGCCAAAAATTTAGGAAAAGTACCGACTAGCAGCTAAAATGGAGAAAAAATCCCATGAATTGAAAGTAAAATTCAAGTAAAGCGCCCCGGGCCATGGAAGGTGTTGGCCCGCCACTGCTTTCAGAGCACGAAGTGTGTGGACTTAGGCACTCACAGAACCTAATTTTTCTGTTTTTGCTGATTCGAGAGTCCATGCATTTCACTTTTGGTTTCTTAAAAACCAGCAATTCCGGTGGTTTGGCTGCTTCAAAGCAAAGATTTTGAAGGATCTGACACGTTAGAAACCTATTTCGTAGGGTTGTCTCCGCAGTGGCGGATCTAGGATTTTATCTTGGAAGGGGATCTCCATCATAAATCTTTCTTTTCGTGAAAAATTGTGCAGCCACTTTATTCATCAGGTCTCTACCCCCCCCCCCACCATTGGAACTTTACTTTATCTTTTTTTGATGCGCTACAATATTTTTTAAGGAAAATAAGTATCTGCACAAATGATTTGTGTGCGAGATGGCCCCAGATTTGTGGTGTTGTATATGCTGTTTGAAATGCGAATACGGTTGTTTTACAAAAAAACTCTCTGAATCAACTAGGAATATAATTTTCACGCTGCGTTAAATAATGGTTTTTCAGAAGGTTAGCCACCAACTTATCTCTAGGAACCACGAATTGGAGTTTTCTCAATTTTAGCTACGGAATAGAGCTTTTTCTCAATTTTAGCCACGAATTATTTCTCAATTATACACATAGCCAAGCACCACAGCGTTTCCTAAATTTTAGCCGTGAATTGACGGATTTCCTCAAATTCATCCGCGATTTTTCGCTTATTTCCATTCTAGCTGCGAATAGGCGCTTCCAGTAAAACTTCAGTCACGATTAACGCATGTTCCGAATTTTAGCTGCGGATGAGCGCTTTACGTATATTTCAGCCAGGAATCAACAGGGCGGGGTTTTCCATTTTTAGCCGCTAATTAGCACTTTTTTTCGAATGCATCCACGAATTGGCGTTTTCTCTCGAGATGTGGGAGTTGAGGACCTTCCAGACAAATAACAGGCTTGAAACTATTCGTCTATCCACTAACGATTGTAAGTCAGTGGCACGAAGTCTCTCACCATTCGATAAAATTCCCGAAACCCCAAATTTGAAAGATAGATACCTGGTTGCGTAAGCTGGACCGAATCAAGGTAAGCGACCTCAGATTTTAAAAAGGATCCCAGACGATACAGGCATATTTAAGATTGTTCCGAACCAATGACTGATACAGCAATTTCACGGCGAACGAATTCCCGAAATCCGCCGTAAAGCGCTTGATGAAGCCTAAATTCCTCAAAGCCTTATTCCTAATTTCAGAAATATGATTCCGAAAATTACCTTTGCTATTAAATACCACGCCCAAATCATTGATCTCATTGACCTCCTCAACATGCTGGCCACTCAGATAGTTCGATCATGAGCCAAAGTCCATAGGCCTATTGGACATACTAAACTTAATGCACTTACATTTCGTCAGATTAATGCCTAAATCATTTACGCTAAACCAGGACGCAATGGAATCAAGATCTTGTTGAAGCTGCTTACATTCCTCGACAGATGAAATCGAATAATATAGCTCAAGGTCATCCGCCAGCAACGAGAATGAGGAATAGCGAAAGACGGTCGAAACGTCAATAAAGAACAACAAAAAAAGGATTGGTCCCAGGTAAGATCCCTGAGGTACCCCGGACAAGATAGCAGTAGAATCAGATGCAGTACCATTGAATATCACAGAAAAGGACCTTCCATTGAGAAAAGAGCGGAGCCATGAGAGAAGTGAGCCGCCCCATAAGTCCCCATAAGTCTCCAGTTTCTTGAGCAGACCCCGATGACTAGCCCGATCAAACGCCTTGGACATGTCGGTGTAAATAGCATATTACCCTTTTCCAAATTTTTATGGATAAAATAATTGTAGATGATTAAATTAGTCGAAGTAGATCGTCCTTTGACAAAACCATGCAGCTCCGGGACAATGAAATTCTTAAAACTTTCACTCAGGAGATCCGCGACAAATGAATCAAGAACTTTTGCGATTATGGAACACTTAGCAATCGGCCGGTAATTAAGAATATCATCTTTAATCCCTTCTTGAAGACCGGGACCAAGAAAGACTTCTTCCAACAGGAAAGATACCCTCTTTGAGGGACCTATTAAATATAATCCACGAAGGGAGGCTTAGAGATTCAGAGCAGTTTTTCAGGAAGGTCTCAGGCAGACCATCAGGACCCATCAAGAGCCCATCCTTGAGACGACAAAGCCTGATCCGTATCTTTTCAACCGAAATTGAAGCCGAAGTGAGATCAACCACATCCCCAATCAGCGCAGAAACTATGGGGGAATCAACATCATCCACTGATGCACCCACAGAGAACTTTCGCCAAATACAGAGGCAAATTCCTCAGTAATAACTACATCCGAATCAAGAATCCTATCCCCATGTATCATTTCATGAGGCATACTCCTGCTTTTGCGTTTACTATTAACAAAAGACTAAAATACTTTAGCATCTTCACATGATTTAATCTTGGTAAAGCGGGCATACCTCCTATAACACTCTTTTATCCTGAATTTCACGGCATCCCTAAAAAGCGCAAACTTTCTGCAACCGGAGCGAGTTCCACCTCTCCTCCATTTCCGATGAGCATTATTCTTTTTTCAAATCAGTGAAATCAATTCCTTATCATGCCACGAAGGATACTTTGATCGAGAGGAGGATATTTTAGGAACGGAAAAAGAAATGGCTGAGTTGACTATACGGTAGAAAAATGCCAGCGCTTCAGAGAGAGCGCTGCCCGACAAAACACTCCAACTAACATTTAAAAAATAATTACCTCCTCAACCCAAGAAACAAAGTCAGCCTTGCGAAAATTCAGATCATGAGAAACCTTACGTGGCTTGTGCTTCAGCAGCACAACCGGAGGGTGTAACTCGTCAGGATCAACCAAAGAAAAATTATTTTTATCCACTCGGATGTCATCTTGCATCGAAAATACGGGGTACTCTTCCATGGCTGTTAGGAAAAGCATTAAATTTAAAGAGATTATGAAAACTCGGATTATCACGAAGCGCCTGTTCGGCCGCAGCCCCGCCGGAGTAAACATTGAAGTCACCGGTTACAATCAACCTTGAGAAAGAGCAACGACTACGAACACGATCCAGATTTTCAAAAAACCGCTCATAAATGGAAGAATCGGAATTAGGAGGGATATAGAAACACCCGACGAGGCAATTCCCTTTAGAAGAGTCCCCAGAAATTAGAACCCAGCAACTCTCAATTTCAGTGTTAGGACATGGAATAATTTTGGCAAAAAAGGACTTTCGCACAGCAATTAGAACTCCACCCCCACGGAAGACATCACACGCAGAGTAGTCCCTGTCTCTTCGGAAGATAAAGAAGTCTTCAGGAAATATCTCGCGATCATCAAAGGAATCGTTAAGCCAAGTCTCGGACAACTGAATGACATCGTAGTTGCACGAGAGACAGTTATTAAAAACTTGGCCACAATTCGTTCGGGGGCCCCTAACATTTTGAAAAAAAAAAGGTTGACAAAGAAGAAGAATTATTAATATGAGGGGGTGGTATTCGCCTACACACATTATTTGCAGGAAAGTTCGAAGAATCGAAGAGCACCGGAGCCGGAGGAGAGGTCATGGAGCATTGAAGATCAGAGGACGATGCTATTCCCGCTGACGAGTGAAGGACTGGTGCCCCAAAAAGACGCCTTGGGAACCGCCGCATATCACCCTGCTAGCGTTTATTTCTATTTTAGCCACGAATAAACCATTTTACTTAATTTCAGCCCCTTAGCGGATTTTCTTAAAATACGTGAATTTAGCGTTTTTATCAATTTTATAGCCGATAATGAGTGCTTTTTGCCTACATCAACCGCTACATCTCAATTTCCGCAGCATATGGGCTCTTCACCTTGATGAGGGGGGAGATTATAGCGGTTTATCTCAATCTTAGCGGCGAATAAGCGTGTTTGATTGGAGGGGGGTCGAGGAGTCATTTGTGAAGCTCTGTCTTTAACAGCCCACAAATTATAGTTGGCTCCATCTTCTTATGGGGAAGAAGGTGTTCAAACCCCCGAAACCCACCTCGTAAATCCGTCACTGGTTTGAGTCCTTAAAATGACAACTTCCCGACGTGAAATCGTGTATGCGCGTGCAGAAATTCCTGGAGATTTAAATGAGACTTTGAAATCCAGGATTGGTGCACGAATATATGATTGGAGGGGGGTTGAGGAAACACAACATGTACAACTTCTTCTTATTATAAGGATATTGGAGCATAATGTACAGATTTCCACATTCAGCCGAAGGGGGTTGGATGGAAATCAAGGACAGAAACGTTCAGGAGTACGAATTGCACATCAGTTTGTCGCCCGGCGGTGTGTGCTCGGGAATGGGACAGGAATAAGGCCACGGTTTGGCTGCTGTCACTCAGCAGACGTAACCTACGGAGAATGGTAACGCAACATAACCTAGATGTTTACGGGCTATTACAGACAGATGCATGTCAATTACTGCATGACTTGGCCAGATTCTGAGGTTAAATTAACCAGTTTTTGAGGCTAAATTGGTTTATTTGGAGTCGCGTGCAGTCACTTTATAGCATAAGGAAATGCATGATCGCTCTAAAATGGCATTATCCGTTATGGGAAATGGCATGGAGCCTCGATACTTTAGAGGTGTGACTCACTTCCTGTCCGGGAGCTCCAAGAAACATATTTCATCATCGACGAACGCCACCAGACTACACTTTGACTATTCCAGAAAGCAGTGATACACGTAATTGCAGTTACAACAGGTAACATGGTAGTAAAATTTCACTACAGCTCAGATCCAAGTTGTCATATTTCAATTGCGTTCATTTTCAACCCCCCCCCCCTCCATGGGTGTATCTTACCCAACCATTCCTCGTCCACGAACGAACATCACCAAGCTTTTATAAATCCTCAGGTTCATCTCTCTCTCTAAAAAGCAATCTTGTTTACACCCTCCTATCGCCTGTCTGGTTGGGTTAAATAAACTCTACTCCTTGACACAGACTTTGGTGCCTTAATGTATTTGCTCTAGATATAGATGGACGAAGAGCATAAGAGAACGCTTTCATAGCCCTCCCCCCCTCCCACCAACAGTCACCACCATTCTGCTGATAGCTATTCACTCACACCCCCTCGTCATCACACTGGCCCCGTCGTCATCGTCCAATCTTTACAAACATACCCCACGGCGACAGTTGTACAGGGCAAAAAAGGGTCGTTCTCGCTTCCCTCCTCAACCCTCCCTCGCTGAGCGGCCGTCAGATAACAAAAAAAAAAAAAACTCGGCTCTCGCTTGTGGTTTTTCGAAAGTTACGAGGATATTTCTTTAAAATGCGTCGATAGTTTTGGTTAAATTTTATGTGTGTACAAAGGCTTTGCAAACAGATAATGGGACACCCTCACATTCCGTTTGTCGGGGCGATAGCGTCGGAATGATAATTTCTAGGTCTTGGAAATACGGTTTTCTTTTTTTTAATTTTTTTTAAGGTTCAACATTTATTTATAGAAGCAAGCCCTCGTAATTAGCCGTCTCTAGTTTAAAAACTCATCATGGGCTGTCAATCAAAGCCCCCACTCCCCACCCTAAAGCGTTTTCTAATTTTTTTGCCAGCCGTGGCAGTGTACCAAGTTATTTTAGCGTGTTTCCTACTCAACTTCTAGAAAAGGGGGAAATAGTTATAGCTATATCCTATGCACACTGCACAGAGGTGGAGATGGATCACTGCGTTATTATTCTTTAGTACAATATTTGCCCAGCACGGGTTTGATGGTGCGAGGAGCCGAGGCTCTCAAGGGGTACACCAACACCAATGCCAAGGAGCCGTCGTTTTGACGGTTCAATCTGTCAGACGAAATGAGAAAAAAAAAATGTGCTGCAGTCTTGTCGTGCCTCCGTTTCCGCATTGTAGCATAGTTATCGTGAAGTCATGCGACGTCATTGATCTGTCGATAGAAGAGAAAATATAACGATAAAAGGGAGAGGTTAAAGGAAGACCTTTTTCAAGTAAACATTGATTCAATAAAGTATTTTACTTTCCTCTTGAATTAAACAGTACATGGCAATTATCGTCCAAGACGAATGAAAGAGCGTGAATGTGGTCGTTTCTACTCAAAATAGTCAGATTTTTTGGCAACGTTGTTGATTAAAGGTCCAACTGAACTTCGGAAGGACCAGATTATCAGGGCTGCCCTCATGAGAGGAGGAGGGGTAATAGCGCGAGGGTTACAAGCCAATGTCGATTTCACAAGGTTGACCCATTCGGAAAACCAACAGAGGGTTGTCCCATTCCAAAAAGCAAAACGGCTGTTTATAGCCTAGGCACATTCAGTGTCCCAATTTCACGAATTTGACGCACACAGAAGCCAATTTCACGATTTTATCAATTCAATAATCGTGTTTCACCTTCAGCGCCTAAAGAAAACAAAAAAAAAAAACACGCAATACTCCGGATCTGGCACACCAGAAACCCATTCACGAAGTTGACTCCTTCAAAAAGCCAATTTATGGGCTTTCACCCTCCCATGTGAAATTTTTTCAGCTTGTTAGTTAATTTTTAGTGCAATATCAGTAAGATGGCTCACTCAAAACAAATTTCGTGGGGTTGGCTCATTCAAAATTCATTTCGCATGATGCGCTCACCGTTAAAAAAATTGTGCGCGTTTGGACCATTCGAAAAACTAATCTGGTGCGTCCGAACAACACAAAATAAAATTTCGGGGAATTGACTCACTGAAAACCAGTTTTGCGGCACTAGAACGTCATTTCGTGGCTCTCGCTGTAACGAAAGCATGATTTTGCGACGTCGACCGATTCAAAAAGCGAATTCGCGGATTCACAGGCAATTTTTAAGATCAATTTCACGGGTGTGACTCCTCTGAAAGAATTTTACAGGATTCGGCCCCTCAGAACCAATTTAGCAGGATGGATTAAGCCCCCTCGCCTGAAAACAACAAATTTCGCGTTCGACTCCTTAAAAATGAAATTTTGTTAAGTTGCGTAATGTCACAGGGGTGGCTGACTAACTGACGAAATTTTGCAGGTTCGGGTTACTAAAAACAAGTTTCAAACACAAAAAAAGCCAATTCGTGGGTTTCACTGCATCCAAATCCAAATATTCCTTATAAATAGCCCTTAAAAAACCTAAATTTCGCGGATTTTTATCTCACAGAACTTACTGTCGCCGGGTTCCTTCACTCGAGAAGCCAAAACCTGGGATTTTCGGGTCACGTGTTCCGCTTTTTCACGGTGTTGGTGCCTTTACTTTGCTGTTTCCACCCCTTTAAAACAGAAAAATGGTCATTTTTTGCCAAGTCGCTTCACGGATTGCAAAGTTGAGAATAATGGCAATTCGCGATTAAAATTGAGAAAAACACTAATTCGCGGTTTCTGGAGGCAACTTCCACGAAAAAGCGATAATTCACGCCTAAAAGTGGAAAAAACGCTTATTCGCAGCTAAAATTATTGCAATTTTTTAACCAGGGCTAGCCAAACGCGAAAGCACGTGAATCCTGACAAATACAGTCGTGAAATTAGAGCACTCTGAGCTAAAAATCTGTTGAATTGCCCGTTTTGGGTCCAATTATCGGAGGGATTGCTAGTTTCCGGTATTTATTATTGTGAAATTGTCAGTTTCTGGTCTTTATTTCCACAAAATGTCCAGTTTCGGGAATTTTTCATAGTGACCACCAAACCCCATGCAGGATGGCCAGCCACAACAGTGCTCAAGGTCTAGGCGTATATTTTCAACATTTTGAAGGTAAATATCCGCAAAACCAGAATTTTCCTGGCTGAATATTTGCGACCTTGAGAGTTTCACGTCTCAAGTTTAGGGCACTCGAACACTAAAGTACTCGAATCCTCATGAATACCCGTAAAATTGCAACATTCTGAAGGCGAAAATACGCGAGTTGACTGGATGAATATTCACGATATTGAAGGTTGAAAGTTGCTTTATAAAATTCGACTGCTTAGTTTTCGGTCTTCATTTTAGCGAAATTACACGTTTAGGGACTTAATTAAAACAAAATTGCAGTTTCAACACCAATTTCGGTCCACTTGACCATTTTTGGTGGAACTCGAGTCAGCATGCTCCGACTCAGGGATATAACCCGACGATTACCCACGAAATTCAGGCCTTCATTTCAGTTAAATTGCAAGCACTGGGCCTTTAATTTCGGAGAAATTGCAAGTTTCGGTGCTCTCATCTCTGTGAAATAGCAAGTTTTTGGGTTGGCCGGCCACGATGGTACGCGTCTTTGGCAGACGAGGCCCATGCGCGATACTCAGAGGGCAAATATCTGTGAAATTGGATCCTTACGGGTACAATTTTTGCGAAATTGCAAGTTTCGGGGCCAATTTATTTTAGACTTTGTGAACACTGGGGCTAGCCGGCTCCGCCGACTACGATTAGCCATGTAATTGTGACTAGAGATGTTAGTGATTTTGCAAATTCGAATCCTAATTTGAATAAAATTACATGAATTCTGGCAAAATGTCGTGAACTTGAAAGTATCGGGTCTTTGGGCGTTAATTTGAGCACAATTGCAAGTTTTGGGGCAAGACATCAGCCCTGGAAAAGGGCGGCAAAAGTTTTCGCGCCTACCGGTGGCAAATCTTATGATCCGCGTCTGGTTCCGACTGCCTCTAAAACTAGAATTTGTTATTAATTTGAACTGAATGCGAATTTGCAAGTTTCAGCTCTTGATTTCAGCAAAATTGCTGGTGAAGTGTCGTGATTTCGGTGTTAAATAAACCGTGAAATGGCGAGTTTGCAATTGTTTTTTGTGGGCTCAGACTCCAAACTAGCCAGTAAACGACCAACCGCGCGTCGTGTACCCTGACGAGGCCCAATACGCCCCCCAACAAAATTGCAACATTTTGTAGACAAATATCCACGAAATCGGATTTATCAGGCATAATTTTCGTGATATTTCAAGTTTTGGAGCCTAATTTCAGCAGACTTGCAAGCTTCAGGGTCTATTTGAAGGGGCCGGTCTCTTCTGTGCCCACTGCGCCTTATACCCCCGACGATTAGCCGTGTATAATTGTAGCATTTCGAGATGAGTATTTGTGAGTATTCGAATCCTATAATTTCGGAGCACAATTTCAAGTTTCCTGGCGGAATATTCATGTAATTAAACGTTTTGGGTCTTCAGGTGTTAGTTTAAGTGAAATTGCAAGTTCAGGGCCTTAGTATAAGCAAAACCGCAAGTTTTGGGTTTGGACCCTTTTCCGTGGTATCACGGTGGCAGCCTAACAGAGCCTTCAAGAATATCCGGGAAATTGGAATTTCCACGGCAATGTGACATTAGGGTCTTCATTTCAGTGAAATTGCCATTTCAGGACCATAATTAAAGCAAAATGGCCAGTGCCCGGGCCCATGGAGGGGCGTCGGGTGACAATTTCTCGGTGGAGTTTGGGGTATCTGGCGGTAAATGGTCTTTCCAGCGGCGGATTGATAGTTTTCATGTTGTTGTAATTGACAGTTTGGATTGTAAATGATTGAAGGCAGCCAGTTAGTTGGGGGGTGGGGGTAGACCGTTTGATCGCTGATGCGTTATCTAGAAACCCTATAATGAGGTAGTCTGCTTTAAAAATAGGCCTCTAGCGGATGTTTAAA
The DNA here is from genome assembly GCA_038030265.1 of Corythucha ciliata. Lineage (NCBI taxonomy): Eukaryota > Metazoa > Arthropoda > Insecta > Hemiptera > Tingidae > Corythucha > Corythucha ciliata. The sequence goes on from CM075937.1 coordinate 15,362,434, forward strand.
TCGTGCCTATTGTACTTTTTTTGTTATAAGAGGAACCAAATAAGTACGAAGCAATTAGTACAGAAAGTTGATTATTTCATCGCATATGAAGCCTTTTTATAAGTATTATTAATTCCAAAATAGCTCAGACGTAAGTAAATTTTTGTCTCGCACTACTGCTGACAGAAACCGGCCGTACACGTGTCCGTTCAAACACCCGCAGTCATTCCATATTCAAAACAAAAGTATATATTGAATGTAAATAACTCAATCGCCGCCCCCACCCTCACTCGTAAACACCTAGCCGTGACTCTTGAGAGGATCGAACCCCCCACCCCCACCCATGTACCAAACTTCTTTGTTTAATTAATGCCGCCACATGTTTCTCTCTCCAGAGTCATTTTCGTTAAGAGGGGCATTAAAGAAGAAGTTAATTGAGAGACCGTTGAAAATAGACTTCGACAAAAAAGTAATAGTGTTAGGGAAGGGGTGGAGGTGGTGGGAGGAGGGAGTTAAAACGAAAAACATCATTAAAAAAAAAGGGAAGACTAGTTGAAAAAATTAAAATAAGAAAATAGGCCTCTCAAAAAATTTAATTAACGATTTCGTCTCGCTTTTTTTGCCAGCTCCAGACCAACGTTCTTTAATTTTTAAAGAATATAATAACGAAGGGAGTACAGTTAATTAACGCTAGTTCTCCCAAGTTTTGAGTTTAGAGCAGTTGCAAGTTTACAACAACCGCGAGAGAGAGAAAGAGTGTGAGATAGTATGTGTGAGTGAGAGAGCAAGCATAGAAACACCTGATGGGGTGTGAGTGAGATGAAATCCTACGTTCCCAGTGTAATTAATCCCATTGTTTAACTAATGGAGGACGAATTTCCTGTTTATGCTACCCTTTAAACCCACATACACGGGCTAGCTAACTAACCATTTCTAGTTAACACCTACTGAAACCTGTTATAGCACTCGTGTCGGCGTTAATGCGAGACAATTAGACAGGCACTCAAGCCAGACAAAGCGAGCGCGAAATGGATTTTATGTGCGACTCATTTCAAGTATCAAGAGGAGCGTTTTAAGGAGATTTATAGAATAAAATAAAAAAGAAGGAAAAATGGGTTAGTGATGATGAGGGGTGGAGGCGGAGGCCTCAAGAGGGATCGCGAAAAGAAGTGGATTTTGGAAAGAGATTGGCTCGGAGAGAGAGGGTGCATTTGAAGAAAAGCAAGAAAAAAAAAAAGCTTTGAGGGAGGCACTCTCGAGTCTTATAAACAGAAAGCTAAGAGTGTCTTCTGAGTCACATAAATTATGTATCAAGCTTTTAAGGGAGAGTGCGAGAGAGTGAGTTTGAGAGCGTGCCCAACCCCCCAACCCTGCTCTTCATTCTCTAACGACCACCACTAGGAGAAAGAGGAATTGAAAGTCATCCCTTGAACATGGAAGGGTGATTTTGCTTCGAAATGGATTGATCAGGTGCCGAAATTCGTTTTCATTATTATGTTTTCCGCAGCTAAAACAATGGCGTGCAGTTCTTCTCAACACACATTATAGTGGCCAAATATAAGCAAAGGAATAAAATTAGCCTCGACCACACTGAGTGATCTACCCCCCCTCCCACAATACGCTTTATATCACCTCAATTTGTCGCCCAAATGACCGTGAGAAGTGAGACCGTGCACGGTGTCGGCGGCGTTCTATTTCCCTTTAAATGTCCCTTTTGTCAATGCTTTCAAAACTGCCTTACTTCCTTCTTCACCCCCCCCCCTCCATTTTCAAAGCCGAGCACAAAAAAGGGATTGGCTCAACTATTAAAACGACCGGAACTACGCGGAAAGGAAGCTGTTTTAAAATTAAATCTGAACCCCGCACAACCGACCACCACCCTCCACCCCGCCTATACGAACACATCACCAGTCCGTTTCTTTGGAGCTGTCCACATGGGTAGAGGCTCGACGTAACAGTCTTATAAACTATGAAGAAAAATGATGAAAATATAGCAAAGGTTCAAAAACTATCCCCCCCCCCTCAAAAGAAATGAATTCCATAACCTGAGAAAGGCTATCGGTAAACCGGATAAATAGCCGGAGATTGATATAGATTTGGAAGGGAATTGCGGGAAGGGTTGAGTTGATAAGGGTGAAACGGTTAGTTTAGAAGAGACCATACCACTGCTACTACAGCGAGTTAAGAACAAGGATGAAGGGGGTTGGTGTACAAGGACACGGATAGGGATGATTGTAGAGCGCGGTTATTGAAGAAGGGGGAAGGTCTTTTACCCTCAAATCAATTTCACGGGAAACTGAGCTTCGTACACGGGGAGCCAATTGGGTGACCCTGCACACCCTGCCCCATCGACACTGCTCCTCCTAAAACTCTTTGGAAAGAAGTGCCTGGTGTTATACCTTTCAGCTGTTTCAAACGACATGCCGCAACTTCTTTCTTCAAGCTCATCACCACAATGTTTCGACTGCGCAAAAAGAAAATCCGCCTCTTATTTCACAAAATAATTTCCAATTTCCTATTTTTCAACATCAAATAGTTCGCAAAACAAGCGACAAGATTTTTTGGCGTATTGTCCTACGCAGACTTGACTAATGTTGATGGATGAAAAGTGCGGAACAGCAGAAAAAAGAGCGCAGATTGGATTGGATGATTGGGTGGAGTGGGAGGGGGTGTCCAGCGGAACGAGCAAGAAATCGGCGGTGATGGTGATTCCAGTGAAAGCTCTTCTTCTGTGTATATACACGCAAGGAGAGGGGTTCGAAGGGTGAAAGAGTGAAGAGAGAGGGAGTGATGCACTCAAGGTTCCATTAGTGGAGTTTGGATTGAGAAAGCTCCTTAGTAAAAAGCAAAAGAGGAGGGTGAGGAGGTGAAGGTTTCAGATGTGGGAGGGGGGAATGGAGGCGAAAAAAAAGGGAAAGGGCTCATGAAAAGACCGCGCGATGGATACAGTGAAGGAGAAAGAGAGTCGCTTAAAAGGGAGACGGGATGAAGTACGTACGGCGGAGAGAGGGGTGTCAAATGATTATAAAATTGCAAATTTTTGAGCGATATCAGCGACATAATCAACAGCTAGCTACAAAACTGTTAATGTTCGAACCAAAATTGTCACCCATCAGGGATTTGGACAGCTTCGTGCCAGGTTTCCAGCAGCTCGACCTTCAGGGTTCTCAAGGTTAAGTAGAACCAGAAGGCAGAATCAGTTTCTGACGCAAAATTACCGCAAGGTCAATCCCTTCACAGCAGTATAGCGTACCGATGTAGGGCAGGTAGGGGGGTAAACCAGCGCGGCCACCGATCAGAGGGGGCACCCCGAAGATGAAAATATAGTGATTTTTCGCGGTTTCAAAACTTTGATTCGTGGATAATATTAAGAACAAGCCCTCATTTACCGCTAAATTAACGAAATTACACCAATGCGGCATAACCGAAGGTAACTTTGCAGCTAAATTATTGATAAAATACGCTAACCCCAAATGTCTAATAAGCCCTTGATAAACGCCTAAAATTGAGAAGACATACGCTGATGTGCTAATCTTGGGGAAAAACGCGACTAAAAGATTAGGAAAAGCGCGAATATTCGCCGCTAGAATAGCGAAAATGCACTAATGCATTACAAAAAGCGAGACAAATCACTAATTGGCGGCTAAAAAATTGAGAAAACCGCTAATACTCGGCCACAATTGAGAAAAAACAGCGATCAATCACACAGCAGGCCCAGCAAATAATATGAAAACACCAACTCGCGGATTTTCCCGGCAACTTCACGACTGAAATTGAGGTTATGCTCTAATTCACATGAATAAAAGTGAAAAAACCCCACTAATTCGCGGATAAAATTGAAAGAAATAAGCTAATTCATGGCCACTATTGAGAAAAAACGCTAATTTGCGGGTCGATCTATTTGAGAAAGCCAACGCGCTTGAGACTAAGAAAACCAGCTGAATTCCCAGACAAAAAGTTGGAGATAAAGGGCTCAACCTCAGCTGAACTTGATTAAAAGGGCTGATTCGAGACTAAAATTAAGGGGAAAAAACGTTAATTCTCTGCTAAAGTTGACAAAAAAGGGCTCATTCAGACATAGAATGGAATAAACACGAATTTGCGGACCAATTTGAGAAAATCCGCTCATTGTCCGAGCATAAAATTGAGTAAATGCGGTAAGTTCTTTCTGGAAAAGCCTCGACGATCGCGGACTGCTTCAAGAAAACCTGCAAATTCGCGGCTGAAACTTGGAAAATCAGCTAAATTCCCGGATAAAATTGAGACAAAGCGCAGCTAAACTTGAGGAAAATCGCTAATTCGTGGCTAAAATAAATAAATAAAGCGTTGGTTCTCTGTTAAAGTTAACAAAAAAGCGCCCCTTCTCATCTATAAACGTGTGATAAAGTAACATTGAGACAATCCGATAATTCGGCTGAGCTATAATTCAGTAAAATCTGTAATTTTGCGGTAAAAATTGAGCAAAGCGTTGATTCGTGGCAAAAAATGGAGACAAGTACTAATTCACACAGACGCAAAATGTGGAAAAATCACTAATTTGAGGTTAAAAAGTTTGAGAAAAAGCAGCGATCTGTATCACTCAGCAGGCTCTGAAAACATTAAGAAAACACCAACTCGTGGTTTCTCGATCGAGGCACCATTGAGACTGAAATTGAATTTTAAAAAACGCTAGCATGGATAAAAGAGAAAAAGCGCTAATTCAAGGCAAACATTGAGAGAAAAATCCAATTTGCGGATCTCATTTATAAAATCCCACTATATGGGACTGAAATCGAGATAATAACGTGCAATCGCAGCTATAAACTTGAAGAGAAGCGCTAATTAGTAGCTAGTAAAATTTGGGGAAAAAAGGATAAAAAATAACGCTCATTCACAGCTAAAGTGGAAAAAACTTCAATTTGAGAAAATCCTTCCAATTCACTACTAATACTAAAATTGAGTATAATATAAGCGGTTATTCGCAGCCAAAATTGCGGGAAATCCTCAATTCGTGACTAAAAATGGCTTAAAATTATCGGAACGTTCTAATACGTGACTGAAACGGAGAAAAATCGCTAAATTCGCTTATTCGCAGCCGAAATGGAGAAAAACGCAAATTTTCGAGTCAGTTTGAGTAATTCGGCTAATTTACGGCTAAAATTAAGTAAAAGCGGTAATTCTCGGTTGAAATTTAAAAAAAAACGTTTGCGGCCAAAATTGACAAAAGGGCTTAGGCGCGGTGAGATTTAAGAAAATCCATGATTCGCGGCTAAAATTCTCCAGGGTCAAAATTGCGAAAAGGCGGTTATTCACGTCTAAATACGAGAAAAGCAGTAATTAGCGGCAAAACTTGAGACGAAGTCACTGATTTCGTGGTTGAAATTGCGGAAATGCTGTAATTTGGGGATCTATTTGTGAAAATTCGCTGACACGTGGCTGAAACTGTTAAAAACCTCCAAATTCCCGGATTAATTTTAGATAAAAAGTGTTCGACCTCAGCAAAACTGGAGAAAGGTGGATAATTTCAGGTTAAAAATGACATAATTTGGTTATTCTTGGTGAACATTTAAAATAACTCGCACTTCAAATTGAAGACAAAGGCGTTTATGCACGGCAAAATTAAAGATAAGTCATAAGTCGGGGCTGAAATTGTGAAAAAACGTTTTTTCGCAGATATCATGTAATTTAAGAAAACCCGATAATACGAGGCTAAAACTGAGAGAAACGCAAATTCCTGGAAACTAAAATTCAGATAAAGCGCTCTATCACAGCTAAACTTGAAAAAAGCGGTAATTTTTCAGATAAAATCATAGAGGTAGAAATATACTGGAGAAGCCCCCAACCCTAGCCAGCCCATACGTGAGGGAGCCAAAAATTGCCACTATAGTAGGCTTTGCCAGAAAATAAAAGTAGTCATTAATATGGACGTTTTCCGCTCTCAAAAAAACAAAACAAAAATCAAAGCTGAAGCCTTCCGACCTAGAGAATTTAGAGAATTCAACTGGGGTATAAAAGGTGTTTACACCTTGTTTGTATGATCGTTGGTTAGAATTTTAAAAATTGTTATTTAGTAAAGTTGAAACTGAGAGTCAATGCATGTATATTGCGCGCCTAATAATTCATAATTAAGCAGTTTTTTAAGCAGTTTATATAGAATGTATGTGTTAATATAGAATGTTGTATTAAGCAATTACAAGTAAAGTTTTAGCTATGAAGTCGTATCATTTGGACAATTATTGTAGTTGTAGCTGACAGTTAGTATCAAGAATATTAGACTCCAGTCCCCACCACAAGTCTTTTCTTACGGGGGGCTGGCACGTAGCCTAAATGCTTTGTTATACATATAAACTTAAATTTGGTAAATGTGCGAAATAAATAAATAAATAAATAATAAATATAAATAAAAAGGGCCCGCCCACTAGAGGAGATTTTCGGCTCGCTTCAAAAACCTTTAGGGCATCTCCATATTATATCTTTCCTCCTTGCATAAAATTGGTAAAAAGCATTGAATCGCGACTGAAATGGAGGAAAATGCTAATTTTCGGATAAAATTTGAGAACATCCGCTAATTCCAGAGCAGGGAAAAACATGCACCAGAGGGGTGGTGTCAAAGCCTCTTAAAATGCCCAAGTTGGGCGTTTCACGATGTCATTGTTTCCAGTTTTATCATCCCGCCCGAGTGGGCCAGGGATATCGGCTCGCGACGAGCCTCTTCGGACCAGTCGAGCGTGTAAGGTGCGACCCCTAGCGTTTTTTCCACAAAAGAGGAAGAGTTTACTCCAAAACTGTTTATTTTAAGCTGAAAACTAATGATTTTAGACGTTACGAATAAACTGAGTATTTCACTACAAAACTGGCGGTTTAATCCAATTGGACCCCTTGCCACAATGTTCAAATCCTCAAACTATGAAATGCTCAAGCCACAAAAATTGTCCTCACCTCAAATTGCACCTCAAAATGCTCATAATCACAAAATAAGCGAACCACGCAATGCTTAAACCACAAAACGTTCCATCCGCGAAATGCTTGACCCCCTCAGTGGCAGACCGAAACCTTCCGGGGCCCGCATAGTGGAAAGCTGTATGAGGCCCGTAAATCTCTAAGTGCACGAGGAATGTAAGCTTTACTTACTTTCGTCAAATGCTGGCTTTTTACAATTTTAGACACGAACTTGCCTCTATGGAACTGCTATATTTTGCGTTTTCTTAGTTTTAGCCGTAAATTTGCGATTTTTCTAAAAATTTTAGTCGCAAAAAATGTCTCAATTTCAGCCGCGAATTGCCGCATTTACACGATGTTGTCGCGAATCAGCACAGTTACTTAATTTTAGCCGCGAATTAGCGGATTTCCTCAAATTAATCCTAAAATGAGCGTTTTATGTACACTACAGTCGTGAATTAAAAACGCTTTTTGTGAAATTTAAGCTGCGAATCAGCGCTTTATCACTAATTTAGCCGGAAATCAACGGGTTTTTCTCAATTATAGCAGCGAATCAGCGGGTTTCATCAAAAAATATATCCGCGAATCAGCTCTTTTGTCAATAATAAGAGCCAGTTAGTGCCCCCTCCCCCCCGTACTTCTTAGCCATTCGAAATAGCGCTTTTCTCAATTTTGCCGTGAATCAGCGCTTTTTCTTAAGTATAGCTGCGAATTAGCGTTTTATCTCCATCTTAAATGGGAATTGGCGGAGTTTGCCAGTAAATGCTTTAATCCTCACAATGCTCAAAGTTTCGGCCGCATATTAGAGGATTTTCACGAATATATCCATGAATTAGCGTTTTTTCTCAATTTCAGCCGCGTATCAAGTCTTTTCTTCAGTTCTTGCCGCACCCAAGTGCATGCTTTTGTCAATTTTTAGTCACTACTTATTTCTCAATTTCAGCCTCGAATTAGCGTCCTTCTCAAGTTTAGCTGTAATAGAAGGCTTCAACGCAACGTTATCAGGGACTTTAGTGATTTTTCTCCGTTTCAGCCACACGTATTAGCGGGGTTTCAAATAGATCCGCGAATTAGGTTTTTTAAACAAATTTGGTGCGTTTTTTTTTCAAAACTTTTCCTTTGGTTTTTCCAAAAGCTACCGGTTTTTCTCAATTTAGTCGAATTGCCCCGAGAAACCACGAGTTGGCGTTGTTTCAATATTCGCTGGGCCTACTATGAGCGATTATTCACTTTTTTTCTCAATTTATAGCCGTCAATCAGTGATTTTTTCCGCTATTTGGCCAGAATTGGAGCATGCACTGCACTTTTTCATAACTCTTTATTGTCGCGTATAATTGCCCTAAGATTACCTCATAACCGCGTCTTTCTTATTTTAGCCGTCTGTTAAGGGCTGTCATAAAGACGTTGGCGGATTTTCTCTAATTTAGCCGCAAACTATCCTTCAGATACATTGAATTGCTGCAATTTTTGTTAATTTCAGTGGCAAATGAGCTCTTGCTGTCGATTATTAGCCACGAATAAACGTTAAGAAACCTAAAAATCCCTATTTCGTCATTTCTATTGCTTTTGGAGGCCCCCCTCTGAACAGCCTGGCCTGGGACAATCCGTCCCTCTCGCCGCTACGTCGGTACGCCCCAGCACCACGAGAACCACGCAAAAATTTCTATCCACCAATTGCTCGAACCACTCAAGACACCCGAACCACCAAATATTCTATCCACTAAATCAGTCGTTCTCAACCTTTTCAGGGTCACGCCCCCTTGGACCATAAAAATTTGTTGCGCCCCCCCCCCCAATTACATACATGATAAGAGGGAGTTGTACATGTGTTTCCTCGACCCCCCACCAATCACACCTCGCCTACTCCGCGTTGCGGAAATTACCACCGTATTTCTGCACCAATCGTGGACTTCAAGGGCTCATTTAAATCTTCAGGAAACTCCGCACAACCGTACGATCTTACAGCAAAATTCCAACAACAGCAAAGGTCGAACCACAGAAAAGGTCCAACCACTGCAGAAGTTCAACCACAGCAAAAGTCCAACCACTGCAAAGCTCCAACCTCAGCAAAGTTCCAACCTCTGCATAGACCCAACCACTGCAAATCTCCAACCACAGTTGAGCTCCCAGTAAAGCTTTCCTTTTTTTGATTTTTGAGATCCGGGCCCCCAAGATAAACCAGGCCCGGGGATAAAGGACACAGTGCCCCCCCCCTCTCTCTCTCTCGACAGGCCTGCCGACTGCATTTCTCAATTGATTATGGGCTGAGGGACTCAGGGGTAACGTAAGAAAACAAAAATGTGACGTTCCTAAAGTTTCTTATATTTATATCGTTGGTCTCAACCCTAAGGGCATGGGGACAGGCTCACGCCCCCCCACCCTCTGGAAATCGCTTGAGCCCACAGGTTGAGAATCACTGCACTAAATTATTGAACCACAAAATGCTTAATCCACACAATGCTCAAGTCACACGACGCTCAATCCACACAAGGCTTAATCCTGTCCTATTATAAAGTCACGCAATTAGTTGTATCATCAAGCGTAAACCGCCAAAATTGGGTTCTGAAGAATCCAAATCTAATGAATTTAGCTTTGAAAGAGCAAATAGCCATAAAATAGGTGTTTGAAAGACCGAAACCCGCGAAATTAGGTTTTTGAGAGACCAGAAATCCCTAAAATGTGAGGTTTAACGAGCCGAATCCAAAAATTTTTGTTTTGAAAAAGCGAAATTTGGGTTAAAAATAGCCTCCAACGCAATATTTGGTTTTTGAAAGAGCCAGGAGCGCATGATTCTTTTTTGACCAGATGTTGTTGAGCCAAACCCGCGCCCAGTCGTTGGGCCTGGTTTTTTGGAGTAAAGTTCTGGGACCAAATCTCCAGATTTTTTTTTGATTATGATAATTTGTAATTTATTAATATATTATTGTAATATTTACACACATTTAAGGAAATGAATCGTCTGGATTTTACGCGTGCTGTTAGTTTCTAGGATTCAAGATATAGAAGGCTGACAGGGAAATGACGAGAAATACCTGACCAAAAGATTGTTGTCTCATTAATTTTCAAACAAATTCGGCAAAATTCCGTTCTTACCTGCAAAAAAAAAACAATACAATTAATTATAATATTTTTAGATGGTATACGAAATGACAAATGCACAAAAATTAATAGACAATTCTGATAGTTTAGAACTGTCAGAGCACGAGAAGAAATATCTGATGATTTCTGGCTACGTGATGCTTAAGATTCCAAGTTTCATGCTGGTGCAATTTTAATTATTTTTATGGTGGTATGCGTAATGTGACTCCTAACATATGCCACGGTCGTCTTTAAACCAAGTAACGCCGCTTAGCGCCAACAACCGCAGTCCCCGTTTTACTTTCGCACGGTTCTCATCAGCCCCGGTGAGCCGCAGGCAGCAGCGTACCATGGTGGAGGGGTCAGGGGAGTGGTCTGCCTGGGGCACCTGAAAGCCTTAAGGGTGGAAAACTGGGGATTTTCTGGTTTTAGGTTCATGGATGGGTATCGCGAGGCCTACGGTGTTTGTTGGCAGAACTCATCAGTTGGTTAGTCATCTGCTGCAGGGAGAAGAATCCGTTCGAATTCCACACTTTAATATACCGTCCTGTTCCCGCTGTTGAATTTCTCGTTATTTTTTTTATTTGCTAGTCAATTACATTCCTGCCCTACTCGAGTTCCAGCATTTTTGTCCTCTCCTTATATTTCAAAAGGCTATAGCGAAGGACAGTTAAAATCGAAGGGCAGATATTGGTAAATTTATGGTAGGGGGAGAGGTGTTGCTTTTAAAGTCTCCTCTTTCCTATTTTAACAAAACGCTCCTTCAACAGTTAATTAATTGAATTTCGAGTTTCGTGCGTAATACGACGCTCAATCTCACTTCAGATAACTGTTTGTTGCCTGCGGCCGGCGTTTAACACCACCGCTTCCAGCCCCCCCCCCCTCATCAAAACCATCCTTCTCTTCATCTTTTCATTCACCTTCATTCTGTGCGGGTGCGTTATAAAGTCTCTTTCTCTCACTTACTCTCTAACGCTTTATCACTGTATCTCTCTCTTTCTCTCTCCACAAGCGTTGAGGTATATTAAACTAGCTCGATGGCGTAACATTAACCCTGCGCTTAATTACTTCGGGATTAATTATCAACACTTTGGCGTGGCATTTGTGTTATAAAGGAATGATGAGGGCTGCGAGGCGACGGGATTGTTGTTGAAATTGGAAGGGGAGGGACCTATATAAAATTTAGATGTTTCATTAAAGGGAAATGATAGGAATTTCAAGGGCCGGTAGGGAAACAGGAGAGTGATATAGAAATCGGAGTCATTACCGATAATTATTATTTTAATTAAAACAGCTTCAAAACCATCCTTTTTGAATAGTTCACTGTATAGACACTGTCCTCTCAAGTATCTATACCACAACGGGTCACACTTGTCAGTAATGAACATTTTATCTCTCTAAACAAAGCTCGGTACAAAAAGCGTTTAAACAAGATAATCGGCACAGTTGCAGAAAGCGTAGTATAACGGGATGGGTTACGCCTTTAAAAAAAGTTCAAGGAAAATTAAGGATTTCTCTATCAATTGAAGCATTTCCAGGACCAAAACGAATTAATTTTATCTGACTCCTTTTTCCGTTGTCATCAACGTCGACCCAACATTGCAAGCAAACGGTTGAACAGCGTCATCGACGAGGGAATTCGTCTCCTCACCATAGTAAAGAAGCAATTTGTACTACAAACATTTTTACCACCGCCCCCCCCCATCACACAGCTCTTTGTGCCATCAATTTTCTCCTCCCCCCCCCCTACACTTGTAGTTTACAGTGAGGCCCCTTCCATCTGTTCACAACATGTCTCCTTTTTACTGTAATTATAAAAGAGTGAAAGATCTAAAAGGGATCAAAGAGGAGAAGGGAAACTGCGGTTTATGTAAACAAAAACAAAACCTCGGGGGGGTTTTTGGGCAGGAAATGAATAAAAGAGGAGTGCCAAGACAAGAAACGAGCGGTTGGGGGGGCGGGGTTAAAGATAAATAGAGACGAAATTTTGAAAGAAAATATTTAAGCTTAAAAATAAAGATGTACTTAGGCGATGACAATGACGGGTTCTAAGAGGGTTATTGAATCGAATTGAGTCATTATTCTTCAGAGTTGATAAAGGGAGGGGACGATTTGTACCGTGTGGTTAGTAGAACGCATCTTTCTTGCCTAAACACGCGAAGTAAACACGAAATTCCTCGTGAAATCCTCGAACTTTGATCATCGAAATTCCTTGAATTTCCCTTTCGGATCACTTATATAAAGTAAAGATGAAAGGAAAGTCATTGGATTGGATGAACCGCTGTTCTAACCCGAGAAATCTTGTGACTCTGCGCCTTCACGAATATACGACTTTTGACGGTCGTTGGTGACGACCTACTTGGGGACAGTATATACGGAGCGTTCTCACACCTCAACATCACGGCGTAAAAATGCAATTAAACAGTTCCATCCAAGTGAAGAAAATAACAATTTTTCAATTTCGTTTGCTATTAAAAAAAAATCCTGACAAAGCTAAACAATTTTTTTTATCATGATGACTCAGTACACAAGTATACATGCAGAGGCAAAAAAACGGCTGTCTTGATATCTGAGCTGTTCAAGAAAAAAAAAAAACGTGAGAAACAACTTGCTAAGCAATATGTAGATTCAGCAGTGACAAGACGGGTGTGGGGAGAACTCGTGTAAACATAAGATAGTTTATTATTTTTACAGGTCTATCGCCTCCCCACCCGCTTCACTATCGTAAATAGTTCAGCTTGTCACAACTTTGACAGGATACAAAATTATAATCTGGTGCGTCCGTAGTTCGTTCATTATTGGCTGGTAACTTGAGTTGTACGATAACGATAACGGAGTTTTCCTTTCCATGGATGATGGGGTGCGGTCGCCCCCTCAAAATATACAATAAATTAGTCTGCTGCTTCTGTTTAAAAAAATGTCAATATCTCGGATAAGTGTATCAAAGTTGTAGCCTGATCCTGCGGGAATTTGACTTGCCAGGTGGTCCTCGAACATACAGAAAAAGCTTCTGTGGTGGCTCATGAATTTTCACCAGAGGAGGCTTGATTGAGATGGCGAGCGATCTGACGAGGCCAATAGCCCATTACAGTAACAACTGTATGTGCACTTCGAGGACAAACTATCGGTTTTCTGCAGTATAAATTGTCAGTTTTGAACGATAAAGTTAGCATTGTGAGCTCCTGACGCAAAATGGGGGTTTTTGAGTGATGTGCAGTAACGGCGTAACCAGGGGCGGACCTCCATCTGTACTGGGCCCTCTCGGCGGAAATTTCTCAAAGCATCTGAATAAAACAAGGAATATATGTTTTACGTTCCGTTAATTTATAGTTTTTTAAAACTGCTAGCCTCTAGGAGCCACACGTTGGCATTTTTCTAATTTAAGCCGCAAAAAAGCGCTTTTTCTAAATTTTAGGTGCGAGTGTTCTCTCGATTTTAGCAGCGAATGAGCGCTTTACCGCGGAAGTTTCTTTTTTTAGCATTGCGTCAGGCGCGGATCCAGAATTTGCTCAAGGAGGGGGCCATGACCACCCCATCCTGTACCACCGCAGTTTTGGACGCGATGAACCCGAAAATTTGCGCGTTCAACCTTGCTTCCGCCCTTATCTTTTGACCTCTTTGGCACGTTTTCTAGTGGTAAATTGTTGTGGAAGGCGCCCAAAGGTTTCATAAACCACGGCTAGTTCAAATGGAAACACTTAGAAAACATAAACGTTCAGCCTAAAAAACGTCCCTGGGCAATTTCTGGTAAAAACGACCAAAAATTTTACAAACATTGACAAAATTGCGTATTTTGACGAGCGGTTGAAGTGGTTTTCGCTGTGATACCAGGTTCCAAACCACAGTACACTGCAAAGGTTCAACCTTAGCAGTCGCGGATCCCAGGCCCGGATCCGAGGGTTGAGCCCTCTCCTTCACTTCAGTTGGTAAGGTTAAGACGGTGCTATTCGGGTGGGGGGGGGGGGTCGAATGGTTCACCGATTGAGTCAATTAATCTTTCAAGGATGCGAATAGCCCCTTATTTGGCAATTTTTTTTCGGCGCAGCAAGTAACATCAGGCGTGCCATGAATAGCGTCATTTATTGACGACTTTCGAACGCAAACAGTCAGTTTTGCCATTTGTGTGGTACAAATTGTCCGTCATACCATTTTTAGGTCGCGAATGGTCATGTTTGCCATTTCCAACGTGCAAATTGTCTGGTCATTTTTCATTTATATTTATAACAAGTGAAGTGCGATATTTTCAGGGTAAGAATCGTCAGTTTTAACTTTTTTTTTTTACAGCAGGCACTGCATGTTTAGCCATTTTCCACGCACGAATGGTCCGTTTTGTCCGTATTTGGGGCTGGAATCACCTGATCAGGCATTTTAGGGCGCAAATTCGATGCTCGTAAAGTCAGTTTCTTCAATTTTAGAGCGTAAATCGCCAGTCAGTTCAGCCATTTTCAAGGCGCGAATCGTCATTTTTGCCATTTTTCAGGCCATAAAAATAGTCACGTCAAGCCAAAAGCAAAGAATGGCCATTTGTTGCTCGCGAATGGTCGAGTTTGCACTTTTCACAGCTGGAATCATCTGTTTAGACATTTTCTGGGGGCGAATAGTCAGTTTAGTTGTTTTTGGAACGCGAATATGGTCCATCAAGCCAGAGACGCGAATGATCAGTATTGGCCAATTTTGGCGCGCAAATGGTTGATTTAGCCATTTTCAGAGTCAGCCTAGCTATTTTTAGGGCACTTCAAGTCTGTTTGGCTATTTCTTAGAGCTTGAATTTCTGGTTTGGCGCTAGGCGCTAATCGTCAGTATAACCACTTTGAGGTGCGATTGCAGTCAGTTTAGCTGTTTTTATGGAAGGAATAGTCATAGTTTGGCTATTTTAAAGCAGTTAATGGCTGTCAAGCCATTTCTAGTAGAGCGAAACACCCAATTTTTCAAGCCCTCCTATATCAGCAAGTCTGATCGGTGGCTGAATCTTTCTATTTTGGGGTTTCTCTACACAGGGAAACCGAAAATTGACCGTCCGCTCGTACAAGTGACCCTGGAGCCTGTAGAATCGACTGATACCGACGACCATGACATGAAATATTCATTTCTGGACCGTTTAAGGGACAGTATTTTTCTGTTAAAAACGCTTCGGAGCGACTTATAAATCAGGTCTGCCCCAGACTAGAACCTTTCACCCTAAAATTTTGAGAATGTGACAATCCCTTGTTAGATTTTGGGAGGTGCTTTTGATATGTTTATGCAAAAGTGACCTCGCGACTTTAAGGGGGGGGGGGTATGGCCACTGTAGCCCCTACCATGGATCCACCACTGCCAAGACCTTCGAGGCTTAAGTCTTGAAAACAACGTATGTTCGCTCCCTACCTTTCACCTTAAAATTTTGAGAATGTGACAATCCCTCGTTACAGATTTTGGGAAGTGCTTTTGATTATGTTTATGCGAAAGTGAGCTCGCGACTTCATGGGAGGGGCCATGGCCTTAGTGGCCCTAGGCAGTGGTTTTTTCCCTATTTTACGCGTGACTTAGCGCATTCTCTCAATTTTAGCCGCGAATCAGGTTTTTTTCTTAATTTGAGTCGAGAATTACCGCTTTTAGGTACTCGATATGAGCCGCAATTAGCGGCTTTCTCTAATTTACCAGCAAATGAGCGCTTTTTGTCAACGTCAGCCATGAATTAACTTGTTTTATTCATTTTAGCTGCGAATAAGCGCAATGCCACTATTATCAACTGAGTTAGCGGGAATCCTCAGTTTTAGCGGTGCATAAGTGCTGTTTTTTTTTTTTTTTTTTTTATTTAATCCACAAATTGGTGAATTTTCTCGACTTTTTCCCCGAATAAGCGCTTTTTCTCTATTTTAGTATCGAATTAATTCGGAATTATAACCGAAAATCAGGTATTTTGTCACTTGTAGCCGCTATTTTCCGGCTTTACTAAATTTTAGCCGCGTGTATAAGCGGATTAGGTATCTCAAATGGATTCACGAATTAGCGTTTTTCACCAGTTCAGCCGCGAGTGAGCGGTTTTGCTCAATGTAGCAGGTAATTTGAGCTCAGAAACGGTAACGTTTGGGAATTCTCCCCCGGGTGTAAAGGTCTGTGGTATCCGCCTATGCTTTTGCAATTTTCATGGTTAAACGCATGAGGGGAAATCCCAGTTTTGTACAGAGACCGTCTATTTTTCAACATATAACACCCACTTGAATCGATATTAAAGGCACTGTGATTTGGATGGGGGGGGGGGCATGAATTTGAGAATAAGAAATTCATTCTGTTATTGTTGTCGTGTCACACAGGCGAGGGCGTCAACTGATCTCAATAACCGCCTACGCGCCTGTATACCACAAACGCGCAGCAACAACAACAACAACATCATCCCAATCCACACGGCAATGATGCGGTAATCCTCTTAACTTTTGGATGAACGAGCTCACACCAGATGTTATTAGGACTGGGGAACTCCTTCGGTGGGAATGGTTGGTGTTGGTGGGACAGAAGGGGGGGGGGAGCTGGGAGGATGTTGTCAACCCGAGTTGAGCTTAAGTGACATCTCTTGGGCAATCATTGTTATTACCTTCCTGTTTCCCAATACGTGATCTGGCTTGTTAAAAATGTGTAACTCACTTTTTTCTTTGTTTTTTCAACTTTTCTGTATTGAATTTTGTGAGAAACTAGTTGAAAATGTGTATAAACTGTCTAATTCTATACTCGAAAAACAAAAAAGTTGAATGAAACAGTTTTTTCTTCTAAAACATTTGTGGCCTTTATCCTTCGCAGCTCTAACAATTCTATTCATCTCTCTCTCAATGCCTGAGTTACACAATCGGAACCGAAGGAAAAACCTTACTAATACTTTTCGGAAGCCAAGGGTAACAAGACCTTTGTGCTACACCTTCCGCTAATGCTCACTGATCCGATTAAAAAATAAAGTCCTCACGGTTTTTGAGCTTCTTTGCCCTTATATTTTGAAACGCTCCAGCTAACAGCACAGTTTTTTTTTTTTTTTTCATTATTCTAGAAATCCTTCTTCTAAATACCTGGGTTATTGTCCGACAAAAAAGAACCGGAAGATCGCCCCCCCCCCCATCCCAACCAACAAGTCATGATTTATTACAATCTCAAAATTAATTTATTGTCACGCTCACCTCTTCACAAACTCTTTCATTTAAAGACCTACTTCAAAGCATTTTCAATATAGTTTATTCTCACAAGCCGTTTTTTTTTCTCATTCGCTCTCTCTTTCCTTTACCCTCTTCATGCCTCCTCCCCCCCCCTCACGAGAATGGGTGGCTGAAAAGCCAGGAAGAGTCAGATTGAAAAAAAAAAAATTAATAAATAAATAAAAATCACAAGAACAGCACGCATGTTTGAAGCCTAAACCCTGCCGCACCATCGTTATTGTATAAGCTCACACGCTCACAGTGGTAAGCTGCAGCATCCCATTCCTCGAGAGGATTATTGTCAGGGCGTAACGAAACAGAGCGGTTGAAGGGAAATGGGCCATTGTGAGAGAGAAAAAAAAGACGGTGTGGGGGGAAGGGGGCGTCTGGTCTTGGGATTAATATGAAAATTATGAATAATATGAAAATTAGCGATTTTAACAGTCACGAGGTTGATAAATTCATGAGAGATTATTGTGAGAGGCAAGAAGGGAACTTCTGGCTATCAAACTGTTCTAGAAACATTCAAGATTTGTCAAAGCATTACAGCCTTGTTAAAGGTTTCGTTATTGAATAAAGGGTGGAAGGTTTTTGCATGTGTGGGAGGGGGGGACGGTAAATGGTGGGTTCCACTGCAAGATAGTAATTGTAAGGGGCTTATATGTATTCTGTATTTTTAAACAAGTCTGTGAATAAATGAATTACCAATTGTTTTGGCACGGAAAAATCATTGAATTTAAGCGGAACGACGAGTGTCAAGGTCCTTCGCACTCGCTCGCAGTTTGCCACCAATGATTGAAAAATGTCGGGAGCATTCCAACTCCAAAACTGTCAACTATAGCCCAAGAAACTGAAGATTGTAGCAGAAAATCGGGTATTTTCGCCTCTTCAGAGTAGCATTGACGATTCTTGCTGTAGCTGCGATGCCTCAGAACTCAAGTAAGACCTTGTTGATCCGGGGGACCGACGGACGTCCACGGGTCCCTCCTGTCAGAGAAGACGCCCGAAAAGCGTAAATGTGAAAAAACGAGGATTTTCAGGTTTTAGTTCATGGATTTAGGTCTACATGAAAATGATTTTCGGCATATCCAATTTGACAGCGATTTGCCCCCTTTCGACGATTTTCAGTCCACCCGACTAAAGCAGAAAATATAGTTACACGTGCTCATCTACAAATTGTGTGACAGTATTTGCGACTCGGCCCACGACAACGCTATATTATTCTGACAGATAAAATTGGCGAGCTGTCAGAATATGCGTCATATCTGGCGTCATCTGGAGAAAACTTCGCAACTAAAATCGAGAAAAGACTCTGATCCCCACATTCTTTAAGCGGCTAAAATTGAGAAAGCACGCCAACGTATACCGTTCTTGTGACAAGTAAGCGGCTAAAAGATTGAAAAAGCTTTATTATTCCTGATTAATTGCAAAAAAGCGCTAAGTAGCGGCTTCTCGATGAAACTTCCAATTTAAGACCAAAATATAATTAAAAAATCGCTGATTCGTGGTGAATGTACGGCTATAATTTTGAGAGAAAAAAACGCTTATTCGCTGTTACTGGGCCAAGCCCATAGCTAAAGTTGAGAAAAGACCCTCTGAAAAAAAAAAAAAAAAACGCTAATTTGGGGGGCTGGTATGGAGATTAGTGAGTTTTAGCAATCTCCCGTTAAATACTCCGGAAACTTTATTTTCAAATTTCAACCAATCAGATGTTTCGTAACCAAGCAACGACTGATTTATCGTTTGCGTTAGCGTTAGCGGGGGTGTTGCTAAATGTCTATTATTACCCAATTCACACATAAATGTAGAAAAAAGAAAAATCACTAATTCACAGCCAAAACTGAGAAAAGTCCTGATTCGGGGATAAACGCAAGAATAAATAATGTAAAAATCGCGAATAAAATTAATAAAAACGGTAATTTTGGGCATAAAATTGAGAAAAATTGCAAATTCACAGCTGAAATAGAGATGAATTGATATTCGCGGCCAGCATTGAGAAGCTAATTCAGGGCTAGAGTTGAGAAAAATGGCATACTCGCAGCTGAAAAGGAGAAAAATGGCTGAATTAGCAAGGACAATTTAAAAAAAGTGCAAAAATTCGGAAAACGCTAATTCACTGCTCAAATTGAGAACAATCACTAATTAGCGGCTAAAATGGCGTATAACGCCCAATTCACACTCTAAATTGCGAAAGACCACTCATTAGTGGTTACAGTAGAGGATAATCACATAATGACAGATACAATTGAGAAAAATCGCTAATTCGGTGATATAACCTTTAAAAAGCTCTAAAATTCGAAGCAAAAATTAAAAAAACAACTAATTCCGGGCTAAAATGAATAAAAATGGCAAATTCCAAGCTGAAATGGGAAAATCGCTAATGCAGCAGGAAAAATTGAAAACAAAAAAAAAAAACGTTAATTATATTCGCGGCAAAAATAGATGAACACGCTCATCCATGGCCTAAATAATTATGAAACATCACTCATTAGCGCTAAAAATGAGGAAAATCACTAATATGTGGATGAAATTAAGAAAAATTGCTAATTCAATAAATTGAAAAACAGTACTACGCTGCTAAAATTGAAATAAACGCTTACTCACTACTGAAATTGAGACAAAATTCTAAATAGCGGGCGAATAAACGCAAATTTGTGGCTAAAATTATTTTTAAAAAAAGTTCAAAATAATTGCGTAAAATTGCTGATTCGCGGATTGAGAGAAATGCTAATTCGCGACTTGCACTGAAGAAAAACAAAACAAAACAAAAACAAACAAACACACACAAAAAACGTTAATTCACAGATTAGTTTGGTGTAGAAAATTCTCTAATTTGCAGCTAAAGGTAAAACAAATTGCCAAAAATGCCAAAAAAAAACGCTAATTCGTGGCCAGAACGAAGAAAAAAACAAACTAACCGCCAAAACTGAGAATATGCGCGGAATAGTAGCTCAAAATGAGAATAATACAACAAATAAATTATAAAAAAATAAGATGATTAGCTTGTTGTGAATTTTTAATCAGCTACGAAAAAATTGCTAATTTACGGGTAAAACTGTAATAAAATCCCTATAACGGCTAAAATTGTAATAAAATCCCTATAACGGCTAAAATTGAGGAAAACCGCTGAATAACGAATAAAATTGAGGTAAGCGCTAATTAGCGGCCATAATTGGAAAAAACCGCAATATTCGCGGCTGAAATCGAGAAAAAATCTCTCATTAGCACCTAAAATTAGAAAAAAAACTCTAATACACGGCCTAAATTTTGACACTCATTGGCGGCTTAAGTTAATGAAAATTACAATCGCCAATATAATTGAGATAGAACGCGAATTTGCGAGTAAAATGGTAAAATGTGGAGAAAACGTTAATTCGCAGCTGAAATTGATAAAAGTTGATAATTAGCGGATGAAATTAGTGATGGCAAAAATTAGGAAAAAGCGGCAAATCGTGTAAAATATTGAGAAAAATTGGTAATTTTCGGGATAAAAACGCCAGTTTATGTATGTTTACGTGAAAAGAAAAGGAAAAAAACGCTAATTCGTGCCTGTAATAAGGGAAAGCGCGAATTCAGTTGACAATGAGTACTAATTTGCGGCTTCAATTGAGAAAAATGCTAATTCACTGCTCGAATTGGGAAAAAAAAAAAAAAAAAAAAAAAAAAAAAAAAAAAAAAAAAAAAAAAAAAAACGTTAATTCTCGGATGAGCTTGGTGTATAAAATGTGCTATTTCACCGATTAAGATGAAAAAAAAAATCGCTGATTCACGTAGGTGAAATTGAGGAAAAAGTCAATTAATCGTGTCTAAGATTAAGAAAAATCGCTGATTCGAGGAATAAAAACGCTAATTCGCTGTTAAAATTGAGAAAATTCGCTAAATCGCAGCTGAGAATGAGTGAAAGCGCTGTTTCGCGGCTCAAATTGGGAATTATTCTAATTCGCTGTTTAAATTGAAAAAAGCGTTAAATGCTCCGAAATGCTTGGTGTGAAAAATGCGGTAATTCAAGCAGGTAAAATTGATGAAAACGCCAATTCATGGCTAAAATTTAGAAGAACGGCTGATTCGCGGGATCAAAATGCTAATCCACGGCTGAAATTGAGTAAAACGCCAATTCTTGGCTAAAATCGCTGATTCACGGGATAAAAACACTAATTCACGACTGAAATTGAGAAAAATCGCTAATTAACGCAGGCAAATCATTGATTAAGAAAAACAGGGTTAAAATTGTGAAAAATTGCTAACTCACTGCAGCTAAAATTGAGAAAAATTCTAATTCAAGGTTTAAATTGAGCATGAGCGCTAATTCGTCAAGAGGGTGCAGAAAAAGCGCTAATTCACGCTATAATACACAGAAAAAGCTCAAATTTAACGCTATTCGTGAAAAATATTTCTATTATTTGTTCAGAGACCGAGGGGCCTCGAAAAGCCAATTGGGCACGTCCGGCCAAATCAAAAATGGATTTTCGTGGGATCGGCTCATTGAAAACGAGTTTCCCGGCACAGGTTCGCCCCTCAAATGCAGTTTCATGATTATCGCTGCTACCAAAGCTTATAATTTCACCCTGATGACCAATTCAAAAAATAAATTCACGGTGTTAGGTCATTTCAAAGAGCAATTTCACGGGTCCGACTCCTTAAAAAAAAAAAAAAAAAAAAAAAAAATATTTCGCGGGGTTGGGCCTTTTAAATAATCAATTTAGCCAGACCGAAAAATGTGGGATGAATAGCCACAGCGACGACTGACGACATTCAGAACTGTGGCGGGCGAGCGGGCGGTATGGAAATTTTATAGTGTTTGGCAGTTTGAATAGTTAAAAAGAATGATTACATTCAATATTTACTTTACAGTATGTTTACTGCTGCTAACGCATTAAATTACGCCATTGTTTACGTGAAAATAATTATGTAAAGAACCGCGGTGGCTGATACAAATATCAGACCAAGTAACTTCATAGTGTGCCAGGAAATATGAACTTGTCTCGAGAAATCTCGATTCTTGGCCTTCCATAAACTGTCGATTTTGAGCATATAGGGGTGGCTTAGTTCGGTCGAACACCTTCATCCCCAAATAATATTATCACGAGCGCATAGGACGCACTTTCTGGTGGCTCCCGACCCGGAGATCTCTGTTTTCACGCGATGCAGCGTATGAAAGGGATGTAACAACCGCATTCGGACAACATTACCAACTAACTTGAGGCTCTGACCATAATAATGCTACAAAATGGGGATATTTCGGACGGGAAAGCCCATTTACGCTCCCTTTCACCGTATTCCTAAAATCATTGAACTTAATGCTCTTGTTGAACTTTTAACGCCTAAAAGGGTGCGAACCTCACCCCTTCGCCATCAAAATAGTGACTGCCACTTTGACTCACACCATCTTTTCATTCCTTTTTACAAAGATCTTCCCTTTTTTCGCTCTCTTTAACGCAATAAGTAATTCAATTTTACGCCCGAGCCTTTTTCTCTCTCTCTCTCTTGTAGCCTCCACCCCCTTCCACCATTTCACTACAAAGAGCGGCATCGGAGGAACAGGGCTCACTGTTTTATCTACTTTTTAATCTCACCAAGGCGTCCTATTAGGTAAAGTACAAAGTTTTCATTCGATAGGGGGTTGGTGGTCGCGTTGCACACGTTTGGGGAAAGGCCGATGAGACGAGAAACATTCGTTTAGAAAGGAAAAAGGACCGGAAAATGGAACGGTGAAAAAAAACACAAAAAACGTTTAAGCTGAATAATAATGTTATAAATGATCACTTTCCGTACAACAATTTTTACTTCTCTTCGTTACTTTTTTTAATTTTCATTGGCAGGCAACCCTCCCCCCCCCGCCACCACCACCACCCAGAGCCACCACAATAATACAAAACGCCTCCATAACATCAACCAGAACAAATTCTCATTTTCTAATAATATGGGTGGGAAAAGGATCGTAATTGTGAAATGGAGGTTTACAACAAAGGACGGTTGGAAGGAAAAAAAAAGAGGGGAGAGACGAATGTTTAATCTTGTGATTATGTTTTAATCCAATATGGCGGGGTGTGGCCAAAGCAATCTACCCTTATTGCCATTAAACAAATTGAAACAAACCCCGAGCCTACACCGTGAAAGAGGGGGGGGGGGAGCAATTTCCTTAAAAGGAACAAGTCCATGAATTATAGAACAACCTAGTGGGTTAAGGGAAAAGGTTTCTCGAAGGCTTCCACTCTTGCCAAGAGGACCGTATAAAATTGCTAACAACATTTCAATATTGATTGCAATGTGCCGTGGAAGATACGGTCGGATGGATGTGTCAGCGAGGGGTTGAGGGAAGAAAAAGATCCGTGTTATTACAAAGTTAATACTCCAAACTTAAAGGTGGAAAGAAAGGTGGGGGGGGGGCTGACAGTGTCAAAAGTGTCGATCGGTTTGATATTCGGTGGGCCAGTAGGGGAGGGGAGGTCCATACGCTGACAAGAATCGCAATCAGCATTTTTTTTATATATTATTTATTTTACTTTTTACCTGATGCTGCCTTTTCTCATTGAGCCTCTCCCTTTCTGATTGCCTTTACATTCACTTTTCCCACTTCATTCCCCACCCTCGCCCCATCAACCATTCTCACTAACCAAGCCATCTTTAAATCTGCTTAAATTCTATTCATTGGAGAAATGAGAAAACTTTTTGAAGTGGCGGAGTTTTCCGGTTTTTCCTCCCCTCTTCGAATTCGCAGTCCCCCACCATCATTTCAGTTGAAAAGAAATGAAATTGATTGGAATACAGGGGAAAACCAGTCAAATAGAAGCGCAAAAATATTTCGCTAACGATAATTCATTAAAAAAGTGACGCCGAAGGGTCTACAAAGCGACTTCGTTAAAAACTCTTTCGAAAGGGGTAGCAAAGTTGTACTTTTTCGACCGAGGTTAAAAAAAATACGGTAAATTATTTTTTCAATTTTACCGACGCTGTGTTTCAAAATTTACCAGATATACAACCATTCCATCCACTGAAACTCGAAGCATTTGTGCTCTAAATTTTGCCATGGGTCGTCCTTTTATTTTTAAATTGTTCTGTCTGAGGCCGACCGCCGAGGGGAAGTAAACACCCTGATGTATACATGTCTCTAAATATATTCGAAGTTCACACACTGTATACGTATACTGTACATGCGTACCATTTGTCACGACTGTCCCCCTCATCCCCCTCTCATAAACAATGTGTTCCTCTCTCTATCTCTTGTCGGCTTGTTGAGGAGACAGTATAACTGGTAATTAGCTCACTATCGATTAAATGGCCCATATAGAAATCCGACCGACGACGAGGCGGCCACAATGACACAAAAGGTGCAGGAGGGGGTAAAGTTTGAATTGGGAAAAGAGGAGGGGGGGATCGATTGATCTAATTAATATCCTCCCTCCACTATACCCCTCGGTCTTTATTCCAAATGAGATAAGAAGCGAAAACAGGGCTCCATTACTAATTAGTAATACTGCGGGCGAGTATATCTATTCCATTAATAATGGCAGTCTTTGAAACACCGAACAACATAACTGGGAGTGTAGAATGGTAGGGGTAGGTATAATGTGGAGTATCACACCTATACACTTTTAAGGTCAGATTCATCAAAACCTGGAACTCGAATTCGATTAAACTGACCTTTGGTCCTTCAAACGTAATTTAAGCAGAATAAATTGACTTTTACGAAATGACCTTTCATTTTTCCTCTCAGCTCATCCTCTTGCGGGATCAGGTCAATCTTCACCAAGTGGAAATTCTTAATAAGAGAAGCCTCTCTTTAGACCGGCTTTAGGCTTGTTGTAACAAGTTGGCTTTTTAAATACAATTAGGAGATTGAGTTCACAGCAAATTGAAATAACATCGAGACTAGGACCGGAAACATGGTGTTCACAGTGAAAAAATCAGTAATTCAGCACCAGAAAACGACTACACGACTCGTTAGCTGGTGATCTATGAAAATTACGACTATCTTGCACCACAGTTGCCTACTAACTTGATGACAAACTTCTACCTCAGTGTGAAAATTGACTTATGAGTCGTGAAATCTGTAGTTTTAGCTCCACTCTTGGATTGGTCGGGTAAACAACTTGTGTTTATTCAGAAATACCGATATTTGGATATCGATAACTGACAATTTAGTCACAAACTGCTAACACAAAGAATGCATGCTCCAACCCACCACTGTTCTGACCTACTACAAGCCATAATTTGGATGGATTTCCAACGCAAATAACTACAGACACAAGCCAAGCTTTAGAGAAGGAGAGGGGGGCACCCAGAACGCTAGGCTGAGGCTAAATCTCGCCCCGCAACCGGTGGTATCAAATTCGTTTTATTTCATACATTCATGAAATTCTTTATAAAAGGCTTGTGGACTACCGAGCAGGGCCGTCACAGTCCTGCGTCACCAAACAAACTTTGGACGACCGGTTAGCACCCGGTGCTGACGCCGACATTAAGTCGGACGTATGGTGTGCTGCTCGGCAGGAGAGTAATAGCAGTCCCAATCACTGTTAGATAATTGTTATTATCCACAGAACTGCCAACGCCTTGGGAGAAAATTCACGGGAATATACGCTTTCAAAGGTGAAATTTCAGCCTTTGGCACATATGGGGAAGAGCGATTTAACCGAATTGGCTCTTTCTTAACACCAACGTCGCGTATCCGGCACGCTTATGAAACCAACTTTGCCGGTTTCGATGCTTCAAAAACGAAATTTCTCGCCTTAGCCTCAATAAAAGTCTAATTTTGCGGCGTCAACTTCCTAAGAAGCCCAACTTAGGACGGATTACACGCTCAAAATCAAAAGTTCTCATACACTTGATCATTCTAAAGAGCATGTTTCCAGGTCTTGCACCTTTTAAAAACACAATTTTGTAGGTGTTGGTCCATTCAAACCCAATTTTGCGTGATCTGCCCTCCCCCCCCCCCCCGACACTATTCCGCGGGTTTTTACCCACCTCTATAAGCCAAATCAAGGAGACCGGTTTCTTCAAAAATGCAATTTCGTAAGATTGGCTCGTTAAAAATCAAATTTCGCGGAAAATGGCTCACCCCCCCCCAAAACAACGAATTTTGCGGGTTTCGCTGCATCAAACACAAAATTTGTGGTTAGCGGAATTTGTGGTTAGAGGCATTTTTGGTTTGAGCTAATTGTAGTTATAGCCTTTTGTTGTTACAGCCAGACTGGCTTGGCACGTTGTGTCAACAACGTCGCTCAAATAAAAAAGGCTTGGCAGTCATTCACCGCCTAAAAATGGCTAAATTAGCTCCATTCCCTTCATAAAAATCGGCTAAACTGACTATAATGGCTCCTCAAAATGGCAAAACTGACAATCCGTGCCTTGAAAATGGCTAATCTGACGATTCGCGCCATGTAAATGGCTAAACTGACTATTCGCGCCATGAAAATTGCCGAATTGGCCGCCCTAAAATTTAGCCCCGTATAGTAGTGCAGCCCTGAAAATACCATGATTTTCATGCTGAAGCTGGCTAAATCGACCATTAGCGTGCTAAAAATAGCCAAACAGAATATTTCCACACTAAAATGGCCAAACTGACTCTGCGTACCGTGAAAATGCGTAAAAAGATTATTCCTTGAAGCTGTAGAATCGACCATTTGTGCGCCAAGTATACCATTCTTGCCTAACTTAACAAGACTAGCAACTCTGACGATTCGCGCCCCGAAAAGAGCCAAATCGGCGATTCCCGTTTTAAAATGGCCAAGCTTACTTTATGAGCTCTTAAAGAGCCAGAATGTCCGGAAAATGACAAAATCAATGAGTCGCGAGCCAAAAATGGCCAAACGGGCGATTGCTTGACGTTCTATTCGCTTCTGGAAAACTAGCAATGTCTCGCTCTAACAACGGTAAATCCAACCATTTGGACCCTAAAATAGTAAAACATTACACTGACTATTCATGCCCTAGAGTTGACCATACTGGCAGTTTGCGCCATAAAGATGGACGAACTGACTATTCACGCCCTAAAATTGGTAAAACTGACACTATGCAGCCCATAATTGTTAAAACTGACGATTCGCGCTTTGAAAGGCCCTAAACAGATGATTACTGATCTGAAACTGCCAAAACTAAATTCGCGCGTTAAAAATGGCCAAACTGAACCTTCACGCATTGCAAACGTCTAAACTATAGATACGTGGCCTAAAATGTCTAAAGTGACGATTCGTGATCTTAAAATGGACAAACCGGGCTATTTGAAGCCCTAAAAATGGCACACTCGTACCGGCAATGCACGGTCCAAAAATAACCAAACTGATCGCTTTTGTGCTCTGCAGAGGCGATTCTTGCTATTCGTGGTTATTCGGGCAATTGGATCAACAAACTGGCCAATGGCATTTGCGCACAGAGCACGGGTCGTCTTCATCTTAGCAACCAAATGACCCTCCTTCCCCATTCACTGCCGGATACAACTTCCTCGTGCTAGCTAGCTCGCTCGCACTACAAAATGGCTTGAATGGCTATTCAAAAGGCAGTTTTTGACGTGAAAATACTACTTTTGGGGTTGGATACAATATTTTGGGGATTTCAGTAATTCATCGGAGAAACACGAGGATGGAACATCGGCTGGTGATATTTCTTGCTGCTGTAAGGTGCTGCCTGCAATTTTCAGGAATAGAAAACTTGAAGGCAATATTAGGACGGGATCGTAGCACAGACTGTACAGTGGAAACATCAGCTTGCTGCCATGCGCGCCCACCAGATCGCGTGTACTCAGCACATCACTTGCCATAATGTGCTGATAAAACCAAGGCTGCGTCTGTTCTTTTTCTTTTACACAATTTTATCAACGGGGACATGTTTGCTCGTCTTATTGACATTATTCGTCATCGTTTTATTCAAGAATTTTTTTCTGATTTGCGTAGAACTATGTTGATGAAGGTGTAAACAATAAAAACACTCGTTAATTCGCGTGAATCATCCATCCGCTGCCCCCAACCCTCTTCCAAACACAAACACTCCGGATTAGTCAATCTCAATCTCTGTGACTGTCAAAAAGTTTGAGGGGGGGGGGGAGATATAAAAACACGCGAAGCATCTATAATGGTTGCAAAACAGCGCCATATGGCCCCCAGCTTTTCCTTACTTCATTGAATGAAGAAAACGTGCATTTTTTTTTATACATTGTGCAAGAGAGTTCCTTAGCGATGTGGATGTGCCGCCTTTGTTTTTACTGTACCTTGTAGTTTTTGAATCGTTAAGCATGAATAATTCAATCAAAATATCGTGAAGCGCGGCAAAAAAAAAAGAGGGGATGATAAAACCCTCACTTGGTGGTGTACTTTCGCAGATACGGCGCCAGTCGCATCTTCACAAAGTTGCACGTCCTTCGTCTCGTCATCACCGCCCCTCACCCAGCCACCAACCGTAGTCGCGTAGGTCTACCTGCTCAAAGGAGCTGCCTCAGTTTTTCTATTTTTTTTATTTATTATTTTTAATTAATAACAGAGAGAGTGTCGTGCTCTCCCTTTTAATTCTCCATCTCTAATTAATCGTACCAGCCACTCAGAGCGAATTAAAATCTTACGGGGCGGTCATTTAGAAGGCATTTCTGATTATTAAAGAGAATGAGAGCTGCATGGAGAGAAAAAGAGAGAGAGAGTTAGAGAGGGAAAGAAATAGAGAGTGCGAGAGAATCACAATAATAATAAAAAAGACTGAAAGGAAAAAAATAGAGCTTTTTTTAATTAATTTTAATGCGCATCGCATAATGATTTCTTAACAAAGTTTCGAATTCACAACCTTGAGATTCATTCCTGTTCGCGTTTATTGCACCATGAAATTGATTTTTCGCTCGCAATTTAGTTCCATCGCAATTCCACTTCCACCCCCACCCCCCAACCATCGCGACCACCCACTTTTGTCTGTCAGAGCGATAGTTGAAAACTGGAGAGGTCCATAAAATATTGTAAGTGAAAAACTCCACCAACTTATTTGGACGAACCCCTAAAAAATGCTTCATCCACAGAAGTTCCGGCTCAACGGCTCAACGGAGGTATTTTAGGAAATCCTCATTCTTACCCCCCCCCCTCCACCAACACCAGTTGTCAACATCAAATTGAAAACGCTTGTTCGATTGTCTTCGATGTTGATTAAAAAGAACCGGCAACTAATGTGTATGGAGTTTATGGATAACGAGAAAATGATAAGAGAGAGTCTAAGATGGATATAAAAGCACTTAAATCAACCGATTAAATGTTTAAAAAAAACATTGTATTAGTGAATGAAAAACAAATCAAAGTAAATCAATTAATGCGGGAGCCTTTTTCCCATTTTGTTTATCTTTGCAGTTTTAATTGATATAAATATTATCACTTTACCCACCCCCTGGCCCCGCATCATTTCCATCACCAAGTTTCACAGTTAATGGACACGGGTATAATAAGGAAGTTAAAAGCTCGTTTATAATGGTTATTGAGTTCGTCTGTCTTTCATTCTTTTTTTATTACCACATCCTGGCGCTGATTAAATGTCGCCGATGTGGAAGGCAACTAATTGAAGTTTCTCGGTGAGTAATTTTGTTCTGGCATGTCGCGTCGACTCATAAAAAGGAAAAGTATGGGAGAAGAGAGTGAAACAATAAAAATAAAAATGAACAATTATCGAGGGCGAGGTCTCCCCCGTGACTTTGCGCGCGATGTTTTTGGCATGCCAGGGGATTTTCGTTACATTGTGGCGTCGGTTTATTCTTTGATGGTGAGCTCGTGTCCATTAAAAAAAATGACCATGAATGAGGCGACAGAAGAGGAACGCTTTGCGTGGCTGCGATGTAACAGAAAAACCGCTAATTTGCACCGGGGCTAGAGCGAACGGCAATTCACGGTTTCTGGAGGCAATTCATTCGTATTAGCTGAAATTGAGAAAAAAGCGCTGATTCCTGGCTAAAAAGTATTTTTAAAATTGTTAATTCATGGGTAAAATCGAGATAAATCGCTCGTTTGCAGCTGAGATTGAGAAAAAATCGTTAATTTAACTGGGACTGAAATGGGGCATCGATATAAAATTAATAAAAAACGTTGACTCGCGGAAAAAGTTGAAAACAAAAAACAAAAAAAAACGTTAATTCGCGCTCTAAATTCAGATAAAGCCCTAATTCGCGGCTAAAATTTAAAAAAAAAACCTAACCCATGGCTGAAAACGAGAAAACCCGCTAATTTATTACTACAATTAGGAAAAAGCACTAACTAACGAATGAAATTGAGGTTAACCACAAGTTCGAAGCTGGAACTGAGAAAACAAAATGCCAATTAGTGACCAAAATTAAAAAAAGAGCTAATTAATCACTGACAATAATTTTAAAATTGGTAATTCGTGGGTAAAATTGGGGTAAATCGCTCGTTTACAGCAGAAATTGAGAAAAAGGTGAATTCGTGACTAAAGTCTTTACACTAAGGCCCACTTTTTCAATTGTCGATTAAGAAATTTAAAGAACTCATTTAGAAAAATCATCTGTGAACCATGACGAAATATAAAATCATGAAACAGATGATTTTTTTAGTCAGCTCTTTAGTCAAGGATTGATAAAGCGGGCCTTAGTGACCGACTCTCGAACGTGTTGCTTCATTTCGATAGTTCGATTTGTTCACTCACATCAAAAATAGGAATGAAATTAACACATCAACAACAAACTTTGTCTGCGGGCACTACGGTTACGTATTGACGCTACACAGTGATCATTTGTTCTAAAATCATTCCCGGTGCGTTATTTTTAGTAGAACGGGTATAAAGGGGAAGCTCATTTCACTAAATTCTGGGGCGGGCGAGAGTCCATGATCAAGTGGACAGACTTTAGTTATGGAAAAAGTGCTAACTCACATCTAAAATTGAGGAAAATCGCACAAGTCGTGGCTAAAAATGAAGAAAAATCTAATTAGCAACTAAAATTGGGTCGTGAATAAAATCAAGTTAAATCGATAGTTCAAAGATGACATTGATAAAACAAGCTTATTCGTGTCTAAAATTGGGAAAAACGCTATTCAATGATACAAATAATTTTGGAAGTAGCTAATTCGTGCGTGAAATTGAGGAAAATCGCTCATTTGCAGCTGAGATTGAGAAAAAAACATAATTCGTGGCTATAATTGAGAAAAAACTATATAACTCATGGCTAAAAATTGGGAAAATCACTAATTCGTGAATACGTTTGGGGTAAATCGCTCGTTCAAAGCTGTAATTGGGGAGAAAACGATAATTCATGCCTAAAATTGTGCGAAAGGGCTAATTTATCGCTAAAAATAATTTTTAAACTCGCTGGTTCGAGCGCTTAGCAGAGTGCTTTGTGGTTATAGTAGTGAGAAAAAGCGTTAACTCACACCTAAAATTGAGTGAAAGTGCTAAATTGAAAAGCTAACATTGAGAAAAAGTGCTTAATTGCGGATAAAAATTGAGAAAAAGCGATAAATCTTGGCTAAAAACGAAAATAGTGCTAATTTTCGACTAACATTTGGGGAAATCACTAATTCGTGGATAAAATGGAGATAAATCAGTTGTTTGAAGCCAAAATTGAGAAAAAATTGCTAATTCGTGGCTGAATAGAGAAGGCGCAGGCGCTAATTTGGGACTGAAATTTGAGAAAAGCACTGGTTCTCGAATATAAAACTGAGACAAAGCGTTAATTCGCACCCAAAATTGAGAGAAACCGCTAATTTACGGCTTTAATTGATAAAATAATGGAGCCAATTTTCGGATGGCCTTTCCTGAATTTTGCCGTGAATTAGCCCTTTTTCACAATTTTACCCCGAATGATTATAGCAATTTTTCCAAGTATATTGGCTGCGCACTTGCTCCAGGTACAGCGCATGAACTTGCCTTGTCTATTTTAGCCGCCTAATGGCCTATAATGAAACCAGGGATTAGTATATTTCTTCCATTTTTGCGGGGAAGATGCCTCCTGAAGACGCGCGTTAGTAATTTTCTCAATTTTATCAGTTTAACTAGAGTGATGAAATGATTAAACTGATGTTACCCGGACGGCTCGGAAAGGCAAAGCCTATAACACAATTCGAGCTTCGAGAAACAATGGACTCCCTGGGCGAGATTTGAACCCGCAACCTCTGGAACGCGAGTCCAATGCGCTGCCAATTGCGCTACAGTGACGACGCCCTGGACTAGCATTAGACTAGCATTCCAGAGGTTGCGGGTTTAAATTCCGCCGGGGAGCCCATTTTTTCTCGAAGCTCGAATTGTGTTAGGCTTTCCCTTTCTGAGTCGTCCGGGTATCATCAGTTCAATTAATTTATTACCCTCGCATCTATCCAACAACATCTAGACAAGATAAAATTCGGCGTGGTTTACCGATCAGGGGAAACGCCTCGAATTTCGAGAAATAATGACCCTGGGTGGGTTTTGGCTATGCTCCTTTCTCACAAGAATTTATCCCTAGTTTCTATCTAATTAACTAGAGCTTAAAGAATAGCCAGGAAGGACTCCAGCAAGCACACACTGCCAATGTTCCGTCTCGCTTGGAAAGGCTCGCAAATGAGGAACCTCAAGTGATTTCGCTTTTGAAGGAGCCAAACCCACGAAATTGGTTTCCGAAAGAGCCAGATCCGCCAAATTTATGGTTTTTATTCCATAATTTTTTTTTTTTTTTTTTTTTTTTGTACGGGTCAACCCCACAAAATTGGCATTTTAGTGAGTCGATCCACGTGCAATTGGCTTTTGCCAATGCGTTTTGCTAGTTGTTAAGATACGCAAAATTTGGACTCTAAAGGGACCAAAACCACTAAACTGTGGTTTTGAAGGAGCTGAGGTCTTCGACCCTGGAAATAACTAATTCGAACAGTTGAAATCGTGGGGTTCGTATAGAAAAAAAAAATCGGAATTTTGGCTGCGGATAAAATTGAGAAAATCTGCAAGTTTGCCAATTCAGGGCTAAAACTCACAAAATTTGAGAAAACCCGCGGATTTCAGAACTGTTCATCGCTGCGATTATAACATGACTTGAGTTATTTCGTGTCTTAAATATCCAAAAATTCCAGTTTTGGCTGCTCAGTGAAGCAAAATCGAGTGAAAACGCTGGTTAGAGCATTTCTCGGCACGAATTCTGTAAGTCTGAATAGGGAAAGTGGGAAAAAGTTCGGGCGGCTCACTCGGACGAACTGATTGAGAAAAACGGCGAGTTTGGCAGTTTGTGCGGTTGAAATTCTAGACAAAAATTGCTAGTTTCGCTGTTCCATCCATTAAATTTGAGAGAAACCGCGACTTCGGCTGCTCTGCCGTTAATGGGGTGAGGTGGGTGACTGCAAATTTGACTATTATGCAGCCAAAATAAAAGAAAAACTCGCGATCCTGGCTGTTCCACGGGTAAAACTGAGAAACCCGGCGAGTTTTAAGGACAAAATTAGTTGTTTGAATTAGCCAAAATTGCGAAATTGGGTTCTAAACGTATAAAATTCACGATATTAGGGCTTTGAAAGAGGCAAAACCGTGGAATGACTTTTTTTTTAAGAAACCGAAACCGTGCTATTGCCTTTTTGAATAAGTTTATCCGACGAAATTGGCTTTTTGATTGAGCATGACCATACCGACATTTGGGCACGTGAGTGCCAATCGTCCAAAATGTCAAACCCAGGAAGTCAATCCCACGCGCACACTAAAAAAAACTAGTGTGTTTGTTGTTGCGAGGGGGGGGGGGGGTAAATGAAAGTTACAGTGGCACAGAGCTCTTAAGTCCAGAAAATTCATTTTTTAACGTCCCGAAATTGCAAATTTCCAGCTGTAGATCATGTGAGTGGGTGGCTAATTCGCCATGAGATTAGCTAAATTGGAAGTTTCGAGGTTAAGCAGTCGCTACAATACGTTTCAATGAATATAAATCCGCAAAAATTACAAGATTCAGAGATGAATAGTCGCGAAGTTCCAAGTTTCTGGGTTGAAGAGCCTCGGAATTCATGTTACGGAGAAAAAAATAGTCTCAAAATTGACAGTCTTAGGTTCAAGCATTAAAAACAGTAAAAATTCAAGGCTAAGTCCCATAATTAGTTAAGCGAAATCAGTTCTCGCATTAGCCAAAACCGTGAAATTGTATTCTGCCTTGCTGTGGTCGGAGCTTTGTTGTGGTTTGGATCTTGGCAGCGGTTTGGGCTTTGTAGTGATTGAAGCTCTGTGGTTTGTGGTTGGAGCTTTTATGTGGTTGGGTTATGGCTGGGGGGGGGGGGGCTCTGTGAAGGAGCCCCATTGAGTTTTTTATTCCCGGCCGGTTCCTGTGTCCAATCACTACTGTCCAAGTTCTCGAACTGGATACGACAAGTTTCCGGTAGAAAATGGGCAGCTTCTGGTGGTAATGGTCAAATTGCTAAGTTTGACAGCTTCCATGACAGAATAACGGGGAACTTGCACATTTTTCAAGGACTGGTGTTTCTTGAAGAGGGCTCTCCCACAATGCTATTGATCACATTAAAAATTGAAATCAATCAAGGATTTTTTTAGAGCGAATTTTTAAAAATTTTGAGTGGGGATTTAATAACGTCAAAGCCTATTTAATGAAATTGTTGATGTGAGGAAGAGGGGGGTTAGACACATTTTTAGAGGGACAATTTTTCTTGTTATTTGTAAACAAAAAATGTTAGAGTGCCCTAATCACATGCTTCAAAAGTAGGGATTGACGCCATTTTCCCTCGTACCATCTATCCCCTCTTGAAGAACTTTGAAATTTATTAAATCACGGAAGCCACCAATCGGGCTGCAACTACCATTAATATTCTTCTGTCCATGTGCCAATTCACCGGTATGCTTTTCTCCCGAATCGGACATTCATGCAAGTTCCCCATTAGCTGTATTTTGAGTCCAAAAGCCAGTTTCAGGAGTGAGACGGGATTTAAATTGCCATGCAGGGCCCCAATATGAAGGGAAATACAGTCTCTCAAACGTTACCTAGTTCAACGTCACTAAGAAAATTTGAAATTCAATCCCAAAACGCAGATTACGGCACAATAAACAAGGCATTTAGGCTCACGGTCTGATTCATCGTCCCAAAAACGAGCGGCTCCACAGCATAGCAAGCCCGCGCATTGATAGATCACTTGGTCCAGAAAGAAGCGATTTCACGACACATAGTGACAGGGGTAGCTACGTGAAACCCTCTGGATTTTCGACTGTGTTAAGTTGTTCACGTCCCGAACTATCCAGTTTTTTCTGTTTTCTCCACGAATTTGTTGTTTTTTCTCAGATTTATCCGCGAATGAGTGATATTTTTCAACTTCAGCCGTGAAATAGCGCTTTATTTCCTCAATTTTAACCAACACTGAGAGAAAAAATGAGGCCTTCGGCGGTGAAAATACCAACGATCTTCTTTGAGTAACATTCTCCGGTGACTTTTTGTTCGGTGTGAAACCGTCGAGTAAAATTTCGGTAGTTTAATTCCGAACTTCGTCTTCAATGAGCCTATGTTCGGGGCCTAGGTTCTCCGGCTTATCTCGAGAAGTTCGGTGGCTAGTCCCTTGATATCGGTGCGCAACCAATCATGATCGGAATATACGCTTCCCTATAGTTCGGCAACCCGTCTTTTTGGGCAAGTGCCTTGTTTCTCACGTTCGGTGATATTCAGCATTAGCTCGCCGGTGTTTAGCGTTGAAGTTCGGTATGGCGGGAAACCCCCACTGAAATTCAGCGAGGGTGGAATGAGTCAGTAGAAAGGGGAATAATGGCCTATATTTCACAGTGAAGGTCAAACAAGGAGAAGTATGGCTCTATAAACTACAGCGCACTGTTTAAAATGCTTGTATTATCCTTTATATCGATAAAAGGGAATGAAATACATAGCACAATGTACAAGTAAATGGGAATAAATTACATAATCTGAAAACTAGGCTCACAATAACACGCATTCAATCATGCAGCATCACTATTATAATATTCTTGAAATAAGTTCATCCGTCATGATAGTCAGGAAGCGCCGTAAAACTCGATAAAAATTAATTACACCGAACTACACCAATCAAAATAATAATTTTAGTACTTGCCAATAACCGATACTTTCTTACGGTCACTCAACGCACACAATCACCACACTGAACACTGACCTCGTGCTCTCCTCTTCCCTACTCAGTTAGAACTAGAAACTTCATTCCTCATCAACCACTCCACTGACCCCCCCCCCCCATCTTTTTTTTTCGTAGTTATTACTCAGTAGTTTCAAACCATTTCAATTCATTAGAATACCTGTTATTACAGTAACCAAGGGAGGGACTTTTTTTTTATTCAATCCAACAACAAAAAGTCGCTTTATGACTCGTCCGAAGAGGAAAGTGAACCTTTCATAATGCAGTGACATAAAAAAAAAAAAACCTGAACGACTCATTTCGTGCATGGGAAAGCACAAAAGGTCCCCCAACAGTAACTTCTCATGATCGTTCCACTTTTTTGACTCTTCTTCAACACGGACATATTGTTTTTTTTTTTTTTTTTTTGTCATTTTATTATTGCAAGACAAGATTCGATTCGCCGGTGAGGAAGAAAAAAAAAATGAGAGGAGCTCTTTTACCAAACAGTAGCCCGTAGATTGATTCAGATTTCATTACCGCGATAAAAATGCCGAGGTCTAAACTTTAATTTCCCCGTTGATTGATTTTTTTCTTCTTCTTTTTAACGGAAACTTCTGAAATGTCTTCTCATTCCAACTCTTAAGAGTTGACTGAACGAGAGGGGATGGGGGAGGGGTCGTGCTTCACACTCATAAGAATTTCAAATCATTTGTAAGACAATATTCATGAGAATAAAAGTTTGCTTCTTTTTAACACAACAAAGGACAACCCCAATCACTTCAAGTCCAGTTTGGTTGTTGAGGAGGGCGGTGGGGCGAGTGGATGAATGTCACGATGAATAGTTGCCGGGGGAGGGGGGGGCGATTTTATTTCAACAATCAAAAAAGGAGTCTTGTTTAAATAAGCCCTTTTGAAAAGGATTATAATCAAAATATACGGATATTGTAATGTTAATCTTCTCCGCCCAAGTTTCTGATGGGTTCCCTTTTCCTTTCTCAGGCCATATTTATTGGAGCCCCCACCCGTCCATGCCTTCAATAGAATAAATCAAGAATTGTTACAGGATTGCTAGGAAGAGTTGGTCGTAGTGGTCGTGTTGTAGGGGGGGGGGGGATTTGGGTGCCCATCCCTTTTCTGCGATTTTTTTTTCTCTTCTTTTAAATTAGAGCTCTGATTAGGGGGGTAAAAGGGTAAAACTGATGGTGAGCGGAAGGGTTTTTCAAGGGCACCGAAGGGGTTGCTTGGTTGTGATTGTGGGGTGGGAAGGGTTAGAGTGAAGAAGAAGCCGGGAAAAAGGGGAAAAGGTTAGGTTGATTGGCCCACAATAGAATCCAATTAACTCACCCTGCCTCATCTCGACTCGCGTTTCCCCTTTTATCGTGGATGATGATGGTGTGGAGCGGTGGTACGGGCAGGGGTGGGGGGTGTTACCCTCTCCGGCCGACTCGTTATACTTTTAAGAGAACTCGTTCGCGCAATTTTGATTGTGTCTTCTGCCAACGAAATCCCCTCCTCCCCCTTCACAAAACCCCACACCGTTCTTCGATTTCCTTATTTTTCTTCAGCTAAGCCTAGGAAAGTGTATTTTTCAATTAGACCCCCACCTCCACCCCTTCAAATTGATGTTGTTGTACGGGCTGCGGGGAGATGACTCAGGTTCAACACATTTCCATCAGATCGATCATCCCCCCCCCCATTACTCTTCCCACGTTTCATAATTTATAATTACCCGTCGAAAATTTCATCACACTTTCCGATTGTTTCAATTAATTTGAACAAAAGTAAATCCAGCTTTAAAGAAGAAATCCCCCGTTCCTTCACCTCTCGCCCTTCCTCCAACTACAATGACATTTCCTCTAAACTGTTCCCTTTTGTTTAAAAAGAAAATAACGAGAAATCCTAAGCCCGCACTCGTCTCAAAACTAATTAAACAAGAAGGGCCCTAAAATTCAAATGAGTTAATTAAAGTCCTAGAGTGGGGAGGGGTAAACATTTGGAGTGGGGAGGGGTTAGAAAGGCGAGTTTAATTATAAACAGAAGGAATATAGCAGTTGGGGACGGTTTTGTGAGTGGGGAAGCTGCTGAGATTGGGGTGTGTGCTGCGGGGCGGTGGCAAGGGGGGAAGGTTCCAGTTTTAAAGAGAGAAGGAGCACTTTCCGATGTCGTAAATCCGAGATCGGTAGACAGGCTTTTCTCCCCCTTCACCCCTCTCTCCTTCATCTTCGTCTTTCCATTTCGTACTCCATCCACTTACCATCTCTTCTAGTCAGTAATGTAGTTTCCCTGTATACTCTAATTCTCTTCAATGCACGAAGAGAAGAGGCTTCTTCAATGCCCCCTGGACATCCCCCACTACACTCCCATTCCCATCAACCAGAGGTTCCTACTTTTATTCATTCAATTCTTTTCCGTCCAAAACTTTTTCCTTCTAATACTTCTTCCTTGCGAAATAAGACGCCGCCTCTCAAACTCCCGCCCCCACACAACCCTTGGAGTATCCTCAACACACCATTTTTTTTTTTAATACTTTCTTTGATTCCAAGTCAAGCTTTGAACGCCAAAACTTATGAAATATAGGGGTACTATCCAAGTGATTCATAGAATAAGGCCGGAGATCGAGTGAAGGAAAAAGGATTTAGCCCTAAAATTGTGCCCCCTCCCCTCCGTCGCCAATGATCAGAATTCAATATTCTAAATGCATCCGGAGCTTGAAGGATGGCAGGTGTAGAAGGAGAAGAATAACTGTACAAGGAAACTCGTTACAGGAGGATTTTTTCCAATTTCGGTACGACGATGAGATACTATGGGAATCGAGCGTAAAAAAAAACACCTCGAGAACCTTTTCGATCACACAAATTTTAAATTTACCTTCAAGTTCAACGAATTCAGTAGGAAAACGAGACTATTTGTTCAACTAGAGCGGCACTTGTTCGCGCTCGTGCGAACATTACCCGAATATTCACGGGAAAAACTCATCGTAAAAATAATAATAAAAAAAAAATTGTTGAGACAAATCACTGAATACCACCATGCAATTGCCCCCACAGCCACAAACTCACTAATCGAATGTCACCAGAGTCCTCCGGAGGTCCTCGCCCCTCTCTCAAACACTTCTGCACTGCCTTGTCTTTTTTTTTAACCCCTCCCCCCTGCCCCTCACGGCACCGCGCACACACACACATCGGATATTCCAATTATAATTGAACGTGTTAAAAAGCTCTCCCCTTTTGCACCGTTTGCCTTACAGCTCCACCCCCCCCCCCCGCAACACATACCATTTACCATCTCTTCCTTAGTGAGCCGAGAGAGAGCCTCGGGTAAAGAATAATAAACCTCATTAGTCAGCCTTTCTGTTCTTGGACCAACACAACTGCTAATTGTGCCGCATTGTGATTTTCCTCTGACACAATGCTAGTATTTCTCTAATTAGTCGCTAACGAACGAGCACTCTCCCCTCTATTCACCCCTCGCCAATCCACTAAAGTCCTATTCAATCCTTTCTTTATTTATATTTTATTATAAAAGGAATAAATGAATTCAGCGTTGTTGTTTTTTTTTGTGATGATCGTCATAAGTCAACGTACTTTTCATGAAGGTAAAATGTTGTTAAACACTAGATGTTTTAATTAGTTGAACTGTATGATTGCAACATTACGATTATAGGATTCATTACTTTTTAATTGGAAAATGTTGAAATTTGTCATCACAATCTTTAAAAAATATCACTTATGTGTGTGTGAGAGTTATGTGATAGTGTGAAGTTAAACCCAAAATAAAAAAATAAATAAAATACTTCTGCCTCCCGTCTATCAACTCCTTCAATTTCAGATTCTACCCCTACACCCCCAGTTTCGCCAAAGCCACTCGCTTTACCGTATTGTCTCGCTTCATGAGAGCAATTAGGGTTGATTGTTCCATTTAACGATTTAAGGGCGGTTGAGTGCGAGCGAGAGGAAACGATTATATAGAGTGAGAGGGATAGAACGACTCTCAGCGACCGCCAAACACTCCCTGCACCGCCACACCGACCGACAACCAACCCATCATCATCCACCACCAGGGCCGTTGTCCGCCTTCTCTCTTTAACGAAAACTCTCCCTTATAGTGTAGAGAGAAGAGAGGAGACAGCGCGAAAAAGGGCTAGGAAGAAGAAGGGCAAGAAAAGGGGTTGGATGGCGATGGTGGGACAAGGAGGAGGAAGAGAAAATGAGAAAATAAATTGGCTGACGGGGATAGATTGTTGTGTGTAGACGAGGTGGAAGAAAAAGGGAACAGTGTATGGGTGAAGGGTGGGTGGGAGTGAAGGGAGAAAAACGTCGTGGAAAACAGCGGGTTGGAAAAGAGTGAAGGGCAAGGGAAAAAAGTAGCTCGCGGGAGCAACCCCCTCCCCCACTATACATAGAAGCCCACCAACCCTTGAGCTTCGCTCCGTATACTATTCTTAACTTCTCTCCAACATTGCTTTAACTACTTTTTCGATTTGAGGCTTTAAAAAAACGCCTATCGAAAGAATTTATCCTTTTGCAAAGCCCAGGAGAAGTATTTTTCTTTGAGTATTTTATCAATTTAAATTGTCGTAATAGCCATGATGGGGAGGTTGGCATAAGTTTGATTTAACGCACGATCCAACTGCATAGATCGTAGAGACTAATGAAATAAAGTCCCATAAAACCATTTGAACGTTTAACGATACGTCCCCCCCCCCCCCCACAAAACCACTAGCCACCACCGACAGCTTACAATTTCCGGCTACAAAGGCACAGCGAAACACTCATAGTCAGACGACCAAAAGCTGGTATCATTACTTCGAAAATTTGGTTATGGCGATGCCTAATCCGTGTGACATTCGCTTATTGAAGCGCTTCGAAATTGTGCTTCAAAAGGGCCAAAATCACTGCTTTTGGTTTCAGAACGATCCGAATCATTATTCTGAACTAATCAATCCTGTGGGACTGGCTTTCGGATCAGCTAATGTCAATTTTTTAGATTGTTGAGTTGAGTTTTGAATTTATGGGGTCGAAGTCAAGAAATTAGGTGTTGTGAGAAGATCCAAACCCTTGAATTTCAGTTTTTTAAAGAACAAAACTCCCCAAAATTGACATTTCAACGAGCCAAAACTAGCTAAATTTTGTTTCAAAAGTGCCAAAATCGACGAAACCGGGGATTGTGAGAGCCAAAATGATGAAATCTGGATTTTGAATGAGCCACATCCGATTTTTTTTTTTTTTTTTTTTTTTTTTAGTAAGGCACGATTGTTATTAGGACCAGCCAAATCTGCGAAACAGCTTCAAGAGCGAAAACCACGAAATTTGGTTTTGAAAGGAATAAAATTACACGAAAGAAGGCGTTAAAATAGCAAAAAACCGTGAAATTGAGGGTTTGAATGAGCAAAATCTGTGATATTTGGTTACGGAAGAGCGAAAGTCGCGTGCAAAGTGAAATTTGTTTTGACGTAAATTCGCTATTCGAAAAATCAGTTTTTGAACTGTCAAATTAGCCTGTGAAACTGATTTCGGAAAAAGCCAAACCCATGAAATTTGGTTTTTAATTAGCTAACACCTGTAAAATACATATAAAATGATGAAATTCCGGATTTGATTCAGCCAAATTCAGCAATTTGGTGTTTGAAGAGTCCAATTAGTTTTCTGAATTCACCAAATTTTTGAAACACATACATAATTTGTTTTTAGAAGGCGTGAACATTTTCGAAATTGGGGTTTGAAACAGCAAAAATTAATGAATTTGTGTTTCAAAGGTGCTAAATTTAGTTATGGAAGAGCGATAATCGCGATTCCAACAAGCCCTATCAGAACTCGACTAGAAAACCGTCAATTTCACTCCGGAAACCTGCTACTTAGCCTAAAAACTGTCATTTTAATGTTAACATTGGAATTTATTCTTATAAAAACTGAGTTGCTTTGACCTCTACAAAATCAATTCATCAGCTCAAAACACAGCTTAAAAATCGTCGAAACAGAATACGGCACGATCGACTGACTGAACGACATGATCGTCTCCTGTCTGAAAGCATGCATCGCGGATCGCGCTGCTGATGGAGTAACTGTTTTTCCAGTTCTCTCTTCTGGAAATTCTGTCCAAGTTAAATTTGAAATGATGCCACTCTGTGACACATGAGGCTCGGCTACTGGCTACTGGTAATTAGGACCCTCGAAAATGGGCTATCTAGTACCAGAAGTGACCGTTTGCACGGTGCGAAACTGTTGTGCTAGTTTTGTTATTATAATTAAATTTTAAGCCGTGATGGCGATGGCGAAAGCTCGGGGGAAAAAGAAGAGGACCCTAAAAATAAATTTTCATCTGTCTATTAGCTAGTCCTTAAAATCTAATATTTCCGACCAAAAGTGTCCAATTCATTCCCCTGAAACCTTCAATTTATACTTAAAACGCCTCTCATTTATTTCAAAAAGTCATATCAAGCCCAAAATGCCCCAAAAACTTGAACTCAAACACGAAAATGAACATTTTCCATCAGAAAATTACAAATTTCTCCTGGAAATAGTCAAATTAGTCATTAAATGTCCAATTTTCCTGCAAATTACTTCATAAAAACACTGGATTTATGCCAAAAACTAGCAATAATACACCACCATCGCGCATCAAATTTTGCAAGAGAATAGATGGGACCCAGCCCCAAAACTGGATACATCGATTGGCCGTACAGTCCTTGGACTTGCGTTACTAAAATTGGGGTTTTAATGAGCCAAAATCAGCGTGAGTTTGGTTTTCGGGCTAGCCAAACCCGCGAACAGATTTTAGAAACGAAATCTCTCAATTTCAACTTCGAACGATAAATTTTCCTCAATTTTACTTCACCCAGAAATTCGAGGGTTTAAAAATTATTTTCAGACATGAATTACCGTTTTTCTCAATTTTAGGCTACGAATGAGTTGCCTGCAGAATCCGAGCATTGACGTTATCCCAAGTTCAGATTGTTGTTTTTTCTCAGATTTATCCGCGAATGAGTGATATTTTTCAACTTCAGCCGTGAAATAGCGCTTTATTTCCTCAATTTTAACCAAGAATTGGCGCTTTTTCTTAGCTTTAGCCGCGAATTAGCGTTTTGTTCCCCAATTTTTTCCGCGAAATTAACTCTTTTTCTTAATTTCATCCCCGAAATAGCGTTTTCTCTCAATTTTTACCGATATTTGGTCAGTAGCGTACCGAGGTATAGGGTCAAGGGGGCGGACCACCCCGGGCCCCCTATAAGAGGCAAGCCCACAGCTAAAATGGAGAAAACACGCTAATAATTCAAGCCTGTTAAAGTGAAAAAATCGCGTCTAATGTAGGACAAAAAACCGCACTGATTCGAGTTAAAATTTGGGGAAAATGGCAAATTCACTACGGCAATTGCGAAAATTTCACCAAATAACCATTCGCACATAAAAAACAGAATAGATGCTAATTTGGGCAAAATTAGCAGAAAACGCTTTTTCACGGCTGAAATTGAGAAAAATCACTAATTTGATAAAACGCAATCCGTAGCTCCTGAAATATTCAAGGCTTAAACTGAAAAACAGCGCTAATCCAACGTGGCTAAAATCACTAATTAGCGTAGATATTTTATTGTATTTTTTCGCTAATTTTCAGCTCAAATTGGGAAAATGTGCTAAAAATGGAGAAAAAGGCTAATCTGCAG
Organism: Corythucha ciliata; assembly: GCA_038030265.1. NCBI lineage: Eukaryota > Metazoa > Arthropoda > Insecta > Hemiptera > Tingidae > Corythucha > Corythucha ciliata. The sequence continues at coordinate 15,406,230 of CM075937.1, forward strand.
GTGAAATTGGGGAAAACCCTTATTCGTTGCTGAAATGGAGGAAAATTGCTAATGCTAAAGATAGAAACTCTCCTGCGCTGCAAAAATTGAGGAAAACCGCTGCTTAAATTGACAAAACGCAAATGTGTAGCTTCCGTTTGGGGCTAAACCGAAAAAAAAACGCCGGAATAGGGGCCAATGCGGGACTAAAATGTAAATAAACGCAGGTATTATAGAAAAATTCACCAAATAGCTCTGTTTAATTTAATAAAAAAAATATTTTTCATCTCAAATTGTGAAAAAAGTGATATTCCCTGCTAAAAATGGCTAATTTGCAGCTAAAATTTTGGAAAACGTCAGTTCGCGGATGAAGAGTGTTAAAATTTGAATTGTAATTCAAATGCGCGTCTTCTTAAGGTAACTTTTTTTCTAAAATTTCAGAAAACGACAAATTCTTGACCATACGTGAAAAAAAAAAAAAAAAAAAAGCGCTTACACAAGCTAAAACTGAAAAGAAGTGTCAATCTATACTTAAAAGTAAAACAAAAATACTAATGCGGTGTTGAAATGTATAAACAATAAAAAGCTAATTTGCGGCTAATATTGAGGAAATCAATAATTAAGGTTGGCTAAAATTAAGGGAAAGGTTATTCTGCAGCTTAAATTGAAAAAAAAGTGCTAATTCGCTGCCAAAACTGGAAAAAAAAATCGTCAATTGCAATTTTAGCACCGTAATACGACAATTCTTGGTTGCAATAAACAAAATTTGCTAATTCAATTCAGAGGGGGTTTCTCCTGGATGGATTCGCTCTTTGCGCGGACTTCCGGGAAGCTCAGTTGGTTAGAGCACCTGCCGCGAAACTAGGAGGTCGAGGGTTCGAATCCCGCCTTGGGAGCAATTTTTTCTTGGAGCTCAAAACAAATTAAAAAAGGTGAGTATTTAATTTTAAAGATTAAGTAACTTCTTCATTTTCAGCCTCCCACCCCACTCCGTCGAATTCACAGTTGTGACTAGGGCAGTGCGGTGATGAGGGCAGTAATCCCATAATTTTATTGTTCGTAGAAAGGATCTTCTAAACTCAATTAATTCACGAGATTCTAATAGAACCTAAAAATCAATAAAACCAATTTGTTATTACATATGATTAGGTGCGTTTACATCTGGAAATTTTGTTTAAAAATTCCACCAGAGTTTGGTTCAACTATAGAAAGGCTATACTGTGCTGCTAAAATAAAGAAAAATCGCTAATTCGCGGCTTCTGAAGGCAAGTTTGATTATGCAAAAAAGTTGAAATTGCAAAAAAAAATCGCCTTATTTATTGCTATATGTGAAAACCCCGCTAATTCATCGCTAAAAGTCACGTCCAGTCAAATCCATAGCGTATGGTGAACAAAAAATGCTAGTTTGTAGCAAAAATTGCCGCTTTTTAAAACCACTATTTTGCGGCTAAATTTAGGAAAAAAATTAAGAAACATGGCGCTTATTTTACGGGATAAATACGATACTTTGCTGCTAAAGTTGAGAAAAATCGCAAATTCAGAGGGGGGGGGGGCAAAACCGCTGATCTGCAGCTAATTAAGAAAAACGTTACACGCTGCAAAAATTGAGAAAAGCGCTAATTTGCAGGTAACGTTGACACGAAGCTCTCATTCGCGGCTAGCTCAAAAGCTCTATTGACGGATGTGTGAAAATAGCGCTTATGCGTGGCTAAAATGAGAAAAGGCCTTAGAGGTTACCAATAGAGGTTTATATAGAGACTTGGAGGCTTCTTGAAGATTTCCACTTCGGACCTCGATAGGTGTAGGTCCACCTCTGCTCTGTCCTCTCTCTCTCTCCGGGGATCTCCTTGAGATGTGACCAGTACCTAGGCCGTCACCGGCCCTTACCTGGCCTGAACCCCATCTTTGGCTCGGATTCCCTTGCAGAGCCGGTCCAATCGCTCAGCCCGACCCGTTAGCCGCGGCTAGTCCTCTGCTCTGTCCACGAGCGTTAGCCACAATCAAACCATGAACTGGCAATTTTTTTGTCAACCGGAGATGCATTAGGACCATCATCGACGGACCGGTTTGGGCTGTTATAAGTCGGAAAAAATCGTCCCAATCCGTTGACACGGCAAAACCTACAGTGGCCCACCCCCCTCCATGACCACAGAAGCTATCAGTGTCAACAATCAGACTGAGAGAAAAACGGTTACTATTCCATCGAACTGTAAACATTTCTGGAGATACCCCAGACGTTTCAAATCCAATTTTTTCTCGACAAATAGGATTCTGGTGCAAAATTTCGAGGTTTTTCCCAACTAATCAAACATTTAAAACACATTTCTAGTTTCTTGGGGGAACAGCCCAAATGATGGGTGAGAGGTATAGACGCAACGGCAGCTCAATCCGGCTCTGGGGTGAGAGGCAACTCTCCTGGTAAGCTCCACGACCCCATACCCCCTCCTCTCATCACTCTTGGAGGATGAAAGATTTGTTAGAGCCTCAGGCCTCAGGGCGTTGATGTTTATCAAGTCTCTCCTGGTCATTCAAAGCATAACAGAGTAAAAATATTGAACCTTTCTAAAAAAATAAAAATAACGACGCAGTGAGGAGCGGTTTTTGCGACGCTGTTCGGTGGGGGTTCGGGCCTCGAAAAATAAAATAGTTAATTAGCGGCTTAGAAGTATTACAGCGTTGATTGCTCACAATAGCCAACAATCAGACGCGTTTACGACGGAAATGGGTATAGCATGGTATGCGATGAGCTGTGTAAATGGAAGGGGGGTGGGGGTGGGAGGAAACTCTGGCTGGCAAAGAGGACAATGTTCCTCATTAGGCTCGTCATTCATAATAACCTCTCACTCGCCCACCCTCCTCACAATCTATCTCTTTCACAAAATTGAAAACACCACAAGTTGATTTACCGTTTTCTAAAGAAAATGAAAACGTCCCGTTCGTTAATGAGGACAAAAAGAAATGAAAGTGCGAACATTTGTTTTTTTTTTCTTTGAATATTCGAAGATTGATGACACATCATCCTCAAAGTGCTACCACCACGGGACTGTTGTCCCTTCTCCACATGACCCGCCACAAAACGAAGCGAAAAGTCACGCTTTAATTTGAACATCTGAGAAACGTCAAAAATAACTTCAACCATTCCTATCAGAGCCTGGAATTAGTTGCTTTCATAACACCCTCCGCTCCACCTCTTCACCGCATCATCAAAGTTTGTGTTGAATTCCATTTGTTACGCCCTTATTGGTTTTTCTATTAACCTATGAGCATCACGAATTTTAAAATAATACCGAAACTAAGCCAGATCCAAGGTCTTGTGCTCTGTGTGTTAATTAGCCAGGCAACACATTTCGATACCCAAAAGAGCTGGCAATTAAAATCGAACTCACGCCCTGACCCCATATTCGATATTTGTGTGTGTAGTCTGCAGGAGGGATTGAGTGGCTAATCTGAATACTCACAAGTGCGCCTCCCATGTCGAAAAGAAAAAAAGATTACTAGCCTTGACATCAGAATCCCTTCCAAAGCAAATTATTTTTCTTCTCCCGAAAGAAATTCTAATTTCACGGTTGTTTCGCCTTTTCAAAAGGTGAGATAATAAACAAATTTGTAAGAAACTCAATTATTTACCAAGTTAGAAATGACTGTGAAGCGTAAAGAAATAATTTTCTCGTTTGTTAAGTTGAGTTTAAATTATTTTATTTATTTATTTGTAGTTTACACGATCGGTCTTGCTATTGGGTTTCTTCCTTTTGATTGCTTATTTCTGGGGATGAAAACTTGGATTTAAAAGTGAAACAATGCATGGGTGGGGGGGGGATGACCAGCACTCTGCTGTCACAAACAGGTAAATTAACCGTGAACGACGAGTTTCTCGAGGGGGCAATCGATCCCCCCCACCCTCCTCCGACAAATCCCACAATTATTTCACTACTCTTATCTCAATGGTTTGGGTGATCGGATTTATTCACAATTAGCCAGGTCACAGTTATTGGATTTTTCGACAAACAAAACATGAATGACTTTTGAATTAACGTCCAAGTTCACGATAAGATAAAACATAAATTAATGGTCCCCATTCGTTCATCATTTGCAGTTGAGATCGAATAATAATTATGAGGGCTGCATTATTGATATTGGTTCTGTTTACATATTCTGATTTACAGGTATTTCGTGTTAAAGACTCCTTCTCCTCCTTTATGACACCCCCTGTGTTGTTCAAAATTATCACGCTCACCAACCCCCCCCCCCCTTCACAGCCATCACCTAGGCCACACACGGCTCGTCGGTGAAACTCTAGTTCCCCTGCGTTCTAGGCCCTGCGACGATTGAAAAAACGAGTTGAGCGACATTCGAGACACCGTCTTCATTGACGGTATAATGCTCGTGTACCGAGTCAAACAAATTCTCGACTGTTGGAGCGCGAAGAGTGTGCCTGTGACGCTTGGATATTATGCTTTTGGCGGCGCGTTGAAGTCGTTATGACGACTGGCGGTGATTTTGTGAGTGAAATGACGCCGAAATTTACGGAAATCTACGCGTCTGATGAGAGGTGTTTATTGAATGAAGTGGCGGGCTGTTTGGACATGAACGAATGAGAATTTTTTTTTAAAAAAAGCGAAAGCCACCATCTGCTTCCTTATATCCATGACTTTTGTATTGTACTGAATTGTGAGAAAAATAATGATCCTCCAAGTTTCAACACGTGTTATTTTCTTAGGATGTTCAAACCTTGTTTTATTTTACTTGCTTCTGACTAATGCGTGACTTTCTTAGATGACAGGATTTTAGCCGTTGTATTAAGGGAACGGTGAAAAAAAAAAAAAAAAAATGTTTCCTCAAAAGTCAAAAAGTGATGTATGTGTTGTTTTTAGTCGCCATTTTGTACCATCAACCCCCCCCCCCCAATCATCCCAGATCGCTCAACAACATTCGAAGAGCCTGAACCAACTGCTAATTTATCTCATAGTCATATACATATGAGCGAAGTTAATTATTAAAGTTCGAAGTTTCCAGGAAAAGACGGGGATAGATAGAGAGGGGATTAATTAACCAAAGAGACGTGACACGCAGAAAGAGGAAGGTAAAGAGCCTCCCTTCTCCCCCTCCTCATTCACCATCCAACCATCTCTTTGGATCGTATAAAATAAAGTGGCAAAAGGGCTCTCGCATACACCGTGCTTATGAAAATAAAGCCCCCCCAACCCTCCCACCCTCCCAACCCACCACAGCTCACCAACACTAAACAGCATCGGATGAATCCCGCTCATAATTCGCAGAGCAGAAGATAATAAAGCTTATAGACAAGGTGTTTAAAATTAACAAGGTTCTCTTCTCTTCGCCGCCCCTTCAAATTGCTTTGCACACCCCCACCCCACCCATTCCACCATCCTTCTCATCATAGGGATCACCCGAGAAACATTTTGACGAGGATATTTCGTGAGGCAATTCACCCTTTTATAGTACAGGGCGTCAATGTATACGTGAGTCTAAATACGTTTTCTGAGCTAAATATCCGCAAAATGCAAGTTTGGGACTAAATAGTCGCATAACTGGATGTTCATAAATAAAAGCCTTAAAATCACTAGTTTAGTGAAATTATATAACAATAATTTTTCTGTGTTGTAATTTAATATAAGTCATTCAATAAACAAATCATACGGACAAAAAGCCGCTAAATTGCAACATTGAAGCCATCAAGTCACTGTGAAATTGCTACATACGGAGAAACAAATCACGCAATTGCAAGTTTTATGCTAATCTACGAAATAGCACGTTTCTAGGCTTTACTTTCGCGAAATGGCAAGTTCCGAGTTTCCATATTCTCTATAGAGGGTGAGCAGTCCAGTCTAGCCGTTTGCCTTGAAGAATATCCGCAAAATTTCGGGACTGAATCTGCTATATATGGCGAGACTTTTGGAAGTTTCAGGCTTTTCTTTCTATTGACTGTGGAACTCGAGCTAGCCGGCCACGATAGCGGACCACACCGACGAAAAACACCGATGCCGACCGATGCTGGGCCGATTTTGGCCAGCAAAATTGCCAGATTTGGAGCTAAGTATCCGCAAAATTAAGAGTTCACTGGCTGAATAATCGCAAAATTACTAGTTTCTGGTCTTAATTGCCACACAATTGCAAGTTCCGGGGGACTTTTCTTAGGGGCCCGAGAACCCGGGCTGTAGCCGGCAACGCGACATCGCCCAAAGCCAGACAATTAGCAGCTACATTTTGAAGCTAATTATCCGCGAAATTGAAAGTTCTCAGGCTAAATATCGTAAAACTGCTGGGAACATTTGGAAAACTGCTAGTTTTCGGACTTCATTTTTGCGAAATCACCAGTTTTCAGCCTCTATTTTTGCGAAATTGCAACTAGCTGCTCTTTATTTTCGTGAAACTGCCAGTTTCGGGGCCTTTCTTATAGGGGCCTTGTAGGGGGTGGAAACTTTATTTCCATGAATTAACCGACCCCGACAGCCCCAAAGGCTGATGAATATGGCCACTAAATTCGACTGAGATTAAGATATGCGGTAAAATTGTCATTTTCTGTAAGAAATATGCGTGGAATTGTTTGTTTCTGGTCTTTTTCATAAAACTGCAATTTTCAGGTCATTATTTTCGTGAAATGGCAAATTTCTGGCATAAATTTCCCCCATTTATTCAAGTTTTAAGGGCCAAGACAGCGCCCAAAGCCAGACAAATAGCCACTAAATTTTGAAGCTAATAATCCACGAAATTGAAAGTTCCCAGGATGAATATTCAGAAAATTGGTAGTTTTTGGCCTTTATTTTCGCTAAATTGCAACTTCGTGGAATTGCTTGTTTCTGGTCTTTATTTCCGTGAAATTGTCAATTTCTGGTATGAATTTACCATTTTTGCAGGTTTAGGGGTTATTTGGAGGCCCGCGGAGTCTGGGCTAGCTTACAACGACAGCGTGTGAGTCGAGACGAGTAGCCGCTCAATTTGGGAACTAACTATACGCGAAATTGGAGGTTTCCTGGCTGAACATTCGTAAAATCGCTAGTTTCCAGCCTTAATGTCCTCGAAATCACTAGTTGTCAGCCTTTTTTTAAAACGAAATTACAACTTGCTGCTCTTTATTTTCTTGGAATTGCTTGTTTCCGGCGTTTATTTTCGTGAAATTGCAGTTTTCTGGTTTTTATTTCCGTAAAATGGTCAACTTACCCCAAAATTGTAGGTTTTGAGGTGTTTTAGGGGCCGCGCAACCCAAATTACAAGTTTCGGGCGCCTTTTTTGTGACCCGGGGCTAACCGTCCACGACAGCGCTCATATCCTGCCACGAAGTAACATCGTATCTCAGCTCAAAATCTGGGAATTGGCAAATTTTTTTTTAACATTCACGAAATTTTTTATAGTTTCACTCCTTTATTTGCAAAAAATTGCAAATATCGAGGCCTGCTGTTGTTTACCAAATAACCCCGGTCTCACAGTGCCTAAAGTCGGGTGAATAATAGCCAAAAATTGCAACCTTTACGAGCTAAATACCATAAAATTGTCAGTTCCGAGGATGAAAATTAGCAAAACACTAGTTTCAGGTCATTACTGCACTTTATATTTGTGCGATATATTGCAGGTTGGTGGTCTTCATTCTCGTGAAATTGCTACTTTCAAGGGCTTGATTTTTTGTGGGCGCGAACCTGGCCGGGGTCGTCGGTCGCTTAAAGCCTTGCAAACATTTCAATGAATTTATTGTCTCTCTGAGCCTCAAAAATTCGCGAAATTGCAAGTTTCAGGTATAAAAAATCGCGAAATTGCTAGTTTCCCAGTCTTTTGTGTGAAAATGCAGGTTTTGGGCTCCTTGTCAGCGTTGGCCTCAACAGCGGCACAAATCCAGATGAATAGCTGCAAAATTGCAGCAGTTTGAAGCTGAACATCCTCGAAATTGGAAGTTTCCTAGTTGAATATTCGTGATATTGTAAGCTTCTGGTCTTAATTTTAACGAAATTCTTTGTTTTTGGTCATCATTTTCGCGAAATTGCAAATTTCTGGGTCTTTCCCCATTGGGTGGGGGGGGGGGCTTGGTCCCTAGGCCCCAATGCTACCATAGACTGACGAATATGCCCATGTAATTGCCACACTCAGAGCTGAATATCTGTGAGGCTGTATAGTTTCGTTCCAAATTTGAGTATTACAAGTTTTATGGCTGAATATCCTTGATATTGACAGGTTTCATGGAGGTAAGTATCACTCTCAGGTTTCCGCTAAATTGCAAGATTGCAATTGTATTTGTGATGTGGCGGGGGGGGGATAGAGAGTCCCTAAAGGCCCTCTCAAGCTCTGGATCCTTCTCAAGTGAAAAAATCTGGTTATCATTGACTGTTTGTGTGTGTGTGGGGGGGGGGCGATAGCTCAGCTTGCTTATTTTGAATGATGAAATTTACACGGAAAAACAATAAAAATAATTCCCTCTCACTATAAATATTTTTTTTCGATGTTCTTATATGTATATCCTGGCCACTTCAGATTTATGAAACCGTCAAAAAGAAACGCGAAAAAAGAAAACGAAAGTTATTGCATTGGGACCGGTGGGTAATGAAACACATCGGCTAGAGATTAATTTGATTTGACTCTTACGAAAAAGAAATGGTTGGTAGGAGTGTGAGGGGGGAAAACCCTTCACCCGCCTCTTGCTAGCCCTCCGCCCTGATCAATCCACCACAGGCCGTCAGTTTTTCACGTCTGGGGGTAGTAATCCTCCTCAGCTTGAATTGGCCTCCCGATAAATAAAATCCTAATATAACAGGCGGTGGTCTGACTAAGGGGGAAACGAGGATCCAATAATCCCATTCCGTGATGAGCCTAGTGCTGGAGGGGTGGGGTTGTACAGGAGGGGGTTGTGGCGTTGAGGATAGAGGCAAGGAGTTGACTATAAGGTCGAAGGACGGTGATGATAGGGATTGGTGATGGTGTCGTGTGGAGGTTGAAAATGATGGTGGGGGGGGGGTGAGGAGGTTTTAGTCATCAAAAGGCTAATAACCAAACCTCCGGCGATCGATATTAATTACAAAAACCCCGCACATAGCTTCCGGATTCGGGAGCGGGATTGACGCTTTTCCATTTTATCTTCTATCCCCACACCCTCCGCCCAACTTCGTCATCCTAAGAGAACCTTTTTTTTTTGGATCGTAGAATCGCGTGCTTTTCCTTAAAGTCGCACGACTCCCCCTCCCCACACGGCCTGAGCATCACCCCTACACAGCAGCGATTACCATCTCTCATTCCCTAAGCTTATACACCCGGGTGTTTAACGAAATTCATAATGGATGGACAATTTCGCTTTACCCACTAGTCTTTTCCATAATTCAAGATTGAAATTAGTTTCAGAAAAGTCGGAATGACAGGGAGGGGGGGGGAATCGTAAAGCGTCTATAGATTGCCGAATAAGAAGAGGGTGAGGGAATGAGACTGGATAGGGAATGATGAGGGGGGTGAAAGGGATGAAATGAAACCGGCCACCGCAGCGCCCGAAGCTTGGCCCCATGATTGTTCCCAAACTCAATTTATATAATACAATGAAGGCAATTATTTTTCTCTGTTAGTCGAAGGGAAAGAGAAAGAGAGATAGAGTTTTTGGAGATGAAGAGGCGAGGTTAGGGCAGGCGGAAGGGCAGTAGAGCGATTTCCACCCTTCTTCATAGTTTTGGGAAGGGAGTGCTCCCCTTAAAAAACAGAAAAAAAACGAATGATGAAATGTAGTGGGGGGGGGGGGTATAAGGGTAGACAGTGAAGTGGACGATGAGAGAAACGAGAAGAGTGCGGTAAATTGGTTGGGGGTTTTTAATTCCTTCTCCGCTGCCCCACCCCTTTTCTGAATGATGAGGAGGGGTAACATAAATAGAATTTGTAACGAGAAACGAGAGGTAGCAACCCCTAAGCCAACCCTCTTCACCCCTTTCCGGTAACACCGCTTTGCTTCATCTTTTGGACTAAAAACCCCCTTCTTTCTCGCCTCCACCTCTATCCCATCCAACCATCATTTCACATCGAGTTTGTTTCACCGCCCCCCCCCCCCGCCTAATCACTGGGATTGAGGAATTTCATTCTGGTCGAATGGTGAAAGGGTAAATTCTCAACTTATGTCAGAAATTATTTCAACCAGCACCATCCCCTTCACATCGCAAATTTCCTAATCAGAGAGTTGGGTACCCCCATACAATTCTGGCCAATTAATGTAATATCAACGTGACTGAATGCCCAGGCATTTTTCACACGACATCGGGGGATGGACACGCAGGCGGTTGAACCCAACGTCAGACTTCTTCGCCCATCGGAGGAACGGAGATTGCTCTCGCGCTCTTTCTCTTAAACTATACAGTGAAGTGATCCTGCCTGACTCGGTGACAAGAATAGCGGCAAAAAGTGATTTAGACGCCAATTGCCATGCTACGGATTTGGACTCAGGAGGCTGACGATTTACGGAGCATGATAGAATAGTGTTCAAGAGGTGAGAGTACACACTCTGCGAATGGGTCAACGTTTTTTTTTTACTCTTTTTCACGCGAAATTTTGATTTTTCATGGGAGCCAGACCCACGAAATTTATTTCATTTTTGAAGAATCCGGAACGTTAAAATTGGCTCTTTGTGCGAGCCAACCCCACGAGATTAGTTTGTGCCATATCCAGAAAATTTGTGGTTTGAAAAAGCCAAAACGCCGGAATTACTTGTCTTTAAGGACCGAAAGGCGTAAAATAAGCTCTCGAATTATCCAAAACAGTAAAATTGGGTTTCTTTAATAAAGGAATCCGCGAAATTGAATTTATAAAGAGCCCAGTTGGCGGAATTACTGTCATGATGTATCCAAAAGAGTGAAATTACCTCATTGAATAACCCAGTGAAATTGAACTATTGAATTGGCCAACCCCACAAAATTGACTTCTACCGGGAAGTTAGTCCTGCGAAATTGGATTTTTAAATGTGCAAACCCACCGAAAATTGAGTTCTGTGAGTGCTACGAGTGAGGGCACGAAACTAAACCAAAAAAATTGAATTTTATAAAGTGCCAAATCCCTGAAATTGGGGTTTGAAGAAGGGAGGGGGTGAAAACAGTCAATTCTAGCCATCAATGTGACTCGAGAATCAACCGTTTTTTTGTTCTTTTTTTTCTCACCGGTTGGCTTTTTGGACGAGCGAAATCCACGAAATTGGGTTTTTTTAGATCCAAGTCCGTGAATGAAGTTCCCAGTTTGAAGTGTTGACCCTTGAACACGGAAAATTTCAGCGTGCAGGTCATCAGTCTGAGGCACTCTTGCTCGTCGAAGCTGCACTGTATACGTGTCTACGCGTGTCACAGGCGTCCAGGAGAACTAAATTCCATTGCGTCAATCTCCTTGAAAAGTGGAGGACGTACAATACTTTGACTGCCGTGAAACACCGCCGGCCGTACCGCCCATTTGTAACTCAACAGTGTCACTGTATCCTGACGCGGATTCAAAATTTGCTCAAAGCAGGAGCATGGAATCTTGCGTGCACAGCTCTATTTAAAATTGTTAAACATCAATTCCTTGATAGAAACTAGCTATTCCCATTTCCCATCATAAACAAGGCTGAAACTGACTATAATCGCACCCCAAAATGAAAAAACTCGATTTTCAAGCATTGAAAACGACTAAACTCACTATTTGCACCCTAGAAATTGCCAAACTGGCAATTCTCGCTCTGACAATGGTCAAAGTGACTTCACGTGCCATAAAAATGGCTCAACTACCTATTCATGCAGCCCTTAAATTGACTGAAATGACCATGATTCCATTCCCGTTCGGAAATTAACGAAATTGACCATTAGCGTTAAAACAATCAATTCACACGCCAAAAGTGCCCAAACTGACCATTCGCGCGCCAAAAATGGTCAATATCGATCAATCGCGCTGTGGGCTTAACGGATTGTCGGTCGGGCTACCAATCGCATCATAAAAAATGCTAAGCCTGACGCCTCAAAATGGCAAAAAACTGACGATTCACGCCTTGAAAATGGCCAAACTGTCTATTTTCTTGCTGAAACTGGCTCACTCACAAAAATAGTGTGTAGTGAAAAATAGTGTTCTTTGTGTAATTCCATCTGCAAAAATGCCCTTACTCGAGGCTAGGGAGAGCCACTGGCAGATCTACACCAAACGCAGGGCCAAGGGCGGAAATCTGTATGAGGCCTAGGGTGACCAGACGTCCTACATTCCCCGGACATGTCCTCCATTTTATATTGTCCGGGTCCATTTTTCAGGTGTCCAGGAAGAGGTCAAAATTGTCCTTCTTTTTGTCCTACTTTTCGGTCTCAATTTGTAACGTCTAGTCCCAACGTCTTTCACGTTCAAGCTGAGGGACTTAGTAAAACTCACCGCACAAAATAGAACATTCGACCGTCAAAACGGACAATTTGGACGATCACGCGCGTTTGGCACTTTACAAAAACAAATTACGCCATTTTAATTCCGCCAACCCTATTTCACCGATTTCTGTTCAATCAAAACAACAGTTTGCGGATTTGTCTCATTCAAATCCCAATTTCGTGGGGTTTTCGTTGGTTTCACAATGTGTCTTCGTTGGATTCCCAATTTAAATAAATTAAATAGAATTGATATCTTCCGGACGACGATAAAAGGGCATAGCCCAACACGATTCAAGTTTCGAGAAAAAATTGGCTCCCCTACGGGAGTTTGAACCCACAACCTCTGAATTACTAGTCCAGCACGCTACCAATTGCGCCACGGTGACGCCTTTGAAAGTCGTACTGCGAGAGATCAGCTAAGCCGAACCCCACCCAGGGCCATTGTTTCTCGAAACTCTAGGCGTTTCTCCTTATGACAAAGGTAAACCACGCCGGTGTTATTATATCCTAGATGTAATGTACCGGCGACAACATATTTCTTCATCTATCGAAGTCTGAATTTCTTAATGCTGTTAATTTGTGATTTTTATCCAGTGTAACAAAAAAGTTGCATTCACAGAAGCCTCGAATTAGCGTTTCTTCAATTTTAGACGCAATTTAAAAAAATTCTATCCACAAATTGGAATTATTTAGATTTTAGCCGCAAATTACAGTTTTTTTTTTTTTTTAGACAGTTAATCCGCCAATTATTTATTTCCCTAAATGTTAGACGCACAAACTCAACATTAGTCCCAAATTATCAGTTTTCAAGGCATTGACGCCCCTTGCTAGGATTTTTTCTCTGTTTTAGCCTCAAGCCACGGATTTGCGTTTTCCAAAATATCAGCCGCGAATGAGCGTTTTCTAAATTTTAGCTGCGCGAACTAGAGATTTTTTTCATTTTGTTATTCGCGAATTAACGTTTTTTATACTCTTCATTTGGCACTTCATATAAAACTTCTATTCGAAAATTAGATTTATTTCGATTTTATTGGAGGGGTTTGCACAATTTATCCACGAATTAGTTATTTTCCTAAATTTCAGCCGCGAATTAGCACTTTTCCACAGTTTCAGCAGCGAACTAGCTTTTACAATTTTTAAATAGATTTTTCTCCATTCGCATTGAATTGGCGTTGTCTTCAGTTTCAGCAGCAAGCAGCAGCAGCAGCAAATTGTTCCCCCTTTTAGTAGCGAAATATCAATTTTTCTCTATTTGAGCTGCAAATTAGCGTTGTTCTCAATGTTAGTCGCACAAACACAACATAAGCCCCAAATTATCGGTTTTCAAGACATTGACATTGTCACCTTTTGCTAGGATTTTGTTCTCTGCTTTAGCCTCGAAGCCACGATTTGTGTTTTCTAAAATATTAACGCGAATCTGCGTTTTCTAAATTTTAGCTGTGAATTAGTGAATGCGTTCGCGAATTAACGTTTTTTATACATCTTTATGCACCATGTGGCGGTAATTCTCAATTCTCGATTACAGCCGTGAATTAATTAACAATTATTTTCAATTTTGCCATGAATTAGCATTTGTCCTATAATTTTAGCCGCTAATTCAAGATTTTTCTCGATTTTCGCAATTGTTTGCTGTGAATTAGCGTATGTCCCAATTTCTAACCGCTAATTTGCAATTTTTCTCAATTTTAGCTGTAAAATGGTGTCTATGCACCGCGAATCAGCGAGTTTCATTTCAATTTCGTTCCGAAAGTTGCAAATGAGCGCTTTTCCGCTGTTTCAGCCACGAATATTATCACCCTTCCCGAACTTTTTGCCGCGTACTTCCCCCAAGAATAGCACGTTAGTGCCTATTATCTTCGAAATGCGCGAAATCTCTCAATTGATGCCCGAAGCGATCTACTCTCACTACCACTACCTCGGTACGTGATATACCTGCAAGATTATAGGTTATAGGAACACTTTTCAACAGATCAGTACTTGCACGTTAACTCCATCCTTTCCCGGAGAAAGCCCTAATAGTGAATTTATTGACCAAGGTCACATCCAAGGGCGCTATAATGTCAGTATACTCTGCCTCACCGCCACGAAAATGGATGTGGAAAATAGAAATCGGATTAAATTAAACGACCAAAATGTCAAGACGCGCTGTAATGAGTTGGAAGGGTCTCCGGCCAACGCAGGAAACAAGCCAAGGCTATGTCATCCTCTCTGTTCCACCTCTAGACCCACCACCAACCCAGGCTCATCTCTTCTTTCTCACTTCCAGCCCCACCAACCCCTCCCAACCATCGCCCACTCGTACAAAACCCGTGGCCCTAACAGCAATCTCTAAACGCAATCTCGTTCCACCTCTTCTTGGGTTTCGTTCCCATCTCTTCCACCCTTGGCCCAACACTCTTCGTGTTTACATTTAATTTTATTTCTCCGCGATAATTAATTTACGCCTAAGATTAGTTCTATTAAGTCAGAGATTGTTTCCAAAGAGATCAAGGAAAAAGCGGGGTGAGAGGGGGGTTGGCCCAAGGAGAACAGAGGATGCATTTAAATTGGTTTTAATATTTTGTCAACAACGGTGGGAAAGAGGCTGATTGATTGCAGTTTCGGACGTGTAATCTAACAGCCCCCCCCCCTCTCTTTCACCTTTTTCAACATTAGTATAGCGGTTGATCCCTTTTTGCCAGGAGAACCGTCAACAGGGAGGTCTCCACCCTCAGAATTAGTTTATAACATTTTGTAGTTCGTTCCCTGTTTGTTGCATCAAATTAATTTGTATTAATAAGCGACCGAAAAATGAAATGAGACGGGCTCTAAAATGATGACCCAAATTGGACTCCCTCACCCTACCGTCGAACAGACACCGTTCCACTCGCGGCGGGCTTTACACAGCTTAACAAGTTATCGACCTGTTTTCCATTTACTCAAAAAGATTAATTTTTCTAGAGTAAATCACCTCCAGAAAACGTGACAGTCGATACTTTAATTGAAGAAGGGATCGTCCTATTCAGACTCCTCAAAGAATTGGTTATTCGTCACACCATTAGTCACTTTGTAAAGGTTCCACCTAACCAAGTTCTCTGGAATACTTACGGAAATCACATTTTTTTTTTTTCATTTTGACTATATCATACCGCCTTTCAAGGATTGAAAATTAACGTTCCTGCCTTTAAGGCTGAGGCTTCCCTTGAATAAACAATATTTAATTTCTTTTTGGTGTTAAAAAGGTGTAGGGAGAGGAAGGACGGTTAATAACTTGGGACTGCAACGTCTTTTCGCCTATACCATAAATATAAACGCGACATGACATCAAGTTTGTTTGTATCTGAGAAATTCTTCTTTCGTTTCTTGAGAGTTCCGAAGACACCGAAAGAAAAAAAAAAACGGAAAAAACTAGGAGATGAAGGGCTGGTGCGGCTGCCTTGAGTAAAAAAAAAAGCCCTGCGTAGTGCGGGAGGGAGAAATGGGAAGAAGGGAGCGAAACACGAAAAGGGAGGAAGAGAGGGGTAGTCTATCAAAAAGGGATCTGCCCCCCTTGCCAAAGGGCTGGGGAAAGGACGAAGCAATTTCAGGTTGAAAATTGAAAATGGATCGCGGATGTAGATAGGAGTCTTTTCCCAGCTCTCTCTTTCTCCCCTCCCCCCCCTAACCACTTCATCCCGCTTCCATCAACCCCTCGGACATTATGGCTTGGGGTAACTTTAACTTCTTATAACCGTTTTGATTTATTTTATTCCGTAAGTCTACTTCGCTCAAAGCCCATTACTGCTTTTTCGTTTTCACCCCAACCCCTCAAAGTCCCATCACACCCGTCCCACCACAAAAAACCCCTCCACGGTTTCGCCAATATTAGTTTATAAACACTGTTTCGCTTAAGCACTTATATCTCGAGCGTCATCTTCTCATTTTGTTTGCTTTTGGCTTCCTTTTCCTCCTTAAAGAAAACAACATCTCCTTTTCTTAACCTTTCTTGAGCGGCTTCCAGAAGCTCTTTCACTTCTTTCTCGACTCCATTCTTTTTCGTGATGCGAATCAATTACTTAAACCAACCAGACAGAACGTTATTTCTATGTATGTCTCGAAAAGGAGACCTCATTCTCCCCGCCACCCCACCACCCATAAATTCATTCCATTATTCTATTCATGACATAAAATGAAAAGACATCCCCGCAGTTATTTTAACTATAACTGAAGAAGAATACTGGACAGTCTTGTTCTCCACAAAAGCCTTCAAGAATGGAGTTTTTCCATTTGATCTTAACAAACAAAAAAAGTTAATGGAAAAACCGCAGAAGTAATTATAGAATTGAAAGAATTATGCACAACACATCACGCATCACAATATTTTCATCCACGCATACATTTTGAATGGACATATAAGTGAATGACAACAGGGAATTCTGGAATTACAATTAGTTTTTCTGAGATTTTTTTGAAAAAGGCCCGGAAAAATCACGTCCTTTACACTCTATAGAAAGGTCAAGTTCCCCCTCGAGCTGCACTTTATTCGACACGCCACTGCTGGTTTGTTTCACGGTGGACTGGGCAAAAAATCCCAAAACTAGGAATATTTTCAGAGGAATTAAGTCCCGAAAGTTGCAATGCCACGGGCATTCAGCCAAGAAACTTCCAATTCCGTACGAGGATTCGTCAAGTTCTGGGGACTATTTGGGAGGGGTAGGTTCCGTCGCCCCCAAAAAGGCCCTGGAACTTGCAATTTAGCTTTATTTATGTAGATGTTGAAATTACAAGGCAATTCTTAAGAAGTCAGGGGCGGCTCGCCTAGAGCCCACGTGCACTGAAAAAGGCTCAGAAACTTATTATTTCCATAAAATATAGCCCCAAAACCTGCATGTTTGTGTAAATAAATAACACAAACTACCAATTTCGTGATCATTTGTACCCAAAACTTGCGAAATTTCGCGAGAATAATACAACAAACTTGAAATTTCACGTGTATATAAACCTGAAACTTCAAATTTCAAGACTATTCAGCCAGGAAAGTTCCAGATTCACAGATATAATAGCTCTAAAATGTAGCACTTTCACGGCTATTAGTCATATTTTGAGCACTGTCGTGCCCGTCTCTAGAAAGAAGCCCCGAAACTTGCAAGTTCCACGAAAATAAATACCTAAAACTTGCGATTTAACGAATATCAGTCTGTAGACTTCAAAATCTAACGCTTTTCGTGAGACTTTGAGCGTTGAGGCGTGGTGGGCTCGGCTGACGCGCGTTGGTTCTAAAGAAATCAAGACGTGAAACTTGCAATTTCAAAAATACTCAGCCAGAAACTTCCAAATTCGCAGATATCTAAGCTCTAAATAGTCGCAATTTTGCGGCTATTCGTCCGACTTGGACCACTCTTGTCAGGCGTGATCCGGGGGGGGGGGGGCTTGAGCTCCCTTCCTTTGGGACCGCGCTCGATGAGGTTATAGACTGCATATTGTCATATTTACCAATTTTAGGGCGTGATTAGCAAGATTAACCATTTTACGCCACAAATGGTCAGTGAAAAGCCGGTGTGATATTTTCAGGGCGTGAATGGTCAGTTTTGCCGATTTTTAAGAGCGAGAATTGGCCAGTCTGGCTATTTTGAAAGCGTTAAATTGCCAGTAGGGCCATTTTCAAGGAGCAGTTCGTCAGTTTTGACATTTTGAGGAGCGATTATAGCCAGTTTAGACGTTTGGAAGAAATCAGTAAATCAGTCTCGTCAAGCCAAAGCCCACCCGAATAGTAAGTTTAGCCATTTTTGGCGCGCAAATGGTCGATTTTGAAATTGTTCCGGGTAAGAATCGTCAGTTAAACCTTTTTTTTTAGAGCGGGAATCGCTAGTTCGGCTATTTTTAGCGCGCGAATGGTCGGTTTTTAGGCATTTGGAGTGCGGGAATCACCATCTTTTCAGGCATTTTCAAGGCTGCAAGAACCCTCAGTTATCTGTTTAATCATTTTTAGGGAGCGTGAAGTCAGTTTGGCTATTTTTAGAGCGCTAATTGCCAGTTTATCAATTTTTGAAGCGCGAATGATCAGTTTAGCAATTTTTAGGGCGTGAGTCGTCAGTTTTGCGATTTTGGGGCCCGATTATTCGGACAGTTTAGCTGTTTTTATGGCGGTGATTGCTTGTCCTTAGTGAAGCACACAATATCCTAAGCTCCTCCCTCGAGCAAATCCTGGATCCGCGTCTGGCTGTCGTGGCCGGCTCGAATGAGTTCTGCGGTCCGTAGAACAAAGCTCAAAAATGGCAAACTCGTGAGAAAACAAAAAACACCAGAAACTACCACTTTCTCGAATGTTTAGCTCGCAACGTGCGAATTCACAGCGTTCAGCTCTTGGTCGATGAAATTTTGTGGCAATATTTGCCAGGCTTTGGGCGCTGTCGGAGCCGCATTCCACCGATTCACCGGATTCCGGATTCACTAATAAAAAAGCACCAAAACTTTTATTTTCGCGAGAAAAAAAAAACAGAAACTGGCGATTTCACGAAAAGTTTACGCAGAACAAAACTTCCAACTTCACGGTTAATTAGCTATTTGATGTTGCAATTTTGCGGCTATTCGTCAGATTTCAGGCACTGTCGTGGCCGACTAGCTTGTGTTCCGTGGTGACTGAAAAAAAGGCCTCGAAACTTGCAATTTCGCGAAAATAATGACCATAAACTAGCGATATCGTGATTATTCAGCCCCAAAACCTGCAATTTCGCTAAAATTAATAACCTGGAAATGGATAAGCAATTTCGCTGATATTAATACCTGGAAATGGATGAGCAATTTCGCTGGATATCGCGAATAGGTCAGCGAGGAAAACTTCAAATCTCACAGATATTCGCCTCAAAAGTGTCGCGACTTCGCAATTCTATTTTCGTGGATATATTGGCCTTCAAAAGTGTTGAAACTTTGCGCCTGTACGTCCGAATTTGCGGGCACAGCCATGGCCGGCTAGCACGGGATTCGCAATCATTGGGGGGAAAAAGACTTCAGATTTCGCATATTTTCAGCGATTCCAGACTTCGAGTGCTGTCGGGGCTGACTTGGCTCGTAAAGAAAAAAAAAAAAAAAAAGCCCGAGACTCTTGAATTCTCTAAAATTAAGACGTAAAACTTGCGATATCGTGAGTATTCAACCTTAGTGGCCATTCGCCAGGCTTCTAGTGATAACTGAACAGGCTTTTTTCAATTTCAGCCGTTATTTTAGCATTGCTGCCCCCGCTACTAGCCAGTGGCACCGAAACGGTTCCAAAGTGGTGTAGCAGAACTCAAAAAGTACCGACTCACACGTATATGAAGAAAAACAGCTATTCGCAGCTGAAATTGAGAAAAATCTCTATTTAGTGGCTTAAATATATATAAAAAAAAAACACCGCTAATTTGTGGCTAACATTGAGAGAACACAACTTCGTAGCTTCTAAAATCAAATTTTTGGCTAAAATATAAAAAAACGCTAATTCAGGGCCAAAATTGAATAAAATGGCTAGCTAATTCACGAGAGTAAAATTAAAACAAATCCAAATAACTAATGCGCGGCAGAAATTGAGAAACACGTTAATTCGCGGCTAAAATTGAAACAAAGTGCTAATTCGCGGATATAGTGCAGAAAAACGCCAATAAACGGGCAAAATTGAGAGAAATTGCAAATCAGCGACTAAACTGAAGAAAAATTCACCAGTTCTTGAGGCCACCAGCACAGCAGGGTATTTGAAGGCAATTTAGCTGCTGAAATAAGGAACTGCAAATTTCGTCCTCTGAGCTGTGAAATTCGTCCTTAAAACTGTCAATTTTGACAGGGAAATGTAAATTTCGTCCAGGAAATGTCAATTTCGTCATTCAAAAGTGTGTACATTTTGTCCTTGGAACTGTCACTTTTGCCCGATAAATGTCAATTTTGTTATTGCAAACTGACAATTTCGTCTTCTACACTGCCAATTTCGTCCTTAAAACTGTCTATTTTGTCCTCCGGGCTGTTAAATTTGTCCTTGAAACTGTCAATTTCGTCCCCAAAAGGTCAATTTCGTCATTCAAACTGTCAATTTGGTAATTCAAAACTGTAAATTTAGTCCCGGAAATTATCAATAGACATTTGTCCCGGAAACTGTCTATTTTGGCCGAGAAACTGCCAATTTTGTCTTCGAAACTGTCAAGCTCGTCGTCGAAACTTTCAATTTTGTCATTTAAACAGTCGATTTTGTTCTTTGGAACTGTCAATTTCGTCCCAAGAACTACCAATGACATTTGTCCCTGAAACTGTTTGTTTTATTTTAGAAACTGCCAATTTCCCCTGGGAACTGTCAATTTAGTCCTGAAACTCAATTTCGTCCAATAAACTGTCAGTTTCGATCGAGAAACTGTAAATTTCGTCTTATCATCTGTTAATTTGTCCTGGAAACTGCCAATTTTACCCTTGAAGTGGTCGATTTTGACGTTCAAAATTGGCAAACTATAAATTCTCCTACATTACTGTCAATTTTCTCTTAAGAAAGTTTCAAATTGTTGTGGAAACTGATTATACCAGTGAAAAATCGGAAATTGAGCCTCTGGAGCCCCTAAACATAGACTTCAATGTTATTATTTATCACCTCCGAGATCACGGACCCCCCCCCCCCCTAGAGAAGTGTAGCTGCTGCTACACCTTAGATATAGTGGATATAGTGTCAGTGCTACTCCTTTTAGCCATCTTGCTGAATCGTTTCTCAATTTGAATCGCGAATTTTACGTTTTCTCATAACTCATTTCAAATTAAATAGCCCAACTCAGGGCTAAAATTTTTTTTCAAAGTGCTCATTTAGGCTAAAAAATGACCACTTGTTCTCGAATTAGCGCTTATACTACGCCTCAATTTCACCTGCGCGTCAGCGTTTATAATCGATGAGTCATTTGTCTTCTTCGCTGCAAAGAAGCGCTTTGCTTCAATTTTAGTCGGTAATTAGAGCTTTGTTCAAATGTTAGTCTTGAATTAACGCTTTTCCTCAATTTTAGCCGCGTATTAGTGTTTTTTTCTGAATTTTAGCTGTGAAGCGACTTTGCCAAAAATTACGATTTTTTCAGTGGAACATCGGAACATTTCGGGCCAAAGTTCGATATTTACAACTGAAAAAATGTTACTTTCATAACGATAAAAGACAAAGTTTAGGTTTTTTATATTCTAAAACCTTAAAGTTTGATGTTATCTTTAAAGTAAAGTGTTAGCATTTCTGTTATAATGCCAGTCATTCACGAATTACTGTTTTTAACGAAGGGACTTTCCGTTACGCCTGGAATAACAAACCTTTTTTTTCTCGTTTCAACAAATTATCACCTTTTTTGGGCTCCTTTTTATCCCTATCCCCCGGATCCCACGGTGTTAATAATTATGTACGTTTTTTCTGAAAAAAAAGACGTCCCTAATGAGCGTTACCCTGATGACAAAATGTCGCCAATTAACGTGACCGTGTTTTTTCTCTCCCTCTCTTTCTTGAGTCTGTCTTCCTGCTGATTATTATTGACAGAGGCTTTAACAGTGTGAATAAGGTGAAAAAGTAGGGAGAACGGTCGCTGGTAACTAAGTAGAAAAAGAAAGGTGCTTTTATTGTTGAGTCAACAATTGGCGTCATTAGACGAATGGTGTGTTATTAGTGGATGGGCAATTGTGAATTGGGAGACTTCGTCGGAAAGCACCCTTCGCCTCCTCACCCTCCCTCTTTGCTCACACACTCACACCTTGGGTAACGATCTGTAATTAACAACATAACGAGAGCAAGCATTGGATAGAGGGGAAACCAGTAGGGGGGCTAAGGTGACGCGGTGAATAAGGGGAAGGGGTGAGGTTGTTAGTCTTGAAGGCGACTCGCCAATCAGCTCCCACCCTCCCTCCTTCCATGCCATTCACCATTATCATCAAACCTTAATCCCCTCTGGTACTGACTATATATACACCTTTAAGGGGCCTTTAAAAACACAGTGGGTTGTGCCGGAGGTTTTTACGGGAAGGGGGAGAGGAGACGCAGAGCAAAGAGCGTGTGTAATGAGACCCTTCCGCAATTCCCTAAAGGGAGGGAAAAAACTCAACGAAGCCCTTTTTAGAACCATCGTATCTCTATAACAACGTCTTATTAAAACATGCGAGAGCGTTTTTTTCCTCCTTTCAACTCTCTAAGGGGCCGAGTGGGTCGAACGAAAGATGAAAACATTTTAGCCCTTAGTTCGTCAATCACAAAACAATCAAATTTCACACTGCCCCCCCTCACCTACAGACTCAACTTTGGAGATCCTGTCGGAGAGGGGATGGATCTAAAAATAATTCATAGTTCTAATTTTTAAAGAGGGCTCCTTCCAATACGTTCTAGAAACTACTCCATAAAATTAATGACAAAAACTCTGGAATTTTAACGAGGTTTTTCTAATTTTTAAATCGATTCTCCGCTCTTTGCCCTAACGTCACATTTTTTTTTTTTTTTTTTTTTTCGGATTTTTTCATTAATTCAGAAACTCTTTTTCGACCAGCACGTGTGTGAATGTGGGAAAGAAGAGTGACGGTGGTGGGAGTGGAGTTAATTTAATTCTATAGCAAGCTTGTCCGCGAAATTTGTAGGAGATAATCCGGTGGTTGGAAGAGGAAGCCGATAATGACCAATATTTCTCCCCTATTTACGATAAGACACGTTTCATTGCCCCCCCCCCCACGAATAAAAACTCTTAATTAAAAACCTTTGAATTATGTTCATTTGTTTGTCGCACGCATTATGTCGATACGAGGACCTTCAAAGGACAAAATAATGAAAGCACTCTTCAACTTTACAGAGTTTTTCTATCACGCGATATTGCCCTTCATTCCTCTTGTCAACATCACACTGACGACAAATTAAATAAGCGGTTCGTGCAGCTTATTGGGTCTGAAATTTGAAACAAAATATGTACATAATATATTTTTGGATAAACGCTTTAACGAGCCCTATAGAAAACGTGATGAGTATACACGCCTTCTAAAGAATGTAATGTTGGTGAGTGGTGGGAGGGGGTCCTCAGATCACGTTTTGTCCCTGTCAAACCATGGAATCACCCCCCCCCCCGCCCCTTACCGAGAAAAAAGGATTTATTGGTTTCGCTCACCCGTTCTGAAGATAATTCACTCGTTATGAAAAATGAATGGAAACTAGAGAAAAATTTGTTTACAGAGGAAAATGGGCCGGAAACCTTTGCCTTTCCGCCCTCCCCGCCGTCACGAAAAGTGGAGCTACCCGTTTGGAATATTGCTGTTTTCATCTCCCAGCAATTATTCATACAAAAAAAAAAAAAAAAATCGGCTTCAGAGGTTGTGAAATAAGCCCGTCAGCGTCGTCGTCGTTATTGTTTTCATGAATGAAGGCAAGGCTTCTACTACGCCACCCCTTTCCCCCTCTCCCATCTCACGATCATCATCGTCTTTCGCGGTGCAACCTATTTCCACCCAATAACAAACGACTCCCCCTTCTTTCTTGCTTAGGCATAAGCGTTCTTTGATTGTTTTTTTGCTCGAATGAACTGTGAAATTGAAAATGAAATTAAAGTTAAAATTAAAATTAACGATGGAAACATTAATTTTACGGTGTACTAGAATTTTTTTTTAGAAAATTGTCTCAACAATAATTGTTTTTTTAGGCAGGCAAATCAACTTTGTTTTTGGGTAATATTGGGGTGGGAAAAAAGCCATTGAAGATGCTTCTTACCGGGTTGTTGTGAAGGATTTGCGAGCCTCGTTTCCGTCGTGGTAATCATATCACGTGCACATTGGAAAGGATCAAACGTTTAATGAACGCTCACTTTTCAAACTCGAATTATTCGGAAAAACAGATCGAACGCCAAACATTCGCTCAATTTTAGACAACAACTTCCAAAAAAGCCGTCTTCTCGATCAACCGAAAACACGGGTCGCGCGTCGCGAGCCAGAGTGACGAGCCTGAGAGACGTCGAAAGTGGAAGTCTCTTCTCCGCCCCGCCAAATCCCCTTTCACGTTCCATCCACTCGGTGCTGTACCAGAAAGAGGGATGGATGAGTCGCGAGGGGGTGAACTCCTCTGTGTGTTGTTGTCTAGAACGCTTGCGCCGACGGCTCGTGCCGGTTTCCTTTTTCCACCCTCCGCCACATCGAGACCATCCGACCCTTTTTCGTTTTATTCGGCCACCAACCCACCTCCCTCAATCCCTTACCCTGACAGCTAAATGAGATTACTTTTATACACCCCCCTCAACCTCATCCACCACACTCATAGCTAGAACGTGAAACAGGGAGGGGTGATACGGGTTGTGGAGGGGGGGGAGCTCATCATTTCCCTTCCCCTGACCCTTCTTCCAAACGCTCGGCGCCTCCACCAAACCACCACCCCTGGACTGGCCTTTCCATCCACAAACTCACCCCCCTCCCCCTGTTTTCATCCCCTCATCCAAAGCTTTCGCAAACCCCCGCAGAAATTGCCTGGGTTAATTATAATTATGTTATTGATTTTCTAGATTGTCGACGAAGCGAGGATTGCTTTTTCTTCTTATAATACAGCCCCTTCTCACTCCGTTCTTGCTAGAGCCATGTCGGGAGAGCTCTTATTAAAAAATAATGTTTTCGCAACGGGTAGTAAACCCCTTCCCCCACCATCGTCATTTTCTTCCCTTTACAGGCACAGAGTATGACAAAGCGTGTTAATTAAAGTGAGCATTAATTAAGTAAACTCACGAAAGGGGGTGGAGAGGCCGAGAGATGTTTGGAGCAATTAGGCGAGGGCAAAATAGCGAACAGCTTCGCTTCTCATCCCTCTCTTTTTCCTCTAAAGAGATCTTGGCGTTTTTTTGGTGCCCACGATGGAAGGAAGGGAGATTTTTGTAAAGAATAAAATAAATCACTGGCAGACAGCGTACCGTATGAGCGTCTTCAATTTTTCCCCTTCCAGTGTGTGAAGCGTGATGCCCGGGTTGACTGTGTCGAAAATTAATGAACGCCCCCCCCCCCTCAACCACCACAGTATAAAAATTTTCATCTTGACTTGCTCGGGTTTGAGACGCACAGAGCCCACAATTGTAGTGACTGCCATCTGCCCTTGAACGTCAGATTAGACGACCCAGAAATACAGTTGAGAGAAGTGAGAAAGCTAGACTCGTCGATTCGGTTTTTGGAGTCAGAAAAATCCCGCGAAAGTGGTTTTTTGGGTGAGCCAGTCACTCAATTTTTTTTTTTTTGGTTTTGAATGGGCCAACCCCATAAAATTATATGTTTTTGATAGGAGCTGGACCCGCGAAATTGATATTTAGTATGAGCCAATACTCCGAGACTCTTGATTTTGGTGTGACCAACCGAAGTTGGTTTCTTAGAGAATCAACACAGAAAACTTTGGTTTCAAATGGGTCAACAGCCCGGAATATAGTTTTTTTCCAAGTTGCGAGACTGTTCCATTCCATTAGCTTCCGCTAGAAAGGCATCCCGCTCTCCCATGTATTCGTCTCCGACTGTTAGCCAAAATGGTGGATGAACAGGTTTACGTGTCTCATCAAAAGTCAAGTTTAGTGATACCTATATTATCTGTTTCTATTCCCGGAACGTAATGTAAACCCGTTAAAATGGTGTATAGCGAGTAAGATTCGCGACATTTGTTTTGCGAAAGAGACAAATCGGTGGAGTTTACTCTTTTCCAAGAAGCCAAAAGCAGAAATCGGGTCTCATTGGGAATTCTGCCCCAGGCAATGATTTAGGTCAAGGGCATCCACTGGTTAGGGCCACTGAGCATGATTTTGACTGATTAAAAACGATTTTCGCGACACAGGTTTGCCTGTAGGTATGAATATCAATTCCGTGGCTTTCACTGTCACGAATGCATAATTTAACGCTGTTGACCGATTATAAATCAAATTCGCGACGTTAGGTAATTTTCAATGGCGATTTTACGGTTCTAACTCTTTTTGAAAAAAATAATTTCGTAGGAGTAGTTCACTCAAAAAACAAATCGAGTTCGAATTCTTCAAAAATGAAATTTTGTGGAGTTGGCTCGTCAGGTGCAACGTCGCCAAGTGGAAAAAAAAAAAAAAAAATGTCACGTGGGCTTGGCTAATTAAAAACCGATTCCTCAGAGCAATGGCTTGCGATGAAAATCAATTTCGCGGGTTTCGCCGCATCAAAAATTCAAAGATTCAATAAAAATCTAATTCCCTGGGCTTGCTCAGCCTGTCCTTTGTTCGTACGTGAAAATGAGTTTTGCTATGCGGTCGGACAGCGGTATTGGCTCATTTCGACGATTTTCAGCCCATTCGACCTAGGGCCGTAGTTGGAGTTGTCGGGAAAAACTCACGTGATATGGTTGCTATGGCGAGAAGATTTGTATTTCTGGTGTATCGTCACACACCTGGGGCCCTATTCAGAAACGTCAGGAAAAATGCCGCAAGTGTGGTTGCTATGGCGGGATAATGTTATTTCTTACTCGGAGTCCTTGGATCCCGCTTGCGGCATGTTTTCACGATAGGGCAAAAATGCCGCAAGCGGGATCCGGGGAGGGACGCCTAATAAGAAATAATTTTATCCCGCCATAGCAACCGCTTTTTGCAGCATTTTCACACGGCTTCGGAATACGGCCCCAGGCGACAGTTTTTTCCACGACATCTCTAACTTAGGGGCCCTGGAGAATGGAAAGTTGTAGGTAAACAGCAAATAATCTAGCTAAATATTCGAGTTTGCCCACATAAGCGCTATTATGAAGCCTAAAATTGTGATAAATCGCGCCTTCTGGAGATAACTTAACGGCTAAAATAGGGAAAATTCGCTGATCCCAAGTTTCTTCAGGTACTTGAGCCGATAAAGTTAAGAAGGCGCAATGATATACAGCTCGTGAGGCCAGTACGCAGCAAAAAGGGTTGGGCCAAAAAACTGCACATTAGCATTGATTTTCCATTTTAGCCGTAAAGTGGCGAGTGTACACTGCGAATTAGTGAGTTGTTCTCAATTTCAGTCTGGAAGTGGCATCGAGAAACCAAAAATGAACGCTTTTTCACGGTTTTAGCTACTAATGTTAGCGCTTTTTCACCATTTAGGCCACGGGTTGGGTCCTAATAGCTAAAGGCTAAAGCTAAAGCGCTAATATTCTATATCTATCTTCGCCAATATTCGAGGCTAAAACAACGGAAAATCGTTCATTTTTGGTTTCTCGATGCCACTTCCAGACTGAAATTGAGAACAACTCATTAATTCGCAGTCAGGCACACGGGTAACACGGGCCACTTTACGGCTAAAATGGAAAAACAATTCCAACGTGTTGGTTTTTGGCCCAACCCGCGGCCTAAATGGTGAAAAATCGCTAATTCACTAAAAGCGAAAAAAATTGCGGCAAAATCATTGAAAACAAAAAAAAAAAGAAAAACGCTGGTATGGGACTGAAATTAAGAAAAATGGCAAATTCTCTACTGAAATTCCAAAAAACGATAATTCGCACGAAATAAAGAAAAAATTGCTAACTATCAGCTAAAATCAGGCGAATGAGCAAAATCACTAATTAAATCGCCACTAAAATTGAGAAAAATCACGAATGAATTTGACAAAAAGCGTTAATTAGCGCCTAAAATTCAGACAAAGGATAATTTGCAGCCGAAATTGAATAGAATAGCTAATTAATTTGCAACTAAAAGTGATAAAAATCGCTAATTAGTGGCTGAAATTAAAAGATACCCTTATTCGCGGCTAAAATTTAGGGAAACGCTGATTCGCGGGTAAAATTTAGGAACATTTGAATACGTGGCCTCTGAAGGCAACTTTGGTCCTAAAACTGGAAAAAGTGCTAATCCAAAGCTAAAAGTGATGAACATGATAACGGAGAGCAAAAAATGTTTAAACAACTGCTAATTTGCTGCCATTATTGAAAAAATTCATTTACTAGTGTAGCTAAAATTAAGAAAAAACGCTAGTTTGCAGCTCAAATTGAGAAAAAGTGCTAATTCGCGTCTAAAATAATGCCAAACATCGGTATAATTTGAGAAAAGATTGAGGAAAACACCAATTCAACCGCAATTAAAACGCTATTTCGCTGCAACAAATAAGGAACTTTACTAATTTACAAATAAATCGAAAAAACTATAGAAAACCCTGATTCGCGGCTAAAATGTAGGGAAACGCTGATTCGCGGCTAAAATTGAGAAAACGCGAATCTGTGGCCTCTGAAGTTAACTTTGTTTTTAAAACTAGGAAAAAGCGCTAATCTATAGCGCCAGTTGGAATTAAAAATGGGGGAAGCGGAGCAAAAACGTTTTTAAAAAACCGCTAATTTGCGGCCATTATTGAGAGAAATCACAAACTAGCGCGGCTAGTTTAGTGAATAACGCCAGTTTGCAGTTCAAATTGAGAAAACTGCTAATTCACTAGCCAAAAAGGTACATCATTTTAATTTGCAGCACGAATTGAGAAAAACGCCAATTCAAAGCTAAGATGAAAAAAAATCGTTAGATCCACGGACCCGAAGTTTAGCGTGAATACGTTTTTTGGCTGGTAAGTGGCAATTGAGCTTGAGTTTTGAGTTGGGATCTTAGTGATGTCCCTCATTCCCATCCCCATTCCCTCCACACAGCACAACCGACACTAGACAGCGCACGCGCTATGAGACCCATTTTGCCACTTCTGCCGAATTGTTCCCTATACTCCCGTAATAAAACGTATTCAAGTTAAAAAATCGCTTTTATGGAATATAATCGCTACCTCGCTGCTAAATCAATGAAATTTACTAATTCGCGGAAAAATCGCAGAAAAATATCCAATCCACAACTAAAATTGAAAGATTTTCAATTTTCGGCTGTATAATTGAAAGTACGCCAATCCGAGGCATCGGAAGGAAACTTCGGCGCAAAACTGAGAAAAACGCTTCCACTGATAAAAGTGGGGGAAAAAATTATAATGCGGAACAAAAATGTTCAAAATCTACTAATTCGCGGCTAATATTGAGAAAAATCACTGATTAGCCCGCCTAAAATTCAAAAAACGATCGTTTGAAGCTCGAATTCAGGTGCAGTAGGGTGGTAATTTTCTGCAAAAAGGTAAAAAAATATCGCTTATCTGCTGCTCAAATTGAGAGCAAGTGCTAATTCGCTGCTAAAACGGTAAAACATCGCTAATCTGTAGCTAAATTTGTGGAAAACTCCAATTCGCGGTTAAAATTGAGGAAACTCACTAATACGTGGATAAAGTGTAGAAAAAGCTCTAATTATGGGTAAAATTTAAAGTATTAAAATTTTTGGCTGTTACTGAAAATAAGCCATTTAGTGGATTCTGAAGGCAACTTTGTGACTAACATTGAGACGGAAATTCATGGCAGTAGGTGTAGGTCATGGTGTAGGTTGAGGTTTTGAGGTGGAAAACATCCGCCGTTTCCCGGCTAAAATTGAGAAAAATATGACTTGAAGCCAAAATTTAGATAAGCGCTAACTCACGGGTAAAATTGACAAAAAGTGTTTATTCACGGCAAAAATTAATAATATATTCTATTTGAGCATAAGCGCTAATTGGCGGATTCGATGTATAAATAGTGGAAAATCCATAATTTGACGCTACGTAAAAATCACATTTCTTGTTTATTTAGTGACTAAGGGGCCTCGTAGAGATTCCCGCCACGGGGGTGACCGATAGGTTTCGGTCCGCCACAGTGGCAGGAATTTCATGGTTCTACATCGTGATTGGCGGCAAATGTATTTACTGTTTAGTTAAATAGTGGTGGTGTTGGGAGGGAGGGTGGCTGTCAGCGTTGGGGGACATTGGGCAGCTCTGATTCATGTCAAGTGAATGCGTTGAAATGCCATCACCAAGTACCCGAGTAGTTGAAGTAAACCAAACATCGCTGCGTCGTTTTGGAGTATGAGACTTCAGCCTTCGTTAATAATCATCTCTACAAAGAAAACTACTCGCTACCTTTTTTTTCACCGCGGACTTTTTGGGGTTTTGAGCTCCTCGCCCTTTTCCAACTTCTAATTTTCGCGGGGGATTGCTTTTCCGCGCGTATTTAATTAACACTGGAGAGAGCGAGATACTCGAATACCATGGAGTCAGGTATCTAGGGGAATCAGTAATTATTACATCCTCCCTCGGCACCTCCCTCCTGCCACATTTACCCCCCTCCCGCCCAACACCAACCAATCTTATCCACCCGCGCCATTTTCCAACTTAAACAACATGGCACAGCGTGATCCAATTTAAATTACAATTAAACTTAAACGGAAGTTTGCCCAAAGGTATTAGCCCTTTTGAAGGGGATTATACGGAGTCTGATAGGGTTAAACATATTTTTTTGTAGGTATATCTTTTTTCTTTTTTTTGGGTGGAGAGGACAAAAATTACGAAATTTGTAGGGAAATCGTGGAAAGGGCGAGAGCGGGGTGTCGTATAGGATCACTGTGGAAGATTAATCTCCCGAAATTTATTCATAATCAAACGGGAAGCTCCTTGAGTGGCGGTGGGAGGGTTGATTACGAAAAGTGAGGCTTTACCTGTGAAAATAACGCCTAGTTAACCGTGAGGGGGTTGGAAGGCGGGGAGTGTCTTTATAATGACGCACGTAAAGACATAGTGAGTGGGTGAAAGAAGCTGTTGGGTAGGCGGATTGTTGAGTAGAGCAAGAATGGAGAAAGAAGAGAGGGTGAAACACAGTGCCGAGAGAAGCGTGATGTAAGCCCTAATCAGCTAGCTTGAATCTCACCCTTCTCAAAGCACTAATTACTTGCCGCTACAATCTGCGACTCCCTTCGTATTACCACTACCATCTCTTATTGTAATGAAATCTCCCCCTTTTCTCTCATCCGTCTCTATGCGCCTTGAGTAGATTGTTTGGAGGGGGGGGGGTGAATGCTAAAGGAGGGTTTTAGATAATTATAATTGTGCGTTTTACGTTCTTTTACACTACGTTACAAACGCCTGAATTTTCTTTAAAACGAAAATACCGACGCCTTCTTGAAAATAATTTTGTACGCCTTGGCGCATGAATGGTGCTTAAATCTACGAACCATAAATGAGGTGATTTGAGAAGTGCTTTTTTTGCGATCCTTTTAGCTCACATGGGCTGCTTCTCATGAAAACATTCCTGATTAGAACCCCTTGCTCTTTCTCCTCCCCCGCTACTCCAAACCCCTTTTGCCCACACGCCCCCCCCCCCGCAGACCAAAAAAACCTTCACACATCCTCCAACTTAATGATGCTCTATTGACACTCCTCCGGCACCGTTCGCCACCGGAGCTCTACGTATAAATTTCGCGTTTAGAACTTATTTACCTCGCATTGTCGTCGACAATGTGACTGATTGTCATCAACAATGGATAATCCACCAATCAGTGGAAGCATTGTGAGTGGGGAAAAGGGCGGGCCGAATGCTCCCTTGATTAACAATACAGACCTAAATGGGTCTTTGGAGGATGAGGTGGATGGAAAAGGCCCGCGGGGAGCATAATATCTCATTCTCTGGGACCTCTCTTCTGACCACAATGAGCTTCGACTCCTCTTCATCCTGAACGACCCCTCCCCCCACCCATCACACTCAAACACACACAATCGGGAGCCACCCGGCTCCTCCCGTCTTGCCCGTCGTCGTCGTCATCGTTTTCATTCAAAGAACCATTTTGTTTGCCTCAGAAATCTCTTCCTATTTATGTCTTCATTAAGACCCTCTTTACACTCGAGACCCACGAGTTGAATGGTTCTTTAAAAGGATACGGGTTTCCAAACCCTCTCTCTTTCGCTACTAATAAATGCGACCTGGAGTGTAATGGAATAACACTACTGTAAGGGCGAGGGTGAGGGGTGGAAAGGACTCCTCCCTTTTCCACGGTCCTTTTCAACAGAAATATTTTACATGCTTCAACAAGCAGCAACAAAGCTTCGTCTCAGCCTCTCAATGATCTTAATGATCTGAAAAACGATACTATAAAACAGAGCGTGTAATCGAATCCATAGTTGCATCACGAGTCATTTGTTATGTGTAATTAGTGTTTCATTGTTTTTTTTGGCTTGGTTTGAGGTAAGGCTATTCCTAGAGTCACATAGCTGTACTTTGGAGTAACTTTTACAATGTTTGTATCCCTAAAACTTCATTTACTTCATAAAGTAAACATGTTCCTAGATCTGT
Organism: Corythucha ciliata; assembly: GCA_038030265.1. Taxonomy (NCBI): domain Eukaryota; kingdom Metazoa; phylum Arthropoda; class Insecta; order Hemiptera; family Tingidae; genus Corythucha; species Corythucha ciliata. The sequence goes on from CM075937.1 coordinate 15,438,603, forward strand.
TTTTAACACAGAAAGTTCCTTCATGCGTGACTTGGAAGAAATCTCGTCTATTTTTTATTCATAACCTGATTTATGAATTAAACAGGTATGCACGTAAGTTGAAGGGAAAAAGAGGTCGGGTGGAGGTCATGAGGGGGTGCACTCTCAGTACTTCAAATCCTCATTGTGCGTCAAAAATGACTCCAAGCTTGGACTACGAGCTTTCAAGGATCAGCGGTGTTTTCGTCCGTATTTCCAACCAGATGCTCTACAGTTATCTGATACCAGGCGTGAAACTAACCGAAAAGTCACGGCTAACGCCACAAATTTGCCGAAATCTTTGGGTGGGCTTTCTCGACAGTATTTGCGTCACGTTTTTCATCATGCAAGCCCTGAGCGCCCGCTTCTCCAAGGACGCCCTTGGTGGAGGAAATGCCTTTGCGATGGGCTTCGCCGGTCTTATTTTTCTCGTTCGTATATGGACGCTGGCACGGAGCCCCTTGGAATTTTGCGACAAATTTTTCATCGATTTCTCAACCTTCAAGTGTAATCAGTACAGGCGGCGACGAGCCGTCAGGATTCTAAACGAGGGCTGTAGGCACGTTGAACGAGTGAACGCCGTGATTCATTTCGCCGTGTTCTTAAACTTTGTGGGGTGGTTCATTCTGCCGGCGATACCACTCGTCTACCGTTTTTATTCAGGCGTGACATACAATGAAATCTCCAAGAATTTTCCCACTTGCGTCATGACGGAAACTGATTGGGAGTACGCCGAATTAAGGTAAAGAGATAAAATCCTGTGCTGCTCATAATTAATTAAAACATGTCCAAACAGGTTAGCATACGAGATCGTTATGAGCATCTCATTACTCGTATGCTGGGCTTCTTCTACCACCCTTTACTACGCCATAATACACATGATACAATCTCAGTACACTGCTCTGGGCGATTCTGTCAAAATGATCAGAATTAGCGTAGCTGGGGAACGAAGTCATTCCATAAGCGTCGAGGATTTTGTCCATGACCAACTCAAATTACGACAGTAAAATCTTATGAGTTCTCTACTAATAATTATAATTTAACGAGAAATAATAATAATAAAAAATCCAGGATTTCAATTGAATTGAGCAAACATTTGAACCCCCTAATGGCATCAATTTTGGTAAACGCTATTTTTTCCATCAGCCTCAATTTGGCTTCTTTACAAAAGGTAAACAAGTAACATCACATCTACCAATCGAACTAAAAATTGACGATGTAATTCTGTTTTCATATTAATCGGAGAGCACTTCCGGAGACCTAGTCACTTATTTCAAATTCGTCGTATTTTTCGTGATATCGGTGTCAGAAATCACAATCTACTGCATGTTGAGCGAGAAATTGAACGAAATCGTAGGTATCATACGCTTGAAAAAAAAAAAAAAAACTGGAAAAACTGTATTATCCCCCCCCCCCACCCACCCACCCATCCACAAACCGAACGTGATAGAATTCTAGCGTCGCCACGATGATCTACGAGTCAAACTGGATGACCAATCGAAGAGAATTATCGAAACAGAACTGGCTTCTACCAATGGTCATCTCTCGTCGGGAAATTCGACTGTACGCGTCTAAAATGGTTCCGCTTCGGGCTCGCACGGCCATCGAGGTTTGCAATTGGCAGTTCCTCTTATAGTTTTTATACTAAAATTAACGTGTTCTTTTTTTTTTTCACAGATCTTGAAATTGTCGTTTTCCTATTGTGCTCTTTTGACGAATACAAAGGGAGTCAACACTCTGTATGCTTAGGTCTCGGTAACGCCGTACAAAATGGCACAGTGAAGTAATAAAATTAAGCACTAATATAGATGTGCAATACAAGTAGATCATGACTTAGTGATCACACTGCTTATAATCTTTGTCAGTCATTGGTGCAGGGGGCGTAGCCAGCCCTTGACCTAGTGATGGGTCACTTAACCGGAGAATAAGTCAGATGCATGACAGTGGCCTATACTGCCCAGAGGATGAATCCCAAACAACAAGAGGATTGGTACTTAAATTAAGTGCCGGCCTTAGACTTAAATTAATGCCCCCCCCCCCCCGGGGAGAATCTTTCACCAGCGCCCCATGAACTCACCTTTCAGATCAAGCTGCGATTTGGCGTTTTCTCCACGTTAACCGCTGAATTAGTGATTATTCAATTCTTCAGCGATTCTTCTCAATTTTATCGGTGAATTGGATACTTTCACCCATTTTAGCATTCAATAAGCGATTTGTCTCCATTTCAGCCGCTAATTTCCGATTCGTCTCCATTTTTGCCGCGGGATAATGATTTTTCTCGAATTCTGCCGTTATTTATACATTTTTGTTGTAAATTAGCGCTTTTTTCCAATAGGCCACGAAGTTGCCTCCGGAAACATCGGCTTGTCATTTTCTTAATTTCCTGTGAATTAGCAAATTTTCTCAAATTAACCCCCAATTAGCCATTTATCTTGATTTTAGCCTCAAATTAGCGTTTTTACTCATTTTGACCGCTAAAATTATAGATTTCTCTACACTTCACCCGCGAATTTGAGTTTTCCCCAATTTTCGTCGCGAATCACCTAAAGCATTTTTCTTAATTTGGTAGTGGATTAGTGATTTTGTTTCACTTTCTGGCACAAAGATACCTTCAGAAGCCACGAATTTGACGTTTTCTCAATTTTATCGGCGAATTAACTTTTTTCCCTCATCGCAGCGCTTCTTCTCAATTTTATCGACTATTTTTCACCATTTTAGCCGTGAATTAGCGATTTTTAACAATTTGAAGAAAATGAAGACCAGAAACAAACGATTTCGCGAATATTTATTTTGAAACTCGCAAGGTCACAGAATTTTAGCTCAGAGTGACGAAATTTCATGGCTGTATTCGCACAGGCTTTGGGCACTGTCGGGGTCGGTACACCTGGGCTTGACTGTCAATAAAACTTGGTGCTTGAGGAATGAAGACTATGGGATTGATGGTTCAGGGATTGTGTGAAGGACCACACGTTACTTCCATGTTTCTGTTTTTGGCGTTCATCTATAATGCATCATACGAAAAAAATAAACAAGAAAAAAATAATCAAGAAGAGAACAAGAAAAGCCGTATTAATTTTTTCAGTGCACCGATCCCTCGATTTCATGCTGGTTAAAAGGAACATGGGCGCGCGAGTTTTATTTCGCATTTAACGACAAGTTTTATTCCAAACATTATTGATCATCATTCTTGTTGTAGTACAAGCATCGTGTTGTGGTCAAGCAACGGGTTTTAAAAACCCCGAGCAGGAGACGTGAGCTGCAAGGGTTCATCCAAGCTTCGGTAAATTGCAGAAGTGAATTCTGGGTCACTGTCCGGGTGTGGGGTGAATTGTTCTGTTAGTAATCCAGAGATATTTGCTGTCCAGGTGAAGCCCAAGGTAGCGAACCATACGGTCTTGTGGAATCGAGTCTCCATTGAATTGCAGCGTGCCGTAGAATCTTAGTAGACGAAGAGTGAAAGGGACCACTACTGATTTGGCAGGGTTCATTTTGACTCTTCATCTCTCAGACCAGTCCTTTGTCTTATTGAGTGTGGTCTGCAGCTCTGATTCGGATGCACTGAAGGAACTTGCCACTTGCAGGAAAGCGGTGTCGTCAGCAAATTGTGCGGCCAAAGAGTTGACTGAAGGTGGAATAGGAATGTCATGAACATAAACCAAGTATAGAAAAGGGCCAAGGACACTGCCTTGTGGGACGCCAGCGAGAGCGGGCCGAGAAGCAGAAGTGGCAGTTTCATATTTAACTGAAAACTTTCGTCGTTGCAAGAAGGAGTAAACAATCCTGTAATAGGTGTCTGGTAGGTGTGGCTTTAGTTTGCTGAGTAGGCCGGGATGGAATACCTTATCAAAGGCTTTCTCCGAATCAAGAAAAACCCCTATAGACACACTTTCTTAGTTTCGTAAGTTTCGAGGATCTGTTCGACGACTCGGTGCAATTGCATTGGACGAGAGTGTTTTGTTCGGAAGCCAAACTGGGTATCTGGGATAAGGTGTGAGAGGTGAGTTAGTAGTTTCGGTAACAAGAGTCGCCCATATACCTTGGAAAGAACGGGTAACAGACTTCTAACTAATCGGATCAGAAGCCTTTTTGTTAGGTTTTTTAATAAGGATTACCTGTGCATGTTTCCATTTGTTCGGGATGTGAGTTGTTCGTAGCATTTCATTATATATTTGCGTTAGGAGGACAACCCCTTTTCTGGGTAGAGCCTTTAAGAGATCATGTGTAATCCGGTCATGACCGGGAGCTTTTTTTGAATGAAGCCTGCTGATAACATTTCGTACGTCTCCTGGGGAGAAAAAGTCAGCAAACGGCGTGAGCTGCAAGGGTTCATCCAAGCTTCGGTAAATTGCAGAAGTGAATTCTGGGTCACTGTCCGGGTGTGGGGTGAATTGTTCTGTTAGTAATCCAGAGAATAGATCCTCTGTCTCTTGCATCGTAGTATGCCATCGACCATTGTATTGAAGGGGGGAGGTATGTTAGATTTAGTTTTAGTGAGGCACTTAGTTTTCATCCACAATGAATTATCCCTTGCATTGAGTGCTACTATTCTGTTATAGGTCTCCCGGTCTCTCTCCTCTTTTAGGGCATTCTTAGCTTGCCTGGTTGCACAATTATAGTGAGTCTTGGCTTGAGGGTCAAGTGTCGATTCCCACGCCCTTCTAGCGGCTTTTTTAATGAGGAGTAGGTTTTGTATTAACGGTGAGCATTGGTAGGACTGATTTGTTGAAACGCGCTCAGGTAGCTGATTCGAGGCCCGTGCTGCTGCAATTTCTATTGTGCTTGTGAAGGAGGCTACTGCTCGGTCTATATCTTCAGACGTTTTAAGAGGGATTTTCAAGTTTGTGAGTTCTTGAACCTTTGGTTTATATATTTCACAATTGAATGGGTGGCTGACGAGACGGTTATTTGTTGATATTGAGTTTTTGCGGTTTGAAAGTTCTATAATTACAGGATAGTGGTCAGAACTCAACTCGTGGACTACTCGTGGGCAAGATACTCTATGTATGATGTTTTTGCTCAAGAAAAAGTCAAGAATGTCGGGCGTGTTACCATTGTCCGGATAAAAAGTAGGTTCCATCGGTGCAGCCACGTCTATCGAATTATGCAGTAAGATGTCGTGAAGTAGTCGACCCCGAGGATTAGTTGTGTGGCTTCCGAACCGGGGGTGCTTGGTGTTGAAATCACCCCCAAGCACGAAAGTGGACTGGAGCTCGTGTACTAGTGATAAAAAGTCGCCTGCTTGCACTGAATTTTCGGGGCTGGAGTAGAAAGACCCTAACTTTACTCTATTGAAATGTGAGTCTTGAAGCACAATTTGGCAAACTTGCATTTCGTTTTCGATAATAGGCAGTAACTCATCGTGTTGTATGTTGCTTTTCACTAGCATTGCCCATCCACCCTTACCTCTACCACTAGGATGATCAGACCGATATACTTTGAATCCCGGAACAAAGAAGGTATGTCGAGCAGTGATTTTAGTTTCAGTGAGAAAAATTATATCGATGTTGTAAGATCGAAGAAATAATACTAGTTCGTGGTATTTACTGAGGAGTCCCCTGCAGTTCCAAGTGCAGATGGTGAAGTTAGCTTTATTTCATCAGTACAGGTATGATCTGGGCAAGCATTTCGATGAGATGCTGGTGAGAAGTTTATCTATTTTTTCTATCAATACATCTGAGACTGAGTTACTAACAATACCACTCACTGTTTGAGCGTACGTTTTTGATGGTGAAGATGACGAAGGACCGTCATGTCTTGGTTGTGCAAAGCTAGGGCTATGGTTTGATTGCCTGGTGGGGTTATTAGGATTATTATCCTCATTGGCAGATTCCTGTATTCTCCATTTGGTGGGAGGGAAGGACTTTCTTTAGAGAGTCTTGTGTACAATACATCCTTTATAGTTAGCAGTGTGATTTTGGTTACAGTTGGCGCAGACAGGTGGGACTTCCTTTGGTTTGTCACATTTGTCGGTAGAATGAGCGGCGCCACACTTGACGCACCTTGACTTTTTATGGCAATAGTTCTTGGAGTGCCCGTAGGCTTGGCAGTTAAGGCACTGAACTAACGTTCTGCGAGGTTTAGGAGGTTCGACTTTAATTTTGCAACTGTAGAGGTCTCGGAGCTCATATATTTTTGAGTTATTTTGGTCCGGAGCCAAGTCCAGGAAAAAGAGGGGGAGTGGAACCTTGGTTACCGGGTGGAGCACTGGGATCATTTGAAATGGCTTAAACCCCTTTTCTTTTAGTTCCTCCATCATGTTTGATACATCGCATAAGTTGGATGTAGCCCTCGATTGACAATGCGGAAGTTCCGATCTGTTTTGACTTGGAATGTATTAAATTGAGCATCACTTTTTTTAAGGTAGTCCACGGTACCACGATAATCGTTGATTTCGTCAAACATCAATTTTAATTTGCCGTCTACAGTAATGTGTTTGAATATACCTTTGTAGATTGATTTAAGATTTGTAAGGAGCGCGTTTATGTTTCCTAGATTGTTGATAAATATAGGAGGGGGCTTGCTGGGCCGTGTTTGTGCCGTAGTTTCTTCGGCTTGATTCGTCGAGTCCATAGTTTCAAGGACGGCGAAGCGATTTTGTGATATGAAAGGTGACTCATTATTGTCTCCGGGTGCATTAACTTTTAATCGTTTGGGAGCTGGCGGCTGGTTACCAACCATCGAAATTAATAGGATACAAAGTGTAGGTACTCACTGATTTATCAGCGGAGAGGTACACCAATGTACACAATAGCAGAAAACGGAGTAGTAGATAAAATAGATGATAAATAAACAATAACAAAAGGAAAGAATGTAGACAATGTCCTCTCACGTTGTGCCTCTTAATTTTCCAAAATAAATACGCTAAACTAGTTTCGGGCGTGAAGTTATTTCGTGACAGACTTTGGGTGCTCTGTCACGACCGGCTATGCCCGCGGGTGCCACGGCACCCACACAAAAAGGTCACAACTTGTTATTTAGGGAATATTTAGACTAGAAACTCATAGTTTCTCAGGTGTTTAGCTCCGAATGACGCCATTTCGCGGCTACTCATCGAAATTAGGGGGTTCTCGAGACCGGCTAGACTGGAACTGGATTCGACGCCCATTTTAAAAATAAAGGGGGCCCTGGAATTATTCAATAACACGTAACGAACCAATTGGGTGCAAACTTGTGTTTTTATCAAGTTTTGTCACCACATCAGGGTCAGTTCGTTGAGGTAAGTTTCAAAATATGACACGGGTTTGAGACTTGGGGGTTGCTGAATCCTCCCACTTAGCTGGATGCTGTTGACAATTTCATCCTTTTCGGTTAACTACTGGCCGTCCATCTCAGGTTTAAGGCGAAAATATCACCATAACGCCACAAGCAAAGATCCGACGCCTTTGATGAAATCAACTTTAAGCTCAGTGATAATGATGAACTGCGTTCTACAGATAAGCCAGAACAAAAGTGACAGTTATTTTGAGCGTCACATTTTCGCTGAAATTTAGCGAATAGAGTTGAAATCGAGAAGTGTATAAAACTGCGAAAAAACGTTGGCAGGATAATCTCGTGAGCCGGCGCCCACCGCCACCACTCTCTTCACCCTATTATAACATATACAGTTGACAGGAGAGCCTTTAAGCAAGGCTTTTAGGAAACGCCCGGAAATCCATTTCACGTGTCCACTTCGCCGTCTTCTATACTTCTATTTCGAGTGAGTGTACTATACAGCACTTCAGTGCACTTCACGAAATAAACGCCGTGTTCGCCATTGGGTAGTGGTGGTGGTAATGGTGGGGGGTGGGTAGATGATGCGGCAAAAGAAAAACATCAGTAGGAGTGATGTTGCTGATGATGGTGGTGTGGGGGTATGAAGTGTTTTAGACACATATACGACCTTTCCTTTAAAGCCTCTCCCCTCAATGGCTGTTAACCCATCTTTCCTACGTCACCGCTATACGACTCGTGGTTTCGTGCCATTTAAAAGGTTTTTTTTTGTGCTTTAGAAATTAATTTTCGTCGCATTATTACGCTGTCGTAGGCTTAGGACAATTTGCCTTTTTTTAATCTCTCTAAACAGCTTTTACTACACCCTCATCATTTCTTCTTTTTGACTCCTTTCCTTCGGCTTGTTTTTCGGATAAATAAAAAAAAAAGTTAAGAGGAAAGCCTACCGAGCCTGAAGAAGCAATTTGTTTGGGACGCACCCCCTCACCATCAACTCACCCCTTCGACCCATCGTTTTCGCTTTTATACGGGGTTATGTGTTCCCTGTAAAGCGAAAGGTAATCAACTGCCAAAGCACATACACCTCCCTTCGTATAACCTTCAATAACTACCCCTCCCCCCCTCACAACACTATCCCATGCAAACCATCTAACTTGTCATGTTTAAACCTTTCTTCGTCCCTTCCCACTTCATCAGCAACGCCCCCCCCCCCCCACAACCTAAAGACACGGAGCAATTTCGCTGGGCTCTCTGAGCCAATATGCGGTGAGGATCGTCCAGAGGAAACGGAGCCAGCGAAAGACCAAGCCCCAACTTACTTAAAATTTCAAATCACTCAGGTTGATAAGAAAAACGAAGCCTTTACGAAGCTTTTTCCTTGATTGGAAGAAGAAAAAAAAATCTCCCGCAGATTCGCATTTTTATTTTTCGACTTGTGATGCTTGGATTTATCCACAGCTTGAATTCGTCTTGTGCCGCGTGAAATTCGGTGGTTTGGAAGTGCCCTCGCTCGAATGCCTCCTTTTCCACTCGAAAGGGTGATTATTTTTCACTTAATTTGTTACGCATACACTCATCAAATGGTTGGTTTAAATGACGCTCGGGCTCCTTTGATGAAATTATACGTTTAAGCGCACCCTTGAATGAACTTTTCAACAGTAAAAGCGCATTAGTTTTCTGTTTTGCACTGTACGTGAAGCGATGCCTCGATGGGCACCAAAGTCCTTTTGATGGGACTTTTTCTCCCCTTCGGCTATTAATTTTGTTGATTCAAATCTAAGGAATATATTGTGGGAAAGGTATCAGCATGACGTCATCACTAAATAATGATTAAGGACGTTACAAATTTCACGCATTCAGAGCGTTTGTAATAGAGAGATAGGGAGTGAAAGCGCTGTGGAATTAAAAATGGAAGCTCCTAGTCGGAGGGATGAAAAAGCGAGGAGGGAGACAATGTTAATGCTCCCTCAGACCACTAGTTAAGATAATCGTCCGATAAAACGTTTGAATGCGAGTGTCAGAAATTGTACCACCACCCTCCACATCACCATCATCAGTGAAAAGGGAGGTCTCTTTGGGGGTTAATCCTCTCAAAGAGCAGGTTCTCATTGTCACCAGCTTGACACCCCTCCCCTCATCAAAGCTTTCGTCTATCTCTTAAACCATAACGATCCCCCCCCCTTCATCGGTGTGGTAGAAATCGGCGGGTATAATGTGTATTCAGGAGAGCTGGACAGTGTGGGCCTCTGCGCCTCTATACGTATAATCAGAATCAGATTATGAATAGCAGTGGCGGTGAGAAGGGGGGGTATTACCATGCCGTCAAGCTCCCACACTTCACACGAAAGGTTGTACTTATTGCCCTTCTTCTTCAATTCAAGCTGAAGCAGCTGAATATACATTGTAACCCAACGTATTATGAGTAAAAAATAAGTCTCTTTAATCGGATTTACACAGTAAAATATTCGTTCAATAAATTAAAAGTTTCTCACGGACGTCAAAAATCCAGAAAAATAAATTTACGGAGCAGTAACAAATATTTGAAACAATAAAACGAAGAACTCCAAGTTTTAAGTTGTATATCTTCGAATGACATCAAAAAATGATGTAGGTATGGGGGTGTTGATCATCTCCCCCCCCCTTCGATCACATTAATTTCCCCATCCAAGACCACACTTTGATTCAGGAAGTTATCTTTCTACCCGCTTGAACCCCTCACCACCTTTAAACAGAACAAACCATTTGCGGTGTGCATCGTGTAGTGACTAAGGAAAGGAGACATTTTAACGCTGTGCTTCCCTCCCCTACCATATACCACATGCACCCAGTTGCCCAAACACATTACCCCCCCCCCCCTCCTGAAGTTGTTGGTTGGGGGATCTCTACTGAAATCTTGATTCCGAGGTTTTTGTGGTACCATCCTGCGTCGTTAAATGAAATGAGAAAAACTATATTGCGATGGGTTGACAGGGGGTGAAAAATGGTGAAGGGGTCCTTATTTGAGAATCCATGTTTTTGGGACGATCTCCCCAACAAAGGGGGAGTCATACTGAACGGAAGTTGTTCGATTTTTTAATATAATTACTTATTTACTAATTAGTACGACTATTGACGTATAGATACGGGACACAAATTATTCATTTGGAAAGAAGCACTCTGGGGCTTGAGGGAGCTTTTTAGGGTTATTTTGTAAACCACAGTACCCCCACATTAATCCCAACTGCAGAGCAATTTTATCTCGGAACTCAAAACAAGTAAATGGTAAGTATTTCATTTAAAGGTTAATTTTATTTATTTCATCCTCCCCACTCCCTCTACTTCACTTGTGTGACTACTTGACTGAAGTTGTGTGGTGAGGGGGAAGTGAACCCAATAAATTGTCCGAGACAGAGTCGTCTAAACACAAATAATTTTGGTCAATTTTGTCTTAAAAGGCTGAGGTGTGACTGTGAGCTACAAAAATCACCATTTTCCGACAAAAATCTCACCGGAAAATACATATTTGGGGCCTCCGAAAAGCTTGGATGTGGAAAAATGAGGATTTTTAGGTTCTACGTTCATGGATTAAGGAACGTGAAAAGGAGTTCTGGTACACGAATGACAGCGACTTGGCTCCTTTCAAAGATTTTCAGTCCATCCGTCTGGAGCAAATAGAACGTTAATCAAATAGCGCTAATAGTCAAGCAAATAGTGTGGCTACATATTCGATTGACCCCACGAAAGCGCTATTCTAATGGCTCCAATTGACAAAACTTCGCGCCTTCTGGATGTAAATTCGCAGCTAAAATAGAGAAAATACGCTGATTCCCAAGTTTCCATAGGTCAGTAATAGGGATGCGCGCGGGACGGGACGCGAGACGGGACTTGAAAATAGTTTGCGGGACGGAACGCGGGACAAACGGGAAATCGATTTTGTTTTTTTTTTTTTTTTTACTAAATAGTGAGATGAACTTAGAGAAACCAAATAATACGTTCGAACCAATGTAATAGAAAATTCATGTCTTTGTCCCAAAAACTTTCATTTTGAACACATTAAATATACCTCTTATATTTTATCCTTCCCTTGCCCGTTCCCGCCATTCGATGCGAAGAATAATTTTAGTGAAATGCTTGTCTGCACGTTTGTAAATGGCTGTATATCGGTACCTATTGCACATGAAAGAAAGTGTTGACCAGTAAATTTAGCCTTCTAAATTCACTGCTCAAACATTTTTTATTAAATTTTGCAGTTGAAGAGCGTTAACTCTAACGAAAAATTAAACGTTCTTTTAACATTTTACATGGAATATTTTGTCTGTGGAACTCTTTCTAGACATAGACAAAAAATAAAAAAAAACACGAAGAAAATCTTGCGGTTCCCCTCCACCCAGGTGTGAGGAGGGGGGCCATGTCATTTTGTTGAAATTCTCCTCCACCTAATCCTTTCTCTGCATTTGCCCCCCCCCCCCATGGTTCATTGGTCAGACCACCCGAAAACGATTCTTTGAAAACTTCTGTTAAGGGTGGAGGGGGGTATTTATCATGTACTTTTTTGTCCCGCGGTACATGCGGGAAATCCCGGGCTGGACGGGACGCGGGACGGGACTTGAGTGCGCGGGACGGTACGCGAGACGGGAACTCAGCAAAAAAATGCGGGACGGGACTTTTCATTTCCCATCCCGTCCCGTCTCGTCACGCGCGCACCCCTAGTCAATAAGCCGATAAAATTGAGAAGGCGCTCTAATATGCCAATGTAGGGGCAAGTAGGTGGCAAAAAGTTTGGAACAAGCGCTAATATTCGTGGCTAAAATGGGGAAAAGCGTTCATTTGTGGTTTCTCAATGCACTTTCAGACCATAATTTGGAAATAATCGCTAGTTCGCTGTGTATAGAGGCAATTTTACGGCTTGATTGTAAGAAAAAAAACCGCTAAAGTGCTGTTTTTAGGCCAAGCGCTAAAATGGAGAAAATGCGCTATAACAAGGCTTTACACTTGTTCGCGAATAAAATTGAGAAAACGACAATCCGTAGCATCTGAAGGATATTTTGAGGCTAAAACTGAGATAAACAAATTTGCTAATCCATAAAAAAAATTGAAAAAAAGTGGGCCCGAAACGTAAAAAAAAAAAAAACGCTAATAATTCACGGCTAATAATGAGAAAGGCCCTAATTATTGCGGCTAAAGTAAAGAAAACCCCTAAATTTCAACTGGGAACAATTAAGGACATAAACGCCAATTTGCGGCAAAAATGGAGAAAAAATCCCTGATTTGTGAGATAAAAACGCCAATAAATACGATAGTATTCAGTTCAAATTGAGAAAAGTGATAATCTCCGGCTAAAATGGAGAAAAGCGCTAATTCGCGGCTGAAATTAAGACAATTTTCAGTAATTATTTAAAATATAAAATGCCTACTCCAATTCTCGGCTTCTGAAGGCAATTATTTATATGTGGCAAAAATTGAAAAAAAAAGTGCCAATTCATTTAGGAGAAAAAACCCGCTAATTCACAGCTAAAACTGAGCTAAAACACTAATTCATAGCTTAAAGTGAAAAGAAATTGTTAATGCAGGGCTAAAATGTAAAAAAAAAAAATCCTGCAAATATGCGGCTAATTTTGAAAAATGACTAATTAACGCAACAGAAATTAAGAAAAGCGCTGATTGGTTAGCTCAAATGGAGAAAACGTGCTAATTCGCTTCTACAAATTGAGAAAACCCACTAATTTATAGCACAAAAACTCTACTCTGGGAAGAAAAAGCGCTAATTCGCGGCTCTAATAGAAAAAATTTCAATTTGTATTTAATGTGTAGTACCTATACCTACGCCAATTCTCGGCTTCAGAAGGCAATTCATGCCTCAAAACTGAGGAAAAGCGCCAATTCATGGCTATACATGTAGGTGGAAAACCCCGCTAATTCACAGCTAGAACTGTGGATAAGCGCTAATTTTCAGCTCGAATTGAGAATAGTGCCAATTCACTGCTCAAACGCCGTAAAGAACGCCTAGAAACTCCAATTCGTTGCTAAAATTGAGAAAAATCGCATTTTCACGGAATAAAAACAATACCTTTGCGGCTGAAATTGAGAAATTCGTCAAATTTACGGCTTGATCCGATCATAAGCGCTAATTGGCCGATAGGGGGTAGAAATAATGACAATCCGTGGCTGAAATAAGGTAAAAGCCATAGTTTAGCGCTACATAAAAATTAAATTTTTTGTTTATCCTGTAGACCAAGGGGCCTCATAGAGTTCTTTGGGGCCCTTCCAGGATAATTTATGTTGGGGTTCGCTGCGTGGAGCTCCCTGCGCCGCAGCCGACCTGGCCAGTCCGAGCCTGATTCTGAAATGGCCAAACCCACATAATAATGATTTTCAAATCTCCATCTACAAAACGCTACACAACGACAGTAACGGCCAAACCACAGTAAAGCTCCTATCACAACACAAATAAGGCCATAACACATCAAAGCTCCAACCACTGCAAAGTTTGAACCACAACAAAGACTCCAACCATAGGACTACTACAGCAAAGGTCTAACCTTTGAACCAAAGAAGACCCAACCGCTACAAAGCTCCTACCACGGTTGAGCTTCAACGTCAGTAAAACTTGTCCTTTTTTGTCTATATTCATCCTTTTCTTGATTTTTGAAATCCGGGCCCCAATTGAAAGCCGGTCCCTCTGTAGGCCGAACATGATCAGTTGGCCATTTTTAAAGCGTCAATTGTCAATACGCGTATGCCATTTTTAGAGTGTGAATAGCCAGTTAGGATAAGAATCGTCAGTCTGCAAACTGAGCAACAGGTCAGTTTGGCTATTTTTGACGTGCAAATGCTCGATTTCGCCAGTATCCCGACAGGAACCAGTAATTTGTTTATGTGACTCTTTCCAATGTGCGAGTTATCAGTTTTAACCATTTATAGGGCGCGTAGAGTCAGCTTTGCCAATTTTAGAGCGTGAATAGCCAGTTTGGCCATTTTCACGGCGCAAACTGTCAGTAAATGATCGCATGAATAACCCAGTTTTAAAATTTCAGCGCATGAATCCACCATTTTAGTTTATACCAGGGTACGAACTCAGTTCAGCCATTTTCAAGGCGTGAATCGTCATTTTAACTGTTTTACGGCCCACTGAGTCAGTTGTGGGAGTACGTGAAGCCAATTGGTGAGTGCGGTCAATTTTGCAATTTTCATGGCAGGAATTGTTAGTTTGGCCAACATTTGAAGGGTGCGTTAAGTCAGTTTTGCCATAATATAGACTGGGAATCACCATTTGTAATATCTTTAGCGCGCAGACAATGAGCTTTGCTTTTAGTCATTTTCAAGGGCCGAATCGTCAGTTTAGCCATTTTTGGGGCACGAGAAGCCGTTTTGGCTATTTTTAGAGCGGGAATGGCCAGTACGGCAATTTTTAAATTGGCGGAAGTTACATCAGGCGTTTCCAGCTGTAAACGCTCAAGACGCTAAACACTGAAATCGCGAGACTTCCGCTCACATAGAATGCAGCCTAATAGCAAACAATATCGCTAATACGCGGCTAAAATTAAGAATTGGACTTCATAATTCCCCACCTATGACTGGATGCTCCCAAATGTTCTCCATCTTCGTTCTCAGAACTCCAGTCTGGCGGGTAGTGGCAAATTAGCTTTTTTGATGACTGCAGTCATCAAAAGCTAGGCATCTGCACCTCTCGTGTGACGTAGCAATTTTAAAGCAATAAAAAAGCCGTCCATGGTATTGATGCCCTGTTTTATTACGAGTTTAGGGCGCTTTGTAGATTTCATCCGTTAAATCTTCCTGCATAAGTTACAGTAACTACAAAAAATGCTAAGATAGCCAGATAAACGGCAAGATTATTCAGAGTGATGTTATGAGACATGTTTTTCTGTCAAGCTTTACCACATGTGAGCATCGAGTTTTGGTTCTTTTCCTCGTTCTTTCCGTTGTACACCCTAACTTGAAACATCAAGTGCAAGTAGCCTTTGTCCTTCCAATCCGGAAATGGTTTGTAGAAGGTAAGCGTCTTAGTTAACTGTCTCATGTCTTCGAAATGTGAAGAGTTGGCAATATAACCTTGATATGCCTTCGCGTAAGGACCCTTCTTCCTTAAAACCATCGGCTGGGTACCACCTCAGTAAAGAGGCAACGTTCAATAAAGTATGCAGAAGTCATTAGATCCCATTACACCACCTCAGAGGCTCATCGGGCCCGGACTTTTACTTACTAGCGGTTTGCATCACCGTGCTAGTCGAATCGTTACTTCCCACTACACGAAGAACAAAAGAGGTTATTCCGTCCTTAGGACAAGATGTCTCGAGTAGCAAAAACGCTGTATCCTCTGCTATGCCGAGAGATTTGATTACTAGCTGTAAGGAATGGAAAAATATGCTGAAGTTAGATGCGTAGATATTACCCCCAATATTTATTTGAATTCAGTCTGAAATCTGAATTCTCTAGTGATGACAAAGTTTAGTGGGAGGCGATTATGAGTGATAAACGACAATTTTTCGATTAAGGCGCATAAATGAAAGTCTTAAGCAAAAATTACCTTCTTCAAATTCCACACTCAAGGCCGATTTGGTATTTTCTTGTCCCAATAGGCAGTTCATGATTGAGTGTGGGATGAAAACTCTCTGTTTTTGGATTGAACAAACAGTTGCTTAGACCGGAAACTGCTAGGCTGTCAGAGTATATCGATATTCTCCTGTTTCCTATACTCATTTTCGCAAGGACTCCGTCGCACATGGGAGGAGGGATTAAATTTACCCAAGTCCCCAAACCTAAGCCTAAGCCTAACCAGTAACCAGCTGATCCGAACGCAAATTCGGGTAGATTAAGGGGTGTAATTACCGAGAATAAGTATAGTAAGATGTCAAGACTGGATGTTAGAGTAAAATTAAATTGTACTTATCTACAGTCGATGTGACAGCCAGGATAGACTGGATTCCATTAATAATTTGTTCTTTATCATCGGCGGGTGAACATCCACTTCCAACGTCAGGTTTTGGTGTTTTTTTTTTGGATGGAGGGTGCACCCCTTGTGAGGCTTTTCTCGGCAGGTTAGTCGAACGTTCATTCTTATAACTTTTAAGACCGCTGCCTACAACTGCTCGTAACTTATCACAAGACGCTGAACATATTTTATCGGAGGCGATCTGAGAGGCTACACGTGATGCAACCACCAGTGCCAGGAGAAGGTAAGCCGCTCCACTGCATCTGCTGGGGAATAGAACAAGAAACTCGTTAAAACGAATTACCAGGCGGAGATATTTGCGAAATTGCGTTACTGGCCCACCCAGAGTGATCCCCCCACTCATTCAACCCATTGAGTACAGATTTGGCAGCTGGGAGATTTGGTGAATTAAACAGCTAAACAATTAATAAACTGTTACCTTCTGAACATTGCTGAATGTTCGAGATGATATTGTTAACGGGGGCTCAGAAGAATCAGAGATTTTCACTGAATGCTCAAGTTTATTCAAACCACGTGTTCTGTACTGAACTAGAGTTTTAACGAATAGCACAGACATGGAAAAAATTGGCCCATTCCCTTCCGTGCGACCTTGTACGGTTGAACATATTTTTATAGCCGTGCGGTCTCCCCTATAACGTGATTCTGGCATGGTTCATCTACAAGCATCGAGCACGCGTGATACAATTTGACTCAGAGGCAGATACTGCTAGGCGTTCGAAGTGAAGTGCTTCGCACTGTCGATTGATGACACATACGACATACGTTTTCGTACGACAGCGTACCATCCGCAGTCCAATGGTAAACTTCAAAGATGACACCGCTCTCTTAAAAACGCTCTCAAATGCCATAACTCTACCGATTGGTGTTCACTTCTACCAATCGTTCTGCTTGGTTTGCGAAACGTGCCAAACCAATCTGGCCATTCAGCTGCAGAATTTCATTTTGGCTCTACACTAAGATTACCCGGTGAATTCTTCGATCCTCCTGACCCGTCCACCGTCAATCCGTCACAATTCCTTCAGCGACTTCAAGAGTTTTTTCGTCATGTCCGGCCAGCCACCGACATCCACAACTCCTCACAAAAAACGTTCGTTCACCCTCACCTCTCTTCGGCCGAGCAAGTTTTCGTTCGCGTCGATTCCATCAGAAAACCGCTTCAACAACCTTATGATGGACCTTACCCTGTCCTCGAAAGATACGACAAATATTTCACACTGGACATACACGGTAAGAAAACTTTTGTTTCGATCGACCGTCTAAAACCTGCGTTTCATCTACCAACTCAACCCCTTCGAGACGTCCGCTAACTCGACTACGTGGCCTATCCCATCTTTCTGCGCGACACTCTCGTCTTCCTCGCGTTCACTGGGAGGGGGTTATTTTATTATTACATTAGACACAATGGTGTCCCTTCACATTTTTAGAAAAAAACATCAGTTGTTCGGTTTTTCTTTTTTAGAAATATAGACTTTCGTTCTCTGACTTACGCGGTCTCGTTTTTCTTGTACACGCTTACAACATGCGTGAAATTCATCACTTTTCTACTTTTTTTTGGCCTTTCCGGCCAAATTTCACTCTTTCAATTGGTGACCCCGACGTGATTCAAGCTTTCTTTCTGCGCCCTCGCTCATTCTCCGACATTCTCTCGACTCTGAACCAACGCCGGTCGTCAACTTGAGAACCAATCACCGTCGCTTGTCACATTCAACACCACTCGATACATCAAGCGGCCACACCGCCGCTCGATACATCAAGTTCGATCAAAACGCCGCCGCTCGACAACTTCAACCGCGGCCAACACCACAACTTCAACTGCAGTTTCACCTCAACACTCCGGCTTCATCTCAACGCAGGCTCCCATCGTCACTGTGCTTCAACTGTCTCCACATTTTCTTCTTCGTCGTTTGAGAATCACGTCTCTTCACTTCACCTCGCTTTGAAGGTGAAGCGCGCCTTCGCTTTGAGTCAACTGGTCTTCCAGTCTTCGCAGGGGGCTGATGTGACGACTCCACAATAATATATAATTCGCCACACATGACATTCATCACTTTTCTACTTTCCAAAAAGTAAAATTCGTTCTCCCCTTTCACGGCTAAATTTCACTCCTTCAAGCTTAAGTTATTACTTCAAGTACTCGTCATAGTAGTTTCCGAGGACGCCTGTCACGAAAAATTAGGACGCTTGCGGCGGAAAATAGGGGGTCTCAACAGTAGGACGTCTGAAAACAAGTTAACAACGACTAATCTTTGATAAATTTAATGTCAAAATTGCATTTTATTAGTTTGAATGAATCAAACCCGCGAAATTAGATTTTGAACGAGTGGAAGTCCGCAAAAGTTGGGTAGGAGCCAAAATGATGAAATTTGGGTTTTACATAAACCAAATTCGGGAATTTGGTTTTTGAAAGAGACAAATCAATTTGTTGAACTAGCCAATTAACCTGCGAAACTGATTTTAGTAGGGCCGAACCCCACAAAATTTGGTTTTTAACAGCGTGTTAGTCAGGAAAATTGGAGTGGGAAGTAATAAAAATGTGTTGAATTGGATTTTTAAGGTTCCAAAGAAACATTTGTAATGGAAGGGACAAATTGGTAATTGAAAACACCAAAATTGCAAGTTCCGCTTAATTAGTTATTGCATTAAGTGAATTAGCGAAACTAATTTTATTAATAGCTATAAAGTCACGAAATTTGATTTTTGATATGGATCCAAGTCCTCGAAATTGGGGTTTTTAGGAGACCAGTCCACAGAATTGGATTTTTAATGAGCGAAATTCCACAAAAATGGTTCATGGAAGGACAGAATTCCCGATAATTGGTTTTTGAAAGAGCAAAACCAGAAATCCATATACCAATCAATCTGAAGAACATTCATGAAATTGGGGTAGGAAATTACAGAAATCCATGATATTTGGTTTTCATGGTGCCAAATTTCAAACATTTGGTTATGGAAAAGCAAAAATGGGTTTTGAAAAAGCCGAAATCACAAAATCAGTTTTTTCGACAAGTTATTTTGTCGAGCTAACCGAACGTTTGAAACTGATTTTATAACAAGCTAACCAATTTTTTATTTTTTTAGGAGCTCAGTTCACTAAATTGGGTTTGAATGAGTTCACAAAACAGGTTTTTAAAAGAGCGAATTCAACGAAATTGGAATCCAACAAAAACGCATTGCTAAACCACAATGAGACAAATCCGCAAAATGTTGTTTTGATGAGCAAAAATCGGCGAAATTGGAAGAGTTAAAATGGCGAACTTTGTTTTTGTAAAGTGCCAAACGCGCGTGATCGTCCAAATTGTCTGTTTTGCGACGATCGGATGTTTTAGTTTGTGCGGTGAGTGTTGCTAAGCCCCTCAGCCTGAACGTGAAAGACGTTAAAAACTGAGACCGAAAAGTAGGACAAAAAATACGACAATTTTGACCTCTTCCTGGACACTTGAAAAATCAGCCCTGGCGCTCCGAAATGTGGGACATTTCTCCGAGGAATGTAGGACATCTGGTCACTTTAAGTACTCGTTTGATCGGCGAAATTTGGATTTGAAAGTCCCAAATCCAAGAAATTTGGTTTTGAAAGAGAGATTGATCACGAAATTTGGGCTTAAATGAGCCAAGTTCACAAAATTCGGTTTTTGAAAAACACAAATTCTTAAAATCGGAATTTTAACGAGACTAATAAACGATATTTAGGTTTTATAGAGCGTAAATCCGCCTAATTTGGGTTTGTGAGATGCAAAAATGGCACAATTTGGGTTAAACGAGACAAAAAAGTGAATTTGTTTTTTGAAAAAGCTACACTTGTTTTTATGACTAGGTAGCGAAATCTGCGAAACGGATTCTTCAAAGAGCTAAGGCACAACAATTTGGTTTTAAAACAATGAAAAAGGGTTTGAAATCAGTGAAATTACGTATTGAAGGAGAAAAATCGGCGATATTTTGTTTGGAGAGCCAAAATTGGGGTTATAAGAGCCAAAATCATGAAATTTGTTGTTTCTTAGTTTATCTTTCGACAAAAATTAGTTTTTTGTATTGGCCAGACCCACTGAACTGTTTTAAGAAAAAGCCGAATACACGAAATTTAGATTTTGAAACTGCAAACATCTGTTAAATTGGATTTTGAAGATGCCAAATCCGAGGGTTTGTGTTTTGAAGGAGCCATAATCTGAGAAATTTGGTTTGGTAGAAAGGGCAAAAATTTCGGCGAAATTGGAATTTAAAAAGCCAAAATCATGTAGCGGTGGGTATGTTATCAGTTTCTACATACATTTGCCAGTTTTAGGCGAAAATTGACTGTGGTTCTACGAAAAATCGAACATTTTGCCGTGGAAAATCTGTTTCACTAGCGAAATTTCAAAAAGGCTGTGTTTTAAGGGCAAAATGCGCTTAGCTTTAGTGATATTTTAGCCAGTTTGAAAGAGTAAATTGATCCGGTCCAAGCCTATATGATGTGTCAGCCGGACACTTATAGGGCACGTTGGGACAGTTGGGGGACACATACCCCCCCCCCCCACACACACACACAAAACCAAAATTCATTAAACTGACCATGTCGTCTATATTCTCTTATTGACTGGACTAAATAGAGACTCTGCATTTATAGTAAGAGTTTCTTGACCATCAGTTGATTAATAATCATTTTTGTGATCACACAACACAAATTTCGGTCAAAATTTAATTGATATTCCGGGACCAAATTTCCTGTTTTTCTTACAATCAACTGGCTATTGTGACTCCTCCCATTCTCTGTCCGAATTCCTCACATTCTCTGTTATATTTCTTTTTTAATTTTTATTGTTTCCGAGAAGATAATGTAGACGTATTTGTATTGCCGTTTTTGTTTTTCACGAGACATGTCTCGAGACACGTTTTGTCCATTTCTTATTCACGAAAGCATTCGATTTACCGAGAAATGCCAACTATAATACGCTCATAAACAGCTTCTGCGCTGAAAGTAAATGGGTAGCTCCATTCGAAAGAAAGTGAAATTGCTATTAAAATATGCAATAAAAGACGTAAGATTCGATGAAGTAATAGTAGGGGAGCCCAAGAGGGGATTTCGGGATTTACTCAAGCGCGTCAGATTAATATACTGCGGATACCTTGTACCTAGTTGAGTATCTCCACCAAATATGAGCCCTATAAATGTGGCCGCCCGTCAAGGATAAAGCGTCAGATTTGTAAAAAAAAATTGATCATCAGACATTCTCGAGCGCGTCAGATTAAGGAAGTGGGAATTAATTACATGCTAAAAAGTCTATATTCCACTAATCTGACAATTTAAGAGTGACGCAAAAACGGAGGAGGTCTACAAACTTGTAAAAAAAAACGTCATCTTTGTTGAAAATTAAACGAGATCAGTTTTTTCCAAACACACAGAATGAATAATCTTTTATTTACAACACAACATGTGATTGCTGAAGATGTTGATCCTCAACACCCCCCCTCAACATCGTCAGTCAGCGTCACTAACCCGATCCTCAAAGATAGATTTCGGTGAATAGGATAGGATAGTGCTTTTGTCAGGATATCTGCTAAATTATCTTTTGATGGGCAATAATCAAAGCTGATTTCTTTGTTGCGAATGAGGTCCTTTAAATGATGTCGACGAACGTCCATGTGTTTTATTCTTCGGCTGTTTTTATCATTTGTCACGTACTTTATGCAGCTTTGATTGTCCTCATACATGATAGTGGCATTAGTTTGTTTGCATCCCATATCATTGAGTAACAAACGGAGCCAAACAGTCTCCTGGCTTGCTTCGGAAGCTGCTAAAAATTCCGCTTCTGTCGAAGATAGCGCTACACAGCTTTGTTTTTTACAGCACCAGGTAATACAGCTGGATCCGATTTTGAAAAGAAACCCGCTGGTGGATTTGCGATCTGACACATCTCCAGCCCAATCAGCATCAACATAGGCGGCTAAAACGATTGGCTCATCATTTCCACCTAGTTTCAATTTATTATTTTTTGTCCCTTTCAAGTATCGTATTACTCTTTTCAAAGCGTTCCAGTCGCTGTTGGTTGGTTTCTCGACTCTTCTCCCTAAGATCGAGACTGCTAAAGAAATATCTGGACGAGTGCTGGTACTTAAATAAAGAAGAGATCCAATGGCTTCGCGATACTTATTGTTGTCCGGCAATCTTGGAGACTCATTAGTAGCACTGACGAAACCATTTTCCATTGGGGTCTTCTCTGGTCTAGCATCGTCTAAACCATAGTCCACGATTAGTTTTTCAATTTTTCTTGGCTGTGATAGCAGATATCTTCCTTCTTTGTCTTGTTCCACCATTATTCCCAGATAGTTACTTATCCGCCCCAAGTCTCGAATTTCAAATTTTTCGGAAAGCAGCCGAAAAGTTTTTTGTACGTTTTCGTCCGTGCCGACACATAATACGTCGTCTACGTAGATCAATACGTAAGTGACTTGCCCCGACGAATCTGTATGTGTGTATAGGCACTGATCTGCGACACTTCTCTTAAATTTGATGTGTATGAGCGCTTTGTTGAATGTTTCATTCCAAACCCGTGCAGCTTGTTTTAAACCGTACAAACTTTTTCGAAGTTTGCAAACAAGGTTTTCACTTCCTTTGACGACGAAGCCTTCCGGTTGCTTCATGTATATTTCTTCACAAAGTTCTCCATTCAAAAAAGCAGTTTTTAAGTCAAAATGACGAACTGACATCCCTTTTAACGAGGCAATCGTCAATAAAGTTCGAACAGTGGCTTGTCTCGTGACAGGCGCGAACACTTCGTCGTAATCTTCTCCATATTTTTGGGAATATCCCTTGGCAACAAGCCTGGCTTTATATCGTTCGATTGTTCCATCTGTTCCACATTTTACTTTGAATAGCCATCTATTTCCTATTGCTTTTCTGCCAGGTGGACATTCGACTAGATCCCAGGTGTGACATTCACGTAGTGAAGCCATTTCGTCTTCTGCTGCTGCCAGCCATTTATTCTTTTCTTTTTCAGGAAGTTTCATAACTTCTCTCCAGTTTTTAGGCTCAGGGGCGTCCGATGAGTTGCAATACAACGACGAAAAACGTTCCGGTGGAACACCTTTGTTTACTCTAGCCGACCTCCTCAGGCATGGTGGTTCTTCACGTGACCTTTCGTCTGAACTTCGAGGAGAGCCTTGTCTTGAATTTATGATGTGCCCTTCTAGAATCTCTGAACTCGTTTCTTCTTGTTCTACGTCCTCATTGCTTTGTCTGGCTAGGGGCGCAAACTTGTTTGAATGTCCATGAAGTTCGAACTCAATGAATGGTTTGTTATCCATTTTTGACTTTATTTCTTGGTTATGATTCCATTTACTTGAACAATTACGATGTTCAAGATGTGAAGATTCAATTATTTTTACGTCCCTTGATACCCGAACCTTTTTTTCAGTTGGTATCCAAACTCGGTACCCCTTCTTTATGTCTGAGTACCCGAGGAATATAGCATCTTTGGCTGTAGGTTCAAACTTTCCTTTCTTTTCACTATTCAGCACATAGGCTTTGCTGCCGAAAGTCTTAAAATATGATATGTTTGGTTTTCTACCATTCCACAAAAAGAAAGGTATTTTTCCTGAGAGTGCTTGTGATGGGCATCGATTTCGAATGTAGTTTGCTGTGTTAACTGCCTCACCCCAAAATTCGCCCGGTAAGGCCGATTCTGTTAACATGCATCGAGCCATCTCCTGAAGGACTCTATTCTTTCTCTCGGCTACGCCATTTTGCTCCGGGCAGTAGTTTACTGACAGCCTACGTTGAATACCATTTTGTTCTAGAAATTTACTGAATTCGTGACTGGTAAATTCCCCTCCGTTGTCAGTCTGGAGGTACTTGATTCTTTTTCCTTTCTGATTTTCCACCCTCGCTTTGAATTCTTTAAAAGCTTCCAGGGCCTCACTTTTCTTTCTTAGGCATTTTATTTCACACCACCTAGAATAGTCGTCAATGAAAGTAATAAAATATCGCGAGCCTCCGATCGATTGTGATATTGGTCCACTCAGGTCACAGTGTATTAGTTCCAGTAGTTTTGATTTTCTGTTTGATTTCTTGGGAAATGGGGTGCGCGTCATTTTTCCCATTGCGCATACGTCACATTCAAATTGTTGATTACCTGCAATTTTTCTAACTCCGGTCACGTCTCCTGAGTTAATGATCCTTTTAAGATCTTTGAAATTCAGGTGACCCATTCTTTGATGCCACAAAAACAGATCATAATGTGGAACAGTTTTATTTTCTTTACTTTGTGAACTTGAGACGAAGTATAAATCGTTGATTTTATCAGCCTTGAACACAACGTTGTTCTTACTGTCCGTGACCTCCGCACAGTCCTTTTTGAAAAGTACTTGAAAACCGTGTTCTGTAATTTTGCTAACTGACAAGAGATTTGTGCGAAGCTCGGGAACCAATAAAGTATTTGTAAATGAAATTTCTCTTCTCCCATCTTCAGTATTTACTGGCATCTTGACTGTGCCAACTCCCATCATTTCGATGCTTGCAGAGTTGGCTAAATTTATTTTTCGGTCGGATCGCATTTGTAGCGAATTGAAATTGTTTTTGTCTCGACACATATGGGATGTGCATCCACTATCCAGGCACCAACCATTAAGATTTCTTGTGGATAAAATATTTCCCGTTTCTGTTGACGACATTACTATTTCTTTGTCGCTATCACATTCGCTTTCTTGCACCATGGTAGTCGTACTTTGTTGGCAATAACGTGAAGTGTGTCCTTTGCGGTGACATTTGTAACAAACGATTGTTTCCCTTCTTTCCCGTAGCAGACCTGATGGTTTTGAGAACTTCGTCATAAATGCTCCGCTTGAGTCTTGGGACTCCTTTTCTCTAATCCTTGCCTCTAATTTTGGAAGTTCGTCGCGTGACTCGATAGCACACCTGAAGTGCTCGTATTCATGTGGAAGCGAGTATAGCAACATGATGGACAGCAAATCTTCATTTATTTCCATGTCCATGTTTTTAAGCTTGTCTATAATATCGAAAAAATTATTTAGGTAATTCCTAATATCTTCGTCATGTTGGAATTTCGCGAGTGTTAATTGCTTCAGCAATGTTGCTTTTCTGGCTGGCCCCTTTGATTCGTATATGGAATTCAGCTTGTCCCACGTTTCTTTTGCAGTTAGGCAACCTTTTATCTGCTTCAGTTCTGACGGTTGGATGGCCAAAATTATGTCTGCCCTTGCTTTTCTGTCCGCGATTTCCCACGCTCTGGCCTGTTCCGGATCAATTGGTTTCGAGGTAGTTCCATCGATGAACCCCCATGAATCGTTTTTTACAAGGAGAGCTTCAATTTGCAACTTCCAAGTATCGAAGTTGTCTCTATTGAGACTTTCCATTTTGATTAAATTCGTCATTACGCTCAAACGCACTGTTTAAGTCTCATAATCTGTTGAAAATTAAACGAGATCAGTTTTTTCCAAACACACAGAATGAATAATCTTTTATTTACAACACAACATGTGATTGCTGAAGATGTTGATCCTCAACAATCTTGACATTCTCGAGCGTGGCTACTTTTTTTTTTATTTTGAAGGGAATAACTCAAGGATAACGAAAAATATCTAATCTGACGATTTCCATAAGCCGAAATAGAACAAAATCGTCGACAAAGTTTAGCCATTATTCAACTCTTGGGGCCAATTCAGTGAAACTTAGCGCCCACCCGTCTTGTGTGAAACATATGTTCCAATTCGGGAAGACGGGTGGATAGCGCCGGCGCTAAATTTTACTGAATAGGTTGCCATATGTGTTGAATAATTAAGTTTTTAAAAAATTGCGCTTTTCTCTCTCATATCAGTTGAATAATGCTATCATTATTCAACTATTGTAGAAAAAGGTCCTTTACATCACGATTTCAGTTAACCTCAACTTACTCTTTCGAAAATGGTGCAGAAAACTAGGACTTAGGCACCAAATATAGGGCGAATTTTTTAAAAAAGTGTCAGTTTAGGCGAATCCCTCCAGATAATCGTCAGATTACTAGAGAGCACGTTTAGAACGTCAGTAGGAAGCATATAAATCTTAATCTGACGCGCTCGAGTATTTCAAAATGACGATTTTTTTTTGCACACTCTGATAAGGGCCACGAGTTTGCGTCACCT
The DNA here is from genome assembly GCA_038030265.1 of Corythucha ciliata. Classification (NCBI taxonomy): domain Eukaryota; kingdom Metazoa; phylum Arthropoda; class Insecta; order Hemiptera; family Tingidae; genus Corythucha; species Corythucha ciliata. Next base: position 15,464,887 of record CM075937.1, read on the forward strand.
CCAAATCGTCAGATTATTGAATGAGAGCTTATTTTAGGTTCACTTAACATTCCCTTAGAAAATCTGACGCGCTCGATTAATTTTTTTTTTTTTTTTCATTTTCAACCCTTACGTACGACCACCCCCACCATGCAAACTGTCAGATTAACACGCATACTTCATTAAAATACGGAGGCAATTGATGCTGTAAATATCTGACGCGCTCGAGAATGTCCATACAACAGTTTTTTTTTTACATTTTTGAAAGTCTATAGCCGCTCCCCCCACCGATGAAAAGGTGTGCATCATATGACAATTTTATCTTTTTATCATATAAGCTTTGCAACCCAATAGATCTCGGTACGACGCTCGAGTAAATCCCCATTTAGCATCGTGGGCTCCCCTACTATAACCATTGAATCAAGTTGGTGAGGCCACTGATATCCAATGAACACGTTTTAGCCCCTTTTTTCTCGCTTTTATTAATGATTTGAAGTCGATTTAGGTGTCCTGATGCCTCTGCATCCACTTTAATCCACTTTAAATCTAAAACTCTGAATCCACTTTAAATCTAAAACTAATAACAATATAGAAATTTAGAGGTTTTCAGGCTGGCAAAACGTTTGCCGATGGACATTTTGAGTTAAAACTGTATGATTCCATGTTACAGACTGTCCACATGTCTGATGGACCCGTACACAGTCTGATGAAACGTATTGCATCACGTTGATAGATAGATCTGTTCATTTCCACAAAAAAATTATGTAAAGATCATCGATATTATAACGAATCTACGAAATGATGGTTTTTTGGCAAACTGGAGGGGATGAGCATTCATTTAGTCGGGGATGAGACTGTCCCTGACATAGAAGTGGAGATTGTATGCTATCAATTAGTTCCTAACTTATTTTTTGAGCCTCCTAATGCCCTCTTTTTCGCAACAAGAGTGTTGCGTCAGAGTTTCTAGGTAGGCAAATATTCGATAAATTCAATGAAAAGACCAGGCAATGAGCATCGAAGCTTGAGATTTCGGTAGGGGCGATCAAGTGGCCAGGTAGGGGCCTTTCAAAGTAACCAAAAATGAGTGTTGTGGGCCATTTTTCAAAGTATATCGATTTGAGTCGTATACGCGATTTATGAGTTCCTCACACCATAATGAATTGAGAAGTGTACAGGGGGTTTTTAAAGCCAAAACACCCCTCGGAGTACGTCAGAGTCCCTCGAAGGTTGTCCACGACGGTCCTCAGCGATGACAGTTTGCGTCAAGACAAACAACTCAGGCGTTGACACCAAGCCTGATGATCACGTGGTCTCTGTCCCCCGTAAAATTCGTGGAGCCCCGGTAAAGCCATCAAAAATCAAAGGAAAATCCCCTTCAACGGTTCCTAATCCGAGTTTCGATTTTCAGACTTCGTATGGTGAGAAACCTCGTTGGTCTGCTGTGGAATCGATAAAATAATTGTAGATGGTGCGCCTATAGATGGTGTAATGGATACAATACTCGCTTCGCAACCCAGCGGGCCTGGGTTCGAATCCAGCTATTGCCCATTACACTATAAGGCTGCGGCGAGCTATGACACGGCTCTTTCGGGTTCGTGTGGGCATTCACGGTGGTGCGCGTCTAGCCGGCCCCACACTCACGCCGTGAACGAGTGTGAAGAGCGCGAATATTAGTGTGTAGGGTCTCCGCGGTCTTTCACGGGTGTTCACGCTCTTTACCCGTTTTGAGGCGGCATTTTTCCCCGCTTCAAAGGGTTCGCGGCCGTGAATAGAGAAGACCCTCCACATTCGCGTTTCGCACCACCGTCAGTTTTTTATTTTTACTATTATTTCTTCTCTTTTATTGGCACTTCGGCAACGATGCCATTTAGTGCCTTGTAGTTGTCAGTTATAAATTTGTACTTTTTTTAGTTGTCAGTTATAGTTTTCACGTCGTTTGTACTATCTCGTGGTCTTTTTCTCGCCGACGAGATGTGGGATAAGGAGAAAGAGTTAGTTCTTTCGAGAATTATCAATATGAGCCGATATTATGCGACCCCAAGCACCCATGCCACAAGAATAAAACGCAGGTGAGCGATGCTTGGGGTAGACTAAGCGTCCAATTGGACGTTCCTGGTCCTGATTTGAAGGACCAGGAATAATGCGGTTGCGTTATTCACGCCGTGAATTCACGGGGTGAGTGTGGAGCCGGCTTCTGACAAACAGCACATCAGCCGGAACGCCTACGGGTGTGAAGTGCACAGCTGATGGAGTTACAGGGTATGGTGCAAGAGCTTAGGCGCCAGAGGGATCAGTAGATCTGAGTCCGTACCCTAAAACAAAAAACAAAACAAAAACAAAAAAAATCATTATAGCTGCGCTTTAGCCCCTGGCCTTTGCAGTGAAAATCCGAGTATAAATCATGGCGTCTGAATATGATTGTTAACTTTAAAGTAAAAAATTACACTTAAACCTCCCAAAAAGTCAACATATTGGTTACCTATTTCAAATAAAAATCTAATTTTCCCGATTTTCTGCGAATAGAGAGGAAATTTACTACAGACAAACCGCGCGCCTACTGTAAAATTCGGCTCGATGTATGCATTAGTCGGTCCGAAAATAGGGAATTTCACCCCCGAATAAAACAGCCTTGAAATTAAAACAGGCAGCCAAAAAATTACAACACAATGCCACATTTACCGTCTTCTTCGCTCATCAATTTGTATAGCGTATCGATTATAGATACGCTACGTCCATGTAGTCGATTCTACAGTTAAAGGCGTACACGTCCAGTGGCAGCTATTTTTCTTTTGTAACAGTTTTAGCCAAAAAATTAGCAGTTTTATTTCACGCCCAGGCACAAATTTAAGCCTTTTCTCGATTTTGGCCGAATTTGTATCTTAATAAACATCAAATTGGTGATTTTTATCAATCTAGGCCACAAAAATTTGCACGTGAATCACCATTTTATCAAATTTTAGCAGTGAATTTGCCTCCATTTTATCTAATAAATTTTATCTTTTACAAGTCAAAGTTTCCTCCTGAAACCGTGAATTGGCATTTATCTAAATTTTAGGCCCCAGTTGGCCGATTTTTCACTTTTAATAATGAATTAGCGCTTTTTACTAGCGCATTTCGGCCTCGAATTACCAATTTGCTCAACTTTAGCAGTAAATTCCATTTATTCATTAATTTTAGACAAAATTGCCTCCAGTGACGGCAAATTCGCATTTTTTCAATTGTAGTCGCGAATTAACTCTTTTTTTGTTTTCCAATGTTATCCGCAATTAAGCAACTTGTTCAAGAGCCAGATTTAAGAGCATCTTATTTTTTTTAGCCGCAAATTTGCGTTTTTCTCGAATTCAGCGTCAAATTAGCCCTTTTAGCCATGGATTAGTGCCTTTTTCGATTTTAGCCAAATTTGTTCCAAGGAACTGCAAATTAGCCGCAAATCAGGACCTTTTCGAAATTTCGATTTCGTCTCCGGGAACGGTGAATTGACATTTTTCAAATTTCAGCAGCGAATTCAATTTTTTTTTTCCATTTGAACTGTGAATTAGCGAGCTTCCCCACTTCTATCCGTGAATTAGTGATTTTTACCAATTTTAGCTGCTAATTAGCGTTTTTCAATGTTCAATAGTATTCGCGATCATCATCTCTTTTTATCATGTTTTACTGGGGTTTAGTGATTTTTCAATTTATAGTCTTTTATATCAACAGTCGCTCTGAATTAGCGCTTTTTCACGATTCATCAGGAACAAGAATCTGCCATTTATCTCAACTTACCACAAAAATAGGCTTTACTCATTTTATCCGCGAATTTTGCGCTATTTCTCAATTTTAGCCGCGTATTACAGTTTTTCTCGCTTTTAGCGCGAACTCACAATTTATTTTACTTTTAGCCATGATTTAGCATTTTTCTTTACGTTTAGCCGTGGATTTGCCCAAGAGCAGAACTTGAGCGTCTTTTTGTAAATTCCAACGCGGTCCATGGACATGCACACACAGCGAATATGCGATTTTTTCTCAATGAATTTGTTCAGAAAAACAAAGCGAGTTAGAGCCTTTAATCCATTTTAGCAACGAATTCGGGCTTTTACACAATTTTAGCCACGAATATTCGTGTTGTTCAAGCTTTTAGTTGCGTACTTGTCCCAAGTACAGCACATAATTGCGCCTTCTCAATTCTAGTCGGCTTTAGTTTAGATCTGCAGAAACTGGGGATCACGGGCGTAAGCGAACCGAGAGAGTGTATGAGCGAGAGAGAATATGCCGCCCAACAGAATTCAAGTTTTATTGTGTACGATATCTGCACAATAATTTATTATTGTTGTTGTTGTTGTTTATTGTTGTGTTGTGTAGTCATCATTATTTATTTCACGGATTTTTTTCAACAAAATGGAATATTCGCTGACGCATTTCTGACGGGATTTTTATCATAATTTGACCAGGAAAAAAAAATGTCAGTTGGCGTCGCTGCCCTTCGTCAGTATGCAGGCCAATGTGAGCAGGCAAAAAGAACGGAAACCAATTGAGTTACTGCGAAGGAGGGACTCCACCACGACATCTATTTGCGAGTGCGGACGGAAGGCAGCAGGTGATGGGCATGCCGCGCGGTGGGGCCTGCGTCCCAGCGCTGTTGCCACTGGTCCAGAAGGGAGGACTCGAAAAGAGAATCCAACATGTCGGGATCGGGGAGGTCGACGAGTCAATCGCGAAGCTCAGTGAGGGTACCATCATATGCCGCGAGTTCGCCGGTCATGAAAAGTGACGAAGAACGACGTGGTCGAGGTCCAGATCGATAAGGGGCACAACGAAGATGATGTGGATCGCGAAGTGAGAGACAGTGTTATATGCGGGGCGCAAGCAGAGCAGAGCGCATCACGCTGTAAAGTCCGAAGTCGGGCGCGATTATGTGCAGAGGGGCGCCGCCACCAGACCGGAGCTCTATATTGGACGATAGCCAGAAAGACAGATTGATAGTATAGGCGCCGTGTATGGAACGAGGCATCCCACTGACGACCAGCGAGACCAGCAGGTTGGGCGAACAGTTTCTGAACTCTGGCGCGTAGTGCGTCGATGTGCGGACTGCGTTTAAGGCGTGATGTGAGGTGGACGCCGAGGAAATTGACGGCTGACGAGAAGGGTGTAACGTCGGCACGGTGAAGGCGTGCCAGAGTAGTATCTGAGCTTTTTGAGGTGCTTTGGAGAGGAGGAGGAGAAGGAGGAGGAGGAGGAGGTGGAGGAGGAGGAGGAGTTGGCACCAGTGCGCGATGATTGACGTGGAGCGACGGGCCTCGCGGCGAACATCATCGTGATAGCGAGCCGAGATGTACGCGCAAGAGGCGCAGTAAGGGGCCGTGTGAGAGGCGATGTGGAGGGCCCATAGCAGCGGAGCCTGGGGAGACCCGTGTGGGCAGCCTGCACTGACAGAAGCTGTAGCACGTTGGCATCCGCTCCCAAGGGTGGTCTGTCGGCCATCAAAGTAGCTCGCTACCAGTTGAAATATGATGGATGGTGGGCGAAGGTCCCGTTGGAAGGAGTGTACCCGAGGCCACCACCATTGTCAAACGCGCCTTTGATGTCGTACATCAGGGATATTACAATTTTTCCCGCCGTGGAGAGGTCGGAGTGAAGAAGGGGTTTGTACCGCGTTCCTATCTGGGACGCTTCCGAATTGATAGTGGTCAAGCGTTGGAAGGTTGATTGGACGAAGAGTCTGGAATATCATATACTCGAAAATCTTGCCCTCAGTGTCACCAATACTGAGGAGTCGAAGAGATGAGGGGGGATGAGGGAGGCGAGGGAGACAAGGTTGGTTTGAATCGGTTGATTGAAGCTGGTGATCCACTGCCAATTATGATCGTATCCCTGGGTGATGGGGGGGGGGGTTCAGTCACCCGGGAAGTTTCTGGCGTAGGGATATTGCTAGTCGGTGGTCCAAAAATTACGCAGTAAGGGTACGTCTCACAATTAAAATGGCTAGAGAGAAAAATGCTGAAAATTACCAAAACTTGATCTTTTCTCATCACCACCAGCCCCTCATTCATATTTCACGCTCTCTCACCTCTGCAATATTGTTGTTACCCTTTGTAATTACTTTCATGCCTTTCCAGTCAAGGATTATGAGCACACCCGCCCACACCTCAACCACTCCACACGCCTTTTCCCAATCTACCTGTCATCTGCTTTCTGTTCCTTAACTACGACGCGGTTTGTAGAGGGGGGAAGACCTTTTCACAAAGGTAACTCTTCCCCAACCTTCTATCAGTACCACCTCTCCCCCTTCCACCTCACAGACTGTTTCTATCAAGGTGTGTTGGACGGACGGGTAGAAAGCGTCCTCTCGCTAATGAAAAAACTTTGCTCAGTATTAATTTACGCTTCTTGTTGGATATTAAAATTTCCCTAGAAAAGGTCCGTTCCGTGCGCTCGATGGCTCTGATGAAAGTGGTAGTGGTTTGGTGGGAGGGGGGGTTGAAGGGACTAGCGTATTTTTTTTAATTTTCTAAAACGGAAGTCAATGTCAAACGATACCTACCAACCCTCTTTTGAACACCACTTCACCCCACCACTTTTCATAACCCTTTTTTTCACCCTTTTCCTTCAGCGTACCACGATTTGAGTGTAATCCACGTAATATCCTTATTAATGGCTGGGGCGAGATTGCTTTTTCTTCCTACAAATTACAGCGAGGGCTTATTAACGCAAAGGGAAATTATGCGCCCGGCACTTTTCCTCTTTCTCATTATTCCATGGAGTGAAGAAAAAGAGAGTGAGAGAGCTTCTCTTTCTCTCTCTCTTCCCCTCTCTTTTTTCTTGGAGTTTTTCGTGAGCGGGGAGAGGAGGTTAAAAATCAGGTTCTTAATTATCGGAATACGTTTAAAATTAAAAAAAGTAACACTCTCCGCCTCTTTCCCACGGGTTTTTCAAACTTTCCAGAGGGGCTCTAAAAGGCAAGTGAACTTACAAAGTGCCTTTAATTCTGAAAAGAAAACCCTCAAGTAATCTCCATGGGCTAAATTAATAAAGTTGAAATTTAAACAATATTCATACGAAAGCATGTTCCTTCAATCTCGCCCCTCCCCCCTCTCAAAGCTCTATGTGACCACTTGCATCGTTTATTTATTTTTGAAAATAGCTCTCCGTCTCCCCCTTGGTACGGGTTAAAGTTAATTTCCCCGAAGATTACGAACAATTAGTGATGGCTTATTATTCACGACTAATCACGTCGTCTGATTTAATTACGCTGTTCCATTCCTGTTTTTCTTTTGCAAAATTATTTTTTCAGCCACTAAAAGAACAAATGCCCCCAAAAAAGTCTGCTGAGGGTCGTTAAAGAGCTTTGAAATGGGCGTGCTTTATCATTTGTTAGCTATGAACGTGTTTTTTTGCATTGCATCACTTGCCTCTAGTCAATATCTAAATGGCAATTACCGGAGGAGTTATAAAAGACTCTACTCAAACGGCATTCAGGGTGACTTCAAATAAATATTTGGCACGATGAGGCAAATTGTAAATTTTTCTGTTGTTTGTGAGGGGGTGGGTATTAAGAATATTTGTTTGAAAAAACAGGATTGAACTTGATTTTCAGATTGCATTATTAATTGTGGTCGGTTCTACGGTAGTTCTGAGTGCGCCGCATCAGTGGGATTGGTATACGACTCTCCGCACGACCGCATCGTTCAATACGATGTATGATTCCACCGAATCTGTAACTACCACGGCTGCGAGTGAAATTTCGACTTCGACTTCGACTTCGACTTCGAGTGATCCTTTTGTGCCTCCGAGTGAAGAGAGTACGGCTTCTTCGGCTGAAGACGATGATTTGTGGATCATCAGCGATAGGAGAACCAGAAATTTTAGAATGCCCGAGTTCTATGACGATGCACCATTAGTATCGTGGACATTCAGGTACAGTTTGTTTGTGAAATCGCTGTTTTTTTTATCACATCCAATAGTAAGATTAACACCGAAAATCCTTTGTTTTTTTATTTACTTACATACAGCTCCGTCTTGCACGGCCTAGTGTCTTTTATCGGGGGGCTTCTTGGATCAGCTCTTGGTCAAATTCTTCACATATTCTTCTCTGGTTGGTAAATACCGTTTCCCTGCAGCACGGTCAAATGTGGGCCAAAAATAAATTATTTAACATTGACTAACCAACCCTAGAAGCTGTAGTGTAATCACATTTCGACGAAAAAAAATTGGAATGTCCTGTGTTTTGCCCTTTGCGTTTAAGAAATTCTAGAATGACATCGAATGTAAGTACCACCTATATGCATTTCTGTTTCTTTACAATTTCGCCTGTGAACATCATTACTCAGTAATTGACACTTTTTCTATTCCTATACTTCAAATGCAATCCTCATCCCTCCCATCTATTTTCCTTCGAATTGTCCAGTTATAGACGTTTTTCTCTATCATTCTCTCCCCCCCCCCCCCCGAAGAGGATCCGAACAACATGAACCCATTTTTTACAAGGGTAAGAATAAGTCCAGCGTATCTCAGTCTAGGGCTTTAAGGCCGTATATGCTTCACCCATTTATGTTTCATATACTCTCGGCCCTGTGCTTCGAATAAAAGAAAATCGAGACTGCGAGCCAAAAGGTATTGTTGGGGGAGGGAGTGTTCGTGAGGGGAAGAGAGCCATATGGGAGAGAATGGTATAGCTGTTTATTATTGGCTGCTGCAAAAGTGAACTTTCCCCCCTTCCAACACAACCATCAAACTGTTTTTCTTTTCCCGTTTATTACAAAGCAGTGAAAGTAACTTATACCCTCCCTAAACATGTTCCTCTCAGGATCCAGCAGCGATTCCGCAGTAGGAAAAGAGCAACAAAAAAACTTGGAGAGCTAAATTATTAGTACAAATAGCATGTTTGTGGGTGGGGTGGGGGGCTATATTTTGTCAAACACTCGTTTTGAAGAAAAACGTTTGATGGTGGATCGACTGCGCTTTCGTCTTCTTCTTTCAATTCAACACGCCTTTTCAACTTACGCTTCAACTTTCAAAAACGCATGCGCCTAAGCTCTGCACACAATTTCTGATATCCCTCCAGCTTTTTGAGGCATACAATAGCGCATTCCTCACGTTCAACACACAGCTTAACGGAGATTCTCCGATTCGCGTTTTCGGAAAGTGCTGGCAGAACCCACACGGCATGGCGGGTGGGGGGTGCAAAACTCTGAACCCAAATTCAGCTAGAGCAGCCGTCTCCAATCCACACATTTTGAGACTATTTTTTAATTTATTTATTTATTGACAGTGTGTCAGCCCCCAAATGCATACTATGAGGTAGGAAGTAAGCATGCGCGGGTGACTGAAAAACAAGGTGCTAATTTTGCTGTTTTTCGGGCAAGACCGCGTGTGAAATTGCGCGGCTAAAACTGAGGAAAATCGCCTTTTCGCGGATCAAATTGAGAAATAGCGCCCGCATTCACGGCTGAAATTAAGAAATCGCACCCACTTCCGGTTTCGAAATGCAACGTCCGGACCAAATTTTTTAGAAAAAGTGTTCGTGAAAAAAATCGAGTCCGAGCTGACATCACATTCATAATGTACAATCTCAGAAAAGTTGAAAAAATATGTTTTTGGCATGCCATCGGTCTGACATCAGCCGCAAATTAGGAATTTTTCTTGCAATAAATTTGTGTTTTTCGTGAAATTAACCACTAATGAGCGGTTTTCCCCAATTTTACACAGGAATTAGCGCTATTTTCTAATTTTTTAGCCACGAAGTTGCCTCCGGAAACTGTGAATTTTTATTTTTACTCAATTTATTTCTCTGAATTAGCAAATGTTAAAATCTAGTTGACCCCCTAAATAGTCATTATCATTATTTTAGTCGTGAATTAGCGTTTGAACTAATTTCAACCTCCTAGCAGGTCACGACTGATTTTTTCCTTTTTTTTTCGTCGCGAATTAACATTTTTTCTGTATTTTATCCGCAAATTAGCAATAAAAAGAGTTGAGAAGCGCAACAGTTAAAACACGAGTAATGAACGACGTTTTTCGCACGACGATGGGGAATTTATAGGTAGGTGCTCATTCTGGAAATGTTATGGTATTTACGTGTGAGAAACCCAAACACAGTGAACAAACCAACAGGCACAGACAGGAAGAGGAACCAGAAAAAAAAAAAAAAAAAAAAAACAATAACAAATAACGTCATATATCACAGAATTCAAGTTGAGACCTCCAAGAGAACATAATCTGTGGACAGCAAACATTGGTTAACTGTAGAAAAAAAAAAAAAAAACCAAATCAGCTGTTCTCCTAACACACACCCGTGCCTTTTTCGTTTTTTCCGCACGGGTTGACGAAAACAGATACTTTCGAGGGAGGTTTTCAGTGCGGTTCTCATCACTTCCCGTGCAAGTCGTGCGAAAACTGAATTTTTACAACTCATGCAAGAATTGTGGGTTGGCACAACACAAAACGCTTGATCAATGTCCGGTTAAAGATGTTTCCTGCTTTAAGTATCGGAATAGTGGATACTTTGCACGGGTTTGCAAATATCCCGTCAGGCACGCTGAGATTAAGATGGCTGAAGACGAGTTGTGCGTGAAAGAAAAAGTATTCATCTGTAATGTCAATGATATTAAAACCTCGTTTAGTGTGCCACTCTACATCGGCTCTCGTAAAGTTATTTTTAAAATAGATACGGGCGCAGATGTTACTTTAATTTCTAAAAAAATTGTTTCATTCTCTGGGAGAAAACAAAAGCTTTCGGAAACCAGACAAGGTCCTTTTAGGCCCCGGAGGCCAACGAATACCTCTATCCGGCATGTTCACGGTCAAATTGTCTTACGGAAACAAAGAAATGTTGCAAGATATTTACATTTGTGCCCAAGATCAACAGCCTCTTTTAGGAAAACCTGCAATTATAGCGTTCGGTTTGGTAAAAGTGGTGCATAGAATAGGTGCAGACGATCTCAAGCAAAATTTCCCAGCTTTGTTTCAAGGATTAGGTCGCATGAAAATACCTCCATACAAAATAATGTTAGACAAAGACGCAAAACCATGGGCAGCCAGGGCACCTCGTAAGATTCCGTTCCACCTCAAGGTAGCGACCAAAGAAGAGTTGGACCGGTTAGAATCGTTAGGAATAATAACGAAGATACAAAGCCCGACTGACTGGGTTGCAAATATGGTAGTAGTGCCTAAGCCGAATGCTGAAGTCCGTATCTGCGTCGACTACTACCGGCTAAATCAAGCGGTGAAACGCGAACGTTTTTTGATGCCGAGTGTCGACGAGCTACTATCACAGCTTGTTGGAGCACAAATTTTCTTGAAGTTGGACTGTAGAAACGGGTATTTCCAGTTACCAGTAGATGAAGAATCGAAGCTGCTCACTACTTTTATCACCCCTTTCGGTCGTTATTATTTTAATTCCCTACCCATGGGCATTTCCAGCGCGGCAGAGGTGTTTCATCGTAATACATCGACGATTTTACAAGATGCACCAGGCGTGTTGGTCCTGCTCGACGACTTTTTAATTTTCGGTAGCTCAGAAGAGGAACACAACGATCGGTTATTACTAGTTTTGGAACGACTCCAAAAATTTGGGATCACGCTGAACGAAAAAAAAATGCAAATTCGGGGTCGATGAAGTTACATTTTTGGGCCACAAAATTGGTCAAGAAGGTATCCAGGCAGATCTGGAAAAAATTCTCGCAATGAAAAGGATGCCTCGTCCTATGAATTTGTCAGAAGTTAGAAGATTTTTAGGTATGTGTAACTATTACGTAAAATTTCTACCCCAAATATCAGATGTCAGCCATCCTTTGAGATAGTTACTTAGAAAGGACAGAGAGTGGGTATGGGACAGTACTCATGAGGAAAGTTTCATGAAATTGAAGGAAATGTTGTCTTCTGCGCCAGTATTATCGTTTTTTGATTTAAATAAACCAAAACGCGTAGCAGCAGACGCTAGTTCAGTGGGTTTGGGTGCGGTTCTGGAGCAGGAAGTTTCGTCCAGTGAGTGGAAACCAGTATTTTTCGCATCGCGTAGCCTCACAGATACCGAAAAACGATACTCTAACATAGAACGCGAAGGACTAGGAATCGTTTGGGCGTGTGAGAAATTTCAAACCTACTTGATAGGTGATAATTTCAGGATTCTCACGGACCATAAACCACTTCTCACTCTCTTTGGGAAAAAGCCTCTCGAAGAATTGACTCCAAGACTCCAACGGCTCCGAATGCGTATGACAAGATTTTCATATTCCATGGAACATGTGGCCGGGAAGAACTTTTTCACTCCAGATACTCTCTCGCGAAGCCCCTTAGGCACGACAGCCTCAGAAACAATGGAGGATTTAGAGCTGTTTGTCCATGAGGTGGTTCAGCCTCAAGTTACAGACGTTTTGCTACGGTGATTATCTGACGCCCAACAAAATGACGACGCCATTCGCCAAGTAAAACGTTGCGTTTCCAAAGGTCACCCAGAGGATTTGAAAGATAGCTATAGGGAATTTCTGCGGTTTTTCAACGACTTATACCTATATAAAGGATGATTTGCTAATGTACAAGACTAGAGTCGTCATCCCATCGTCTATGCGGCACGAAATTCTCGAGAAGATTCATGATGGCCACGCAGGAGAACGGAAATGTATTCAACTTGCATACGTCGCGGTTTGGTGGCCTGGAATCTCCCACGCCATAAAGGATAAGGTCGCCATTTGTCCTAGATGTCTAGAACACCGTCGTCAAGGACCGGAACGAGACCCTGGGAGATAATAGGGGCTGATCTCTTCAAATGGAAAGGAGCATGGTTCATAGTGGTCGGAGATTATTTTTCAAAGTACATCGACATCAGGAAATTGCAAAATTTAACATCGTCGGCAATCATCACCTACCTAAAACAATTGTTTTTAAAATTTGGCATTCCCACGACTTTTCGGCGTGACAATGGATCAAATCTAGTTAGCTATGAGATGAAGAAGTTTGCGGACTGCATGGGTTTTGACACTATCACTTCAAGTCCGGAGTTTCCTCAAAGCAACGGGTTTGCTGAAGCTGCGGTAAAAATGTCTAAACGAATAGTCAGTGAAGGGGATGTGTGGAATTGGGTCTCCTAGCCTACCGAAGCACTCCTCTCGACGACGGTATATCACCAGCTGAATTATTGATGGGGAGGAAAATCAGAAATAGGCTTCCTAACGATAATGACAAGTTTCACCCCGGCTGGCAAAACATCAAGTCATAAAAAACGCTCGAATGAAATCTCTCTTTGACAAACGCCACCGAGCCAAGGCTCTCGCAGCGTTAAACGTAGGACAGGAGGTGTGGATCTCCGATAAAAAAGAATATGGGCACATTGTAGCACAGAGTAATGAAGCCCCTCGTCGCTATCAAATTGAACTCGAGAACGGACGATACATTGTCAGGAATCGACGGGCTTTGATTGCAGTAAGAAGCTAAGCTTAAGAGGGAGGATGTTAGGTGGTTGTTGATACCACATGACAAACATTTACTTAAATATAAAAATAAATCAGTTGTTGTCTAGAACTCGAATAAGTGTTTTCATTAATTTCGTGCGCTAAATGCCGAGGACGAGACAGTCGTCCCTTAGATGCCCTTCACCGACCTACCCGGTCACGGAGACAAACAATTAGTGACTTTTCCCCCTAGCGGGGAATTAGCGATTTTCTCTAGTTTAGCCGTGAATTCATTATTTTAGCCGCTAAAGAGCACTTTTTCTCAATTTTTCCCGTAAATTAGTGATTTTTTCACTTTCAGCCGTGAATTAGCGTTTTATCTCAGATTGAGCCACGAACTTGGCTTCGCAAAACCATTGGTGAATTATCGATTTTTCACTATTTTATCCGTTAATTAGCGTATTTCGTAATTTTGCAATCACGAATTATTGTTTTTTTTTACACTTGCTCTGCGATTTTAGCGCTTTCTATCAATTTTAGCCGTGAAGTAACATCCTATCCTGCGAATTATCTATGTTTTTTTCTTAATTTTAGCCGTGAATCAGCACTTTTTCTCACTTCTGTCCGTGAATCAGAGATTTTTCTTAATCATTTCAGCCGCGAATTAGCCATTTATCTCAATTTCAGCTCTAAATTAGCGTTCCTATTTTCACTTTGGGTCTGGATTTAGTGGGCACGAATATTCGCACTATCCAAACTTTTATCCGCTTACTTGCCCCAAGAACCGCAAATAAGTGCGCCTTCTCAATTTTAGCCGTCCACGAGACGAGGCGTGAATTGTAGCGTTTTACTATTTGCACAATAATCCGAGTCGCTCCAAAATACAACGTTAAAATTCATAATTCACTTCTGCAGACCACGGGCGGGCCATTGTGAAAGGCTTAGCAGGCCACGCTAAAGTGGGACCCTGGGTTGGCCATCCCTGAGGACCTCTTCCTGACCTGGTTCACCGATGCCTGTAGAGTACTGGGAAGACAAAACCGGTCCCAAAAACCCTGCAACTTTGCTCGATTTGAATGTAAGTTATCAGAAAACCCACCTTAAATCATTGGCTGAAATCAATCCGAGGGATGGACAAATGTCGGAAATGCGGCATGAGTTTAAGCGTGTAATTTGACGCATTACAGAATCACCAACTACCTAAATCAACTACGACGACTAAAATGTATTTCAAAATGGACTACAGATCAAACTTTTGCTCATTCTTTGTCAAAAGGGCTATATACGAATAGATGAATTTGAGAATCTGTATGAAAAAACAGATAAAAATATTAAAAAAATAAAAATGAACACAGAAATTATCGCAAAAAAGCAACGTTCATACATCAACAACCGTTCTTAGTTGAAGAGTAATCATTTTCGATGCAGTGAGACGAATATCTCGCGTATTAATCACAATCGGCAGGTGAATGAGCGACTTCGAAGAGCATCGAGTTATTTCGGACCAGTCGAGCAGTGAATAGACGGCCGATGAAAAACTGGAATTCTGTGAAAAATTGGCATTTTGAAAGGAAATAAAATTGTTTCCTGTATTGCTCCCACTTCCAACTTACCGACGTGCTTAATTTTTCACTTAGAAAACAGTACAAAGTCAGCTCGGACAGAGAAACGGAAAGATATACAGCAAATTTCAGGTATCTCGCTATTATTTCAGACAGATTGTCGCTGGGCGGAAGCTGCAACATGAAGCCATTGCTGTTATAGTTTTCTAACAATAAAAAGGAAGTCAAGAATACCATTGCTAACGATGTAAGGTTCAAGCTAAGTACGAAAATTACATTTAATATTATCGCTGCCAATATAGGGCTTGCAAATTCGCTCAGATGCATGGATATTCTGTAAAAAACAGTTTTAATAAATTTGACTACGCCTGTAGCGCTCTAATTGGGAAGCTTAAAATAAATAATAATTATTAAATTGCAAATGTTTGAAAGGAATTTGTCTAATGAATGTCTCTTTAGAATTGTGCTCAGTTCTGTTAATTAGAAAACTTCCCAAGGCGTGAATCAAGAGAAGGGCTGAGGAATACAAGGTCAAGTTAATTAATTACCGCCTCAATTTAAGCTGATCTTCAATAAAGTATTTCAGGAAGGTTTGTGTAGTGTTG
Source organism: Corythucha ciliata (assembly GCA_038030265.1). Lineage (NCBI taxonomy): Eukaryota > Metazoa > Arthropoda > Insecta > Hemiptera > Tingidae > Corythucha > Corythucha ciliata. The sequence continues at coordinate 15,480,397 of CM075937.1, forward strand.
TCGACGTCTTTTTCGCTTAAAAGTCGCACCGATTCCACCAAGATCTCGTATTGAATGTGAATCATGTAAACGATGGCGTAAAACAGGGACGTTGTTGCGGACCATAGTTCAATGATGGTGAATGCGACGAAAACTTCGTACAGGTACCTTTTTATGTTTGTATTATAACGTTAAACTCAAGATTTTTTGACACACAGTGTTTATAATTACCTTAATTCTCTGAAACCCCATCCTGTTTCCATCATAAGAACAGTTGGCAATTTTTTGGTGACTTCATCGTAACTTGCTCCGCTAATCACGTCGAAAATCAAAGGCAACAGAGGTAGAAGCATCCAACTGGCGCTATTAATTCTAATCAAATATGTGACAAAGCGGTGGACTGTCGTCACGTGCTCATATCCGCCGCTCAATAAAATCCGAGCTCTCGTCGACAAATATTCGTTACAATTGAACGCGGTAAAGTCCAACGACAGGGCGTCCCTAATGAAATCCGGCGAGCGAGCAAAAACCCAAGTTCGAACGAAAAAAGCGAGACCCAAAAAGCTCATGCCGACGGCGTTGGCCGCCGTCAGAAAGTCCTTGGCCCACAGTGAGCTGGTGAAGTTGTACAGAAAGGCGCATACGGAGATGACACCAAAGTAGAGCAACCATAAAAGGCGTCGAGCTCGCACGCTCATCAGTGGCCGCGACTTGGTCCATTCCGAGTGGTACATTTGGTTGTACAGTACCAATTTCATCATATTTGGAAATAATTCGTTGAAACGAGACAAATCATCCGCCGACGAGACCATGCTCATGTTTGACGAGAATGAAATTTAAAAGGTTTGTTTTATACACGCTACAAATCGTTCTGAAGAAAATAAATCATTTATCAAGAAAGTTAGAGAAATGGAGCCTTGTTTAAACAACTAATTCCCTGCATGGGATATTGACTAGTCTTTCATCAAACTTCACTAACCAACTATCAAACAACTATTATTGACTTTACTACTTTATTTCCTTGAAACTAGCGTTTTTTTAAATCAATTTTCTTCAATTACATTATAAAATATTCAACTAAAAGGTAAAAATAAATAATTGTCTTTATAAAACGTCGGACAGCGACCATTTTTCGTTAGCATTTGAATAGTCCACCACTTCGCATGTTAGAATCGTCTTATGAAATAAATTTCACAAATAGTTCTCTTGTCGTTAAAATGTTATTATGAAACTTACGTGCTCTATCAGTTACGAGTTATGCTCCACTTCAAGTCAAAATCACCAGTTCAGGGTGATTTATAAAGACCGTCGAAGATAATTCTGTGTTGAGTCTGAAAGATGGGCGCCATGAGGAGCAGAGTAAGGCTTCGTCAATTTTCTCGTCATTAATTTTTAACAACAAAATTTACGCGGTTTTCAGATTTCTTTATTGGTTTTAATTTGCTCTGTAAAAGTGATGGGCAAGCCGTTCGAAGGGACAAGCCCACTTCCGTTGACGACGATATCGAAGATACCCGAAACGTCCAGACCAAATGACCTTACGAACTGGGGTAAGGTTAACAGAGAAATGAAATACTACTCGGAAGACTCACCGGAAAATGATAACAATCCGATCTACAAGAAAATGGAGATTTTGGCATTAGCAGCTTTCCGTAAACACCTTGGAACGATTAAAACGACTGGCAAAGACGCCGCGGAGTCAGCAAAAAGAAGACGTCGTGACGTTCTTGAAGAAGATACACCTTCGCCTTCCAAGTATGTTTCACCAGGAGTCACTAAGAAATTTATTTGTATAGTTTTTTTTCCCTACAGTTTCATCCTAAATTGTCTCACGTCGTTTTTTGGAGGGCTCCTTGGTTCATCATTGGGACAGTTCGTCTCTTACGGCACTTCTAACATCATTTCATTTGTCTACGGCCATTAAACACTTTTGTTGCCATTTTATTTCCTGTACTTTTGTTCCTACAGACAATAATTACGCTGCCGAAAACTCTATTTGTTACAAATATTCCACGTCCCAATTACACGAGACACAGAAAATGGGAGGGGGGGGGGAGTCAAAGCATGGTCCCTAACGTTCCTGATGTTCACGGCTAGCTCAACCCAGAAGTTTTGAATTGCGAACTCGAAAAGACAATGAGTTTCAACCTCACATTTTTTTTTACCTCTTTGGCACATCCGTGAGCTCAAATTGCCCACAAACGGGCGGCAGCTAATCGTCAAAGAGTCTCAATCCGAGCGGACCTCGGTGGTGGCTGCTCTGTGGCTGGCAAGTAAATTGACCAAATCTCCAGGATATAATACGAAAATCTCAATACCCCCGCGAATACAAAATGTGTCGGTGGCCATCAGGCACCACTCGCTCCAGACTTTTTTTTTATAGTATTTAAATAGCCACACCTCTCTAAAGCGTGGGTATAGTCCGGTAGTCCGTAATTGAGGAGGTGATAAATATCAAAATTTTAGCCACGAGGTTGTCTGTGAGAACCAAGAATTAGCGGTTTCTCAATTTTAGTCGGGAACTAGTGGTTATAGAGCCGCACGTACAATTATCGTTGTTTCCCAATTTTTGTCGTGAGTCAGGACTTTTCCTCAATTTTTGCCACGAATTAGTGGTTTTTACATAATTTTAGCCGTGAATGATTTCTTAACTTTAGCCGCGAATTGCAGCTTCTACTCCATTTTAGCCGTGAGTGAGCAGATTTCTTCATGTTGAACAAAAAATTGTTGTTTATTTCACCATTTTAAGTTAAGAATGAGTGTCTTTTGTCAACTTTAGCCGCGAATTACGCTTTATGTCTATTTTAACTGCAAATAAATGAGCAGTTATCTCAATTATTGTCGGGATAATAAAAGAGTTTTCTCAGTTATATGTATAAATTATGTCTCAATTTTAGGCGGGAATCGCCGCTTTTACTCGAGTGAATTCACGGATTCCTTCTACGTGATCGTCGAATTAGCGTTTTTATCCATTTTATCAACGAGAGAGCGTTTTTTCTCAATTTTAGCCTCAAATTATTTCCTAGTTTCAGCCGCGAAGTACCTACCACTCTTACTCAATTTTAGCCCCGGGGAATCAGCGACTTTTAGATCCGCGAATTGTCCCCCCCCCACAACTCTTTTTTTTTTTCCTTTTCATTTTAGCTGCGAATTTGAGTTATTTTTGTCAACCTTAGCCGATAATTTACGCCTAATTGCGTGAATTTACGTCGCAAACTATCCGTTCATCTTTTCTGAATTATTAAGCCGTGTATTAGCGCTTAGCTCAATTTTAGCCGCGACGACCGTGCTGAGAAATTCATTTGCTGCTTTTTCTCATTTCATTGCCTAGAATTAGGTAGCGCTTTTTCTCAATTACGACCGTGATTTCGCGCTTTCTGAATTGTTAGCCGTGAATTCGTGATTTGCTCGCTTTTCACTATGAATTAGCGCTTTTCCACCAAATCGGCCACGAATATTATCATTTGTTAAATCTTTTCGCCACGTAGTTGCCCACAGATTAGCACACTTGCACGCTTTCTCAATTTTAGCCTCGTGTTAAGGGCCTAAAGAAACTTACAGTTAGCGCATTTTCACTATTTGAACAGCAAAGTTGCCTTAAGATACCCTGTCGTGCTAGTTCCCTTAAGAATTGGTGTATTATCCTTAATTTTAGTGGCTAATGACTTCTTTTCCACTATATCAGCCTCGAAACAACGCTTACCAGCAGCAACAGTTTAGCCGCGAAGTTGTCGCGATAAACTATGAATTGGCGTTTTTTTCAATATGAGCTGAACCCACTGAGCGATTCATCGCTGCTATTTCTCAATTTTATTTTTATACCCGCAAATTAGTGATTTTTATAAATTTTAGCCGCGAATTGTTTTTTTTTTTTCTATTTTAGTTACAAATTAATGATTTTTTTCTACACTTTATCCTCGAATTAGCTCTTTTTCTTGGAGATTTGTCTCAATATTCAGCGGTGTGAATAGGCGTTTTTCTCCATGTCAGTTCGCGCCATAGCCTAGCTGGTGGATTCTAATACGGTGTAATATGATTCGGGGGGGAGGGGGGGACGAAAACTGGAACAAAATATTTGGATTTTTCCAGTCTTAAAACCATCTCACAAGCAAACTTTTTCTCAAGAATTATTTTTTGGTAATAAAACTCGACAGTTTTCAACTGGGACATACTTCTGTCGTGATCTTACAGTTTTATAGCCAAGATTTTGCCGATACCATGTTTCTCGGTACTAAAACCTGTAATTTTGACGCTGGAACGCAGTCTTTTGTCCAGAAACCGTGCAATTCAGGCCAAGAAACCGAATACTCTACTCTAGAAACTGACAATTTAGTGAAAAAGTCTTGATGTCGATGGCAAAATTTCGTAATTGGCGAAACTGGTTATCCAAGCCATGAAATCGGCAAAACTGACTCTATGCGCCCTAAAAATAGTTTAACTGACGATTCGCGCCTTGAAAATGCCTAAACAGACGATTCCTGTCCCTGCTGGGCCAAGCTGACCATTAGCGCTTGGGAAACTGGAAATTTCTCGCTCTAAAAACAGCAAAATTGACCATTTCATCTGGTGAAACTGATGATTCGAGCACTGAAAATATCACACTGACTATTCATGCCTTATAGAAATGACCCTACTGACGGTTCGTGCTTTTCACACCTTAAGATTAGTAAAACTAACGCTATAGCGGCCCATTAATGGTTGAACTGACAATTATTCGCGCTCTGAAAGCCCCTAAATGGTTGATTCTTGTCCTGAAAATGACAAAAACGACCATTATCGCGCTTCAAATATGGCCAAACCGAACATGAAAATGTCTCAAGTGACTATTCGTTCCCTAAAAATAGCAAAACTGACTGTTTAAGCTCTAAAAATGGCATACTCTCGCCAGAATTTCACGGTTCAAAAATTAGGCAAACTGCTCGCACTTGTGCTCTACGGAGGCTAAAAACGATTCGCTTCAAAATGGCTATATCGGCACAAAAAAAACAAAAAAAAACTAATTCTCCGCGCCTGCGTACGATTCGTGCCTCAAGGGGGTGTTGTACACGTGTTTCCTCGTCCTCCCACCAATCATAACTGGGCGTTACGTAAATTATCGCCGCATTTCTGCATCAAATCCAGGCGTGGATCCAGAGTCGGCATAAGGAGGGGGCCACATTACGACTCTATCCAGCGCTCGCACCTTCCAATATTACACGTCACACAGTTGCTAGACAGACACAGTTCTCAATCTCTGATAATTGAAACATCGGAAAATTGAGGAAACCCAAAGGCCGGAAAAGTGGAAAAAAACAACAACTGTCTATTATCTGTATAACGTGAACTTTTAGTTTGGCAAAAATATACCTACACTGAACTCAGCGCAGTGGTGAAGGGGATGACCCTCAAAATTGTGTTTTTTAGTGCGCGAAATCCGGGAAAATACTTTTCCATTTATTGAAACCAACTAAAAATGGTTCTTAGTGTAACGGGTGCAAACGAGGGTGGCTCGTTAGGCCCGCACAGGAAGGGAAACCGGGGAAAAGGGTGACTGGGAAGGGGCACGACTAGAATGACGGACGCGGAGGCTTAACTAGATTTATTGTATGACACGACTATTCTTAATATTTGTACACTTATTCACAAATACCTGGACCGCGGGAGACTAGGCACGGGATGGGGTGACTTGGAGGATGACTGGGGGGGGGGAGGCAGCAGCGTGGGTGACTTGGACCGAGCGACGAGCGTGTGGTGACGAGTTGACGAGCGAACGAGCGACCGAGCGAGCGACAGAGAGAGCGAGTCCAGGGCTGCACCCGCTTATATATTTTTTGGGTCTGCTGACCGCTGCAGGTTCTCACGCCGCCGAATTTCCTTTGCCCTCAATTCGCACAGCTGGGGATGGCGGGGAATTGGGGGGTTTCTGTGTATTGGGAATTTATGATGGGACGAAGGGGAGGGTTATTAATTTATTAATTTTGATATTTTGGGCGAATTGAGGACTTAGGATACGCTGGACCGTTACATTAGTGCGAAAAATCCGTGCAATCGGTCACTGAAGTAGACCAAAAAGTGAAATTATTTTACTGGCAAACAAATTTCCCGAGAATAGCTGTTCTTAAAATTGACAGTCTCCTCATGAAATTGACTATTCCCACATAAAATTGAAAATTTCCTGATAAAATATACAATTTCATCATAAAATATACAATTTCCTTATAAAAGTGACAATTTCCTCAAAAAATCGACAATTTTCCTACAAAATTGATTAATTCCCCGTAAAATTGACAATTTACTCGTAAAGTATACAATTTCCTCATAAAATTGGCAGTGTCCTCATAAAATGGATGATTTCGTCATGAAATTGACGATTCCCTCATAATCTTGTTAATTTTCTCATAAAATAGACAATTTCCCTATAAAATTGATTATTTCCTCGTAAAACTGACAATTTCCTCACAAATTTGACAATTTACTCATGAAATAGACAATTCCCTCATAAAACTGACGATTTCTTTATAAAATTATTAATTTCCTCATAAAATAGACAATTTCGCCATACAATTTATTATTCCTCACAAAAATTTACAATTCCCTCAGAAAATTGACAATATTCACATAAAATCGACAATTTCCTCATAAAGTATACAATTTCCTTATGAATTTGACAATTGCGTTTTAAAACATACAATTGCCTAATAAAATTCACGATTTCTTCGTAAAATTGACGATTTCCTCATAAAAAGGACAATTTCCTCATGAAATGGACAATTTCCTCGTAAAATTGATAATTTCGAAACGATTACCAATTACTGTATTAACAATAATCACCGAAAGGGCAATGGCCCATCGCGTCAAGAGGCAAAATCAGTAAGTTCCAAAGACCAAAAATAAAACTATTGTGGATAAGTTACAATTTCCTCGTGAAATTGACAATGTCCACGTCAAATTGACAATTTCTGCTTCAAATTGACAAGTTTTTAATTAAATTGACAATGCGCTGATAAAAATGACGATTTCCTCGTGAAACATTGACAATTCCGTCCTAAAATTAACGATTCCTAGAAAATTTACGATTTTCTCTTGAAATCAACAATTTCCAATTCGAACTAACAATTTCCTCACGAAATTGGAAATTCATTCAAAAAGGGCAATTTTCTCATTATATGTATTGGGAATTCCGTATACAGTATGTCATTTTCTTCTTAAAAATTACTATTTCCTTATTAAACTGAAGATTTACTTATCAAATTGACACTTTTTAGACTGAAAATATCCTCATAAAATCAACCACTGTGCTCATTAGCTTAAGATGTCTTATAAAATTGAAAGTTTTCTCATAAAACAATCAATTTCGTTATGAAATTGACAATTTTTTACAATTGTCAATTTGAAGCAGAGCATTTTTTCGTGAAAAAGTATAGTTTTTTCATAAACCGACAATATGTTACTGTAACATTGCTCTTGGTGAAGCATTTCGCATATTCGTTGCCCTTGACGTGGCATTTCAAATTTTTTCCTTGAATATGGCGATTAACGTGAGTGTTTGCCCAGATGTTGCGTTTTTCCTGCCGTGGGGGGCATTTTGCGTTGTTTACTCGTTGTGCCGCGGCCTTTCGAAAGAGTTTTTTTCCTCACAATGTGAAGTTTCGCTTGAAGTTTACCTCTGGCTTCACCATTCGCATAAATTGTGCCCTTGACGTGTTGGCGTTCAACGTCAATTTTCCCCTCAGTGAGGCCATTTGCGAGAGTTTTCCCCTTTAAATAACTTGGCATTTCTCGAGAACCTCTGACCCTCGGACCTCTGAGAAAATGGACGTAAAATTAGAGGTGATCACCCCTCCTCGATGGGATTTTGGAGATGGCTTTGATGATTTTCTTTGCGCGAGTGTCCTCGACTCCAAGGGAGAGGCCGTGGCCCCCGTGGCCCATCCCTTAGTATCGGAAGTTTCTCCTCCACACAACTCTCAAATTTCGATCCGCCAATACCATTGCACCAATCCTGGATTTCAAGGTCTCATTTAAATCTTCAGGAAATTCAGCGCAACCATACGATCTTCTTTTTTCATATTTCACCCCTTACATAACTGTCAAACGCACATAAACTTTTATCATGAAAACTCACGCTCTTCCGACGACTTATTTAGGAAAGCAAGACCGTACGGTTGTGCGGAATTTCCAGAATTGATGCAGAAACACGGCGATAATTTACGTAACGCCGAGTAGGCGAGGTATGTTTGGTGGGTGGGGGGGGTGTCGAGGAAACCCATGGACAACTCCCCCTTAAAAATACCCGAACTGATCATTTGTGCTGATGCGTGCCATGCTGCGCTGAAAATATGGCCAAACTGGCTACTCGCACCCTTAATAGATGAATTGACCATTGTAGCGCTCTTTAAAATCGATGAACTGACCATTCGTCCCCCCCCCCATCCTCCATAATAGGAACGTATTCACCTTACGAACTGATTGACTCCCCCCACCCTCCGCTGAAGGTTACAGCTAGCACGCTCGCGTTATAAAGTGGCTTGACTGATTATTTGCAAGGCAGTTTTATGGGGTGAAGTCAGAATGTGTCGAACGCACCCGTGCATGGCAGGGCGGTACGCGTACGTCAATGACAATGCGTTGAATCAATGAATATTTTACGTATCTTGAAAGAAATTGCCCCTCGTTATTCCTAGGTATTCATTTTTTAAAATTATTGAATTGTATTTTATGTATGTAATATAAAATTATCTGATTAAATAACATTATACGTATATTATTATATTATATAATTTTGTGATTTGAAAGCCCCTCCCAATAAAAAGTCCTGGGCACGCCACTGCGTCAGAGCCCCTCAAATTGTTTGGAAATGGGCAGCTAGACTGCACGGGACCATTCGCTTTACTTTAGTTACGGCTCTGCAAGCGTTTAAACCATCTGCGCCATTATTCGTCTGTTGAGTGGAGGGATGGGTGAAACATTTTTTTTCTTCAGAATGCAAGCCAGGCTGGTCAGGTTCTACTCAACAAAGTAAACCCTCCAAGACTTTGGATTTACAGGTCGTTATAATGAATTTTTTCGTATATAAATGAAAGTTACTGGAGCAAGTTTTTTAATTTTGCACTCCTCGGTAAGCTTGTTATACCCGCATCACTATCCACTCATAATGACTAATTGGCGAGCCACCCGCATCAGTCATTGTTCCATTTCGTGTTTAAAAAGTGCGTCAGATTATTTTTGCACGACCCCTCTCCTTTCCTTGAGGATGATCGAATAACTTTTTTCAACTCACTTGTACCAATTTATCAAGTCAGTAAACTCTCTCTCCACTTGTGCCCCATTTTTTTGGCTGTAACGATGAGATGATTTATGAAACAATAAAATCACAATTAAAAAATTTTCAGAGCACTGAAAATTGGTCCTAATAACATACTACGCCACCTCAATAGCAGCTTGAACTCCCGTCACTGCTAATGTTTCTCCATAATGCCTCTAAAATATATTGCAAATATTCTGTTAGCGTTGAGATTACCTCACCGTTGTCACTTCAAAAGTTTCGTTTCCACTCTTTTTAGTGTTGTCTCCATCCGAGAAGAGGAGCTTTATATTTTAAAGAAAGACGCGTAAAAACAATGCTTATGCCCAAAAATAAAAAATAAAGTTTAAAACAAATGGAAAGGTGCGTGGCTGTCGATTATAGTAGATTACATTACAAGATTAGTAAGTGGTGCATTACCTGCGAGTTTTTGTTTTGTCGGACGAGGCTTGCCTCGTCGTTGTTCTGAGAGAGAACTTTAAACGCCTCTCAGAGTAATTTGCAGTGATTATTTTTGTGTTTTTATGGCTAATGTACAATTCAAAAACAAAATTAGGAAAAACAATGTTGAAAAAAAACAACAAAAGACCTAAAAGAAGACGTAGCGGGCTGATATTTTTCTTTACGCCCGGCGGGCGGAATGAACCTCATGTCGCCCGCTCAAGACTCTCCCCAGCGGTCGAATTTCGAGTCTTTACGCCCGGCTGTACAAAAAAGTTATTACTATGTAATCATAATAATCGTAAATCGGTTATTTGCCCAAATAATTCAATTATGAAAGCTTCAATTGCGCAAGTTCTAATTGCGTTATTTTTTTAAAGAGGAATTTCAAGAACTTTCCTTCGTTACGGGAAGACCCGATGGAAGCTCGAAGGATATACAAAAAAAAGGAAGGAATTAATTATTTTTTAATTGATGACACGCGAGGCAAAGCCGGTCATTAAGGGAAAGTTAAAGCGAAATTTATTCATAATTTGGTCGTCCAAATTAGGAAAGGGTTGGTTTCGTGGACTATGAAAAGAGCGTCAGGGTGTGGGTGGGGGGATGTGCTTGTGTTTTGGTTGAAGAGGTTTTCCGTAAAGCCGCACCACCCCCCTCAGTTCCTTGTCGGGTGTGAGAAGCGAAAGTGTACGGGTTTCGGAAGGGAGCGAAGGGTAAATAATTATAAATGGGAGGGTGTTTGCCAAACGAGACTAGATTACTGTACTTGTTACCTATGTTAATGAGCGGTGTTTTTAGGATCAATAAACTAGACAGTGTACACTTTTGTCCTCTTTTAGCTTTGACGATGGTTCCGGTTGAGTTGAAATGAATATTTTTTCTCTTATCTTTCAATCGTATTTTTCTGTGCTATGTCAACGGTTTCATGTGTGGCAATTTGACAAGTGACCGCACATTGAACTCGTCCACCCTATTCAAGCTATTTTGCTTGAAAATAGTTAGCGATGGGAAAAGACGAACTGAAACTTTTTCCGTTTTCAGACCTTATTATTTGTCCTTTCTTATTTTCATTCCACTAGCCGGGGGCTGGTTAGTTTGACGGTTTTCTCTCCCTTTGATTCGCGATAAAAAGGTTGACCTTTTCCCATTGCATTCATTAGAGATGTGGCCGATGCTAATCAGATGGCACCATCTACCCTTTTTGACCGTGGATAGTACCAGCAGGGAAGGGAGAAGAGACCTACGCAAGCCCCCCCCCCCCTGTATTCAAAAGAAAATAAGACCTTTTGAAAGAGATTTACCCCATAGGCATATCGTACACCATCAAACTTACCCTTGCTACTCGGATCTCCCTATACCACTACTATCCATGCATTGTGTTGTCCCTCTCGTAGTTGAACAATGGGGGGGGGGGGTTAAAGGGTCGTACTAAAAAGAAGAAGAGGGTATGTGCGGCAGGTTCGAAAAACTAAACTCGTCACTGAACAAAAGAAGGGGGTATAGGCCGTCGTACGTAACATATTAACCGAATTATACACGCTTGGCTATACCTAAATGGATCATGAATAGAAATAGCATGGGTGAGGGGTAAGACTTTCAATTTTCTTTTAACGAGATTCCACATAGAAATAGGGTGAGATTTAAATGCACCGTATATACCGCTGGAACTTTTATTTCAACCGGAAAGGGAAGTAGTAACGGTTCAAATGGCCACAAAAATGAACTATTTCGGGATAGTTGTTGATTGGTGGGAGTGGGGAGGCAGGAGCCACAAAATCTTGAATGCTTCGTCATTGAAGCTAAAACATCAAGCGCACTGTGCAGTGTGCAATGAAAGAATTATCAAAAATGACGTCACCAAAGAACTTAATAGTCTTCCATAAGAAAAAAATGGGCAGACTTATCTCCCCCACTCGATGACCCACGCATGAGGGAAAACCCCCGCCACTATCAACAACCACCAGTGTATTCCAAAGGGCGATATTCCCATGGCTCGCGAGTATAAATAACTGATTGACGCACTAATAGCATGCATACTACTGACAAACCTGAAGTTCAAGGAAGACAGGCCGGATGTCAATTGGGAGCAGGAAAATTAAATACGAAGTTCAATTGGCATGGGGCAGGTTTTGCTCACTAACAAAAACCAATTACTTAGGGTGATGCAATTTGCAGATTTTCGGCACCGAACAAAGAATTTCGCTGCTGTTTTCCCTAGAAAATCAATTTTGCAGGTTTTGCTCGCAAAAAAACACAATAATTTTATACGTTTCACTGACTTGAAAACCAATTTCGTGAGGTTTGCTCATTATGAAATCAGGTCCATTCCCTATAAAAGCAATTTCATCAATGGCCGTAGCCAGAAGGGGGCAGGGGTGGGCAGTTGCCCACGGCTAGACTCAAAAGAGCAGACTTAGAGGGGCAGCTGCCCACTAAGTTAAAATCCAACACAGGATCGCCACAATTTGCTTCGTCGAAATGTTCTTCGCAGTTCTGGCTCAGCAGTAAATACATTTCTTCGATTTCACCCACTAGTACACCAATTTAGTGGAGTGGCCTGATTCAAAACCACATTCGTGGTTATTACACATTAAAGAACCATTTTCGCAGCTCTGCCTAACTAAAAAATTAATTTCTCAGATAAGACGCCAAATTTCCTGATTTTTCTTGCCAAAAAATTTAGCCATTTACCCGGATCTGACTCACTAAAAAACCAATTTCTCGGATTTCGCTCTTTCTCTGGAAAAAAAAAAAAAAAAATCAAATTCTTCTTCGACCACAATTCTTCTAATTGTGGGGTGACCGATTTTTTTTATTTTTTTTATTTGCACTGAAAAAGCCAGTTTTGCAGGCTCGACTCACTAAAATAATCAATTTTTTGGATTTGACTATCTAGTATAATACACCAAATTTCGCGAATTTTCCTCGCGAAAAAACCAAGCGAATCCCACTCTTTTGGTCGTTGGGGATCAAATTTTGTCAAAAACGACAATTTTTTCCCTTTTCCCCTGTGTAATGATGCGGTTTTCTATCTTTCGTATACGAAGAGTATAGTGTGGTAGGAACTCGCCTTCCGTCGAAAAAAAATGTCATCCACGAGCTCCCAGCCAATTCTATTCTCCTGGTCGTTGTGGACCAAATCTAGTCAAAATTGTATATTTTACCCCTTTTTCCCAGTCAGTGTTCCTTCCTCCTGTGGCGATTTTCGAATCAGGAGAATTATAATATGCTAGGAGCTCGACAATAGAAAACATTTCACCACGTGGTTTGGCCTAAATGTGCAAAGGATTCCAACGCCCTATTATTGCTCTACAGGGTGACATTGGGGCACCCCTGGAAATGCCCATCTCTCAACCCAATTAGCACGATGGAAAACGCTCGAAATCGGCTAAGCCACCATTTCGCCACTTATTGGCAAAAATTATTTAGTCGTCGAGGGAGCACATTCTATTCACCTGACCGTTGGGGACTAAATCCTGCCTTTTTCCAGTGTTATGCGGTGATTGCCGATCTTTCGCACCAGGAGAATCCAGTGCTGTGCTAGGAGGTCGGCTGCCGACAAATTGAACGGAAAATCCTGTTTCTAGTATAGAGTTTTATTATCTGACGGTAGAGTGCTCGTTTCTATGCAAATTCTATTTGTGGTGACGAAGAATTGACGATTTCCAGTTCTGGAGTCTTCAAAAAGGCAATGGTGCGTCTGACATTTTCCCCAGTGAAGCTGCTCACCCCTGGATCAAGGGCTCACTACGCCTTTGGTGCTATTCTTGTGGCAAGTACGCGGCTATTAAATATGAAAAGGAGCTAATATTCGCGGCTAAAACCGAGAAAAATCTCACATTTTTGGGTAAAATATGAGTTAAAGCGCTAATGCGCTGTCCTTGAGCCACGTCCACGACGGGAATTTGATTTTACAAAATGTTAAGAGAAAATGTGTAGAGAAAAAACGTTAATTCGAGGATAAAAATAAGATAGAGCAATGATTAGCTAGTGAAATTGAGAAAAATCACTAATCCCCTGCCATTTATCCAGCTAGGCCCTTACACTGCTAAAATTGAGAGTGCGCGTTTGCTATAACAGTGCTGTTCTGGCAGCACTTGTCCTACTTTTTCACAATATAGCCACGAATTAGCGGGTTTTCCCTTGATTTTAGCTGTAAATCAGAGCTTTTTCCAGTCGCTTGTGAATGGAGCAAATGAAGGCTCTTTTATTTTTTCAGCAGCAAATTGATAGCTTTTTTCTTTTCAAGTCATTAAGTAACGATAGTAGCGTTAATTAGCGTTTCCCCTTTAAATTATAGCTTCAAATGAGAGATTTTAGCTGTGAATTACACTTTTTCTCGCTTCCAGTAGAGAAGTATCGGTTTTTTTCTTCTCTAGTCAAGAATGGGAGCTATTTTCTTTTATTTATTATTGTTATTATTATTATTATTATTATTATTATTATTATTATTATTATTATTATTATTATTATGTGTATAAAACGGGGAGGATAGACCAGAAGAAACTACCTCTTACCAACTTGACCTGTGAGATCTATTATGGTGCCCCCTCAGGTTGCCCTGCCAAGGATGACGCAGGTTCCCAAGCGTCCTCCACCACCACTCCTTAACGAAGTTGTGAACATTCCCCGTAGTCATTCTGGAGATGTCCTCCGGTTGACGCGTATTATTTCCAAGATGGTGAATGCGTAACCGCCCCAGAGCCTCGCACTCACACAGTACGTGCTCTGCTGTTTCCACGGCAAAGTCGCAAAATCTGCAAATGACCGTGTCAGACTTCTCCATTAGTCTGAGTGTATATCGAAGGGCACAATGTCCCGTTAGCAGCCCCACCAAGATCCTAGGGTCTCCTCGACTCAGAGTGATCAGGTCCTTCTCCGATCGTCCCTTTGAAGTGACAAAGAGCTTCACCTGCCTGAGACCTGGTTGTCAAACCCAGTGTTCACGATGTCTCTCGCCCGACCATGCCTGCACCTGCCTCTTCGTGAAGGACTTCGTGAACCCGAGACTTGGCTACGGGCCCACGTAAGGTATCTCTGATCCTCTCTTCGCGAGTTGATCAGCCATTTCATTCCCCTCAAACCCCTTGTGACCCGGCGGCACCCACATCAAAGTAAGGCTGTTTACCGTTGCCACACGCCTGAGGGCTTCAAGACAGCCCCAAACTAGTTTCGAATTCACGACACCTGAGCCTCGGGCTTTAAGAGCCGCCTGGCTGTCAGACAGGATGAAGATCTTCGCTATCCGAAGACCCCTCTCACTAATATTCCGTGCACAGGCTTCTATAGCATAGATCTCCGCCTGAAAGAAGGTGGCGGTCGCCCCAAGGGACCCCTAATGCTGAAGCCTGGGGCCAAAGACCCCAATGCCAGCACCCCCCTCCTTCACAGATCCATCAGTATACCATACTTTCGTGCCGGGCTTAAACCTCGGCAAATCCTTATCCCACAGGTCACGGTTACTTTTATTATATCGACCTTGAAGGTTCTTCAAAATACATCCTCACTTGCGTGAGATCCATAACAACTTCAGCCGCCTCACTACATGCAACTTCCTCCAAAACACGCAAGTGCCCAACCTGACACCCCGCTTCACGAGCTCCGCCCGCAGCAGTCTCACCGCCGCCATATATGCGGTCGCCTGCACACGAAGGTGCAGGGGAGGCATGTCCAGTAACAACTCCATGGCCGCTGTCGGGCACGAGTGCATAGCACCCGTTATTCCAAGACAGGCCTGGCGCTGCAAATTACTCAGTATGGCCTTGACTGTCCCTTGTTTCGTCTTCTGCCACCATAAGAGTGAGCCATAGGTGACGAAGGGCCTAACAACGACTGTGTACAGCTACCCATTTTTGACTTTATACCCCATGTTTTGCCAAACATTTTCCGACAAGCCCACACCACGAACGTGGCCTTATTCAGCACCCTCCTGATATGCGAGGTCCATTTGAGGTTAATCCAAGGTACTTGACTTCTTTTCCTACTTTATACACTTCTATATTCAGTCCAACTACCTTTAATGCCAGCTTCCTCCGCGTGGTAAACGCAACAAGGGTGGGCTTCTCAGGTTTCATTCTAAGACCATGCCTGCTACATCATCGCTGCACTATGTTAAG
Organism: Corythucha ciliata; assembly: GCA_038030265.1. Taxonomy (NCBI): domain Eukaryota; kingdom Metazoa; phylum Arthropoda; class Insecta; order Hemiptera; family Tingidae; genus Corythucha; species Corythucha ciliata. The sequence goes on from CM075937.1 coordinate 15,496,216, forward strand.
GGCACCCTGCGTCCTACTGGATATAGTATCATCGAATTTGCCCCTAACTAGAATCGCAACGTAATTCGCGTAACCAACTACCTCATAACCCTGCTCCTTTAGGATAGAGAGAAGCTCGTCTATCACGAGCAACCAGAGCAAAGGAGAGAGCACACCCCCTTCATCCTCTTGAGGGCAACACGGAAACAGTCTCTCCTCCCAGCTCCGAGGTCACGACGCGGCATTGCAGCATTCCTTGATCAACTGAAGATGGATCAACCTCTCTGCTCCTTAACGCAGCCTCCATAGAGTCATATGTGGTGTTATCAAAGGCACCACCTGTGTCCAGGAAACAGCCCAGTGCAGTTTCTTTCGCCTCCAGAGATTTTTCAACCTTACTCACCAGTTTGTTCAGGGCGGTCTCAGTAGATTCGCCCGCCTGGTAGGCATGCTTCCCCCTCTGGATTGGTTTAATTTAAAGGCAACTGTCTAATATCCAGGCCAATTACCTTTTCCATAGTTTTAAGGAAAGACGTGAGCTTATGGGTCAGTACGCCTTTGCCTGGGCCGAGGAGTTCGCTCCCGACTTAGGAATAAACACAACCCTGACCTCCCTCCGTGCCTTCAGTATGTACGATGAAGCATAACTCGCCCTAAATATCCTTCTGAGGCGTGGCTCCAGGACCTCGAGGCCACGCTGTAGCATGACCGGGATTATCCCGTCCCGGCCCAGGGGATTTATAGGACTTAAATGAGCCGATAGCCCATTTAATTTTCGCGGGCGTAAGCAATTTCCTCGATTCGCTCCAAATTGCATTTATTGGCCGGTAGTCGGCCACTACTTCGCCCTGAATTTCTGAGGCCCCTGCATCCCTGGAATTAGGGAATTGGCTGTGGAGGAGGATCCCCAGGGTCTCTAGTGCTCTCGGTGTACGTCCCATCTGCCTTTTTGATTAGACCAATTTGGCCCGGGCTCTCTTTGGACAGGACCCTCTGGAGTCTGCACATGACGGACACATCCTCCATCTCCTCGCAGAAGGTCCTCCACGTGGCCTGCTTTGCTTTCCTAAGGGCCTTGTTATACTCCGTGAGGAGCGCCCTTCAGCCTCCCACTCCCCACGTGATCTGGCCCTATTGTAAAGCCCCCTCGTTTCTCTTCTGAGCATCTCAAGCTCATTGTTCGACCACGGGACTTCCTTGTTTCCCCTCTTCACCTTAACAGGACAGCTTTCCTCGTATGCACTGAGGATGGCTGAATTGACTGCTTCCACCACCCTATCCAGGTCGGCTTGGCATTGTACGTCAAGGTCCATCTCAGACAATTCCTGTTCATGATGTCCTTCGAAGACCTCCCAATCCGCGTTCTTTGGATTCCGGTAAGATGTACTTCTGACCCTAGGAAACTCGACCTCAAACGAAATCAGCCTATGATCAGACATTGATGTTTCTGACATGATTCTCCAATCTCTGACATTATTGGCCAAAAACTGGCTGGATTATCTTTTATAGTCATATTACGTGTTCTCAAGAAACTGTGAATTGGCTATTTATCGATTTGAGCCGTGGATTTTTTTGTCTTGGTTCAAGGTACGAATTATCGTTTTTTACTTATTTTAGCAGCGCTTTATAAATGCTGGCCATTAATTAGTTATTTTTCTCATTTTTATGAAATTATGTGGGTCATTTTGGCTCCGAACCACGGATTGGCGGTTTCTCGTTGGTATTAAAAAAAATCGCGTACCTATATTTTGTTTTTTTCGAAAACCAAATTTTGTGACCTTAGCTCTTTGCAGAATCAGTTTCGCAGATTGCGCTAGTTAAAATAACAAATTTGGCCCGTAAAAAAACAAATTCACGGCTATGGCTCGTTCAAAAACCAAATTTCGTCATTTTGGCTCTCACACACCCGAATGTCGCAGATTTTCGCTCTTCCTAAGCCCGATTTTTCAGATTTGGCTCCTCTCTTTCCCAAATTTTTGGGAATCCGGATCTTTCTAAAACCCACCTTTACGAAGCCTATACTTAAGGAGTTGAAAAATGTGGTGGTTTATAGAAATGTGTCATCTGAGACCTTATTCACTAAAATCAGACGCCGGCGCTATCCACCCGTCTTGCCAAAAAAACATACGTTCTATTCCGGACGTGGATATAGTGCCGGCGCAAACTTTTAGTGAATAAGGCGCCTGTTTCGGAGCGCTTAGAGGATACGTAAAGGTTAAGGTTGGTTTCTGAATACGGCCCTAAGTTTCGTATGGGCTTGACTCTTTCGCGGAGTTGGTCGCCCACTGATCAAATTGTTGGCTTACTTCATACCAAATTCTGTAAAATTTCAGAAACCACGTTTTAGCATTGTATGCTGGTTTAGGTTATGACAAGCGGAGGAGGCTTGCCAGTTGCGTCCTCGGAAACATATTATTTTCATCTGGTCACTCTAACAAATCGAAAAAAACGCTCGTTCGTGCCTAAAATTAGGAGATATTTGTTATCCATTGGCTAAAAAATATGAATACAATGATAATTCACGGTTTGTCGATGACATTTTTGAGTAAATGTGCTTATGTGCTGTTCTTATTAGCAAGCCCCTGGTTATGAATAAGTGCGTATAAACGTTAGAGGCCTACGGCTATAAGCTTGAGGCTTTGGAGAAAGGGACCTCATAGAGGTTTCCGCCCCGGGCCCTCATATAGATGTAGTTCCGCCACTAGATGGGGGTCTATAATCATCAGTTTCGTGAGCTCAACACTTCAACAGCGAATTCCGAAATCATCAACGTACTTTAGGCTCAAGTGTGAATGGCGCAACGACCCATTATCCAGCTATAACATTTACGATATGCCCTGTTTATAACACGATTTAGTGCTTTCACTTTTCTTACTATAGCGGGTATAAGTACTTAGCCGTTAGCCGTTGTATTAGTCGACTAGTTAGCCCCCAACAACTGGAAACTTATAGTCACTCTTGCGTCAATCCAGAGTTAAACCACAATTTTCTGCCGGACCATCCCTTCCACAGTAGCCCAAAGAAATAGGAAAAAAAAGTGAAATGACTTTAGCAGGTTTATTGTTGGCAAGTAGCAGCCCGTCAAGGAAGAAATATGATGGATCGCCCGGCAAACTACATCTTCAAGTTCTACACAATTAAAGTTTGTCCCCTTCCCATTCCAAGGTACACAAAAAATGAGAGAGAGAGAGAGAGAAAAAAAAATGTTTCAGACCCACCTGTTTTTCTCGACTACCCAACCTTCGTCTTGCAGTGATCGATGAGCCTGAAGGGTCCACAGGGGATGAAAGGGAATATAATGGTGAAATTCAAGGTTTTAAGCGTACGACTTTTTTTTCCTGGTCAAGCCGTTGGTGTACAAGCCAAAGTGCGGCGGTGGAGAGGGGCGGGGTTTATGTAATTACCGAAAAAGCGTACGAGGGAAAAGAAAACCCATTGGAAAATGGGGGTTTTGACTCTCGAGGGCCTCTTAAATTCTACGGGCAGTGCGGGGCGGAGGGAGGTGGAGTGGTGGTCGTCTGACTGATCGCCTCTTTTTTTTACATTCTTGATCACTACTCCTTGGATATACTGACACGCCCGGGGATGGACCTCGACTTTATTGCTACTTAGGGAATTGCTTCTGCAACACCTCCTACTTCCCTTCTCATTTTGGCTCTCACACACCCGAATGTCGCAGATTTTCGCTCTTCCTAAGCCCGATTTTTCAGATTTGGCTCCTCTCTTTCCCAAATTTTTGGGAATCCGGATCTTTCTAAAACCCACCTTTACGAAGCCTATACTTAAGGAGTTGAAAAATGTGGTGGTTTATAGAAATGTGTCATCTGAGACCTTATTCACTAAAATCAGACGCCGGCGCTATCCACCCGTCTTGCCAAAAAAACATACGTTCTATTCCGGACGTGGATATAGTGCCGGCGCAAACTTTTAGTGAATAAGGCGCCTGTTTCGGAGCGCTTAAAGGAGACGTAAAGGTTAAGGTTGGTTTCTGAATACGGCCCTAAGTTTCGTATGGGCTTGACTCTTTCGCGGAGTTGGTCGCCCACTGATCAAATTGTTGGCTTACTTAATACCAAATTCTGTAAAATTTCAGAAACCACGTTTTAGCATTGTATGCTGGTTTAGGTTATGACAAGCGGAGGAGACTTGCCAGTTGCGTCCTCGGAAACATATTATTTTCATCTGGTCACTCTAACAAATCGAAAAAAACGCTCGTTCGTGCCTAAAATTAGGAGATATTTGTTATCCATTGGCTAAAAAATATGAATACAATGATAATTCACGGTTTGTCGATGACATTTTTGAGTAAATGTGCTTATGTGCTGTTCTTATTAGCAAGCCCCTGGTTATGAATAAGTGCGTATAAACGTTAGAGGCCTACGGCTATAAGCTTGAGGCTTTGGAGAAAGGGACCTCATAGAGGTTTCCGCCCCGGGCCCTCATATAGATGTAGTTCCGCCACTAGATGGGGGTCTATAATCATCAGTTTCGTGAGCTCAACACTTCAACAGCGAATTCCGAAATCATCAACGTACTTTAGGCTCAAGTGTGAATGGCGCAACGACCCATTATCCAGCTATAACATTTACGATATGCCCTGTTTATAACACGATTTAGTGCTTTCACTTTTCTTACTATAGCGGGTATAAGTACTTAGCCGTTAGCCGTTGTATTAGTCGACTAGTTAGCCCCCAACAACTGGAAACTTATAGTCACTCTTGCGTCAATCCAGAGTTAAACCACAATTTTCTGCCGGACCATCCCTTCCACAGTAGCCCAAAGAAATAGGAAAAAAAAGTGAAATGACTTTAGCAGGTTTATTGTTGGCAAGTAGCAGCCCGTCAAGGAAGAAATATGATGGATCGCCCGGCAAACTACATCTTCAAGTTCTACACAATTAAAGTTTGTCCCCTTCCCATTCCAAGGTACACAAAAAATGAGAGAGAGAGAGAAAAAAAAAAATGTTTCAGACCCACCTGTTTTTCTCGACTACCCAACCTTCGTCTTGCAGTGATCGATGAGCCTGAAGGGTCCACAGGGGATGAAAGGGAATATAATGGTGAAATTCAAGGTTTTAAGCGTACGACTTTTTTTTCCTGGTCAAGCCGTTGGTGTACAAGCCAAAGTGTGGCGGTGGGGAGGGGCGGGGTTTATGTAATTACCGAAAAAGCGTACGAGGGAAAAGAAAACCCATTGGAAAATGGGGGTTTTGACTCTCGAGGGCCTCTTAAATTCTACGGGCAGGGCGGGGCGGAGGGAGGTGGAGTGGTGGTCGTCTGACTGATCGCCTCTTTTTTTTTACATTCTTGATCACTACTCCTTGGATATACTGACACGCCCGGGGATGGACCTCGACTTTATTGCTACTTAGGGAATTGCTTCTGCAACACCTCCTACTTCCCTTCTCATCTTGCTTTGGTTCCCTGTTACTCCTTCCACGAGCGTTCGAAGTCCACCGCAGGAGTTCAACTCCATTTAAGTCCTGCCATTTATTTCTGCTATATCATTACAGGCAATTCCAATTGTGTGCACGGCTCTTTCCAAATCAATTTCAATGGGCCTGCAATGTTTCATTCAACAGCGAGATCATTTTCACGTTTTTAGTACTCTAAAATGTGCACTTTTAAAATATGTAACTGGGGGAAAATATAAAGAAAGAAAAAAAAGAAACGAACGTACAGACGCATAAGCTAATGGATTAGCCCAGAGTTCTCACACCACTCTCTTTTTTAAAGGTCCGCCAGCTGCAGTCATCATCTATCAGATCATCGCCACGTGACACTTCACATGCAGTTTCTCGCTTCTTTTTAGTCCATTACCCATTTAATCGGCCTCTCCTCCTCCTCCTACATTAGTGGATTTTTATGAAAACGCTACTCACTCTCCCCTTTTATTCATTAGTCCAGATTCCAAATTAAACCAGAGGTTGACCGTTCGTCCATGCTGAATGATCGAAACGAAAATGATACTCTACAAAATATTTCTGCTGTGGGGAAGATCTCAGTAAATCTCTAAGGCTAACTTGCTACTTTTTTCCATCTCTGTCTCCCTATCCATTTTCGATTCTACGGAATGATTTTCTTTTTTTTTGCTGATGGCGAAGGAAATAATTTTTGAACTGTCGAGAATCTACTTATTTATGCGAGATTGGAAATCTCCACGCAATTACTGACGAAAGGACAGGAGCGGTTTTTTTTTTCCTCTCACTCTCTCTCTTTCCACACTTTTTCTTCTCTCTCTCCATCACTCTCTCTCACTCTCCTTCGGCGACTTAGCAAAAAACCCATCGCTGTTCTTCTTCCTCGAGTTGTTTATAAAATGGCAACATCAGATTTGATCCTTCCTCTCAACCCCCCCCCCCATCAATAACATTGCACACCATCTTCTCACCGCTTTGGACCTAATAGAATCTCTTTTTCATCAAAAACTCAAATTTAATTTTGATTCGAAATAGAATTGTGAGTTGCTCGATTTAAATTGTTGCGGGGTTCTATTAAATAAACTAAATTTGAATGTTTCCCCACCTCTTTTTTCTTTTGTTGCTGTGAATGCCAATACATTTTTCATCGTTTTAAAAATACTCATTGTTGAAAAGTTGGGGTAGAAATGTAATTGGCGTTCCGTGATGCTTGTTTATGCTAGCATAATGAATTAATTTACAAAAAAACAAAAAACTTAATTTTGATCGGATTGGTCATTTCAAAGACTTGAAGCTTTCTCAATAAATATTTATCTTGTCTCGAACGAATAAAAAGTACAGAGGGTGGGGTGAAACGGAATGCGGCCTGACTAAGGCAGTGCGTGCTGAGGAGAGGGCCGGTGTGACCGTGGGGGCTAGGGAATTGCATTGGGTTCGATTCCCGCGCTGGTCAACTGCCAGCCTCTGGGTTTTTGAGAATACCCTTCGAGGTAGGAAGGGCGCCAGGCAAAATGGCGAAAGCCTCCGCCTGGGTCAGGAAAGACACCAATATGGCGAAAGTCTTCGCCTAGGTATTCCCCCCCTCCCCCCATGTAAAACCGCAAGGTACTAAAATCTGTGAAGAAAAAAAAAAAAAAAAAAAAAGAGTACCGCAGAAGGGCAAAATTCATTCGGAGACACACACAGGCACATAATGGAACCTGCTATTCGTGCAATGGACGCACGCAATTAGATGGGGGTACGGAATTGGTTTCTTAAAGGTGGAAGCCCCTCAAAAATTGATTAGCGTCGACCTAAAAACCCCAGAGACATGGAGAGAATATTCGGGATCGGGGGAAGACTTCAATGGGTCACTTTCACAGACCGCCCCCCCCCCATTCCACTGTTTTATGTAATATATCGCTATAGTGTCAAATAGTTCAAACTACAAAACAAGGGCCTAACACAGCAAATCTCAAAAACCACTACAAATCTCAAGACCACAGTAAAGCTACAAGCCAGAACAGAGCTCCACACCCCAGCAAAGCTTCCAACCACTTATCGCTGCTAAGATTCAAACCACAAAGAAGTTCCAAACACAGAAATGCGCTAATCACAAAAAGCTCTAACCACAGCAAGACTCCAGCCATCGCAAAAGCTCCAAGTCATAGAAAAACTCCAAGCCACAGCAAAGTAAAAAAACCACAACAAACCTCCAAAAGACTAAACCACCACAAAAATACTTATTACAGCCTTGTACCAACAACAAAAAGCTCCAACCACAATGATGCTCAAACCACAAAGAAGGGCCAACCACAACAAAACTCTGACCACAGGAAAGCTCCAACCATAAAAATGTATAAGTAACCCAAAAAAGCTATAACCACAGCTACCTCAACTGACCAGTCAACCAAAGCTCCAACCACTGAAAAGCTTCAAACCACAGAAAACCTCGAAACCACGGCCAAGTTCTAGACCACAACAATGCTCCTAGCCACAATGATGCTCCAACCACAGTAAAACTCCAACCACAAAGAAGGCCCAACCACTGCAAAACTCTGACCCCAGCAAAGCTCCAACCAAAGCAAAGCTCCAGCCACAAAAATCTATAACCACAGTAAAGCCATAAACTAAAGCTAAACTCAAAAACTCACATAGAAGCTCCAAACCCCCACAAAGCTCCAATCAACAGGACAATTCCTCCAAAAAAAAAAAAAAAAAAAAGCGAAGTAATGCTCTCACAAGCATGAAAACCACGAAAACTGCACAGACGCAGCAAAGCTTCGACTTTGTTTTCCGCCCTAAGTGGAGGATTTCCGTTGACTAAACCCTACGGGATTCTTGTTTGAGCGAACTAGCTAGTTTTATTTTTGGTCCCTCAACTCGAGTATTAATTTTTCCTTATGCCTCGAGTGGCAATTGTCCTTTCGGTGATTACTGTTAATGCGTACCAGTAATAAGCAAACAGTTATTTGAGCTTTGAACTTTCAATTTTTAGTGGAAATGGCCTATTTTTTCCATAAATTGTCAATTTTATGAGGACATTGTCAATTTTATTAGTTGATTGTCAATTTTATGGGGTAAGTGACATTTTTATGAACCTATTTCGGGGATTTTATTGCCAGCAAACCGATTTCGCTGGGCGGGTGGCCTAATTCAGAGAACATTTACACTGAATTTTCGCACTAAGAACTGAAATTGCTGGTTTGAATACATTGTTTTAAATTGTAAAGGTTGTAGACAGACGGGGTACAGTTGATAGTTATGAAGAAAAAGCCAAAAACACCCGTTGTTTTTAACGGCCTGGAACTTTTTAACATTTCGGACTTTGGGTAAGACTTGTCTTGGACCATGTGGTTGTTTTCTCATATTTGGTTTTGTTATTTAAATTAGTAATTATGTGTAATTTTTGCAATGTTTAGAGCCCTGAGGATGCTAGGAGCATAGCGAAACGTAGGCGAAAAAAAATAATTGAAGACTTCGACGGGTGTTTTTGGCTTTTTCTTCATAACTATCATTGTTTTAAACGTCTTCAGGCCCCTGCGCAAGAATGGCTCACGGTGGGGGGGATGCCAGCTCCTCCAGTCCGTGTCCCTTTTCTTAGACCAAGAGGTGGCTTCACGCTTGTACCGAAGACTGCAACTTGGCATTTTACAGCTTCACAGGCCTGTGTGAGTTTCCTCACGATAAACTCGTTCTCACGATTCGTCTCGACGGGCCCAGATTGAGGGACTGAAATTACCGCAGTTAAACGTCTCAGGGGACCAAAATCCAAGGTTTAGCTCCTAAAGTATCACTTTCTAGGGGGAAACAAGTAGTAGAAACAAGAAAAAAAGTAAGAAGTAGGAAAACAAAAGAATATGTTGCAGAAGAAGTAGAGGCACGGTAGAAAAAGTTCTGGCCCCGTGAAAGCAGTAAGTAATAGGATCAGCTATGACAAAGATGTTCTCCCAGGTAATGCGCGTTGAAGACACGATTTTTTCATTGCACGCTAAAAGCACGCGCGCTAACGGCACGTAATTGGATGAACTGCAGACGATTCGTGCCCTGAAAATAGCCAAACTGATTAATTGCGCCCTGCAGATATCGTAACTGACTTACTGCGTCGAAAAAAATGGGCAGACTGAATATTCACGCCCTAAAAATGGCTACATGGTGGCTACCAGTTTCACTGTGAGCCCGTCGAGCGCTGTCCCGATTTCACCACGTAACAAAAATCGGCCCGATACCTTTTATTGTATTATGAGGGGGAGGGGACAAATAATTGAGGGAAGTCAAAATACAATTTCGCACATGGTCTTCCCATTTAAAATTCAACTATTACCTCCCCCTCCGTATAGAAAATTCAAAGTTCTTCAACTTCGGAAAGTCAAGTCACACCAACATGAGGTTGGCTCCCGGCAAAGGCTAATCAAATTGTACTCCCCCTACTCCTCCCGCCAACCCTAATTCAAACCGATCACCTTTACTTCTCTCGACGTTATACTTTTTTAAAAGGGTATTCGAAGAAGTTAGACTAACCGCGTCTAGCGAACTTTATATTATTACCTTCAGTGTGCCTCTCATATAGGATAATGTCAGCTGCTGGCCTTTGTTTTCTAAATTATGTTTCCCTAACCCGCTCTCTGCAACAAAGAAAATCAGTGGGGTTTTTCAAACCATTGATTGATAGGAAGAGAGGGCTTATTATTGAGCGTTTCGGTATTATTTAGTTTTATCTCGTGTGCCAATCCACTTATAGTGGCAATAGATAGATTTTTGTAATTATACCGTTATTTTATTGGCCAGTGAACCAAGGATTACCATCTTGAGTATAACTCCATTTCTGGTGGCGGTGATTTTAGCTGCTCTCCTTGGAGTAGACCGATAAATGATTTGCTATTATTGAAACAAAGGGGCCGTGAAGTTTTCATTTTTAGTGCGTTTCATTCAAACATTTTGTATTTATAGTAAAACAACGCACACTCGGATATAGGGATGGAATCGGCCCGAAGCCCGACCCAAAAATAAAATGTAAGGCCCGGCTTTTAGGTTGCTCAACACGCATTTATCCAAACATCGAGATGACGTGGATTATTTAAAAACTTACGTCAAGGAAAAAATCGACGCACACTATGGACAATCTAAGGAATCATTTCTGGACCACATTTTAACCTTGGTTCATGATGCGAAAAACTCTGTTAGTAACAACGACTGCTCCGACGCATTTCACAAGGCCACCGTACCGATAGAATACCCTACGACATATTTTTCAATTTAGACCCACACCCCTCCCCTGATTTCGTCGAATTCCTCCAAAAAAATTGACAGTGAGGGGATAATTTGTTTCCCCTTCAAATCAGTTGGGACGCGTGCGTTAATATCGCGAGCGTTCTGAGCGAGTATGGCTTATTGGTGAAGGACGCTGAACAGGATTTTGCAACGTCGGAAACTGTCATTTGCAATGGGATACAAAATGCGGTCCTGTGCGATGGAACCTGGTGGACCAAAGTAAGATTGTTTGGCTGAACTTTTTTTTTAGACAACAAAATATTGACTTTTTTTATACTCATCTAGGCAAGTTGCGTCTCAAAAACCGTGGCCAGAACGTTGCAAAATTACCAACATAAAGCTGAATGATTCGTTTACTACATTGCCGAATTTAGCCGCACTTTTAGCGACCCGATAGATACAACGCTAAAATCTTTCAATTTGTGGTCGGCGGAAACCAAGGAATATATTCAACAGGCTGCTAAAACGCATCGTTAACAGGTAAAGTGACCGTACGTAATAATCTCGTCTTCAGATCATGATTTAAGTGTTTTTGGGTGCGTGTGAATATACTCACCCTCGCGTAGCAATCTTCTCTTTGTCCCATTATGGGCAATGGCAGTGGGTGGGGGTTTGCTTGTATAAAATTATAGTATAGTGGTTGGGATCCCATTATTTTTCAGGATATACAAATCCGAATGGATAGGATAATATACGCCTTTTTTCGCTTCCTCTTATTTATGATGAGCTCGGAATTTAAAATAAATAAATAAAAAAAATTGCGAGAAAATGAAACTGCACGAATTTAAATTTGTTTAACAACGTTTATAGCTTTTCTAAAGAAATAGGGGAAATTCGCCTTTAAGAAAACTCTTCCATCACGTCTCGCAATAAACAAAACTACGCGTCTCGGTGGTGTGCCCCCCTCCCCCACACCCCACAAACACCGCTGCGTTGTGTCATAATGGCGGAAAACTCCAAGGGTTTTTATTGCTTCGAAAGCTCTATAACACACATTTCGATTCGTAAAAAAAGATCAAGTTAGTTCGAAAAAGGGAACAGAATGGTTTAGAGGGGTGAGTGAAAGGGTAAGAGCATTACGGAAGAGAAGGTAAGCCGTAGGAAAATAAACATTCACTGTGGGATTTCATATTAAGTTACGTGAGTTGCATATGGGTTGTAATAAGGAATGAGGAAATAGTGTACTCGTTTTTGTATCGATGTTGAATGGGGGGCATACGTAGCATTACATTTTTGAGAGGTATTTTCACTGATGACGTGGTTTTATCTGTACAAAAATGCGTTAGGGCCACCCATAGGCATGTTTACTGAACCGTTAAGTTCCCCTCACCACTATCCCATCAAAGACGAGTGAACGTACCATGCACCGCAGGTATATTGGCACGACGACGTGACTCAGCCCTGCCGTCCTACGATGGTTTACATGATGGCTAGTGTAGTAGTAAAGGTCGACGCTTCCCCAGCTCTCTTGAGTCATTAACCCCAAGATGGATGCACCAGAGTCAATCATCTCGTTTGGAAAAAATTAAATAATAATGACGATCTCAGGAAGCAAATTCACGGATAAAATTGAGAAAAAGCGAGGTCGAGGTCCGTGTGCGCTGTTCTTGGAGAAAACTTATGAACAAGTCGACGTCTGAAATAAAGAAGAAGCGCTAATCGCGTTTCTGAAGATCCGTAGGCGGCCAAGATTGAGAAGGCACGCTAATGTTCGTAATGAGCTCTTCTTAGGGCAATAAGTGGCTGAAATTTCGGAATAAAAAAATGCGCTCATTCGTGACTGCGGAATTGTTGGATCATCGCATTGTTGGAACATCGCTTGTTCGCCACTGAGATTGAGGAAAAGCGCTAATTCGAAGTTAAAATTGAGAAAACAAGCCAATACGTGGATTATTAAAAGCTCTTTTCAATTCATATTTCCATATTCTCTCAAGTGTACACGGCTTTATAATGCTCTATATTAAGCTCTAAACGACCCCACAAACGAGTCTTGCGCAAGACCAAGCTCTGCTTTCAAAAACCGGATTTGATGGGTTTTGCTCTTCCAAGAACACATTTTGCGGATTTGGCTCCTTTAAAACCCAGTTTTGGCGATTTTTGCCTCATCAAAAATACATTTTCGTGGCATTATCCCTTTAAAATCAAATTCTAGGAAGAAAAAGAGGGAAGGAAGGGGGGAGGCGGCTTTCAATTGGTTCGAAAAATGTATTTGGCTACAAACGAACGACACTTTGTGATTCTCAATTTTTCTAACCCCTATTTCCCGGATATTTACACTCTGCCATAACTAAAGTTTCAGATTTGGCACCTTCGAAATCCAATTTCACAGATTCTTTCCATTTTGAACCCCGCAATTTTGCGAGTTTCCTACTAATAAATACCAATTAGCTCTTATTGAAATCGGTTTTTTACAGGTTTGGCTCATTCAGAAAACATATTTCGCTCTTTTCAAGCCCATATTCCTGGATTTGGCTCATTTCAAACCCAAAAACAAATGCCCCAAGTTTTGCATATTAGCACTTTTTCAAAACGTAATTTCGTGAATTTGGGTCCTTCAAACACTCACAGTTGTCTTATACTATAATTATTTACTATATAAAAACCAAACTGTGTTTGGCTCTTTCTGAAATCTGTTCCACGGGTTCGGCCATTTGTAAAAACTAAATTGTCGAAAAACGAAAAAACAAATTTCGTGATTTTGGCGCTCAACCACATTTTTGCTCTTCCACAACAAATGTCACCGATTTTGCTTCTTTGATACCAAACTTCAAGGATTTTCGCCATTTAAAATCCTAATTTGGCATATTTTCATTAAAACAAAAAAATTGTGTGGTCTTCGTTCTTCAGGAATCAGTTCCACAGATTTCGCTATTTCGAAAAACAAATGTTGCTCATTCAAAAAAGAAATTCACGGATTTGGCTGGTTCAAATACCAAATTTCGTTGTTTCGCCCATCGGCTCTCATAAACGCAAGTTTCGTGGATGTCCGCTCTTTAAAAGTCAAATTTTGTAAATTTGGCTACTTCAAACTCCAGTTTTTGGGAATTTTGCTCTTTCAAAAACTGATTTTCTGAAAGAACTGGATTGCTCATCACTGCTGATAAATTGCAACCACCAGAAAGTGGATGAGAGGGGTTTCAAAATAATGACCGTGGTGTTGCCGTAACTACCCAAGGAGAGGAACGGGATTATTTATCAGGGGGCGGCACATCCCCTCCACGCCTCTCCAGTCCGTTGTGAGCAATCCATGTTTACTATATCGTATTTGGCACCTTAATAAACCAATTTCGGGGATTTACGCTTTATTAAAATCTGCTGTTTCCAACCAGATGGACAGGATTGGTTCGTTCAAAAAAGTAATTCAGCTCGTTTGAAAACTAAATTTTGCTTTTTGGCCATCTCAAACCACACATGGTTGTACGATGATGGGGCAGGTAACACTTTTTCCAGTGCACGGCAAGATATGAAGGAAAATTACGAAGAACACCCAAAAAATATCGGAGGTGGGGATATGAATAAAACTGAAAAAATAAATTTTATTACCCAAACCCGAACAAGGTTGTTTTTCCGATATGCAATGCAATATTTTCCTTAAAAAGAAAACAAAAAACGAAAGACAATCGAAGCAGTCTGTCTGGAAAAAAATTAAAGCCAACATAGCAAGAACAGCAAGACTAAGACCTTCGAGTCTTGGTCTTGGTCTTGCTCTGCTCATCACTAACACTCGATACACCTAGAAGGGCGGTAAGGAGTCATTTGACTCAACGCGTTATTTTCTTATTCCTGGCTCACTATTCACAATAATTTATTGGACAAAATACTTTAAGAAATTAGAAGGACCTGGGTGGGGTTCGGCTTAGCTTATCCGTCGGAGTACGACTCCTAAAGGCGTCTCCGTGCCGCGATTGGCAGCGTGCTGGACTGGTAATCCAGAGGTTGCTGGTTCAAATCACGCCGGGGAACCATTTTTTCTCGAAACTCGAATCGTGTTGAGCTATGCCCTTCCATCGTCGTCCGGATAACATCATTTATTTGATTTATTAATTAAAAATACCGGCGACAGAATTATTCATCACATCCATCTATAATAAGGGGAGTGTCAGTAATGTCCGACGACGATTTTTTTGTGTGTTCTACATCGAAAAATATTAGACAAGTAGAATGAAATTAGCTTTTAAATGAGCACCAGTCCATGTATGTAACTCAATTTGAGGGGACGCTGTGATTTTTGAAGTGCCACCACAGAAACATATTTTTTGACACGGTAAAAATGATTGAAAATACATGACAAATTTATTGAGAGTAATTCTTTAAAAGATAACACTACAGAAAAAATTTCAAGTCGATAGGAGTTTTCATTAGCAACACATTAATTCTTTCTCGCCCGAAATGAGGATTTGAGGCAAATTTTTGTCCATTTTCGAGGGTTATGGGAACGGAAAATGAAAAACGGTGTCCGTTTTCGTATAAAATTTGTACAGTGTGGTTCCTTGTGGTGCTGAATTAAAAAATGATGAGCATTTTTGGAAATTTTTTTAAAGGTAGTTTGGTTCGTAGAGGGACGTATTTTAGTGAAATTCCCTCCGTTAAATAAATAACTACGGCTCTGGGATTTTTTAAAATATTTATTTCGAGTTTCTCACACTAATTTCCTTGCACAAACACACTATTTGTCGGAAATTTGGGATTTTTTGGGGCCCCTACAGGGCCATTTGGCAAGATCGGGAGGACATGTGTCTAATATTTTTCGATGTAGAACACACACACAAAAATCGGCAATGAAATCGGCGTCGGACATTACTGACACTCCCCTCGTACGAGAAAACATTGTCAAAATGTAGTCGAAATGCTCCGACACCACGAGGAACAGTTGCGGTACCTGCCAGCAATACACGTACGGCAAATGCTGCAAAAGTAAGAAAGTCCGCCCTAATTCGTGTTCCTAAATTTTAAGTTTGTTTGCTTTCCTTTCGCATCGTAATACGAAAATTTAATTTTAGAGGAAAATTGGGTGTTTACGCTTCAAAACCTGGTGCCTGAAACTCATGGGGAAATGAATCCGCATGAGTCATTTAGACTCATAGCCGTCCTTCTAGGTAGAACAATTTCCTGGTTCTCCTAGTGCTAATATATGTAGCCGTTTGTCGCTTTTCATTGTTATTATTTTTACCCTAGCCGTGGTGCTCTGTTTCTGCAGATCTGAGGGACTATTCTGTAACTTTTCCGCATCGGATTTTCTTTCGAAAAGTCACGTGATTTCACTGATTTTTGAATAAAATGAATGTAATCACATGACGTTTCGATATGAAATCCGATACGGAAAAGTTACAGAATCTTTCCCCGACTCGATCAAGATACAATTTTATTTATTTGGTTTCATTACTTTCAATTGACTCATTCATTAAGAATTAAATTAAATATTCATTATTCTAAAGTCCTCACGCAGTAATGGGGGAGGAAATCCTCCCTGGATGTCACAAAACATAATCCCCCCCCCCCCCAGACAGCGTCAATTGGAGGCAAGTTGCCTCAACCCCCCCCCACCGATAAGCATCTTTGTAGACGCTGTCTGCACGAATATAAAAATAACAAAGTAAATTTGCTACGACATAGAGCAAGACATTCCGAGCAGCATAAAAATAACCACTACTTCCTTGGTTATGCCGCTCGTTAGTTTTTGGGATTTATAGAATCATTCGGTTAACAACTTGTGTGTGCACATATGTACTTGCATAATAATATTACGGCAATAAACTATTCCAATCCATGTTAAAAAACTTCACCTACTAGTATGTACTTTAATCAGGCGCGTGTGGACGTTTTGGACACGGCCTTGGCCGTTATTACGGACACGTTTAAACGGACATAGGCTAAAGTCTGCTCATGTCAGATAGGGCGGGGCGTTCGAATAGCCAGTTCGATCATTTTTACAGTGTTAACTGTAATCATGGCCATTTATAGGACGGGAATAGTCAGTGTGGTATATTTTGTGGACTAGAATCGTCAGTTTTGCCTTTCTAGGGTTCGAACGGTCACTTATGCTGTTTCTAGAGCGGGAATTCCCGAATTAGCCATTTTCTGGGTGCGAATGGTCATGTTTGGCAATTTTTAGGGAAGGAATAGTCTGTTTGGGCATATTTTCAAGACAAAGATTGTTATTTTAGCATTTTGTTGTTTTCAGGGGACATTGTCAGTTTTCACGATTTAATGGCTTGAATACCCTGTTTGGTGATGTAACACCTCAAAATATATAAATACATGAAGTCCCCTCCAAACCCCCTTCACATGTTTAAAAAAAAAGTAAATTATTATTCTTTGGTTCTCGCTTGAAGAAATCTTTTCTTTTCTCTACAACTTTGACGCGGACCGTTGACGTGCGTTTTAAAAAGGCCGGGGGAGAGGTGAGCTTCCATTCCTTCAGGGAGAAGAATGGCAACTTGTTGAGCATACCGCCAGTTTTTTGCGATATTTGACACCACTCTCGATTCGTTAACAATGAGCTAACAGCACAACTCGATGGAGATTTCACACAACGAACGCTGGAAGTCTCCATGACACGAGACGTTTTCGACTACTATACCTCTCTGTCGTCACAAAACTTTGCTCAGGATGCTTCAGCCTCTTCTTTCTGTTCCTTCTTCCAGCAAATCGTCGAATCCCAGCGAGAGAGTAACATTCAGCTCATGAAAGCCTTTTTGGATTCAACTTCTCAATCTCTCGGTGCGCTTACACGTCTCGTGGACGCGTCTTTGATGACGGGAAAAAGCAGGATCCATCCACCTGGATAAATGTCCACGAAAAAGCCTGTGAGGCAAATCACTGGTGTACAGACAAGCAAGAGATGCAAAAGAAGATTCCATTCAAAAATACTTTTTGTGTTGAAGATGAAGCAAAAGTAAAAAATTCTGATTTTGTTTCATCATATTTTGTGTCCTACTCAGTTCATTCCCCTCTCACTTAAAAGTTTCTAATAAATAATATTCCAATGGAGGTATTGCTGGATACGGGCGCCACTGTCAACATCGTGAGGTCCAAGGTAGTTGTACGGAATAAATGGCCGTGTATGAAAGAAAGTAAAATTTTAAAAGGGTTTAGTGGGTCCACTGAGCGGATAAGCACTTCTGTTTCAATTAAAATCGTATCAAACGGCGTTGAAGTGAACGAAAAGGCCTATGTGATGGATGACCTGTCTTATGACTTAATCATTGGGCACCCCACGCCAGCCAAACTGGGATACCACTTGGTGCATCAACGGGCGACAAGTAACACCAATTTTAACGTGATTGATAAAAGCCCCATACCTTCCATATCAACCCCAAAGGATAAAAGCAAGGCTCCAAAAATTCTTTCAACATCTGATATTCCTTCATTCTTTTCATCACTAATCAATCAAACGAAAACGCCTGATTTGAAAATTGACTTTTCTCTAAAAAGCAATGCTCCTATCGTAAAACAAAAATCCTATCGTCTGACGAGGCAGAAGTACTCGTGGGCTCAACAGAAGGTACAAGAATTGTTAGAAAAGAGAATCATTAGGCTCTCAACTTCCGAGTACGCTTCTCCATGCGTAATTGTGCCGACTGCCGAAGGAAAATGGCAGTTGGCGTTTATGCCAGGATTATCAGGAAATCAATAACCATACCGAATTAGATCCTTTTCCTTTTCCTATTATAGACGACATTATTTGCAATATCGGTGGTTGTTACTATTTTTCAAAACTTGATTTGCAAGACGGTTTCTTGCAACTCCAGTTATCCGAACATACTAAAAAATTCACTGCTTTTGTACTTCCATTCGGCCATTTTGAGTTCAACCGGCTTCCCTTCGGCTGGAAGAATTCCCCATCGAAATTTCAGCGAGCCATGACTCACGTTCTAGGTGACCTACTCAACGATCCATTGATACGCGTGTACATCGATGACATCCTAATCGGAGGCCACTCTAAGGATGAGTGTGGGGAAAGGACATACTTCGTCCTACAGAAGTTGGCCGAGGCCAATTTAGCAGTCAACATCGATAAAAGTGCGATCAGCGAGAATCAGGTTACATTTCTTGGAAGAGTTATTGATGGAAATACAAAAACAACGAAACAGGAGTCAATAGATAAAGTAAGAAACATGCAAAGACCACACGACCTTCACACCTTGCGAGTTTTCACTGGTTTGACAGGTCATTTTCGATCTTTTATTCCTAATTATGCTAAGATTATTCGGCCTCTGGACAGATTAAAAGCAAAAGAGGTGAAATTCGTTTGGACAGAAGAAGCAGAAGAGGCTTTTCAACTGTTGGTACGGAGCATTTCGTCGAACCCCATCCTTCAGTTACCCGATTGGAAACTGCCATTTGAATTGTGTACAGACTCTTCGCATTACGGTTGTGGAGGCATCCTTTATCAGCGCGATATCTCCCAAAAGAAAAACTTCCAGTTTCGAGTAATAGGATACTACTCGTACACCTTCTCGAAGCCTGAAATCAATTATTCAGTTACTGACAAGGAGGCTCTAGCTGTTATAAAAGCCCTAAAATACTTTCGAAGCTATATCGAAAACAGGCCATGCACAATTCATACCGATCACCAGGCTTTAAGCTACCTTTTGACCCTAAAGGAGCCAAAAGGTCGTCTTGCAAGGTGGCAAGTATTTCGGGTTATGATTTAAAAATTAACCACAGAAAGGGTAGCGACCTGGAGGATGCTGACGCCCTATATCGGCTCTGTGTTGGCCGTTTAGAAGCAAATATTGCTGAACCAACTACTCAACGAATTCACGGAAGAATTCAAATAAAACCAGAATTGATTCCAGCTGTCCTTCGGAGCTACCGCGATGACCCAGAATCAGGTGGACATGACGGTTTCCTCAGGACATACTTAAAACTGAGGCAAAGGTTTTACTGGCCAAAAATGAAAGATGACATATCCAAGTACGTGAAAACATGCTCTGACTGCCAGTTTATGAAGTTTAAATTCAAGCCGAAGCCAGATGTAATGGTTGTGCCTATGCTGGCTGAACAGCCTTTTTCTACAATTTACGTAGATTTCGCGGAATTGAGCAAGGGAAGTGAAGGCCAAAAAGTATCGAGGTTATTCTTGGTGAATTGGTGATAGTGGATGAGTTTTCCAAATACACATTCGCCAAGGCAATGAAGCCGAGCTCACGAGCAGTCGTTGGCTATTTAAAAAATTTCCCACACATTGAAAAGGTGAAGAAAGTAGTCAGCGACAACGGTCCTCAATTTACGTCTTCTGCAACCTCTACCTTTCTTAAAAAGAATGACATACAACTGGTCACTTCTTCCCCTTATCCCTTAAATGGACTTGCAGAAAGAAAAATTAGAGACTTGAAGCAGTACATTTCTTTTTATCCTAACATGAAAGGAGGATGGAAGGTGTGCTTAGAATCTGCAGTGAAACACATGAACAGGTCTCATTCGGCGGCTATTGGGTGTTCACCTCACTACAAGGCATTTGGAAAGACAAACTTGTTTCCAGTGGACCTAAAATTTGGAGTCAGCGACGAAATCATCAAGGAGAGTCCCTTTACAAAAGAAGAGCAACAACGCTACTATTCTAGGATGAAGAAGAACTTTCTAGGCATCCTAAAACCATCCCGAGAATAGTAGTTGGAAGCGAGATTCTGGTTCAATGTGGGTATCAAAATAGAAAGCCGTTCATAAAAGGTTCATTTGTAGTAAAACGGGTTATAATAATGGATGATTACCCGAAAGCAATTATTTACGAAGACAACGGGCAAAATTGAACTGCTTCAATAAAGAACGTTCTTCCATACCACAGTAGACCTTCAAGTCCGGGGGAAGATGTAACACCTCAAAATATAAATACATGAAGTTCCCTCCAAACCCCCTTCATATGTTAAAAAAATAATAAATTATTATTCTTTGGTTCTCGCTTGAAGAAATCATTTTTTTTCACTACAGTGATATAGGGCGTGAATAGTACGTCAAGCAAAGGCGATAACGGTCAGTTTGGCCATTTTCACTGCGTGAATCGTCGATTTTCGATGCCTTATGTGACAATTTCACGGAGCAAATTGTAAGTCAAACTATTTCAGGGCTCTTAAAGTGAGTTTGGACAGTTTCCACTGTTTTGACCGAAAGATCCTGTACTTTTAGGAATTTAGAAGTCCGCACGAATCGTTGGTTGTGCCAATTCAGGCGTGTGAAGTCAGTTTCGTTATTTTTATGGTACAAAAATAGTAAGTTTAGCTATTTAAAGGTCGCGAATCGTCCGTTATGCCATTTTGTGGTGCGGTTATAGTCAGCCTGGCCTGTGTGGGCACGGCTAATTTAGCTATATTTCAAGGCAGCGAATGGCTGTAAAGCCTCTTCCGTCAAATCCTGAATCCACGTCAGGCTCAGTGATTTAAATATCATTGTGTATATATTGTTTATTTATTTGTTTGTTTGTTTGTTTGTTTGTGTGTGTTTGTTTGTTTGTTTTTTCGTTCGTTTATTTTTTGCTACTATTATTTTTCAAAGTTAATTATTTTATTTACTTTTTTTTATTTATATCTCAACTATGCTGGGCTGAAGAGTTCTGGGAGGCGTTCCGACCCTTAAACCCTCCTCATGAGCATGCCACTGTACCTTACTGATTCCTATATTCCTCAGATTTACATTTCCTTTGAAAAATAATTATTGGTATACAATTTGAGAGTGAGCTATCTTCTTTGTACGCCTACTGAATATAAAAATATCGATGTCGATACAAAATAACATCAGTACTGATAAGCTTGTTCGTTTACTATTAACGATTCTTGTAAAAAATGTCTACAACTTCATTTTTATGCGCCTAAAAAGAGACTGGTATCGATTCACGCCGTCCGTTCACCAAGCTACTGCTCGTTTTTCGTCAGAACAGCACAGTACGAATAGGTGAATTTCAAAATCTATCACGAATAAACAAAAAAAAAAAAAAAACATGTTTAAAACAGAAAGAATCATAAAACACAAACATAGTTTTCGTACATCGACAACCGTACTAAGTTGTAAAACGATCATTTTGGACGCTTCGAGACGGATTTCCCGTCTGCATATGACCATCGGAAAGTGTACAAGAGGCTTTAACGGTTTCGTAATTTTGTACCATTCGAGGGTCGAATAAATAGCGTAGGAAAATTGGGCATTCTGAAAAATAAGCACCGTTGAATGGTCTTGGCGAACAGTCCTGACGGGTTCTCCTTACGGCCGAGCATAATTTCTCGCTGAGAAAACAGAATAAGGTGAGTTCCAAAAGAGAAACGCAGATGTAAAATGCGAATTTGAAGAATTTAGCTACGATTTCAGAGTGATCGTCACTTCGAGGTTGCTTAAAAAAGTTGTTAAAGTCATTATCATGATTTTTGATAGCAGCAAAGGGCAGAATCTGGAAAATACCATTGTAAGCGAAGTCAGGTTCAAACTTAGGGTAAATATAACGTTAATTAATATTGCCGCCAAGATGGGGCTTGCAAATTTGCTGATTTCTATAGAAATTCTGAAAAAGTACAAATATTTTACTACTAATAAAGAGTTACATAGAAGCTCGAAGCGTTTTTACCGCCTGAGTTTCAGTTGATCACGAATTATACGTTTCAAATGGGCTCCCGTTTTTTTATCGTCAACTTCATTTTGTCTTAAAATTCGTAAAGATTCCTCTAAAATCTCGTACTGCGTGTATATCATAGTGACGGTGACATAAATGAATGACGTCGTTGAAGCCCAAAGCTCAGTTGCTGTTGTGCATAGTGTCAACTCGAAAATGTACCTAAAAATGTTACTACTTTCACTATCCATACCTTCTAAAGAATACATTATCTGCAATTGATTTTACCTCAACTCTCTGTGGCCCCAACCCGTTTCTACCATGAGCGAAGTTGGGAATTTTTTCGAGAATTCCTCATAACTACCGCCGTTAATCAAGCCGTATAACTGGGGCACGAGTGGGAACATCATCCAAGCCACGTTATTCATTCGAATGACCCATTTAATAATTCGATCGACTTTAATAACACGTTTGCGGCCAGACTCCAAAATTTCCCGGGCACTCCTCTCCCACAGTTGATTACATTCGAATCGATTGAAATCCATGAAAAAAGTATCTCTGACAAAATCCGGCGACCGACCAAAAGCCCAAGTTCGAAGGAAAAATCCAATGCCGCAAAAGCTCATCGCCAGTGCATTCGCCGCAGACATGAATTCCTTCGCCCAGAGTGAGCAGCTCGCGTTGTAGACGAAAGCGCAAAATGAGACGAAGCCGAAAAACAACATCCATAAAAGTCTACGGATTCGGAGTGTTGTATGCGGTTGCACCTTGTTCCTCGGGTCGGCAAACAGGGAGGCGTACATCATCGATCTCATTACATCGAGAAATAAGCCGTTGAATTCGGAAAGCTCGTTAGCTCTAGCACTCATTCTCATGATGACTCGAAGGAGGAAGAATGATGACTTAGTTGGATATTTGAATGTGCCTAGCTTTTAATGACTCATTTGGATTAAATAAAATATTCATCGAGCCTCGCGAGTCAGTTTAACTTCCTTCAAGAGAAAAGACACGCCAGAAATTAAGTTTTTCAATTAACTAATTTTTTATTAACATTGAGTCGGCTGTTCGAGACAGTAATTAGTGATCAATTCCCAAGGATCAAAGTTTCAACCAATTTTCTTTTCAAGAAATTAAAGAAAAATTGATCTATTGATCTATTCAAGAATGAAAAATTGATCTATACACTCTGTTCGCAGTAAAATATCTTTAAACTGCGCCTTAGTTGAACGATTAATTATTTTAGTTTCTCTAACCGCAGTATCCCAAGAGCACAAGCTTTGGCCTCAAGTTCCCGAGGTCTCAATCATAATATTTTATCAGAATAGCCAGCATCAGTGAAGTTCGGAACTATCCGAAAATCGCCTTCAGCCTAGAGGTGTGTGTAGCGGGCGCTACACCTCTAGAGAATGGGTGGTCCATGATCGAGGAAGTGATAAACAACAAATGGAAGTCAAAACAAGGAAGAAATGGATGACAAAATAAGAACGGGAGAAGCGGGATATGGTAAATGAAGGAAAATACTAAAACTGAACAGAATGAAGGAGTTATGCCTTACAGGTGAATTCGGAACCTGCTGCGGAGGGTGGTACAGTGTGCTAATATCTGGAGCAAGTATACGTGGCAAAATTTTTTAAACGCTAATAAGCGTGGCTAAAATAGCGAAAAAGCGCTCAGTCATAGCGAAAAATTCAACTGATTCGCGGCCATAAATATGTAAAACTCTGTTCGTCTAAACAATGAACGGGACGGATATTGCCATCACGCGGGTTTCAAAAAGCTCAGGGCGCTCGGCCAAAAAAGGCCCTATTTGCAATTTATCCGAAATGAAGAACCGAAACCAGCTTTTCCGCAATATTTGAGACCCGAAAGTTCCATTGTCGAGAATATTCAACCATGGAACTTCCAATTTTCTGGGTAATTCAACCTCTGGGTTCGGACAGGGTCCGGCAAGTGTTTGATCCACCGCACCGCCACGAATAAAGCCCCAGACTTACAATTTTGTTTGAGCTAAGGCCCTGCCCTGGACTTGCAATTTCACTTAAATTAACACTCGAAGACCAGAAACTATCAATTTCACGGATACTCGAGCAGAAAACTTGTAATTTTGCCCATATTAGCATCTAAATTTGCAAAATCACAAACATTTACCTCTAACGGCTATTTATCAGGGTATAGGCGTGTTCAAGGCCGGCTAAAAGAAACCTCGCGACCTCCAAAAGAAATTGGCCCCCAAAACTTGTGATTCCGCTGAAATCAGAACCTGAAACTGACAATTTCATGCAAATTATGCCTGGAAACATCTATTTTGCAGATAATGGCCTCCCTCCCAAATGTTGCAATTTTGCAGGGAGTACGGGTTGCGGTTCCAGAGTGGGCTTAGTTCCAGAGTCCGGCAGAGTGGGCCGGACAAGCGAGAAAAACGACAACATTGAACAACTACCTGTGTGTACTACTGTTTGAGCAAAATATGCCACGTATCGAATGAAGTGAACTCAGTGCCGGTTTGGAGGGGGAAGCCATGGACTATCATGTCTCACGGCTATAGCACTGCTGAGTTTTGGACACGACGAACCCAAAAATCTGCTCATTCAACCTCAGCCCATTTCATCTTTTGACCTCTTTGGCACTCACAATATATGCCATGGCACACGGTGTCCCACGTGACAGACAGCTTTCTGAATTTCAGCAAAGCTCCCAACCACAATGAGTCTTCAACTACAAAAAAATAAAAAATTGCCCAAGCACAGTGAGGGTACAACCACAAAAGGCCACCACAAAACAATTTCTGCTTCAAATTGACAATTTTTTCATCGATTTCACAAATCGATAATAAAAAGGCAATTTCCTCTTGAAACTGACCATTTTAAATTATCTATTCCTAGAAAATTTACGATTTCATTTCGTAATTCATGATTTCCTATTCAAACTAACAATTTCCTTATAAAATTGAAAATTCACTAAAAAAAGCGGCAATTTTCTCATCAAATTGATGATTCCCTCATGGAGTTGACAGTTACTTCATAAAATTGATTTATGAAACTGACCAGTCACACATTAAATTGATACCTTTTGAACTGAAAAGATCCTCATAAAATCAACCAAGGAATTACTATGAAATTGCAAGTTTTCTTCTGATAAAGGCAATTTTCAAATGAAATAGACAATTTCTTCGTGAAACTGGCAGGTAATTTCTTGCGTGAAATGGGCAATTTCACTATAAAATTGTTTTCCGTGGACGTGACATTTCGCGCCATAAATTTCTCGGATGTCGCTCCCTGAAACAGCAATTCCTGGGATTTTCGTCGCCGCAAAAACCAATTTAGCAGGGTGGCCCTAATTCAGAGACCGATCTGAATTAGGCCACCCAGCGCAATTGGTTTTTGCGGCGACGAAAATCCCAAAAATTGGCTGTTCAGTGAGTAAAATCCGAGAAATTGTGTATTTTATGTGGGAAGCTCGAGACATTGATATTTTGGTTTTACAATGTGAAAAAAAAAAAAAAATCAGCAAATTCGATCTCTGAAAATTGAGCTGCTCCACGAAATTGGTTTGTTAAAGACAACTAAATAAGTGATATTTATTTTTTTAGTGTACTCGAAACAATAAAACATCCACAAAATCGGTTTTTAGAGGGCGAAATCTGATAAATGTAAGGGAAAATGTTTGAAAAAAAAACGCAAAATTGGATTTTAGAGAGCGAAATCCAAGAAATTCGTTTTTCAGTGAGCCAGAACCCGGAAAATGGCTAATTTATGAGCAAGAAAAATAAGAAAAATTAGTGTCTTGTGATTAAAATCAGAGAAATTGATTTTACTTCCATGTTCTCTACGGGAATGAAAGTGTGGTGTTCGTGAAAAAAATCGAGTCCGAGCTGACATCACATTCATAATGTACAACCTCGGAAAAGTAGAAAAAAGTGGATTTCGGCATGCCGTCAGTCTGTCACTTTTTTTTCGATAAATTGCATGAAAATGGAAACCTGGCTATTTCTTGGTATGAGAAACACAAATCTGACCTTTGTTTTGAGAAAAAATTATTTATCGGACATTTTCTCCCTGTACCGAAATATCATTTTTGGATATAACTTCAGAACAAGTGATTCCAGAATTTTTTTGTTTTTTGGTTTTCGGATTCGTTGTAAAATTTCCTTGCGACTCAACCACAATACTGCCGAAAAAATGCAACTTTTTTTTGTGGCCAAAATCGTCGTTTTTAGCGCTAAAAGACCAGTAGCAAAAAATAACGGCCGAAATTGCAAAAAAAGGCCGCGTGAGCCCCTTTGTATCTTAATTGCAAATATTTGTACCCGAAAAAAACTGAGATCAAGCGGAAATTGTGGGAGGAGTAGGATTTGGCGTGACCACGTCAAAAATTATTTGCCACAGAATTACATACTAATCGAAATCTAGTGGTTTATTGGTATGAAAAACCCGAATATGACCTTTGTTTTAAAGGTAAATCATTTCCCAGGCGAGTTCTCCCCGTAGCGGAATAACATTTTCGGTATTAACTTCGAAATAATTGGTTCTGGAATGTTGTAACTATTTTGTTAGGATTTCTCGTACAATTTCCATGCGAGTTGACTACAATGTTGCCGAAAACAACCCCTTTCACTTCCATACGGGCGTTTTTTTGCCATATTGAATGTTTTGGTTAGAAGTGTTCGATAAAAAAAAATGCTAACTCTGACAAGCTCGTACAATTGTTTGGCAGCCCAAAAACCGAAATTTTTTAGCACTTCTTTTAGTTTCTTCTAAATATCCCGAAAATGAGTTACTTTCGAGGAAAATCTTCACTCAAAAAACTTGTTGAGCATTAAATTTCCTACAACTTTTGTATGTAAAGTAGTTTTCAACGACAAATATGGAACGGGCTACAGCCTATCGAAATTATTCTTCTAAAATGGTTAAAGGTCCTAAAATCGCCCTTTTTCGACCCAAGTACACTCATTGTACTTTACTTTGGAGTATTTTGTAACATTTTTTTTTTTTTTTTTGTATGAAAAAACGAAGACGAATGATTGAAGGAGGATTTAAAATTGAGTGAAGATTGATGGTTGTAGTCGTTGATGGATAAGGGTCGGTAATTGAAGACTAGTCTATGTGGGCTGAGGGTTGATTATTGATTATGTGCGGCGAAGAATTTTGTTGGATTTAGGGTTTTGGAAATTTTGGTGTTTGAGGAATGAAGACTTAGTGATTGATGATTCAGGGATTGTGTGGAGGACCACACGATACTTCCATGTTCCCGTTTTTGGCGTTCAGCAATAAAGCATACAAAAAAAATAAATAAATAAATAAACAAGAAAACTTCCGTGTCCGTATCAATTTTTCCAGTGCTCCGACCCGTCCGATTTCATGCTGGTTAAAGGGTAACATGGGCGCTCGAGTTTTATTCCGCATTTTTCTACTAACGCGCCCTGCGGCACCTATAGTAAAGTTTAGTCAACTTGCGAAAACCACGTAAGTGGCTTTTGAATTAGGCCACCCCTCGAAATTTGGTTTTCAGCACAAAAGAATTACGAAGTTGATATTTTAGTGGGTGAAATCGGGAAAATTGGATTATTGCTGAGCCAGACCTGCGAGCATTTCCGCTATTCAAAATGTGGTGATCTTGATGGATTTTAACTCATTGAGTGGTATCTGGGATTATTCAACTGCCCCTCTAAATCTGCGCTTTAAGTACTAAGGAGAGGGGGGGCAACTGACCACACCTGTCAACCACAGTGAATAGCTCTAACCACAGAAAGCTCAAACCGCTGTGAAGCTCCAGCCTTACCATTATTTTGGTATTTGTCCACACGGGGAGTCCGAAAATTCAAACGAATATTCGATGTGAAGATTCAATGGAAGGGCACTCACCGTGAGGCCACCGTTCTTAACCACTAGCGCATGAACTTTCCAGTGGTCAGCCCTGAACCCCCAGGAGGTGTCCTGATGCACATCGACTTCGCTAGGCTCACGGATCTTGCTACGAACGATCTCACAGAAATGCTGTAATGGGGGCGTATGATTTTAGGGAATTAAAAGAGGGGGATTTTGGGATTGTAGGTAATTAAAATTTAAGGGTCTTCTCATTCATCAGTCATTTCATTCTTTACATGGTGACAGCTTAGTCAAGGAAAATGAATGTGGAGGACTTAGTGTCAGCGCTCGTTGCAGCACTGAAAAGAGTGCTCCCAGCCACCGGAGAGTTTTGACTCGAGTCCCGATGGAGTCGTCGTTTTGAATCTTTTCGATCCACCTCGGGTCTTTCGGATAAAAGTGAGGAACAGCAAACTAATACCCTTGTCTATTGTTTAGGAGAAGAGGGCGATGATCTTCTCTCGTCTTTGGGGTTGCCACCCGAGGCTCGAACTGGTTATACAATTGTGAAAGACACACTCGATGGTCATTTTAAAGAAGACAAATTTATTCTTCGAAAGAGCTAAGTTTCTAAGGCGCGATCAGATGGGAGACTGTAAATAGCTACATCAATGACCTCTATTCCCTGAAAAATGGGTGTCAATGGATTTACCAAACCTGTAGTTTTGGGAATGATATGCTTCTCTTAAAGCTAGTTACAGGTTTAACCGACAGGAGCTATTCGAGAAAATTGCAGTTGGTCGAACATTTAACAGTTGATCAAGCGATTGAGAAAATTCGATTGAAAGTCAACTAGACGAGATCATAGGTCAAAGTGACCAGTCTGTAGAAGAGAACAGGAAGCTCAATCGGTCACCACGAGGAAAGGAAAAAAGCTCATACTTGTAAATGTTTCAGATGCGGTCGTTTAGCCGCACACAGTGAGGAAGCTTGTTCTGCTAGAAAATTAACTTGTTCAACTGTGGAAATAAAGGCCATATAACACCAGCATGTAAGTCTGGGAAAAAAATTCGCGAAATAGAACATTCCCGCGATGAAGACGTTTATAACTATTCTTTGGGAATGATTCGAGTCGAAGAAAATCGTAAGATGGTTGATGTCTGTAACAATGCTTTTTACGTAACTTTAGAAGTAAAGACAAAGAAGATGACGTTCAAAATCGATACTGGGGCTGACGTGAGTGTCATGAGGTGCTCGTTAGCCGACTCACTTGGTCTGAAAATTCGTTCGACTTCTTATATTCTTAGAAGGCCTGGAAATATCCAATTGAATGTAAAAGGAAAAGTTATAGTCGACCTTTCCATAAACGGAGGGAACCCCTTCTCGGCAGAAAGGCAAGGCTATAGTCGCATTTTCTCTTTTGAAAAGCGAAATTAGGGAGGTTCGGTCGGAATTAGATGTCTTCAAACAGTTCCCAGAAGTTTTTACAGGTTTGGGGTGGTTGTCTGGAATGCCATATTTAAAATAAAGCTGAAAGTTTCGTCCGAACCGTATTCGGTTTCTTGTCCAAGGCGGGTTCCCGAACCACTAAGACACAAGCTGAAAGAGGAGCTCGCGACCATAGTGGAAAAAAGGTGTGATTACGCCAGTGTCCCAGCCAACTGACTGGCTGTCGTGGGTTGACGTTTCAAAGAAGAACAATCAAATTAGGCTGTGTACAGACTACACAGAGTTAAATAAATTCGTGAAAAGGGAACGAACTATCCTGGCAGGCGTCGATGAAACTTTGGCTAAATTGAGGGGTGCCACGTTCTTTTCGAAACTCGATGCAAACAGTGGTTTCTGACAGGTTGTCCTACATGAAGAAAGTGCCCTTCTCACCACGTTTATAGCTTGGGAGGTATTATTACAGGCGTCTTCCATTTGGGTTATCCAGCTCGCCGGAGCACTATCAAAAACGGATGTCGGAAATTATAGGGGGGTTAAATGGGGTTGTCAACCAGACGGACGACTTCTTGGTTTTCGGAAAGAGTCCAAAAGACTCGATGGGATTTTGGAGGCGGATTTGATGATTATTTTGTACAAGTGACTTCGACAGTGGCTAGGAGGGCCTCGTCAGCCTATGACGCGCCCACGAAAAACAATTGCAAACTAGCAAGTTCATGCAGATTTATCACTGAAACTTGCAATTTCCCCGAAACCAAGATTCGGACAGCACAAAAGCGGGTTTTCCCCTAAATTTCAACCGTACAGTTACCTCTACACTCCACGAATAAGCGATTTTTTCTTATTCTTTTTGTCCAGAAGTAGCATCGATAGACAACAAATTAGCGTTTTGTTGCAGTTTTAGTCGCGAATAGTAGCGCTTTTTCCAAACTTTTAGCCACGCACTTGTCCCGAGAACAGCACACTAGAGCGCCTTCTCAGAGTATATCGCCGATTTCGTAATTAATTGAGTCAAAAATGTTAAGTCACACAATTTGCTGTGCACCTGCAGCGTGGTATTTTCGTTTATTTATATTATATTAAAGTGGGCTGAAAATCGACGAAAGTATAGCCAAATCGTAGTCCAACCACGGATACCAAAACTCATTTTCACGCCCTCGTGTTCATGAGCATAAAACCCCGAAATCCTCAATTTTCCATCCTCAAGCTTTATTTCAGGGGCTCCCTCTGATAGTGATCTTAGGGTGGCCCACCTCCTCACCGTACGTCACTGCTCGCGTGTGCACCGGGCCTTGAGTTCTAGATCAAGTGATTTTTATTTTGAGGCTGAAACATTTTCTGGAATCATTAAAATCAGTAAAAAGGTATTCTCCTAGTTACAGTTGTGCTCTCGACTCTTGCTGTAAGATGACGAACAACTTGGTCATCGCCGATTTTTTTTTTCCATTTCAGTGAACCCAAAAAAGTTAAACTAGTTTTTTTTTTTTTTTTTTTTTTTTTTTTTTTTTTTAAATATTTCCCGCAATTGGAATCGATTGACCACAACACATTACAAATTAAAATTGTTTGTCATCATTATGCGTATGGGATCCTATGACTCCTACTCCGGACAACACTATTATTCCCCCACGCTCTCCGAAACACACACACACACACACACCCTGTTCCTTTCAACCCCATTTTCTCCTTTATTCCCTCTTCAGTTTAATACTAAATCGAAAACGAAATAGGAAACATTAGATGACTTTTTTTTTATACTGAAGAAGTGGCGGTGAGGGGGGTTGCCATCCAATCAAAAGCTGACATTCTTTATTGCCCCGTTATGGCTCGGGATGAGATGAAATTACTCCCTTCGAAAAACTTTTTTTTTTTTTTTTTTTTCATCCATCTATTGCTCGGCCCCTGAAACAGATACGAGTCTCGATTCCAGCCTGGTCAAGAGCTTAAATCAAATATCGTTCCAGTATCTTTTGATTGGTCTTGATGAAAAAAAAACAACATAAAAACATACAATGCGTTATTTTGGCTAACAACATAAAGACCAATATTTGCGCATTTACAGGATGATGGATGTTTTCACGGAGAGAAGAGACCTGTAAACTACATTTTCTTTTTTTACACACAATTTCATTCAATTTTTTTTGTTCTCCAAATTAAACGCGCAAACAGTAAACTCTAACAGAAAAATCCCACATCCATCAATCTTTGTATTGATTACACTCTCTGCTTCTTTTTAATTAAAAAGCGAGGAATGTTATTAAATTTATAGCTAAAAGTAATTTTGCCGCGGGAGAGGAAAACATTCTATCACTCTATCCCTCTCTTTTCTCTCTCGCTGGCTTATTTCTCGCGTATTAAAACCCATCTATCAGACATTAATTAACCATTCAGGGATTAATATGTTGAGAGAGGCGCAGTGTAATATGATGGGTAGTGAGTGAGGTAGCGATTTTGCGAAAGGGGGGGGGGGTGTTGTTGGCATGTTTGCGCCTCTAAACTTGTTGATTGTTACAGCCCGATACGAAAATCCTTTCAAAACCCCTTCCCGCAACAGTCCATACCCCAGTCGAATTCTTTATTAGGCGCAATATCTTCCTGTATATTGAATCTCGTCTCTTTATTTTGCTTTGATATTCTTGTAATGGAAAACCCCAATTTTCTGCATTGGCTGAAGTCAAAATTGCGAAAAATAAACACACCGTCGAAAAATGGTCTTATCAAGGAAGCGAGCCCTTTATACTAGCGGCCGCTCGGGCATAGGCAACAGCCAGTATGACAAATTAAGTCGTGCGGGTTCAAGTCATTTTTCTCCACAACGAATTTCTTTGTTCACAATCTCCCCATGACACGAACAGTATACATATACACGGCCGCCTCGTATATTACAAAAATATTTAGTTGTAGCAATCGCTTGAACAGTAAAAAATGACTGTACTCTAGTCTAATAGATCTGGAAGGGAAAGGGAGGATATTCGTGGAAAAGCATAGTCAATTTCAGTTGTAATACTTTATAGTTGGAGAATAACTTATTATATGTATTTTAAACCTCCAACGAATTGTTAATTGCCATTTTTATACAAACAACCGTTCAACTAAAATTATCGTTAACCAGCAGAACTAAAGCTGTGACATTATTAAAACGTGCTCGGGGAGCGGATAAAGGGACGAACGCGTATTTTCAAGTCACAGCGCCAGTTTTAATGCACCAGCCATCTACCGGTTTAAGTCAGGAAACAAGAGCGTGAATAGTCTGGCTTGCGTTCTGTAACACATAAATACATAATAGATAAAATATTAAAACCTCAACATAATGCAAGTTTCTTCAAATTGTGTCATTTCATTATTATATCTTTACTATGGCGTAGCCATGACAGGGCAGCTGCCCAAACCTTCTTCGACTCCAGGTGCGGAAAAACCATTAGATTCCCCTCACAAAACGGTTGATCAGCATTGAAAACGAACATTTTGCCATGAAAAAACAACAAAACTTGGGAAATTTCGCCCTAGAAACAGATTTTTCAAAGGAAAAATAACGAGTTTTAACAGCTAACATTGGGGAAAACGCTTATTCGGTACTAAAATTGGGAAAACTTGCTCATTCACAGGTAAAATTGAACAGAAGCGATAATTCGCAGCCGAACCTAGGGCTAATAAGCGATTCGAAACAAAACAAAGGTCATACGAAACTTCATTGGAAATAATTCGCTTATTTACAGCTAAAATTGAGAAAAAAACGCTAAATACGTAGCTAAATTTCGAGACAAGTCGCCGTAATTCGTGGCTAAAATTGTGAAAAAACCATTTCGCGAGGAAATTGTGTCGCTGACGTGGAGAAAAACCGCTAATTCATAGCTGAAAGAGGACAAAATCGCTAATTTACGACTGAAATCGTGGAAAGCACTTGATCCCGGAGTCCCCCCTCCCCCCCGAATATGTCGGATGTTCTAGAGACCCCAGCGAAAGAACTGGTAGTTCATTAAATAGACGCTTAAAATCGTCAAATTCATCTCCGGGA
The DNA here is from genome assembly GCA_038030265.1 of Corythucha ciliata. Taxonomy (NCBI): domain Eukaryota; kingdom Metazoa; phylum Arthropoda; class Insecta; order Hemiptera; family Tingidae; genus Corythucha; species Corythucha ciliata. Next base: position 15,529,668 of record CM075937.1, read on the forward strand.
ACTGAGTTTTCACGAAAAGGGCCGTAATCCATCAAAAACTATCATCTCCGTTGGGAAATTATCGGTTTCAGCCTTTTATTCCTGTTTTTCTGTCCAAGTATTGGCAATTTTCCCCCCGAAATCGATACTTTGTAGGAAAAGCTTGGCACTCAAATACTGGGCGTCTGATCAACGTCAACGTCTTGTCTGAGAGACGTAAAAAAACTAAAAATCTAATATTTTCTAAATCAAAACCGGCGCTTTTTAACAAAAAATTGAATATTTCACTCAATATTATACTCCAAAGCCGATGTGTTCCCCGTAACCTGAAGATTTCACAGCAGAACCGGCGATTTTAAAACCCAAGGCTTCACCCCTAAATAGATGATTTCACCCTAAAACCGGCGGGAATTAACGATTGATCTTACCAGGACGGACCAATCTGCATTAAAAACTTCCGTTTTTATCCCTCAAGTGACGATTTTACACAAAAAAGTACCAAAGCTGACGTGCCCCCTCCCTCCCACCTCTTCCTATAGAACCCCTGACGTCGAAGACGTCACTACAAAACTGGCGATATTATCCTAAAACTTTTTTGTTTCATTTAAAAAATGAATATTTTACATGCTAAAAGACGATTTCCCCCAAAATTGTGTATTTTACTTCACAACTGACAGTGTCACACTGTCACCCCGGCATTTTGGGCGTTATCTGCTAACGGGAAACCGCCAGTTTAGCTGTTTTGAAGTAAAATGTCCAGTAATTAAATATATAAATTAATTAACTGATGTCCGGACGACTCGGGAAGACAAAGCCTAACACAATTCGAGCTTCGAGAAAAAATGGGCTCCCCGGCGGGATTTGAATCCGTAACTTCTGGAATGCTAGTCCAGTGCGCTACCAATTGCGCCTTGGTGACGCCCTTGGGAGACGCAGAGAGAGGAATGAACAAAGCCAAACCCTACCTCGAACCCAAGATCGAATTGTACTAGGCTTTACCTTCCCGAGTCGTCCGGACATCAGTTAATTGATTCATATATTTAATTAAAAATATCGGCTACAGAATTCCTCGTATCTATCTAAAATATCCAGTTTTGAGTGGGGAGGTATTGAGGGGGGGGGATCGCTAGATTTAGGGTAAAATCATTAGTTTAGGAAAGTTTTTGGGATTAAATCGAAAGTTTTGGGATTGATACAGCTAGTTTAGGAATAAAAATTTCTTTTTTGTAGCGAAATATTCAGAAGAACAGAGTATCGTCAGTTTTGTGGCAAAATAACCCATTTTGGTATTAAATATTCATTTCTGATGTTAAACCGTCAAAACATGTTTTTTTGGGTAAAATCGCCAGTTCTGTATTGACGTCTCCAGTTATGGGGCAACTAGTCAGTTTTGGCGTAGAATCGTCTGTTTCGGTATAAACTCTTCACATTTGGGGTGAATTCGTCGGTTTTGTGGTGAAATCACCGTTTTTCACATTGTTGGTTGTGGAGTAAAATACCCAATTTTGGAGAAAATCGTCGTTTAGCATGTAAAACATTCATTTTTAAAGAGAAACAAAAAATGTTCAGGATAAAATCGCCAGTTTTGTAGTGACGTCTTCGACGTCAGGGGCTCTTTAGGTTTAGCCGCGGACAATTTGCGTTTTTTCTCAATTTTTGCCGCGAATCAGGACTTTTTGTCAATTTTTGCCATGAATTAGACCATTTTTAATTTTAGCCGCGAATAATTTCTTAATTTTAGCCGCGAATCGCAGCTTTTAGTCTATTTATTCACGAATTTGCGGATTTTCTTATGTTGACCCGAAAATTGACGTTTTTCACAATTTTAAGCTGAGAATGGAATGCCATTTGTCAAATTGAGCCGTGAATTGCGCTTTTACTCATGTTACATCTGCGAGGGAGGGTCGTGTAATTATCTCGTGTAATTATCTATTGTGTAATTATATAATTTGTGTAATTATCTCGGTTCGTATTTTAGAGGAAAATTAGCGCTTATTTTCAATATTAGCTGTGAATCATGGCTCTAAAACCAAAAATCTCAACAGTTAAGTTTTAGTCACGAAGTAGTAGCCTCGAAAAACCAGGAACTGACTTTTTTTTTTCAATATTAGCTGAGCCTGCTGAGCACTTCATCGCATTTTCCCCGTTTTCAAACCAAATTAGCAGTTACCTCAATATTAGCTGTGAATGTGCCGTGATGATCAGTGCTACTTCCCAATTTCATAGTCACAAAGTTGCCTTCAGAAGTCGCAAATTGGTGTGTCATCAATAACTTCAGCCGCGAATTTAATAGCGTTTTTTTTTACGCTCTATTTACTTATCGGCGCTTTTTTTAAAAAGTCATCCACTAGCACTTGTCCTCAATTGTAGCTACAAATTAGTTTTGCTAATAAGTATATAAGATTTATGGCAGATGATCAATTTTTTGTTCAATTTTAACTGCGAACTGCATTTTTCCTAATTTTAGCCATAAATTTCTGTTTTTTTCGGCTTTAGCCGCAGACTCACACTTTCACTCAGTTTTAGCCGTGAATTAGCGTTTTTTTTGTTTGTTTGTTTGTTTTTGTTTTTTTGTTTTTTCATTTTAGCAGTGAACTAGCGATTTTTTCCATTTTAGCTTTTTTTTTAGCATTTATGCATTTGGCAAAAGTTTGTAAAGTCTTCTCATACGATAGAGCGTAAGTAATTGTAATGACAACCCCTCAAACTGCACAAGTAAATCAGACTATTTCTCCCCAAACGTCTCACTTCTTTTTTCCACTTGCACTCGTACTCGGTGGACTGATCTCTCTGGTACTTCCTTTCATTCACCTCTTACAGCATCTCATCGTCTGACCCCGCTCGGTGCTTCCATACCTACCTGTCTGAGAGTGAAGGCTGATCCCTTCATTGTCACACCCGTCCTAGATAGAACCCGGAGTGGAAGCTTGATCTCTTCCCTCCAGTGCTTCTCGACCGTTCCGAACCTGTTACCCGTTCTCCCGGAACGGTGGACACGTCTTTCTTGAGTCGAGGCCTTCTGAGCTGGGAAACGATACCCGCAAACCTCGACAAGTGGTGACCCCGACGTGATCAATCCCTTCTTGAGAACAAAGAGAGCGTCAAAATGGTCCTGGGACGAGACGATCAACCACCCCAGCCTGCATTGCTGCAAGGACAACCGCAAGGGCAAGCGCCCGAGGAAATTTCAGTCGCCTCAGCCCTCAATCTGCCCATTCGACTACCATTCTTCTGGGAGGAGGACCCGGCACTATGGTTTCTGCAAATAGAAGCCATGTTCACCGCAAATCGAATCGTCTCCCAAGGCCACAAATTCAATCTAGTGGTCAGCCAACTGCCATATAAAATAATGTCACAAGTGGCCGACCTGGCTCGAGACCCCGGAGAAACTCCCTTCACGGCGCTGAAGGAGCGACTAACATCGACCCACAGCCAAAGTCAAGAAAAGAGAGTTTTAAGACTTTTGCAAGAAACAACTCATGGCGACAACACTTCGACACAACTCCTTCGCAACATAAGAGCCACGGCCAATCAAGCACTCTTAGAAGAAGTTCTCAAAACCGTATGGCTACGTGCTCTGCCGACACGAGTACGGAACGTCTTAGCTAAGACGTTCCTAGCTAAAACGTTCCGTACTCGTGTCGGTAGACCTACAACAAAAGCAAGGGAACGAATTCCTCCCACTAGGATTTTTCTCTCGCGCTCTCAACCAGGCTCAAATTAATTATAGCACTTACGACAGGGAACTTTTAGATATCTACGAAGCGGTGCGTTATTTTCAGCCTCTCTTGGAAGGCAGGGATTTCGTCATCCTAACGGACCACAAACCCCTCGTACACGCCATGGCTCAGAAAACAACCAACAAATGCTCACGTCGCACGAGGCAACTTAGCTACATTTCTCAATTCTCCAACATACAATACGGCCCAGGAGGAAAAAACGTCGTAGCGGATACTTTCTCAAGGATCGAAGAAATTGAACTTTCCAGAATTTCGAGGAACTCATCACCACGCAACAGACAGATCCGGAACTTAAGAAACTAAAGGCTCAAGAAAACCTCAAAATAGTACCTATCCAAATCCCTGGTACAGACTTCACGCTCTACTGCGAAACGTCAACCGGTCGTCCATGACCATACCTCCCTGAAGTTTTCCAACGCCCCACGTACAACAAGCTGCACAACCTCAGCCATCCCGAATTCGAGCATCAAAACTCCTCTTAACACAACGCTTCTTTTGGCCCAATATGCAAAAAGACGTTGGGTTATGGGCAAAAAGCTGCGTACCATGTCAAAAATCCAAAGTCAACCGGCATATGATCACGACCCCACTGGGCACTTTCCAATCCTCTGCAAAATTAGAGGACCGAAACACTCACTGGGCCGAAGCAGTACCTCTAAAAAACATAGACGCATCCACTATCGCTCGTGCTTTCTTAACAAACTGGATTTCTCGCTTCGGAGTGCCTCTAAGGATCACTACAGACCAAGGGCGACAATTCGAATCGCATCTCTTCAGCGAGCTCGCAAAACCTCTTGGTATTCATAGAATCAGAACAACGCCCTACCACCCACAATAAAATGGAACAATCGAACGTTGGCATCGTACTCTCAAGACAGCACTCACAGCTCGTCTCACTCAGCCTCAATGGACCAAAGCTCTACCCACGGTGCTTCTAGGACTAAGGTCTGCCGTCCGGCAAGACGAAGCACGCAGCACCGCGGAATTACTCTATGATCAACCGCTCCGACTCCCAGGTGAATTTTTTATGCCAGCAAAAACTACGACACCGTCAGACGACTTAATTCGACTCCTCAAGCAAGAGATAGCTCGTAATCGGAACGATTACAGTAACTCAACATTCGTCAGCAAGGCTCTCGCAAACAGCACACACGTATTCATGAAAGATGACCAACATAAGAGATCACTCCGACCATCGTACACGGGGCTACACAAAGTTGTGACGAGGTTGGGGTTCAGGTCACACAAAAAATAAGAGGTTGCAGGGAGGTAAGGGGAAATTTATGGTAAAGTAAGAGAGGACTCACCGTTGTTGCGCTCAACGTCAAAACCAGACTGTTTTTAGAGTTGGTCGTCGTTTTATTGGAAGGGCTATCCCGCACTATTCAACCACGACTGTGGGGATATTTGGTATCCTCACAACACCCCTTACTCGAAGCACTATATCGGTCTCGTATAATAGCGCCAAGACCAATGATACACGGAACGATGGTGAGAAGAGGCTAGGTTGTACATTGTTTGGTGGGAAATGCAAAATGTATGCTATGAAAAGGTAAATTAAGGTATGTTAGGTAAATGGATACTGATTCTTCCTTTCTGAGTTTCTGCTAATTGGGCAGTAAAAGTAAAACCGAACATTCAAATTAAAGATTCAACTGGTCAATTATTCATACAAAAATTGTATTTCTCTTCATCAGTTTTATTTTATTAATTGATTCATTATTGTTGTTTGTTTATTTTATTGATTTAATTGTTTCGGGATGCTATGTATTTTTTTAACTGACTGATATGCGCAGTCTTGATGTCACCAGAATTCATAGTTTTTTACTTCGTAGAAAACAGGAGTTAATTTCTTAAGAATAACGTTGGACATACTCAGGGCAGGTGCAAGAATGAAGAAACCTGCGAGTGTGGCAAACCGGCTCACGCAAATGTGGATAGTGAAGAATGTGACGTTCCACCAAACTGTGTCAATTGTGGTGGAGCTCACAAAGCAGGAGACAGAACGTGCCCAGTGTATAAAACGGAATTTGAAATTCAAAGGGTCATGGTTACGCAAAATATTAACTTTTTTCAGGCGAAAGCCTATGTAGCTGGAGGTGGCATTAAGCCTGGAGTCTTGTATTCAGGCGCCGCGGCTCATGGCTGGGGGCAAGCTCCGCAGACCAAGACCCCAGAGACCCTGCATAGGAATCACCCCCTCAAAACAAAAAAACCTTCGTAGTGGGGAGGTAGTGACAGAAACGCAAACCCACCCGAAAACTAATAAATGGAATTCCCCGAATGCTCCGTTCGTTGCGGATATTGAATTAGAGATCCAAAATGTAAATAGAGGAAATGAAACTACTAATAATTCAGATAAGAGCGTCCCACTGTTGAAGGCTTCTGATGATAGCGCGAACACCCAGAATGAATTTGCACTTAAGAGTCATACAGGGAAGATAGAAAGACCGATGGAGGAAACTGGAGGAGTTGAACTGGGATTATTGGTAGATTTTGGTGTTGACTCTGCCAACTCCCAGCCTCGGGATATCATTGCTGAGGGAACCCCAGACCAATCGGATTCTAACGGCCAGGAAGAAGGGAGCCAGGGCCCTGGTAATAAGGGATGGCGAAAGAGGAAATTGGGAGGAGCAAAAAAAGAAAGGAAGACGAAAATGACTAGTTTGACGCCAGCCTTGCATCTGTAATTCATATGTATAATCATATTCAACAGTGGAATATTCGTGGATATCACCAACATTCAGATAAACTTGGATTCCTGATATCAGAGCACTCGCCATTCCTAATAGCGCTTCAGGAAACACATTTTTCAAATTCCTTCTATTCGGCCCCACCACAATTTGCGCTGTTCCATAGGAGTTGTGAGGTGCGAGATGGTGGAAGGCGACACGGGGGGACTGCTGTCATGGTTAAAAACTCTTACAACCCATCGGAAGTGCCAACGCAAATATCTTGCTAATATATTGTCTGATAATAACTTAATTGTGCTAAATAATGGTTCCCCCATCCATTTCACTTCCAGCTCCGGCACATCTGACGCAATTGACCTGAGCATTGTGAGTACGAGTCTTGCAACTGCCTTCGACTGGAGTGTCCTTTCCGATCTCCATCATTCGGATCACTACCCGATCCTTATTTCCCAGACCGTTTGCACCCAGGATTATAACTTGTACCCCGAACGATGCGGGTACTAAAACAGGCTGACTGGGATAAATATTCACAAAGCCTTTCCATACCTACACTCACTGGCAACCTCGATCTAGGCGTACAAAATATGACTGATGCGATCAATTATGCTGCTAGTCAGGCGATCCCTCGTAAATCCCACAACCAAACGCGCCCATCAGTACCGTGGTGGAATGAGGAGATACGTCAGGCCAACCGTGACAAAAAAAGAGCTTTTAATTGGTATAAAAAACATCCTTCAAATGATAATTTGATTGCCTTTAAACGGCTAAGAGCGCATGAACGTCGGTTGAAGGTGACTGCGAAGAGGGATTCATGGCGAAAATACGTCGCACAAATTAATTCCTCGACCTCGAGTCGAGAGGTATGGTGAAGAGTTAGATCCCTGAAAGGCGTTTCTAATTGTGAACGCCCTGTGGCGAAACATTTGCCCGGTCATTGCAAGAAACAACTACTAGGCCTTTATAGTTCCTTGTGGACTCGACACTGCTACCCGGAAGCATGGAAATTAGCACACGTTGTCCCTGTCCTAAAACCTGGAAAAAATTCTCTCGAAGTTGCCAGCTATCGCCCCATTTCTCTTACGTGCGGCCTTGGTAAACTTTTTGAGAAGTTGATCAACTATAGATTGATGAAAGTGTTGGAGCAGCGGGAGCTTATTAATCCCTTACAGACTGCATTTCGCGAGGGTCATTCGACTGTGGACCAGTTGCTCATGGTGGAAAACCATGTTCTGAATGCTTTTCTAAATCGTGAACACGTCACAGCAATATTTTTTGACTTGAAAAACGCTTTTGATAAGGTGAGCCGTGTGTCAATAATCCAACACTTATCACGATGGGGTTTCAAGGGCAATTTTCTACTCATGCTCCAGAACTTCCTAAATGACCGAGTTTTCTCTGTTCGAAAAGGTAACACCTATTCCTCTTATCGTGAGCAATTGACTGGTATACCACAGGGGTCAGTATTGAGCGTTGCATTATTTCTAATAGCCGTTAATGAAATAACGGACGGCCTTCCTGCTGGTGTGTCTGCGTTTTTCTATGCCGATGACCTTCTGCTTTATGCGACAGATCCCTCAGCTCCCCAGGAATTGTCTGAGCTACAAATTGCTATAAACCACCTTGTGGAAAATGCTAAAAGTATTGGGTTCCATTTCTCGCGCGAAAAAACAGCCGCAGTTCATTTCTGCCGACTGCGGGCACGTCATGACCCTCCACCACTAATCTTAATGGATTCCCCCGTGCCATACCAAGAGTCGCATAAATTTCTGGGTGTTGTTCTGGATAAGCAGCTTGGCTGGAAAGAGCACATTCACCAGGTTAATATCCACTGCACCAAAATCCTCAATATAATACGAATGTTATCTAGTCATAAATGGGGTTCGGAACCCTGTACCCTTGTAAAAATTTTGAACTGTCTTGCGCGATCGAAGATTGAATATGGAGTCCAGGCGTATAGCTCAGCAAGAAAGAGTTGGCTTTTGCCATTAGAAAGAACGTATCAAGCGGGGCTTCGCATCGCCCTTGGAGCCTATCGGACAACCCCTTGCGATGACTTGTATGTTTTGTCAAAAAATCTTCCACTGAAGCATCGTTTCCAACAGCTTATTTTAAATTACTCAGCGGCCATCCAGTCTAAACCTTTTCACATTTTCCATAAACCTCTGTTCGACGTCGGGGGCTCCAGTGAATATTCCGCTCTCTCAAGCCGCTCCCGACCCATCTCTGTTCGACTAAAGGAAGCACTCGTTAGGTACCAAACTCAACTCCATCCCACAGTCCCGTATAAAAGATTCGAGGTACATCCGTGGTTGTATCCCGATTAAACGTTCATCAAAAAAATTACTCGATTTACGAGCTCGAATACTTAGCAGTTCTCCACGGAGTAGAAAAATTCAAAGGTTACCTGATAGACAGAGAATTCGATTTGTTTGTAGACAACTGGGGTGTACTTGTCCTGTCTCGTCTAACTGCGCGAGAACTGCAGCTACTCTCTTGGCTGATGCGTCTGTGTAGAGGCGGAAGCGCTTGTTAAAGTTGGGCAAGGCCAAAAAAGAAGTTGCTGTAAGTCGGGATTGTAGAAGTTTCCACGCTGTCTCACACTTCTGAGACCAGTGGAAGTGGACCTTAGATGACCTAAGACGGTTCAAGGGTTCCGCAATAATGGCGAGGTCTGGTATGAATTTAGAAAAGAATTGAACAGCCCCAAGAAACTGAGAAATCTGCTTCTGATTGGTCGGGGGTGGAATTTTAAGTAGGGCTTGTATTCGGGATTTGTCGATGGATATTTTCCCTTCCGAGATGATATGTCCTAAATAGGTTATGCGTGTACATCCAATAGATACTTTATCGGGGTTCACTGTGAGGCCTGCCTTTTGTAGTGCAGCCAAGACCAATTGGACGTGTCGTTGGTGGGCCTGCCACGTCGGGGAGTAAATTAGGAGGTCGTCCAAGTAGGCGAAGACAAATTTATATTTATATTGTCCCAAAATCATTTGAATAAGATGACTCAATATTTGTCCACCCGTCGCGAGTCCAAAAGGAATTTTCTTGAAAGTAAACGTGCCGAAAGCGGAGTTGAAAGCGACAATTTTTTTTTAATCCTCGGTCAGTGGTATCTGATGATAAACCGAATTGAGGTCCAAAATTGAAAAATACTTAGCTCCTTGGAGAAACATGAAAAGGCTATCAATAGTAGGTATTGGGTAATCGATGTACTCTATACAAGTATTTAATGAGTGGTAATCTTTCACCAATCTATATTTAGGTGGTTCATCCACTCTGTGTTGTTTATTACCATTTTGGTAGTCAAATAAGCCACTCTAGCAATAAAAATAGAAAGTTGTGGGACATTGTAAACTTGGAAAATAATAGAAAACCTCGGAATATTAAAACTATAAGAGTAGAGAGTGAAGGCGTATCATTAAGTGATCTGGAAGCTTCAGAACTATTTAGTGACTATTACATAAATATCATGGGAGAGCCTGAATTCGAGCACGCTGTAGGTGTGCCATATCATAAAATTGAATCTTTCAAAACGACATGCCATCAAAGCCTTTTCCTCCAGCCTGCCACAGATACAGAGATATTAAAAATATTAACAAGTCTAAGGACCTCAAATACTTATGACTATCAATACCTGAACAATAATATTATCAAAAGAATTGCGTTGACAATAGTGAAGCCTCTGACTTATTTAATTAATGCAATGTTCGAAGAAGGAATCCAAATAAAATGAAAATAGCTAAAATTTCCCCGCTGTTCAAGAAAGGGAGTGTTGATGCAAATAAATTGAGTAATTATCGTCCACTGGCAATGCTCCCCATTCTATCCAAAATATTTGAGAAAGCTATCTGTGTAAGACTAGTTGAGTGGCTTGAAGGAAAAGGATTAATTAGTGAGTACCAATATGGTTACAGGCCTAAAAAGTCAACTACTGACGCTATTCTTAAACTTACGAATGAAATAAGAAGAAAACTTGATGGGAAAGAACAGTTCGTCGCTATTTTTGCAGATTTGAGTAAAGCCTTTGATTTAGTGAATTTCCGCTTATTACTGGATAATATGAGGACATACGGAGTTAGAGGTATTGCGGGAAATCTCTTTGAATCTTACTCACGGGTCAAACTCAATTTGTTGAAGTAAACCAAAATTATTGTAGCTGGTCGAAGCAACAAAACCTAAGCTGTGGTGTACCACAAGGCTCAATATTAGGGCCTGTGTTATTCTAATATACATTAATGACCTGCCTGCTTCTCTCCAGCCAGCTAATGTTCTTTTATACGCTGACGATTTAACAATCACAGTCTCGGGAAATGATATTGACACGTTAACGCAAGCTATGAATAAAACATTAAGTGAACTTCAGGTATGGTTAGTCAAAAATAAGCTTAAATTGAATTTAGACAAGACGAGTCATGTAAACTTTAGTGTAAAAAGCAGGCCATCAGCAGATTTATCACTAAAAATTAACAGTAAAAAAATAAATAAAGTATCACACACCAAGTTTTTAGGAGTGACGATTGATGAAAACTTAAATTTGAAGGAGCATTAAAAATCTGTAAAGAGTAAACCAAGTAAGTCCTGCTTCGTGCTAGGTAAATTGAGAAGGTTGCTGAGTGTTAGTGACCTTGTTGAAATCTATAATGGACTTTTCAAGGCGCAATTGTATGCCATTGAGGTATGGGGAAATGCTACTGGGATAGACCAAGTTTTGCGAGACCAGATGAGAACCATCAGGAAAATGTTTAACTTGAAATCCCGGACCTCTTGCAGAAAATGTTTCGTAAAGCATTCTATTCTAACTGTTGTCTCGTTTTATATACTAAGTATTCTTAAGCAAGTGAGAAAACATCTGAATAAATTCAAAAATCAAGGAGATGTGCATAATTACTACACTCGGGCAAACTAAAAGCTTTGCATTAATAAACATACCACTCATTTCTACAAAAAAAGTGCAGAATATGCAGGAATTACTTAATACAATAGTTTACCTAAGGAAATTAGAGAACTGAGTAACAACAAAAAATTTGAAAGGGAAATTAGAAAAATTTTGATAAGATCTTCAGGTTACAAAATTGAAGAATTTATCATAGGTAACAATAACAAACTGCCATGATCAGATCGGTTTACCTACTCATACACTTATTCAATATTGAAAAGATTTGACATAGTGAATGAGGACGAACTCAAGCTCCTAAATGGTGGATTACTGAGTGAATTATTATTATTATTATTATTATTATTATTATTATTATTATTAGTAACTAAAAAACAAGGTGAGGTATGAGCCGCGAAGTATGGTTCAATGATATTTTTGTTTTCCAAGTTTGGGAGAACTTCTCTTAAGATTATAATTTTGTCCGGCGAGAGAGCATAATTCTTTTTTATTGGCCTCCAATTAACCTCCGGTTTCAGGCAAAAACTGTAGCGCAGTAAATTGGTTTCTCCGATGGAGTCATTCAGGACGGAGGGGAATTTCCGCTGTAATTCCGCCAAGAATGACTCTCCCGAAGGCGGAGCTTCAATGGCCAAGAGTATGTGTGAACTTGGGCGTTTGATGATCGAGGTTCTAAAGGAAGAAAATTAAATTTTACACTTGGGTTTGTAGAGAAATGAAAAGTAACATCTGCAGGATCGAGACTAATTTGGGCAAACTTCATAAAGTCATAGCCTAAGACGACAGGGATCGTTAAATCAGGCACTATGTAGAAATTAAAGGAAGCACTGTAATCGTCTATAGTCACATCGAGTTCGACTTTTTGGTTAATGTGGATCACCTCTTTATTTGCTAAAGATATTTTGCAAAAACAAGGTGTTGGTTTGACGGGAGAGATCTATTCAATTAAAGAAAAAATATATTTACTAATCGCTGATATTGATGCACCTGTGTCTAACAAGGCTTGTTGCTGAGTGTGATTAATCAAGAGATCAATTTTATTAGAGGTGCTCAACGAAATAGTATGAATCATGTCCTCCTTCGTTTCTAGTCAACTTTTTGGGGAGTTTAAGGGTGGTTGAGTATTCTTCATTTTTTGTTTTTTCCCCGATTCTTTAGTTGTGGATTGAAGCGTTTTGCTGTAGGGTTGTTTTTCCTGAGGTTCACCGACGTTCTGTGATAAAAACTTTTGAAGTTCAGGGGACGAGAAAGAGTCCTTAGAAAGTACAAAATACGTTTGGTTTGGTGCCTGGAAGGGGTGAGACGAAGGGGGTTGATTTACTTTTGGGAAACATGATGACTTATTCTCGGTGCGTCGTGTTGTTCTCCGGTAGAATGAAGACTGTCGAAGGTCTTGGCCGTAGCTTGACGAACCTTGGGAAGTGGGTCGCACAACGCTATCCGTTTTTTTCCGTTCTCCGTGTTTTTCCCCTGGGTCACTTTGTCACGTTGGTTAAAGCTTGAGTATTGAGGCCGAGATGTAGGCGAAGAATAAATATTAGCTTTCCACGGGCGATAATTAGGAGAAAATGTTGCTACGTGCGTTTGATCTATTTCTTGGGCGAATGTGAGAAGTTCTTGAAGTGAAACTTGGCCCTTGTACGAGAATTCGCGCCCGCTAAGGTCGCCGGTTGAATTTGATCAATGGTGGCCTAGTAGTTGGGCAATTTTAATTTTGCGTGAGCAGTAGTCCTTAAATGACTGATTGTATAGTTGCTGCTCATAAATGTAATGCAACTTGAGGTTTGTTATGCTGAGGAAGTTGAGGCACCGTGTAAATAGTTCGTCCTTAAGTAGTTTAAAGGTGAGTTTGTCCAGATGTTTTGCTAAGATTTGGTTTAATATCGCGTTCTGTTGCAGCGTTGCCGCGTGAAAAAAATCAAATGAAATAGCTCCTTCGCGATATCATTTATCTCTGATAACTTGAATAAAAAACGAAAAACTGATCTAGGTTCATGAGAAACAAAGGTGTCTAACTTCTCTGTGAGTCTCAAAAGAGGTTCGAATAATTTCATTTGCATGAAATGCCCCTGTGGTTGCGTGAGGCCCGTGCCTGAAGCGGCGCTCACTTCACCTGAGGTAGGGATCGTCTCCTTTTTTTTGAGTGTGAGTCTGCGGATCGACGAAAAGATCCCCTTCGAGTCTTGATGGTCTTGATGGGACGGAGGGTGGTGGTCTCTCAATTGAATTTAGCTTGAGTATAATTTTTTCAAGTCGAGAATTTATATTGGTTTTGCTGGATTGCAGATCTTTTAATATTTCGTCGTGAGAATTAACTTTCTGGCAGCAATTGTTCAGAGTGGTACTAAGTCTTTGTAACATAGAATTAATTTTCTCTAGGGTAAGCTTGCAGCAGTCGTTTAAAAAGGTTGCTTTTAGCTCGGTTCGCAGTTTCCCGTAATTTATTTTAGTAATATTGGAGCACGCTTCGCAGCGAATCTGATTGCACCCTGAGAAAGTAATTGGTGTGTCTGTGTTCTCTAATTCCTTCTTGCATCTCGAGCATAATAGGCGCCATGCTAATGAGGTGATTGTATAGGTTTTATTAATTTATTGAAGAGAAGGAAAATATAAGATACACAAAGGAAAAGGGCGAAGTACACTCGAATGAATTAGTGGTTGTGTCCTGTTAGATTTGAAAATCTAATTTATTGAATGAATAAATTAAGAAGTAAAAATTAATTCTTCCGATATAGAAATAAAAATGATTCTGGTGGGTGTTTTCATAAAACAAGGGATGCCATTTTGTGACGACGTTGGAGTTTAGGTCACACAAAAATAAGAGGTCGCAGAGAAGGAAATTTATAGTAAAGTAAGAGAGGACTCACCGTTGTTGCGCTCAACGTCAAAACCAGGCTGCTTTTAGAGTTGGTCGTCGTTTTATTGGAAGGGCTATCCCACACTATTCAACCACGACGGTGGGGATATTTGGTATCCTCACAAAATCATAGAGAGAGACGTTAAAACAATGAAAATTGAGCTACCCACCCGAAATATTCGCATTTCCTTAGACCGTGTGAAGCCGGCCTTCTTGCTCAACGAGAACCCCACTGCACTGCAGACAATCGATGAAGATACTCCCGTCGTTCAATCTGCAGCAACACAACATCAATCAACACGTCTGACGGAGGAAACACCTGCAGCATCCATACCCGGAACAATACCATCGAACCCGGAGTGGAAGCTTGATCTCTTCCCTCCAGTGCTCCTCGACCATTCCCCGAACCTGTTACCCGTTCTCCCGGAACTAGTGTGATTCGGCTGATCCCGGTCCACTAGTCTTCCTACCTCCCGGTGGACACGTCTTTCTTGAGTTGAGGCCTTCTGAGCTGGGAAACGATACCCACAAACCTCGACAGTTGCCTTCAAAAGCCAGGAATTGTCGTCTTTTCAACTCTTCTAGCCTTTTTCTTAAATCTAGCGGTAAATTGGCGTTTTTCTCAGCATCTGAGCTCGCTGGCGAATGGAAATGTGTTTTTTTTTTTTTTTTTTTTTTTTTTTTTTCAATTTGTTCCATGGATTAGCGGTTTCGCTCAATTTTAGCCACAAAGTTGCCTTCAGAAGCCGCGAATTGGTGTAATAAAAAATTTCAGTCACGAATTGATGCTTTTCTCAATTTCATTCATGAATTAGTGATCCCCCCCCCCCAGTTTTAGCAGTTTTTTTATGCTTAGCGTCGAGAACCCGTCAATTCGCATTTTCCAACGCTTTATTCGTGAATTAGCCCTTTTTCTTAAAATTTATCCGCTACTTAGCGATTTCTCTCTATTTTTCCATGAATTAGCGTTTTTCTCTGTTTTAAACGCCGGTTAGCACTCTCTATCTATTTCAGCAGTGAGTCACTCCCCCCCCCCCCCAATTTCAGCCGAAAATCAATGTTTTTCTCAATTTCAGAAGCTGGGAATTGGTGTTTTTTCAATTTTAACCACATAATTAGCGTATTTCTTAATTTTATCGTTGAATTGGCGTTTTTCTTCACGTCTGAGCTAGCTGGCAGATGGCAATGTGGTGTGGTTCTGGCAAGTGGTCTTATGGTTCTGAGGGGGGGGGGGGCTTCCATAGGTGTGGCTCCTTCTTTTTTAAGAATTCTGCTTCACCTCACTGAATACGTACGTCAGTGGCGAATGCTGGTTCGAAAGGCAGGGCAAGCGGTAAAGGACCAAAATCGGGCATCCAAAGAAATAAAAATGACGTTTCAATTTTCAAAATATGTTACCTGAACACGTTCCCAGGGAGTTTATTAATTAGATAATAAGTATAAAGATTAGGCGTTCAACAAGATGTGTGTTGATACGAAAATCAGTGAAAACATGTCCAGACAATCAACCAGATCAATTTTCAGACTTGAAAATTAGTCAACTGCATTGATAATAAATTTGGTAATTCGAATAATGAAATTCCAGAAAAGGCTCATTGCCCCTGAAGCAGCCTGAAGAATGATTCAGACAGAGATGTTCCCAACTTTTTCTGATCGAATCTGATAATTCATGTTGGCTTTTATGGGCCATTTTCATAGTCAGTACTTGAATTGAAATTATCCTTATAGTAAGGGTTGTAGAAATATCCTTATAGTATCCTTATACAGTCCCGCTTAAATAATTTTTTTTGAAAGATACTCGTGCGTGTCACGGCCAGTCACGGTTTTATTTGAAGTGGAGTCCATGGATATGGGGCAAAATCTCCTCGAAATTCTACTAGCTCACAAGGATTAATATTATTATTATTTATAATCATGAGGGTATTCTGTAACTTTAAGGTATCGCTGTCGTAATTCTTATGATTTAATTTATTTTCTTCTAAAATGCAACTAAATCACAGGTGCCTTTTCGGTTTTCGGTTGAAAATCCGACACCTTAAAGTTACAGAACAGTCCCCACGGTCAAACACAAGTGGCTACCTCCACGCCACGGACCTCCTCCAACTCGTACACCGAATCAGAAGCAAACAAACAAGGAAGAGCGCTCCACGAGTAAAAATGCTGTACTACTTCTGGATACACGACTTGAGGGGTTTGTGAGAAAAGAATCTGAGATCTGAGATGAACAAAAACCAATTTTTGGCATTAAAAGAAAGGCGATTGGACTCATTTATCGCTTTAATTCAATTAATGAGCTCAATTGGGATAGAAATATTGAAGTAAAACGTCCGAAATATAGCATTTTGGACTTACACTGGCATCGCCCCTGCAAGCGGAATTCAAACCGCTTCTCCCAACTGTGAGGCCCGCCTTCGTGAATTGTCGGTTTGCCGATCGCTCTGAAGTGCCTCACATCTTTCTTGTTCATGATGAGAGGGATAATAATTGCTTCCTTCCTATTATTTATTTGGCTTTTAAACAAATAAAATAACGGAATTTGTAAAAAAAATCAAAAATAATAATTAACAATATTTAAAAAAGCTAAGGTCTTAGTCAACGACGAAACGTTCCAAATTCAAAAAATTACCCACGAAAAAAACTTGAAAATCTCCCCCAAAATTTAGGGCAAGCGGTGCTTGCCTTGCTTGCTCTGAGGATTCGCCACTGACGTACGTAACGTCTATTTGTAGACGTCTAATAGACGTCCACGAGTAAACATGTAATAAGCCGAATAACCGTCTATTTAGCTTATATTATTTTGTAGATGTCTACGTGTGAACATAATAGACGTCTATTTGAAGACGTCTATTACACACGAAATTTACTACGTTTAATATACGTCTAACATGTCTCAATGCTTACTGAGAAGGGATCGAAAAAAATGAATCAGCTTTATTGTTGATGTGTTTCTCGACGACTTAATTGTTGTCATTCCAGATATCTTATCGTTTTCACATCATTATCATAATGCACGGATTATTCGCTTCTCTAATCTTGGAATTATCCAATTATTCTCGATCGATACGATTTTGTTAACACAATTATTTTAGTGTTACCCATAGTTGTCACCTTGGATTAGCGTCAGTACAGGTCACCCTGGTGAAACGAAAATTGATCGTAGCATTTTTGAAAGGTCAATATTACGATAATTTTGACATTTGAAGGGCCCGGGGGAAGAACGATTTTAGTCCATGCACTTAACTAAACTTATACAAAATTGAATTCAAAAATTTTCTTCTCACGTATATAAGGTTTTTTTTTTTTTTTTTTTTTTTTTTTTTTTTTTTTTTTTTTTCACTCGAGGAAGAAAATTGGCAAAAATCATAATTTTACCAGAAATTCGTATATTTGAAAACAGTAGGCAACCATCAGCTGCTAGGGCGGACTGGACTGAAGCCCTTCTTGCCTTCGCGTTTTTCCCTTGTACGGTATATTTTTTACTGTGTTTCTGAAAGATTGAAGTCACTTTAAGCTTTTATCGAATCAAACAAATTGTAGGGCACAGAACAAGCTGCCAAATGGCCTCACAAGATTGAAGAAAAAGCAAAAGTGGCACTGCAGTAGCAAAAGTGGACTGAGGTCGTTTTCCCTGGAGCCCTTCGTTTATGATTCACTTAGATAAATTAATGAAAAAAAGTTGTATTTGCTCAAAAAATTGAATGACGGGTCGTTCAGCTTTTGAAAATACGGGGAAAAAAGTTATCACCCTCTTGAGCATTTATCAGTTTGCATGAATTCCTCTGTTTACGATGTTTGTGCAATCATTTTTAGTCCAAGTATCGTTTCAAACCATGAACGTGTCTCAATACTCCGCGACTTTCTTCGTTTCCCTGCTGCTCTGGGCTCAAGTAGTTTGTTACAAATAAAGGTAAAAGGCTCAAAAGATTATTTCTAGCTATGACATTCGTGTCTACAGGTGGGTGCATCTTTCAGTGACCTACAAAATGAAGTTCGGCTGCTGCGACGTCAAGGCGTCAACATCCGTAACACGCTGAGAAAACGTGTTCACGAGTTCAGTGCCACCGCAAATTCAAAGGCGGCGATTCATCCTCAAATCCAGCAGGCTTATATTAGACTTAAGCGGGATGTTACAAATGAGACGTGTCTTCATGCTGCTCGAGCTCAATTGCAAGCCCTGGCGACCAGTACCCTACTGACGGTGAACACCGACTGCTCCATTGGGGCCGCACTGGAAAATGTCGGAGGTCTCTTCCTTCAAACGGGGGAATTCCTAGCGCAATATCTCATCATTCTGGATGACTACGTGAATGGCGCCAACAGTTGTTGGTCCATCAATCCGTTCACATTCATTCCCTGCTTTTGGAAATATGTTTACTTGGCAATCAAGAATGTTTTTACGGCTGTAAGTAACCTTGAAGATTACGTTTCAGCCATGACTGAATTGACGAGCCAAATATCGGAAGTCATGAGCGGGACCTGCTCAACGACCAGTTCAACAACAGTGGCTTCAACAACAGTGGCTTCCACCACCCTAAGTGATGCTGTTTTTGCTATTAAGAATATTTTACAGAACGCTAGAGCGTGCCAATCTTGAATTTTGTAGTCTTCTTTTTTTTTGTTACACACGTTTATATTGAGAGTATCTCAAAATTGATGAAATAAACACCTTTTAAGACCTTGAGCCTTGTGAAAAATAAATCAACACTGTGAAATACGTTATAGCCCTTGTGCAACCTTAATTTCGACAAGTTTTTGAATCGTTGTCCAAAAAACAAAAGTGCAAGTGGTTAGCAAACTTCCTCCCGTCAATCTGAATTAGTTTACCAATCTGGCTAATCTCAAGGTTATTGGAGAGGGGGTTACACAATAGAATGCTGCCGTTAAAAACAAATTTTTAATGACGTGGAATAGTGAACAAATTGAGCGATTTTTTTGTGCATCTATCTGAATCAAATACACTCTCGCGTTAGGCGCACGATACCGCCAAGGTTAGACCAACCCTGTTGAGCGTATAAAAGGGACGCTCTAATAAATGTGAAAGTAATTAAAATATCTTCGTAAAAGTAACCGAAACCACATTTTATCAAATAAAAAAGGGAATCTTCCTCTACGCATGAAATCATACCATTCACGTACTGGTTTAAAACGTTCAAAGTGACAGCCGTGAAATTGGCCGAATGCAATGCAAGCCATCCGAACTCATCGAGGAGACTTTTTTTGTTGCATACGTCGGTCGAGGAATTGGATGATGTTGAATTCGAGGAAGAGAGAACGCGGTTTCCGTTGAAAATACTCTTGAGATCCTCTAGTGAGAATGGATCTTTCTGGTGAATATTATAAAGACCCTTGAGACCGTTGATTACGTCTTTAACTCCGACCGAAATTGATTCTTCGACGCTGGAAGTCAGTCTAATGGAATTAGTTGGCCCAATCTGTGAAATAAAATAAGAATACCTCTCGATTCTCAGCTTAATTTTAATTATTATCGGATAATACCTGAAAGCTTAGCACCAATAAAATGGAAATAGTTACAAACGTGGAAGATTCCATGTTGTCCAACGCACTGCATTAAGCACTGTATCCTAAACACAATTTTAACGATTTCTCTGCAATAAAAATGACCACCCCACAAAGTAATCTGTGCACACACCACGATAAACTGAAAAATGTACTAAAATATGTCATGGTGATAATGTAATCCTGTGGAATACTCGGGGATGAAATTGGTAATACCATAGTTTTAGTGAGGGAAACGTGAAATTCGATAGCGATTCTCGAGAGGATTCAATTCACATGGGTTCAAATCTTCTGATCGAGGTTCACGTTCCTATAAGTCGTTGAAACTAGATTAAAGTATAAAAATGTCCCAATCCGGACGAATTAAATGCAGTAATAACACGTTGACGTGAGTTGATCCGTGCAAGTATCTCCCACAGGCAGTTGAAATATTACAAAAAAACAACAACATGGAATTTATAAACAACAACAAAAAAAAACAGCAACAACAACCTTCAAAGACCTGAAATTCACATTGCCGCAGACATTTGGCCATGGAACTTCAAATTTTCTGGGTAATCGTCAGGCTCTAAGCTCTGTTTGGTGCCCGGATCGCCTAATGGGTCCACAGGCACGAAAAAGGATACACATCTTGCTATGATGGTTGAACTAAGGCCGTGAACTTGTAATTTTTGAAATTGTGCTCAGATTAGAATCCGAAATAACCATCTCCAAATGTTGCAATTACATGGCTATTCGTCAAGGTATATGAGCGAAGCTGGGGCAGGCTAGGCTGCAGGGTTGCCGACCTCTTATAAGGCCCAGAAACATACGATTTAACTGAATTTACGCCCTGAAACTTGCCCACAAAATTGCAAACTTGTATAATTTCACCAAAATTCAGCAACCCGTAACTTTGCAATTCTGCTAGGACCCGAAACTTGGGGTTTTGCATAAATTGTGATCCGATGTCACCAAAAACGGTCAATTTCACGTGTATTCAGCCAGGAAACTCACTCAAATTGGAAACCGCAATCACTAAAATTAGGATCTGAACATGGAAACTCCATCAATATTTAAATTGCAAATAAATTCAAGTTCAAATTGAAAGTCCATGGCGCATTCGGGACCAGTTTGCCCTAAGTGGTTGGGTTGAAACACGAAATGCCCTGTAACTTTTAGTTCCACTGAAATTAGCAAAATCTTGAATATTCAACCAGGGCAATTCTGAATCATCTTTGAAATGCTACAGTTATGTGGTTACTCAAAATTTCACGGAAATAAAGACAAGAATCTGGCAATTTCACGAGAATAAATGAAGGAAACAACCAATGTTGCCCGATCATTATACCAGGAAACCGGAAAATTCACACATCATTTGCTCGGAGAGCTGTAATTTCATGGAAATATTTGTCTAGCTTTGGCTGCTGTCACAGCTGACTGGCCCTTGGCCCACGTCTTCTGTGAACATAGCGATTTTTCTCTTTTAGCAAGAATTGGCGTTTTTTCTAAATTTTAGACGCGAATTGTCTATTTTTCTCATTTATAACCACGATTAGTGTTTTTTTTAACTTGAGCTGTGAATGAGCGCTTTTTCTCAGTGAGCCTTTTCACACATTTTAGTCGACAATATGAATTTTTCTAGATTTTAGCCACAAATGAACAATTAATTTTGTTTTAGCCATGACTTCGCACTTTATCTCAGCAACGAAGTGGCCGTTAAAACCGTGAATTTTCTCAGCTTTGGCTTTAAGTTAGGATGCCCCGCAAAGTATCGCTTCTTTTCAATTTCAGCTTTAAAAGAGCCCTTGTTCTAATTTCTAGCGGCAGTTAGAAGGTGTGCGAGTTAGCGCTTTTTCCTCGCTTTAGCAGTGAATTAGCGATTTTTCTAAATTTTTGGTTGCTGGGTTGATTTTTGCAAGCATCAGTAAATTAGGATGCCCCCCCAATTATCGCTTTTTTCACATTTAGCCGCGCATTAGAGCTTTTTTGAAATTATTGACTTTTAGTCATGTTATCACTTTTTCTAATTTTTAGCCGTGAATTAGCGCTTTCCAATTTGACCACGAATATACGATTTTATCGCATTTAGCCATGCTGCCGCATAGCTCATTTAGCGCTTTTTCCTCATTTAGCATTGAATTAGCAGTTTTTATCAATTTTAGCATCAAACTGCGAATTTATACTGCTAAAATTGGTAAAAATCACTAATCCACCGATAAAGTGGGGGAAAAGCGCTAATTAACTCAAAGTTAAATGAGGAAAAATCGCAAATCATGTCGAAAAAAAGTAGGTATTTTCTCCCCGTTTTAGCAGAGAATAAACGGTGTATTCACACATAGCGGTGAATTAACAGTTTTTTCTAAATTCTAACCGAGAATCAGGGTTTATCAAATATTTTGAGCGCGGATTAGCTAAGGACCCATTCCCCTTATTACTTCTTGCCCCTCATCCCTTCATCGTTGCGCTACTGGTTCCGCATCAAAAACAAAAACCCTAAAACATTTAGACGCATGAAAAAACAAATATTATATTTCAGATTCGATCAACGTTGGTCGCCTATAGATAGAAGATGACGAGTATATTTCTTCCATATTAGAAATAAAGATCTGAAGAATCCGAGGCCCCCGCCTAAAGACGGCACTGCACTCAAATAAAGAGCGTTGAAAGATTCTAGCGATAATTCTAAAAAAAAAAACGTAAACTTACAGTACTCATAGGCAATTTTGGGGTTGAAATTGAGAAAAGGCGCTCATTCACGGCTAAAATTGAGAAAAACCGTTAATTCGCTGTCAAAATTAAGAAAAATCTCCAATTTGCAGCTAACTTCTGCTGAAAATCGGAAAAAAACCGCTAAAAATGAGAATTTAGAAAAAACTTAATTTCACTGCTCAAATAGAAAAAAACAAACGCCAACTGGCGACTAAATTTGACGGAAATCGGTATTTAGATGCTAAATGTGAATGCATCGATAATAATCCACTGCTAAAATTGAGAAAAATCGCTAACTCACAGCTAAAATGGTAAAAAAAACGCTCATATCAACTGCTAAAATTGAGGAAAAGCGCTATTTGGTGGCTGAAAGTACACGTCGTGAATAAAACGTGATAATTCACTGAAATACACAAATCAAGTCTAAATCCGAAAAAATCGCCTATTTGCAACAAAAATTAAGAAGAAGCGCTAATTCTGAAATTGAGAGAACGCTAGTTCACGGGCGAAACTGATGAAAATCGCGAATTCACAGTATCCGAAGGCAATTTCGTGGATGAAATTGAGAAAAAGCGCTAATTCTTGGCTATACATAAGTGAATACATCGCACATGCTCTATAAAAAAAAAAGCGTCAATTCGCTCCTGATATTAAGAAAATCTCGAATTAGGTAGCAGTTAAAATTGGGGAAAAGCGATAATATTAAATAAAACTTGAACCTTTCAATTGATCGATTATCCATGGCCACAAGACACAAATTTCCTTGGTGTAAACACAAACTTCCAGAAATTGTTATCAGAGTTTAAACAGTCAATAAATTTATGCCTGACACGTTACATTTACGTCGAGACATAAGTGTCGCGGGACACATCAGTGTAAACGCACCTTTAATAACCCGTGACACTGGTTATTGAGGAAACCAGGACCACTAATCTTGTTTTTCGCATTGCCATCTTTCATAAATACAGCAGCACTGTTGCCGAGCTACGTTCTGGGGTTACATCTGACCAGTGTCACTTGATTTGTTTTGATTTTTGTAACAGAGAGAATCAGAATCGGAAAGAGAATGAGGCCCTTCCCTGCTCGATCCATATTTCATAATTGAGCCAAAATTTTCCTGGTAATCCTGAACCATTGCTGCTCGATGGTCTTGAGGTGACCCTCTCGAGACGATCGAGTCACAGTACAATAAAACCCCAAGCGGAGGCTTAGTTTTATTGGAATTTCTTTTAAAATACGTTACTCACGTATTTAATAAAATAATACCCTCGTGCTGCACCGTATCCAATGTTTGTTAGTACTGATAATCGAGATTATTGGGAGCAGTTTACTTTGACTCATCATAAGCTTTTCTGAAATATATATTTTATGAGTTATATGTTTTTGATTTGTCCATTTTTGGGTGCAAGATCGCCAGCTTTCGGTTCGAGAAAAAAAAAATCTTCGGTTCTTCTGCTAGTTTACAACAGTAGAGATAGAATAAACAATTAAGGAATGCAGGATGTGACTTGACGTTCGGGAGCACCCTTGGCCTCCCACTTTCCTTGCATCTCTTATCTCTACAATCGAAATCGTTTTTTCCGCCTTTTTTTTTTTTTTTTTTTTTTTTAAATGTTTGGATTGAAAAGTGAGGGTCTGAGCTCCCCAAAATGAAGTGTGACCCTTGACCACATAATGAAAATGAAGTTGGTTTTTCAAGTCTTTTGGTTAGGAAAAAAGCATGCTACATTGGTCAACCACGGCGTCCAGCATTGAGTGAATTTTACGGAAATTGACCAAACCACGAATTGGCGATTACTCGAATCGCAATTCGGGATTTTATTCGCGAAGTAACAATTTTCAACATTTTCAACATTTTCAACATTGGAGGCTCCTTTTAGCCTCCAGAAACGACGAATTGGCGATTGTCTATTTTAGCTTCGAGTCATCACTTGTTCGTAATTTTAGCCGCGACTTAGCGTTTTTTCTCAATTTTAGTCGAGAATTGGGGATTTTTGCTATAAATTAGCGCCTTTTCTTAATTTTAGCATTGGAATTTGCCACCAGAAACCACAAATTGGTGTATTTATGAAATTTAGCTGCTAATGATCGCTGTGTGTCTGTGAAAGGTGTGAATTGGAAGTTTTTCTCAATTTTAGCTATGAATTATTATTGGTTCTACTGAATTTTACTTGGAGCTATTTCTCTCCATTTGGCCGATAATTAGCACGTTTCGTTCATTTTAACCTCGTACTTGCTCCTGGAACAACACATTAGCATTTATCCAACTTTTCGCTGTATAAGAGCCTCAATAAATTGAAAATTACATGATGATTTTGCGGGGGTGACCTCGATTCCAACAATTGTCCCTGCGTGATCCTTCTAGATCATCGGTTGCCATGAAGACTGAAGAGCGCATATATCCAAATTTCGTGTTTTTTACTCATACATCCTTTTCGCGGATGTTCTTTATATACGTGGGGTTGACTCTAGTTAAGCCACTTTGACGGATTTTTCTCCTCTAGAATCATTACGCGCGTGTTTGTCTTTTTTAAAACTCGTCTTTGGTAATCTCGGTCATAAAAAACCAAAGTGTTACGAATTTGGCTTCTTCGAAAACCAAATTTAGGTTTCGGTTACACTAAAATCAATTTCCCTGGTTTTGTTCTTACTTAAACCAACTTTGCGGATTTGGCGTCTTGAAAAAATATATAATTTCGAGTGGTTGGCTGTTTACCTAATTTTACGAGTTTGAGCACAACAAAGTCCAATTTTTCGCTTTTGACTTCTGTAAAAAAAACAGTTTGGCTCATTACCACTTTCCTCAAAAAAATTAAATTCAATAAAAAGTATGAAATCAATTAATTCGTCACGAATTATAGAATGCATCAAGGGGCTCATTTCAGCCCTGCGCCTTTTTGAGTCCAATTGTTTGGTCGTAGACCAAACAGAATGACCCAATTTTAAAGATGTGAAGAACAGAACCCGGGACAAAATGCGTCCTGGGATGTCCTTGCCAGTGACGAGGGCCATAATAATATTGATAGCCAAACCGGGACTGTCCCGCGCACCACAGGACGGTTGGCAACCCTAGAATGATATTCTAGGGTGGAAAACAGCTATCTCCTGCCCCACCATCATACGGTTTTCTTTTTTCCAGATCAACTCCTCGAGTTTTTCAAATCCAAGCTCCTCTTCGTAAAGGGACCCAGCCAATAAAATCAACAGCCCATCAATTTATGGAAAGATCCCCCGACCCGCGTGCACCAATTCCAAAACCAATTCAGTTATTGAAACCCACACCCCCTTGAAAGTGGGTAGGACTGGACTGTGAGTCTAGGACAAATTCATTATTACTATTTGCTATCACGTCAAACTATAAAATGCGATGGAAGAGGCAAGCCCTGATCAAGGTTGTGGGGGGGGGGGGCAATCTGTGTCGAGCTATCGCATTATTTTCTCGATCCCCTCGTCCATCTGGTCTGAGGGTTTCTATATGAATAATTTTACCAACATTCGTCACTGACGTTATTTCTCACGTTTACTCATTTCTCAGGTACTGACAATTTCGGGTGAAATCAAGTGAATCAATGTTGACATAAACTGTTTTAGGGTGGGTTTATCAATCGCTGGATATCTCATGGAGTAGCTATCTCTCGAATGACTTTATTACATTACTGTTTACAAAAAGGCCCATAGCAACCAGACTTATCCCAGCTTTGTCTGTGGAATAAGTGCATTGATAAGCGCACCCTAAGCGTTCTAAGGGGTTCTTAGGAGGGTTATTCGTCATAGATACATTTTTATCTGTCTGTTAAATTGCTTTTCATTAATACTCGAATGAGCCAACTCATTACTTGAGTAATATCAGTTTTCAAAAATGGTTCATCCAACAATGAGATAATTGATCTCTCACTGAGAAAAAAAATGGAGTAATAATCACTGGAATTACTGTTAAGTATAGTATCCACAGTGCGAGGCAGCTCGCCTCGAATGCCTCGTGGCATCTGCCTCGGGGTGAGGCATGCGTTGTTGAGTTAAATTGTACCCTCGCATGCTCGATGCGAGCACGCGAACCACCTTTCAAAGTTGGTGGCAGTAGACATGGCCCCGACAACCAGGAAGAACGTTGAAGTGGCGGCCGCTGCCAACATTGTGATGCCTACGATCGTTAAGAAAAAGCGACAGAAAAAAAGGCGGCACCGTTGGTCGGTCAAACAATTGTTTAAAGTGGGATGGAATACGGGAACAGAATACTACAGGAGCCCAGTAGAGATGTCATCTTCTTCTTTAAATATTTTGCCGGGATATTCACGGCTAAAGATATTTCCCGCAAGAGATCTTCCCGAAGATTTTTGTTGTAATATTGTGGGTGTTTTGGATCTCTCAATAAACGATGCTGTTCATATAATTTAACGATAGGTACCATGAAGTACTTCGTTTTCCATGGCGCGGTTTTGTGCGCTCCGAGGCAAACTAAGCTGGTATCCACTAAACGCACGCCTCACCCCGAGGCTCCTTTGTGCAGCACCTTTTTACCGACAAGCCCCCCTGCCTCGCGTCGCACGGTGCGAGGTGAGCGGCTCGCTGCGAGCAACCCCGGTATCCACACTCCGAGCATGCGATCCGAGGCATTCGAGGCGAGCTGCCTCGCACTGTGGATACCCTGCTTTATCATTACCGATTGAAAAGGTTATATCTCAGCCGACCGTTCCCATGTGAAATATAAGTGAGATTTTGAATGAAGTAAAAACATGAATGTCTTTATCAACATCCGACGGTTGCTAGGGTACGGAACAGATGATTGGTGAAATTTCAAAAAGACGAGAACGTTTTTCTTTTTTACGTGTTTCAAAATCTCCATTGAAAACGGTTTAATATAGTACAGTATTTTTAATTGACTCCTTATCTAACGAGTGAACTTAACCTTTTACTAAATTACTCACTGGAATGTAATAGTTACTGGGCCCACAGTGGTTTTTACCGAATGTGATAGGTAGTAGTCGTTACCGATCCTAAGGTTCATAACACCTTGGGGCTTATTCTGTAAAACATCGAAGCTTTTACACGTTGCCTAGAAAGCAATGTTGCTATGGTAGAACTGTTGAAATCTGTTTGTTGCTTTTCCGCATTGCAGTTTTAGAGAATACCGATTTAGCAACATTGAAAATCGACTTCGGAATAATAACCAAAGAACTATACTGGAGGAGACCAAGCCATTAAATATGCACTGAAAGAAAATAAAATACGCATTTGAACGTCTGTAAATTCAATTTAAAATTGCCTTTATTGCTGTCAAATAATAAATTATATTGAATTGCCAACAGCTTGTTTTTCATATCGTTAAGGGAGAGTTAAAAAAGGTAAATAAGACAGCAGTGAGGATCATATCACGTAGCACGTGTAAACGTGCGGTTTCTTTAGTCTATAGCGGGAGCGTACTATGAATCCTCACGCCCAAGTAGCCACGAAGAATCAGGCACTAGTAGCTAGAATCTACCCGAGTAATGTGGGAAATCAGCAGCGTGCCTCTTCACGACGATTGAGAGGCGAGGATCGAGGAAAATTCCCGTAGATGAGAGCGAACAATTGATGAGAATGCCATGGATGAAAATGCCGACGTCTAAACCATTCAAGACAGGACCAGAACTAGCGGCTTTCTCGACCACACAACACTCTCATCTGAGACTTCGAGCTAGAATACTTCTCGCTGTGGGCTGATCCTCCACAAACTGCTGCGCCGGAAGTCAGAATGGCGAAGATCAGAAGCGCGAGCTGAGATAAGAGACTTGAATAAAAAAGCTAGCCCGAGGAAAGTTAAAATTCACAATGATAACGGGGTTTGATAAAGATGAAAGCAACACTGCAATCGAATTTGTCGATATTGCAACAGAGTATGGTGGTGCTACTATAATAACCTACTAAAGAAATACTCCTTAGCAACGTTGCTTCAAATTCATTGTTTCTAAAATTGCAGAATGCCGAATAGCAACGTTTCTAAGATGGATAGCAACATTGCAATCGAAATTTGATTGCTATCGTGTTAGAGAATAAGGCCCCAGGTTCGTAGGTTCTATTCACCAATTTAAAAGGCAATCACCACACAGCATTCGTTTTTTTTTGTTTTTTTTTATCGATGTATCGTTATTATATTGGCACGGTGTTCTTCACGGATCACTTCGTGCCTTTTCACCTTCGCCTAGGTGAATTCCACTCCTTTAGGTGAAAATTACCTCTCTTATCTTACTAGCAGCCAGTATAAATATCCCTTTTTGGAGTGAATTCTACCGGGCAATTTATACTGGCTGCTAGTGAAAGGTACGATAAGAGAGGTTATTTTCATCTAAAGGAAAGACTAACTGGGAAAATAGACGGTTTTCATACTCGGTTAAAGAGCGTAAACGGTTAAAAAAACAGGGAGTTTTCACCGCGTTTTTTAACCGTGCACCTCTACCGTTAGGCCCGGCGCACACTAGGAGAAAAAAGACGCCGACGCGCGCGTCAGCGTCCGACTCGTGCAGTAAAAACACATAGAACTCTATGGGATCTTTCACATTGGCTTTTACGCGAGAGACGTCTCTTCCCCGTCTTTTTTCTCCTATAGTGTGCGCCGGGCCTCACGCGGTAATATGCTTGATTAACCGTTTAATAGCACTCTGAACGGTTGCGAGGACGTCTAACTCGTTAAAACAAATAAGTTAAGGAATAATTACACGGTGGCATAAACCGTGTGAAATTCTAGACCGTGGACCACTAACTCACGAACACGGTTGACGATTTTCCATATTATCTCGCTTAATATTTCACAAAAATGTTTGAAACTTCGTATTTCATCGTCTTCAGTAAATTTATGTGTCAGTAAGGTTTTATTTTTTGAAACAGAAAAAAAAAAAAAAAAAAAATGTAGGCCATAGTTTACTTTGCGTCGGAAGTGGTTTTCCCACTTTTTCTCCAACCAAAATATTTTTTTTTCGTTGAAACGATATTTTTATTCCAATGCTAACTTAATTTAAGCTGTCATAGTGGTTTCACTTTTTCAAATTTCGCTATTTCAATTTTTGTTCGTTCTGAAAAATATGTTCGAGCAAGAAAATTAGTCAATTTTCTCCGTGAAATAATTTACTGTGTCAAAAAAGTGCGACATTTCGGCCTACAATTAGTTGTTTTTTGTTTTTTTTTGCAATTTTGTTGCCCAAAAATCTGAAATAATTGGTGCTCTGTGTACTATCACTATCAAGAGGCAAGTTGAGTAGACCACACATAGCCGGGGTAGAGCCTACCGCCTACCTCTTCACCTACTTTGGCCCCCTCAACCACTGTGTATCATTTCCTTGCACTCACGCACATTCAGACACCAGGGGCGTAGGTAGGAATTTTTCCTAGGGGGGGAGGCATTTCACATTTTAGCCATCATTTCAGGATAGTACCTACTTCTTCCACACACAGGTGTACACCCTTGAATCTACTGGACATCTTGCTGCATGGTCCGCGTCCATCGTAGGCTTGTCCGAGAACAAAATTACTACCAATTCGAGAATTTCTTTTCGATGAATTCTCCCCCGTTTTGGAATTAGTAGAGGCTTGTCCGCCAGTCTCAAGAAGTCTTCCCGGATGCAGATTGACAAAATCGATAATACTATAATGCAGAACGCTCACATTTAACCAATTTAAGACGCTGGTGGCCATTCAGTGAAGTTGAAAGGGAACTGGCTATAAACATTGGTCAAATGAGAATTCTCCAAGAGACCCACGTGATTGGCTCACACCGAAAAACTCAGAGAAAATGACCTTAACTCTGAATTATTACCTATACGCCTCAAAAGCGTACACGCAAATTAAAACAGGCGTAATTTTTTTCGAAGAAATATTAATGACCTGAACAATCGGCAGTGCTTCCATTAATGTCCTACCTCTCTTCTCTGCAATTAAGGGGTCGGAGAAATTAACAAAATACGAGAAATTGTGTTTTTTTGAAAAGCATTCACGCCTCGGAGACGTATACACACCAATCAACGTAAAATTTTCTACGTATCAACATTTCATTTTCTACGTATTTTAAAAATTAGCATTTTTGTACTTTACATGACTTTTTTTACTACAGTGAACCTAATCATAAGATTTATTCATGATGATATCAAATTTTTCGACTCCAAACCATTTAACTGGGAGCAGCACCAAAAAGTTCCAAGAAAATGAATATTCCCGGCACTTTTGATTGAAAATGAATAATTTTATTGATCCTGATCATGGAATGAAATATTTTTGTCAATGCTCTGTCACTGTCTCAAAGTGAATGTACTCGTGAGGCAGTAATTATTTCATTTTGGAGCCTTTAATTTGAAATTATCGGAGAATACGCCTTCGAGGCGTGTAGGTACCAACAAGGATATGTTCTCCAACATACCTCTTCGAGGAAATGTCCAGACTTTAGAAATGGACGAATCCGCGCATCGTGGGGTTTCTCGACACACAGAACCCAAAAATTTAGCGTATTTTCAATCAGAATAGTCGATGAAGATAATTAAATGATTTTTTGGAGTAAAATCATTCATTTTTGTTGTATTATACTCCGGAAGACCGAGGGATGAGAGAGATTCAATGCACGTTACTTTAACGGAATAACTTACGCCCGAGACAACTAAGAAGACAGAGTATTTATTACAGGCATTCTTCGATGAGGCCATCCGTACAACAACAATCCTTTTCATTCTGGTTACAATCCAACCCACAGACTCGGGATAGCCGTAACGTGGCTAACCCGGTACATAACAATTTTATTGCACTTTTGCCGGCTAGTTTCGGGGTAGGCACCCCATTATCAAGGCATCCTTGATTCCTGGCAGAAACAAATCTCTCTGTCACAGGTCAACACAAAATTCCCAAAAATCCCGTGGTCGGACGCACATGGAAACTTGTCACTTCAACTCTTCTCGTTGTTGAGAAACAATTTTCCATGTACATACGCCCGTTCTCAGGATTTTTGGGAATTTTGTGTTGGCGTATTACGAGACAGAGAGATTTGTTTTTGCCGGGATGCCTTGACAATGGGGCGCATACCCCAAAACTAGTCGGCAAAAGTGCAATAAAATTAATGTTTTTACTAAAAAAAAATCAATAATTACCTAAAGTTTACTTCAATATTCACTAAATAACAAAAATCAGTCATTGAAGATATTATGTAGACACAGTTACTGTGCTACAGGCCACATTTGTCCGCTTACAGAAGCTGAATCAATTTTCCGCTCATAATGATCACGTAATCCACAGGCCAGAAGTCCAAGGAAGCGGCTTGGTACACTCGGACTTCGTCGGGCAGCATGGAAACGATAAAATCTGCTAACTGCTACGTGAAACGCTCATTTTTGGGCATTTGTGTATGAATTGCTTCTAGCCTAATACTCAGTTTGAATTCTTTGAACGTTTCCATTTGAACATTTACCTTTAGCAAGTATTCTGTCGCGGCGTCAGCAGTAACTGTGTGTGGTTTGAGCGTCCTCAATTTTTTTTTTTTTTTTTTTTACATATCGCTTCCACAAATGACTCCTTAGAGAGAAATACAAGAATTTTTCGATAACTCGAGATAACAGTCAGTAAATATTCTTCAGATCAGTGCGAGTGGTAACTGTGTGCTTTTTCAGCGTCCTCGGATAATTTTAGGATCTAATTTGTGGAAAACCCGCAATGCTTGCGGGTTTACAAGTACTGAGTTTTCCGCAAATTAGATCCTCCCTAGTCTGACGGTAGGAGAGTGCAGCTTTTCATTATTCAGCCAATGCTCAACTAAACACACGATACACCTCAAGACTTTCTATTTTGTTGACCAATGATTGAAAATCTAGTAAAAATACTGTTGTGGTGTAAGTCAATATTGCTTTTCGTAAAGTTATTTGCCTTGAGTCATATTTGCCCCTCCGGCGACGGCAAGTCCTGAATTTTATGCAAAGTTCGAGCCGGTGCAACGATGCAAACACTCGGGAACCATAAGTTTATCGTAAACTTCCTCGTCAACTATCAGGCGAAAGGAGGAATCGGTATCAAATCGAGTTTCCAACTTGAAATACTGAATTGGTGTTGGAGACTGTATCCCATGTATTAAGGAAAGAACATCGCTTGTACTCGACTGAGGATGGAAACGAGAAATAAATTTTGCTTTTTTACGTGGCACTGCTCGAATTTCCGAAGATGTATTTGTGCCCGTTATAGTTTTCAAGCCTTGCTTGCGAGTGTTGCGGGTTCTATCCTTCGAACCAAATGGTCGATCGGGTAGAGTGGGATTTCTTACATGCACATGCGCGTCCATACGTCGTTCAGGCGAACCTTTTCTCAATCTCGTCAGAGGTTTGAGAGCTGCCTGTCTAAAATCCAAAACTTTCTCCTTGCCATTTAAAGCCGAAGCATGGATATTTCTTGACTCCGAGTACACCTCCTTGAGCCCGTCCCGATGAAAAGAGGATGGCATGCTGACATCTGAGTTTGTTGAGATGAGAGATGTTTCATTTGTAAACAACCTTGCTTTTTGCGGCTGCCGATGAAAATGCAAAGTACAACTCTCATGATTTTCATCTATCTGTATACTTTTACCCATCGGCACTTCCGGCTGGGGGGATATATCAGGAACGCAGCGATCAATAATTCATAATTCGCGTGCATCTCAAGTAGAGCTTTCGATAGCCGGAGTATTTCATCTATAACATCGGAGTTTAAGGGCTGAACAGTCACACGAGTGGCCACGGCTTCCACCTTGCCACGCTGCATTGCATGCCGCGACAAAACCATTTGAAATCAGTATTTAACTGTAAGTACCTATAGCTTTAACTGCTCATCCTTAAGCCCTGTGCATGACATGTGAAACCGGCCTGAACAAAAACCGTCACACTGAACGTACGTATAGGCTCAAAACACGTGCGACACAACAAACGTTTGCTTGGCTCAGCCATTTTTTTTTTTTTTTTTTTTTTTTTCAGAGTATGAAGTACGCAGAGTCCTCAACGAAATCTTCTTTTTCTTTCCTACTCAAGTCATAAAAGCGATAAAAAGGGCCACCAAAAGCAACTCAGCGGGAGTAGATGATGTAACTGGGAAGGTCCTTGACGAGGCCAATCAACTGATAGCCAAACCTTTTAACATTCGTGTGTATAGTAAATGCATTGAAGAAGGATATTTTCAGACTGAGCTAAAGATATCTAAAGTTATTCCAGTACCGAAGAAAGGGTCGAAGCAGGAATTAGGAAATTATCGCCCGATTGCGCTTCAGTGCACTTTGGCGAAAGTACTGGAAACTATAATCTACGACCGCCTTCTTAATTTTATCCAGAAACATTCACCTCTCAACGCGTTGCAGTTCGGACTTCGACCTCATAATGCCTTCTGTCGACGCTATTGCCAACTTTTTCTGCAGAGTATATACTACTCTTAATCACAGATCTTTGGCTGCTTCAGTGTTCTTCGACCTCAGTAAGGCATTTGACTGCATGCAAAAAGATGTGCTGCTCCAAAAAAAATGGTCAAATTGGGATTACAAGGACCGAATGAAAACATGATTGACTGCTATCTGACAGACGGCAAGTAATAAGTGTTTCGAGTCCGGCGGGGGGAGATGGTCAAGTGCTCTCGATCCCCAGAATTAACAATGCTGTTAATTAATGGTGTTCCACAGGGATCCAAGCTTGGTCCTCTGCTATTTCTCATTTATATAAATGACATTCAGGGTAGCTCGCAGGTCGCAGGATGCGACTGTCATCTTGTATGCTGACGACATTTGCTCATTGCACTCAGGAGAGAAACCCGAGGACTGTGCTAGTGGTGCACAGAAAGTGTTTGAGTCCATAGAAAATTGGTCGAGACCTATGTTGACCTATTTTAGATAAATAAAAATTGTATATGACGTGATTTGATCTGAGCCTGTTGATTATCTTGACAGTTTTACGATGTAAGTTCAGACTGTGGAACCATGGTTTGAGTTTTATTACTGGGTTAATTTCTTTATAAAATAAATCTTTTTGGTGTTTATCGAATTCACTCTGCCAATTATTCTTTAATTTTTTGGTAAACATTAATTTTAGATCTGAGTGAGGGATTTTATAATGAAGTAGGTTATTTGATGAACGGCCTACTTTTGATAATTTATCTACCGCTTCATTTTCTTGTATCTGGGCATGTGATTATATCCAGATTATAGTAATTCGTTTGTTTTGTGTAACAAAATTAATTAATTCAAGAGATTTATTATTTCAATCAATAATTAAGAACAGTCGGAGACATAATTGAAATGTCTGCTACTTTACACCACACTTTTGCAATCTGTTTTTATTGAAAAATGTATGTCATTAATGGTTTCCACGTGTTTCAGTGCTTCAAGGATTGCTACACATTCTACCGAATAGACTGAGAGATAGATTGAGGGATGTGCCGCGTAATACAGCATTGTTTAAGCCGGATACACACATGCGGTACTTGCCAAGTAACTCGCAAAATATTCAATCAATTTCTAGCAATTGCCTAGAAACCAACCAGCTGAGAATTTCAAAAATGTGTTGCTCGTTACTTGGCAAGTACCGCATGTGTGTATCCGGCTTTACGCGAAGGCAAAGGCGTAATTTACAGTGACTTTGTTTACTGTAAACATATTTGTGTAAAGAATGTAAACATTGAAACTGCAGTGGAGGCTCCTGACCTCTTGATCAGGTGGGGCGCGTCATCCTCTGTGATCATGAAATATGAGCGGAATGAAAAACACGATAACTGTACTCGTAATTCACGATTTCGCGGATTCAGAAAATCCCGAATACCTTTAGAAGAAAGTTTAGGCTTCGGACTAATTCGCCATTGAAAGTTAACGAAGAACACAAGAGCAAAATAGGCGCGTCACACGAGAAAGAGCTGCTTAGAATTCTTAAGCGTGCAATTTACTGAAAGAAGAGGCTATTACACCCCCCTCCTGCCAATCTATCATAAAGTGAAATATTCACCTAATTTACAAATCAGTTTAGTCAAATGACGAATTTTCACGTAATTACTACAAACAAGAACAAAACTAAAAGTACCCAAAAAACGTAAATCGGGCATTACTGAAAACAGCCGACAACCGCTGTTACGCACTTGACATAATCTAAAATTAGCTTCTTATGAATTGTTGACATTGTTTACGTAATTTACATTGTTTACCATAGAAGGTAAGATCATCCCTGTTTCTTCCACAGTCAAATACTTAGGGCTTACGCTAGATGCTAAATTAATTTTCACTTCACAATAATAACTTAGTAGACAGAAGTAAACTAGCAATTCGCTTGCTATTCCCGTTACTCCGGCGAGAATCTGGTATGTCCTTGAAAAATAAGCTTATTATCTATAAAACGTGTGTTAAGCCGTTCCTTACATATTCGTGCGGAGCGTGGAGCTTTACCGGCGACTCTAACTTCAAGAAACTACAGACTATTCAAAATGAATTTTTAAGACTCTGCCTTGGCTGCAGCCGATCTACCAAAATTGTATCCCTCCGCCATCGCTGTAACATGACTCCCATACAACAATAAATCATCCAAATGGCCTCAAAAATGCTGCTCAAATTTGCTAATTCAGAGAATCCTCTTATCAGTTGCATTGGATCTTATGACCTGTACTTGAATACAAGGCATAAACGCATAACGCATAATGTTCTAAGTGAACCATATCCGCCCTTCAAAAGTAATTTGGTTCTGACTAATTCTGACTCTGGAAATAAGTATAAGTAATTCTTAGATTCTGTAAAAATTCGTCTGTTCAATTCCATTCAAAAGATTTATTTCTGTCAAATTCAAAGGTCTGTTTCATGTAAATTCAAACTTTGTAATCCTAACCTTTAAGTCCTGTACACACGAGGGCATTTATGTCATGCCATCAAATTTTCACTTTTACTCAAAGTTTCCGAATTTCTTCTACTCTGTTATTAACGAACACCCCCCACTGGTCATCCCTCTGGATCCATGCGACGACACTTGATGAGTCTGACCAGAAAGAAACGTCAAAACGTTTACCAGGAAGGGCTCTGGTGAGAGAGTGAAATAGTCTGGCGCCCATCAATTCGAGGCGGGGAATCGTCAGGTTTTTCAACGGTGCAATTCTAGATTTTGCAGAAACCAGCTGCACTTGCACGCCTTGATCGTCTTCCATCCTCGCAAAAATTACCGTGGAATAGGCAGCGTTACTAGCGTCCGTGAAAACATGAAGTGAAACAGAATCGTCCTCCGTACCAAAAACCCAACGAGGGATCTCGATTTTCAGTAAATATGGTAGCTCTTGAATCCATCGTTTAACTTGCTTGGCTGTTCCTTGATCGACCTCCTCGTCCCACTGAAATTTCGACTGCCACAAGCGTTGCAAAATAATTTTGAGTTTTAGTGTACCGGGACAACTAAACCCAATCGGGTCCAACACCCTTTGGGCCAAAGACAAAATTAGACGTTTTGCTATTTTTTGACTTTGAAGATCAGGGGTATAATCAATGTTGCCCAATATTCTGAGCGGGAGGCACACGACGCACTTTTTTACTCTTCGACCCTTTTAAGAAATCTATAATGTCCCCACGCACATTAGGCCGGGTGCACACGAGCGTCAATTGACGCGCGTTAGAACAGATACCTAGAAGTCTATGGGGCAGTGCACACGTAACGCCGCTGCAAGAGACGCCCGACTGCAAGCTTGAATTGACGCCGGTTTCTGTGGAACGCGCGTCCCTTTTTTATCGCTCGCTTACCCTACAGCCTTGTACACACGGAGACATGAAAAAATGGCGCAAGAAAAGGCGCAAGTTTCGGGGACATGAAATGTCACAGCTTCTGTCTTGGGAATGTACACACGGTAGCTCTGCCGGTGAGCATGTCAACGTGAACTGATAGTGTGATAAGAAATTTTTGAAGGTAGAGTTCTAGGACTAATTTGTTGTTTTCTCGGGATATTTTTGTATTCTTTTGTATATTTGACAAAAATATGGAAGAACAACGTGCCGTGATAGCTGTGACAGTGGCAGCAATTACAAATGCAGTGATCCGTATACGTCAACGAAGAAAGAGATGGCTTAAAAGAAGGTGAGTTTTTAATTTTGAGGAAGAATATTGGGATAAAAAGCACGCTCACTGTACTTTCTTATCTACTTTGCTATAATTTTAGATGGTGGACCAAACCCTGGGTCGAAAGAAGACAGGAAAATTCACGGGATGCCTACAGTTTGCTCTTCAATGAACTGAAATTGGAAGACCCGGAGGCATTTACAAGTTTCCTTCGTATGGATCACTCAACCTTTTTGCAGCTGTTAAACTTAGTACAGCCCAAGATATCGCGACACGATACAGTGATGCGTCAGAGCATTTCAGCAAAATTAAGGTGAGAAGTAAGTGTTTGACACGATGCCAGTTAATTTAACAAATATCTTCATAATTTTGTAGATTGTCAGTCACCTTACGTTTTTTGGCTACTGGGGAAAGTTTCAGGAGCCTGGCTTATTACTTTAGGATTCCTGCCAGCACAATATCTGGCATTATACCCGAAACCTGCAATGCCATCGTAGAACAATTGAAAGATGTATTTATGAAGGTAATAATAATGATTTTGGTCCCACTTAGTGACCGCCGCTATAATATATTTGCTGAAGTGCAGGCTCCAACAACTGAACGGGAATGGAGACGGATAGCGGAAGAATTTCACGTGCAGTGGAATCATCCTCATTGCCTGGGTAGAGTTGATTGTATTTAGTTTAGTTTTGTCATTTCATCATATTGCAATTTCAATTCCCCAGGGGCTATTGATGGCAAGCACATAGTATTTCGCCCCCCTCGGAAAATGGGATCTTTCTATTACAATGATAAAGGAAGGCACAGCATTGTGCTAATGGCCGTAGTCGACGCGAACAACCGATTTCTGCTGGTGGACGTTGGGTGTAATGGTCGTATAAGCGACGGTGGGGTTTATAGAAGAAGTGCTCTGTGTGAAGCCATCGAAAATGGCTCATTAAACTTTCCTCCTGAAGAAAACCTTCCAGGAACGTCTCTGCCTGTGCAATACCACTTCGTTGCAGACGACGCTTTCGCCGAAAAACCTCACCTTCTGAAACCGTACAAAACCGTGAGAACAATCGAAGAGAGGGTTTTCAACTACAGACTGTCGAGAGCCAGACGTGTCGTTGAAAATGCTTTTGGTATCATGTCTAATAGATTTCGTGTCCTCCTGAAAAATATTGAGCTGGACGTCGAAAAAGTAGAACTGATTACTTTGTGCTGTTGCGTTCTACACAATTTTATGATCCACAAGTCAAAAAACAGTTACATCAGTTCAATTAACATGGAGGAGGCGCAGCAGTTATCTCGCCAGCTTCGACC
This sequence comes from Corythucha ciliata, assembly GCA_038030265.1. NCBI lineage: Eukaryota > Metazoa > Arthropoda > Insecta > Hemiptera > Tingidae > Corythucha > Corythucha ciliata. The sequence continues at coordinate 15,568,370 of CM075937.1, forward strand.
ACTTCAGAAATTGAGTATTGGAAGAATTGCCAAGTCAACAAAAGCCTATAAAGAAAATTTGAAAAATTATTTTAATTCTGTAGGGAGTGTAGATTGGCAGGATGAAGCAATCGCTAATTTCAATTTTTAGCACGACGTTTGTTATAATAAAATTCAAAGTGATGTGAATAAAAATGTTGATTATAATAATTAATAATATAATAATAATATATAAATAATAATTCTCAATCGATTACTCGTTGCCTTCGAGCTCCTGTAGCTGCATCTCCTGAAGCGCCTGCAAAATCACTCGTTGCAGCTTAATTTGATTACACTTCTTCAGCTCCTTCATCGAAGAAACTACGTATTTGCCGAAATGGTCTAGAGTGTGACCAGGGTCAGGGTGGCCTTGCGCTTTATCGAGCAAAAGGTTGGCCTTTTCAAGCAACTTGACGTCTTCGCTAGGAAGCGATATTTTTTTTTTTTTTTGCAAGGAGCTTTCCCCCCTTTATCTTGAATCTGTAATCCATGAAATTCGTTTATACTTTCCAAGACGTTCAAATTGATTAATAAAATTGTAAATTTTACGCACACTGTCTGACGACGGTTCTCGCTTCGTTCCACTCGAAGTGGAACCGCTTGGTGACATAAGATTTGTCTCCTGGAAAAGAACGGCATATTTTCAGGATCTGGTGACTGCCGACACAGAGAATAGCTTTTTTCCTCAATATTTGATATACATACACTCTCTTGGGAGATTCTTCGACTTCCGATACATCCGCCCGAAGATGAAGCAGTGGGTGACATAAGACTTGCCTCCTGGAAAAAAGACGACATAATATTATAAGGTTCTAGTGGCTCCAACGCAGGGATCAGCTATTTTTCCCCAATTTTCCAAATACTTACATTGACCTCACAGTTCATTGATTGCGAGAGGATTTCGCAACTTATCACATCAGTCGCAAGACCCTCCAGAGCTATTTCCTGTGGAGAATAAAAAATGCAAGTTAATGTGAAATTCGCTCATCGTTAGGTGACGCAAGTTCTAATTACATTGTCTAATTCTACAGTCAATGGCCCCAAAATTGTGGCTTGACTTTGAGATTGACTAAAGTCATTTCGAGGTCCAATCTGAAACAATAAATGGTATTGAATAAACCAGAAAACGAAGGCAGAGCTTCAACATTGAGTGAAAGACCACAAAACACAATCACACCTCGCTATTTGTCACAGGATCGAGAACCGGCAAATTTGTTGTACTCGGCCGACTCTTTATGTGGTCGTTCAAGAACGACAAGAGGTCGAAATACCACAAAGATGGTTTATGGACCTGCGGAAAAATTATTCACGTAACTTAAGAGTTGATTCAAGTACCTCCAATGATTAGGAAATGATACAGCACCTCATCAGTGGATGCCCCACTCGATCTCGACGCCTCGACTTTCCTTTTTTCCTGGCAGTATCCAGACCTCAAGGATTTCATTTTATTCAAAATATCCGTGGCCGTGATATTTGGACATTCCTAGGATGAAAGAAAGAGAAGAGAAATAATGAAATATGGAGATTGAGCACACAAAAGAAAGACCAGCGACTAAAGTGAATTTCCATACCTCTTTAAGCGCATCAATTATTCTCTGCAACGCTGCTTTCCTTGCGTGTTTGTTGTGATACAGGGCCGACTGATTATCATACAAGCAATGTTCTTGCTCATAATGCTCTATGAGTAGAGAGACACGGCTTGCCTGGTCCACTCCATCTGCTAAATGAACGTGATATTTGAAAATGAATAACGTGGATAAATAATTGAGTAATCCACGAATACAGCAGTATGTGTAAAACGTACCTTATAAATTTCGACGATGAACAAAAACACACGCACAAAAAGAGAGACGCTGACGAATTTAAATTCAGGAAAGCTGGAAAGAGACCAAACCACGCTGAATAATCACAAATTACTAAAATTATAAAATAAACGAAATATTCACGCGTGAGACGCAAAGAAACCGAAGAATATTTTTGGAAGATGAAGGTTAAAAATGTCTTATAACCACCCAAAAGGCTAAATGGCGACTGAAAAAGAAGGTCTTCAAATAAGTTCAGAAAAAAGTGCGACATTTCGTGCGCCGGATCTTATCAGTCCTTATCGCAAGACAGAACGATGTACACACGGAGCTTTTTCCACCTTGCACAACTTCGTGCGCCTTTTCTGTCTCCGTGTGTACAAGGCTTAAGATACCTACCTATACACAGAAGTCTGTGGAGCAGTGCACACGGGCAGTCGGGCGTCACTTGCCGCTCGGCGTCGCAGGAGTGAGACAGCTGTTGTTCTTATTCATTTTTTTTTTTTTTTTTCAAAAATTTTCTTTTTTGACTCATTGTTTCTCAATAATAAGTATTTGTAATCGTATCGCAAAAAAAATTTTTTGACCCACCCTCAAAATTTGTAGTTTTACGTTTCAAAGTGCGTAGAATCCAAATCTGAAAAAAAAAAAAAATGTCCGTCCGCCGTCCGGGCCATATCTTGCCCTAGGATTGCCTGAAAAAACTCGTTCTTTCGCACATAGACTCCATTTGGGGTCTAGTTGGTCCTAACATCTGATCAATTTGATCAAATAACTCCCTGGGGGTTTATTGGCCAAAAGCGGGTTCAAAATGGGTATTTTCAAAGGATTTGGGATCATAGGGGTGAGGGGTGTCGATGTTCATGTAATTTCACGCCGGATTTGACTACATCCATGAATAATAAACCTATAAACAGTCGAAATAATAAGGCATTTTTAGATAATTCGCAGCGTTTTTCAAACATTTTAATTTTTTTTTTTTAGTTTTAAAAAATGAGTGCAGAATTGGAAGTCGATACTAAATTATTCATTCATGAAGTCCAAATTCATCCCTCAATTTGGAATGTGAGGAGTGAGGAATACAAGGATAGAATACAAGGAACCGAACGGCAACCGAAAAAAGTATTTTCTTCCTCAACAATTGAGCCCTGCGATCCGTCTTGTTCAGTGGAAGAGGAAAGACTGTCTAGCAAACGCTCGCAACCACCAAGTGACGCGCGTCAATTGTTGCTCGAACGCTCGTGTGTATTGAACCAAAAAGTGACGCTCGTGTGCACCCGGCCTTAATGGCCACATTTTAATTAATTAGGTAATTTAATAAATACAGAATTAAGAAGAGAAAAGAAGACGAGGAAGGATAGGACGGGGGTCGAGGTATCATCTGTTCAGTTCCCCAAACCTCTAGAAGGTAGAATGCTGCCAGAAAAAAAGGTCTTGAAACAAATCTGGGAAAAAGTCGTACATTTCTTGCGCAAGTATTTGTCTGCCCACATGGCAATATATTTCAGTGTTTAAACTTGGTTCAAACGAAGCATTTTGGTTTTTTGTTTCACTTCAGCAGAGGGTTTAAGAGAGGGGGTAATAAAAATGCTTCAAATATGTGCGAATAATTCCATACTAAGCCCCTCTATGGGCTTCAAAATGAGGATAATAAAAAAGAAATAATTCAATTTCTTGAAATATCATTCAACCAAACAAACCTAAAACTTTACTTTTAATGTTTTTAACTACTTAAAACACCAGCTACAATAGAAGACAGGACAGAAAAGTCTCCGTGTGTACACGGCTCAAGAGAGGGGGCAATCAAAATACTTCAAAGGTGCGCAAAAGATTCCTTAATGAGCAACTCCCTTGGCTTCAGAATGGGAGTCACAAAAAAAAATTATTTATTTATTCGAACTAGCCACAACAACGAGCAAACCTAAAACTTCACATATAATTTTTTTAGCCGTTTTGAACACTAGCTTCAGTAGTTGTCATGACGTAAATGTTCTCGTGAGTACAGGACTTAGCTCTCCCTTTAGTTTGAGGTTTTTGTAGAAATATTCCCTCATACCTGCACAGAAATTAAATTAAGCCTATACTAAAAATAATACTTGAGCAGAACATAATAGTATATTACAATTTACTAGCGTTCTTTTTAATTGAGCAGACTGTTTTATCTTTGTGAATAAGATTTATCCATCTAAAAAAAAGCATTGTTTATACCAATGCTTACATTGTTTACAAACGCGTAAGCTATAAAGAACGCAAATCCCTGGTTCAAAGTACTTTACGATTTTGCAGGTCATTTCCAAGTAGGCGTTCCCTACTTCCTCGCCTTTTTTGGACCAGCCCGTAAAAATGATATGGGAGTCTGGAGCGGATTCTTTTTTGTTTTAAGAGATTTAACAAGTGTATGTGACAAAAAAAATTGGGTGAAAGTAGGCCTCATTTGTGATCGAAAACACCCTTTGTGCCATGGTCATGACATATGATTTTTCTAACGTTTATAATGACTCACGTCACTTTTCTTAACTAAATGGGAATAACTCAGTTTCCAGCTGACATTTTGCAACTTTCGATGACAGATTTGGAAACAGCACATTTTTTTCTGTCAGGATTAGCCATTTACGATAAAATTCAACCGTTTTCTGGGGGCTCGTAAGCTGCTCAAAGTTTTGCAAATGGAGGATTTCTAATTTTTCAAAAAGTCAACCCCCGCTTTTCTTCTCGAAATTTGAGCGCACCGACATCCCATGGGTCGAAAAACTTCCCCAATGTGTCCTTTTTAAAATTACTCATGAACGTATTTTTAGTTAATCAGTGATTTTTCGGCAGAAATTACCATTTCTTAGAATAAAGAATGGCTTTTCTCTTCAAAATCGCTTGTTTCGACCTACAACATTTGAACAATTGTGATTTTTAGCATGAATGACGTCATTAAAACATCATCCAACGTTTTCCCTTGAACGGGACGGACTGTGTACGCCTGTCAAAGTCCAAAAAATGTTGCTCCCGCAGCTAGCTGTCGGATAGAGTGCATTTCTCTACTGTGAATTTCGAAGTTTTCAGTTAATTTGCAGTTATTTAGCCGGAAATTGGTATCAACAAGTAGAGTCATTAAGTGCACTAATTTCGTATAATAACAGCTAAACACGCTGAAATTCGCAGTAGTCAAATGCACTCTTGCCGACAGCCAGCTGCCGGAGGGACAGTTTTTGATATTTTAGTAGGAGTGCGCATTCCATTCGGTTCGAAGGATAACTTTGGATAAGGCTCTAATGAGTTTTAGCATGTTATGAATCACAATGCTCGTTAAAATTGGGTTGGTCGAGACAAGCGATTTTTAAGAGAAAAATCATTCTTTTTTCCATGATAATTATGGCCTTTCTGCCGAAAACTCGTTAAAGAACTAAAAAAACGTTCATTAGTAATTTTACAAAGGACAAATTGAACAAGTTTTTCCGACCAATGGGATGTCGATACGCTCAGATTTAGTGTAGAGAAGTGGGGGTTGAATTTTTCGAAAAATTAAAGATCCACGATTTGCAAAACTTTGAGCATCTCTCAAGCCCACAGAAATTTGTTGAGTTTTAGATGGATATAATGAATAAATCTGTCGCCGGTATTTTAATTAATAAATTAATCAGACTGATATTATCCGGACGACGATGGAAGGGCATAGCCCAACACGATTCGAGTTTCGAGAAAAAATGGCTCCCCGGCGGGATTTGAACCCGCAACCTCTGGATTACCAGTCCAGCACGCTGCCATTTGCGCCACGGAGACGCCTATGGGAGTCGTACTCCGAGGGGTAAGCTAAGCCGAACCCCACCCAGGTCCATTGTTTCTCGAAACTCTAGGCGCTTCTCCTGATCGGTAAACCACGCAAATTTTATCTTATCTAGATGTTGTTAGATGGATGTAATGAATAAATCTGTCGCCGGTATTTTAATTAATAAATTAATCAGACTGATATTATCCGGACGACGATGGAAGGGCATAGCCCAACACGATTCGAGTTTCGAGAAAAAATGGCTCCCCGGCGGGATTTGAACCCGCAACCTCTGGATTACCAGTCCAGCACGCTGCCATTTGCGCCACGGAGACGCCAATGGGAGTCGTACTCCGAGGGGTAAGCTAAGCCGAACCCCACCCAGGTCCATTGTTTCTCGAAACTCTAGGCGCTTCTCCTGATCGGTAAACTCTAGATATCTAGATCTAGATCTAGATAAGATAAAATTTGGCGTGGTTTACCGATCAGGAGAAGCGCCTAGAGTTTCGAGAAACAATGGACCTGGGTGGGGTTCGGTTTAGCTTACCCCTCGGAGTACGACTCCCATAGGCGTCTCCGTGGCGCAAATAGCAGCGTTCTGGACTGGTAATCCAGAGGTTGCGGGTTCAAATCCCGCCGGGGAGCCATTTTTTCTCGAAACTCGAATCGTGTTGGGCTATGCCCTTCCATCGTCGTCCGGATAATATCAGTCTGATTAATTTATTAATTAAAATACCGGCGATAGATTTATTCATTATATCCATCTAACAACATCTAGATAAGATAAAATTTGGCGTGGTTTACTGATCAGGAGAAGCGCCTAGAGTTTCGAGAAACAATGGACCTGGGTGGGGTTCGGCTTAGCTTACCCCTCGGAGTACGACTCCCATAGGCGTCTCCGTGGCGCAAATGGCAGCGTGCTGGACTGGTAATCCAGAGGTTGCGGGTTCAAATCCCGCCGGGGAGCAATTTTTTTTCTCGAAACTCGAATCGTGTTGGGCTATGCCCTTCCATCGTCGTCCGGATAATATCAGTCTGATTAATTTATTAATTGTTGAGTTTTATCGAAAATGGCTATTCCTGACAGAAAAAAGTGTGCTCTTTCCAAATCCATCGTCAAAAGTTGTAAATGTTTGCTGTAAACCGATCTATTCGCATTTAGTTAAGAAAAGTGATGCAAGCCTCAAAAAGTTAGAAAAATCATATCTCGTAGGATTTTGATTTTCAGGCCATGGTTTATAGTAGGTATGTTTTCGATCGCAAATGAGGCCTATTTTCACCCATTTTTTTTTGTCACACTTATCCTGTTCCACCCTGTATGTATATGTGTATAAGTTGTATACAAATGTCAAGCTTAATTATTCGGTTTAATTCTTTTCTTATGACTGGCCAGAACTATCGACTGATTTCAATCGTAATTTAAATGATAAGTACGTGCAACTTAGATCTACCACGGCGGTACCGGGATAGTGATGCACGAGCCCGAGACTATCATTTCTGGAGCGAGACCGAGACCATCATTTCTTGAGCGAGACCGAGACCGAGAAGAGACCGCTATTTTCGGGACGAGACCGAGACTGGTCTCGGAATTAAAAGAATGAACAAAGTGATGGCTCATTTATGAATGCAGAACGTTTTAACAATGAAATGACCTTGTTTCATGCCGAGACGGCTATTGTGTTATGGACCTCCGGGATGTAGTGGATCAAAGGGGGGAGGTTAGGGTGGGCATATCCCCGCCCCGTAACGCACATAATGACATAAAACTAGAGGTGGGTTAAATAACGGTTAACTGTTATGGCGCAACAGTTAACAATAAAATAACTAACGACCAGTTGATCACGTTAAAAAATAACCGTTGAAAAATAACTGGTCAATTCAACCAGTTTCTTCTCAACGCTCGGAGATGGCGTTACCTATCAACGAGTTTACACTTTCAACAGTTGCGGGAGAAGAACTGTTGTCCCTAGCGGGAACGAAACAATACAGACCAACCAGTTAATTGTTAACGGCTATTTCGTAACAGTTATTTTTCGTCAACGAACGTTAATTAACGTTTACGAAAAATAACGATAACGCCCATCTCTACATAAAACAGTGGGAAAAAATTTACTTTTTGTAAAATTATCATAGGAAACACGCACATGTCTTCTTCTTTCACGAATTATACATGATGGTAGTAGTAGTAGTAGTAATAGTAGTAGTAATAGTAGTAGTAATAGTAGTTTATTGATTACCAATGTACAATCATACCATAATAACAGTACTTGCCGAGACTACCGATCAGGCAATGGGCAAATTGCCCGTCTGCCGAGAAGGTTTCAGGCTTCGTAATTTTACGTTTCTGTAAGCTACGTACTACAATAACCAGACAGGGTGCTAACTGCCTAAGCCCAAGAGAGCGGGGAAAAATAAATAACTATATGTCCAAATGAAAATATCTACATAAAATAAGAGAATAACAGTAACTCAAATATAAAAATATATAAGCAACAAAACAAGGCAACACGTTCGGGCACCTATCCTAGGCAAATAGATGTCCTAGTAACAAATAATTCCAAGTTTAGATCCAAATAAGAATAACCATATAAAATAAATAACAAATAAAATTTATAAGTTTACTGACAAATACGTTAGCCCTGCCCCAGTAACACCCTCCAGCTATATATTGTTCCTCCTCTTCGGCGATTTATTCTCTTTTAACATTAACTCTTTTATCATTTCATCACCGTCAAATTCCCCCCCCCTACCACCGAGGTCAACAGTTTATTACCATTCTCCCTCGTCTTTTTATCAACAAGACCCTTATCGTCCATCCACACAAATGTATTCTCGTTCACTTTAACAGAACTTCCCCGGACTTTCACGCTTACTTTATTATTGGCTGCTAAAAAACTTATTTTCAAACTTAACAACGTTGTTTGCTTACGCCTTTTATACATGATGGTTTTCGCACGATCAGGGAGGGAAGTGATACTTCCCCATCCAGGTACCTCAACAGGGAAGTCCACTTTTACTTGAAAAGATGAGCTAGGTGAAAAAAAAATTTTTTTTCACTCACTAGTGAAGGAAAGTAAGGCAGAATGCCAATAATTTCACATTTTCCCTCTCAAGCGAAGGAAACAGGAAGGTTTTCATTCACTAGTGAAGGAAAGCGAAAAAAAAAAAGTTCTGTATTCAATTAGCGTACCCTTGCCACCGAACACTTGCAGGAATGACAATCAAACCTGTTGGTCGTGCGAAAAATAATCTACAACTCGTGAGGAAGAAGCTTTCACTCTCTCGTAGTTTTTAGCTCACTCGGCCCCGCCTCGTGAGCCAAACACAACTCGCAGGTAGAACTCCACTTCCCTCACTTTTAGTGAAGTATACTATTATTTCACTTGTCGCGCGAAAATATCGTGTATAACTCAATTCACTTGCTCGTACTCATTAAGCCGACTCGGCTTTGACTCGCCAGCCAAATAAAGTACTCGCAAGTAAATTGGCACTTACGTGTCTCGTTATATGTAAAGCTCTGTTCACACGATGCAATGTTTGAAGTTATATTGCATGCTGGTTTTTTAAAAGCATATGTTCCTTGGTAGTGACCGGATGTTTTTAAAAATCCAGCATGCAATTTAGCTTCAAACATTGCATCGTGTGAACAGGGCTTAAGATAGTATTTTTTGTAAACAAGCTGATTGTTTTAGAGCATAGGGGATAAAACACTCACTTTATCGCCGTGGCCGAAAAAATCAGCCCATGTTTTAATAAAAAAATACTGTACACACCGCGTCAAAAAAGTGATTTTGGGGTCTCGAAAAAAGGCCAGGCTCGGCTACGCCCCGCCCGTCCAGTTTTTTCTCTCGGCCTCCAAAAAATCGCTTTCTTGCCTAGGCGTACTATAATCTACTATTCCTAAGATCATTCTTAAAGAAGTGTTTGAGCAAATGTTCATCGTGCGTAAGGACCTACTTTACTCAAAAAAAAGTAGGGTAGTGTGTAAAGTAGATCTTTAAGCACGATGAACAATGGGTGAAGGGTGAGTGGAACCGTGGAAATTATATAGCAAAAGGTCAAAGTCAGTTGATTATGTTGGTGAGTTGGTATAAGAATTGAGGCAGGTAAGCCCGCTTTCATCTTGCTCGTTGCTTGCTTCTTTTGTTTCTTCTTTTTTATTTCTCTGAAATGAAGTTGTGTGGCAAATGGGAGACTTTATGGAACCGTTAAATTAAAAAATTATGAACCCTATTGGCTATTGGATCCTGAGGCGTATAATCGCTCTACAAACTCTACCGATGATGGCACTCGACTTCGTCTCATGTCAGAAATAGTGGTGCGCGCGGGACGGGACGCGAGAACAAGCCCAACTGCACAGCAGCCAACTGGACGCCGCGGCCATGCTGCTTAGTGCAACGGAACCCTAATTTTGCGTTTGAAACTTCCCTGGGCCGCTATCATTAAACTCGACGCCCCTTTATTTTTTTATATTTTTTTTTTTCAACTAACATTGCCGGTTGAAGCATGAGAAGTTGGGTCTGGTGTATGAGGGTAGGATTGTGCACCTCTACCTCGTTGTGTCTGGGAAGGGAAGTCTCTTGCTTGAACTAAATGAGTTGGCTTGTGCGAGATTTTGAGTTGATCTCGTTGAATTCCCAACTGTTCCCCTTTCACGTTCTCAGTGTGACGATTGTTTTAAAGGCACGATTCTACTTTGGGGCAATTGCAAAGCTCTTTGGTCATTAATCAGTAGTGTATCAGGTATCACTTACCTCCCTTCGTGCCACGAGCCACCAAGGAATGAAAGCAAAGTATAAATTCATCCATCGTCGTCATCTGTAATCATTGGGGCGAGAGTAGGATCACTCGTCACTAATATCACACATACTTTGAATTCGCGACTTTTCATGATCGAGACCAAGACCAACCCTTCATGAGCGAGACCGAGACCTCTCAAGTCTCGTCTCGGTCTCGTGCATCACTAACCGGGAAGGCGACAAATATTTGTTCAATAAATGAAATGTGGTTGTTAACTCCAGTTGAGTGGAGACGCACGGCGGGGGACACAGAGGTTTCCTCTGATTTGTGGTGCCTTTAAAGCTGTCTGATTTCGACGTGGAGTATCCAAGGTCTTGAGACTTCTCGAAAAACTCTGAATAACCCGCGTTGGTGGAAGTCGGAGTGATGTTCGAGATCGTCCCCGGCAGAATATGTGCATACAAAAAAAAGGGGACCTGGAATACAATCCTTTCGGTATTGTGTTGCTCCTGGGGTTGGCCTTCGCCGATTTCACCTTACTTTCGTCTCCCTTTTTTATGATGACGCTCGATTTCGTTTTCTTCACCCTTGGCCTCCTCGTGGGTGCTTCGATGTAATGTGGTGATGTTAACCCTTCATTTACATAATTGTTAAAGTAATAATTTTAAGTCCTTTCCTTAGATCTTTTGACTTACTAAATGGATATCTCTCCCTATTCCACGCGGTGACACTCGGATGGCAGTTTCAAGGTATTTTGCAGCGAGGAAATCTTCTTTCGGGCTTTTAGTCGACACGTCGGTGTCCTCCTCGTTTCACGTCCCTCGCACGACTCAATCAGCTCATGCGGCGACAACGTATCCGAGGAACCGCCTAAACCGCCGAATATGTGGCGAATGTTTGAACAGGTGGGTCTATTATCCCGATATCGTGTGTTATCACTTGTTGACACTTCTTATCATAAGGTTTTTTTCATATTCATTTACGCTTAAATGTATTATGTATATTAGTTAAATAGGCGCACTTTATAACGACATTAAACACGACCGACCGAAAACACGACAGAAGGTCGAACATCGTCTCGTTAGAACACTGGGAATGAAGATTAGTATTAACTTTAGCTGTGTCTTTTAGACATTATAAGTATCACATTAAATTATGGTGTTTTCTTTATTTATTCTTTGTATTTCACATTGTGGATCACCACAACTCTGGTATAGTGGGTAACACATTAGTTGCGGTGTAAAACTCAGGCCTTACTTAAAGCGCTTAAGCACAAGCTGAAGCCGCTTGATGAACAAAGTCGAGGTGTTTGTGCGGAGGTGTTCCTTATAACTTTCTATCTTAACGCATTTAATGTCAAATTGTAGTATTTGGCGGAATAAAAGGTTCCAGTGTGATTAAAGCTTTTACCTAAGCACCAAGAAGACGTGTTTCATCAGATGGCTAAGCACTTGTCCAGCACTGAGCTCTATACGTATGATCTGAACCTGGCACAACACATGTCAGAAAATTTTTCCGAAAAATGAATCATTTGTGCCAAAAGTTTTTTTTTTTGGAAGAAAAGAAGAAGAAGAAAATCACAGCATGTGTCGGGCTAAGTTCACGCAACCCGATACATAGCCGAGATCGCTTGTTTCACGTCATAAATTCATCTCGATCTAGTTTGTTTACGTTTGTTTAGACAAAATTTTCGTTTATTTATCATTCCATATACAGATTTATTCAAAAAACTGTCTGTGTCATGCTAAGTTTACGAAACCCGACCCATGCAGCCGTTCGTTTGTTTCGCGGTACATTCCGTCTCGATCTCGTTTGTTGACGTTTGTTTAGCCGAGATTTTCGTTTGTTTACCATTTCATGTACGAATATATTCAAAAAACTGTCTATGTCAGGCTACGTTCAAGCAACCCGACACATAGTAGGAATCGTTTGTTTCGCAGCATATTCTGCCTCATTATCGTTTGTTTAGCCAAAATTATCGTTTCTTCACGTTGTTTAGACAATAATCTTGTTTGTTTCGCTTACTGAACTACTCTGCTCGGTACGAACACGTAAGCCAAGTCCAGTCCAGGCACAATATCTGACAAAAGACCAAAATCATCTGGGGGCTTATTCTGTAAAACATCGAAGCTTTTACACGTTGCCTAGAAAGCAATGTTGCTATGGTAGAACTGTTGAAATATGTTTGTTGCTTTTCCGCGTTGCAGTTTTAGAGAATACCGATTTAGCTACATTGAAAATCGACTTCGGAATAATAACCAAAGAACTATACTGGAGGAGACCAAGCCATTAAATATGCACTGAAAGAAAATAAAATACGCATTTGAACGTCTGTAAATTCAATTTAAAATTGCCTTTATTGCTGTCAAATAATAAATTATATTGAATTGCCAACAGCTTGTTTTTCATATCGTTAAGGGAGAGTTCAAAAATGTAAATAAGGCAGCAGTGAGGATCATATCACGTAGCACGTGTGGTTTCTTTAGTCTATAGCGGGAGCGTACTATGAATCCTCACGCCCAAGTAGCCACGAACAATCAAGCACAATCAAGCTAGAATCTACCCGAGTAATGTGGGAAATCAGCAGCGTGCCTCTTCACGACGATTGAGAGGCGAGGATCGAGGAAAATTCCCGAAGATGAGAGCGAACAATTGATGAGAATGCCATGGATAAAAATGCCGACGTCTAAACCATTCAAGACAGGACTAGCGGCTTTCTCGACCACACAACACTCTCATCTGAGACTTCGAGCTAGAATACTTCTCGCTGTGGGCTGATCCTCCACAAGCTGCTGCGCCGGAAGTCAGAATGGCGAAGATCAGAAGCGCGAGCTGAGATAAGAAACTTTCGACGTTCTTATCCCATGACAGACTTGAATAAAAAAGCTAGCCCGAGGAAAGTTAAAATTCACAATGATAACGGGGTTTGATAAAGATGAAAGCAACACTGCAATCGAATTTGTCGATATAGCAACAGAGTCTGGTGGTGCTACTATAATAACCTACTAAAGAAATACTCCTTAGCAACGTTGCTTCAAATTCATTGTTTCTAAAATTGCAGAATGCCGAATAGCAACGTTTCTATGATGGATAGCAACATTGCAATCGAAATTTGATTGCTATCGTGTTAGAGAATAAGGCCCCTGTTCAGCTCGGCCTCTTCACGCCATTTGTATGAACACTTGTATTTGAGGCTGAGTTCTCGCAACCTAATTCACGGCCTAAATCAGCAGTTGTTAAAGGGTCATCATAAAACTTTTTTTTTTTTTCCAATCGTATATGACATGGAAAACTTACAAAAAGTTACGCTAAACAGACGAATACAAACGAGAACAGAATATGTGGCATAACACACGTTGCCGCTTTTGTGTCGGGTATCCCGTATATAGCCTGACGTAGACAGTTTTTCGAATAAAATCGTACATGAAGTGGTAAACAAACAAAAATTTCGACTAAACAAACGAAAATTTCGACTAAACAAACGAGATCAAGATGGAATATGCCGGGAAACAAACGATTTGGGTGTCGGGTTGTGTGAACTTAGCCTGACAAATAATGATTTTCAAAAAAATCGTACATGAAATGGTGAACAAACGTTAATTTCGGCAAAACAAACGTAAACAAACGAGAATGAGACAGAATATGTCACGAAACAAACGATTGCAGTCATGTGTCAGTGTGCCTGGACTTGGCCTAATATAAATAATTACGTTCGTATCGAGCAGAGTTGTTTAGGAGGCTATGAAAACGAAAAAAAAAATTTTATGTACAACCCGGAGATAAAGCAGTCCTTATCAATTTCAAAATTTTATGGTAAGCCTGCCTATTACTCCCTAGGGAAAGTCACCAGCTTTATTCCCTCATCTTTCGGGAGTAAAGGTCATTGTTACCAACTATGAAAGACAAGAAATACTGATTTTGTAGAGTGATTTACTTGAATGACTTGGCTACTCTGCATTCCGCTCCCCTGGCTTTTTTTCATTTGTCTTGTTGTGAACGCCGGCACGCCATAAATTCGGGCGGCGACCTCCTCGCTCTGAAGAATCACGGAGATAGGAAGTCTAGCGTCCAGCGTTGCCGAAGGGTACGTTGAAAACTCCACGAAAAGTAAAGAGTAAACCGCAAGAAGAATTCCAGGGGCCGACGACTTACAGGGGACCGGGGGCCAACACAAAGTACAAATAGATAGCTGAAAACCCGAAGAAGAACACTTACACTATGTCACCCCAAAAGAAGAAAATTACAATTTCGAATTGCAACAATTGCCGAATCAATATAAAAATTGACCAAAATGAATTACTTACACCCGTTTACATGGTTTAATCTTCCTGCTCAATATGATGGAATTAATTTCATTGAATGGCTCAGGCAATTTGATAGAACAAGATTATGATAAGTAAAAATGTTTACATGTTTCAATTTCATTGAATCCATGAAATTGAGCAATAAGATTAAACCATGTAAACGCGCCTTTACCTACATTGTTCGTTTAAATAATTCAACGCACAAATATATTTTCTGTTGTCTTGCGAACGATTCAAGCACAAAAATCACACCGCCCTTCTATAAATTCAAATTCAAACCTCCTTCACTTGAGCAGTTGAGCGATGTATTACTACGAGCAGCGAGATAACGCTAACTGTTCTGTTGCGTACCCGCTTTCCTAATTATTATCTCGGAATTTCCATTGATTCCGCTTTTCCGGTTGTACATAAAGTTATGTATGTAACTTTGGAGTAAATCCGTTTATTTTCCTCGAAACATTACAGCCCGAGCGAAGCGAGGTCTCACAGAAAATAAACCACGTCTTTACTCCCTCGATACATAATATACTATTTTAAACAAACGGAAACGAAAAAGAATAAGCTATGGAACAAACAATTCCGGCTATGTGTCTGGTTGCGTGAAGTTATATTCGAAATGGTATAAGCAAACGATAATTTTGGCAATAAAAATGGTTGATTGATTTTTCGGTAAATGTTCAGTCATATGCTGGGCCAGGTTCACATGCGTGAGGCCTATTAGAAGTTTTACAACGATACTTCTTCAAGTGCTGAGCAAGTGTTGAGTTTCACAACGCACCCATTGTTTTTGTAGACATGAAGTGGTGATTAAGATTCATATTTACTGTATGGCATGTATGTAATTGGGATCTCGAAAGACAGTAATTAAGATTGGGTTTGGTAGATAGGGTGACTTTTAGAAGTGGCTATCAAAGGTTGGAATTTGGAATTTTCAATGAAACTCTCAACAATGATTAGCATGTCTTTTTTTTGCCATTAGAGACGTGTTAGGACGTTTTCCGTTAATTGTGCATTTTTTTCAGGAAACGAGAGGAGACATTGCTAAAGTTTTTATTATATGCATACCTATCGCGTAGCATTTTCTACGTAGTTACAATGGGGGTTCGTGAGCTTCCGCTAATAGGGCATTAATCGGAGTGCTTCCCAAGTACTCCAGACAGAGCCTGACACACTTAGGCTGCACCCTGTCCAAGATTTGTCTTTCCAGCTTATTTGTTCTGCTGTAGATTATGCACCCGAAATCAAGTGTAGTCCTTATTGTCGATTGGTATATCAAAAGACAAATATCATTTTTAAAATATTGTAATATTTATCTGTGTTTTAGTAATTTCTTGTATGTGCGTTCTCAATATCATTTTTGTATCCATGGGTAACCCTAGGAATCAGACAGTATTTTTCACCGGGAAAATTTTACCTTCCAACATTACTTGCTTTTCGAGGGGAACATGCCGTTTTTTGGAAAACAGACACACCGTTGATTGGGGCTATAGTCATGCCATTTTTGTCACCCCATACTATGATTTTTTGCACAGCGCTGTTCGAAGTGTTTATAGACGCGGTTATACTTCTATTAGATATATCTATATGTTCTATATCACAGGCAGAACGCAAAAAGTCAAAATAAATGACACTGTCAGTCACGAGATGGTTCTAAAATCCGGTGTACCACAGGGTTCCGTGCTGGGTCCACTGCTGTTCATCTTGTGCTACAACAGTATTTTCGATTTGGACATTTCGGCTACCCCATTCTGCTTCGCGGATGTCACGGTCTTAATGCTCAGTGGCGCCAACTCTGGTGTTGTTGGTGACAACTTATTGAAAGATTTAACAGTGATAAAGCAATGGCTTAACACAAATTGCTTTTTTTTAAACTTTGAAAAGTCTTCGATTATTAAATTTTCCATTGTTTCGCGAGTCGAGGATGAAGATGACAATCATTTGGTGATTCACAATCATGTGAGGTTTAAACACGTCAAGGTGTACACGGACAGTCAGGCGGCTTTAGGGGCCATCGTAAAACCAGTCGTGGATTCAGCACTTGGTGGCTGACTGTCGTCGTGTGATCTCAGAGGTACAGGAACTGGGGAACAGCGTTAGTTTAGCGTGGATTCCAGGCCATAGAAGTTTTGAAGGTGACCAGAGGGCGGACATGCTGGCTAAAAGAGAAGCTTCACTTAGCAACGTGGGACCGGAGCCGTCCATTGCGGTTTCAAAGAAAGTAGGAAAGGGTCAGATAAAAAACTGGGCAGACGGTGTTGCGATGAGTTCCTGGCAAGAAATATCGGCATGCAGGCAGGCGAGGTTGTGCATAAGAAGTTGGGATAGGGGAGCGACAGCTTGGCTGTTGTCTCTACATAGGCGTAATCTACGAAGAGCAGTGGGGATGTTTACGGGCCACTATGCTGTCCGTAGGCATCTATTCAAGATGAGCATAATGGCGGACCCGATGTGTAGGGAGTGTGAAGGGGAGGAAGCGACGACGGCACCCTCAGCGATCAGGTTCCAAGTTTTTGGAACGGATAGGCTACCCGCCCTGGCACTCTCCAGAACCGAAGGGGTTCGAGTTTTGGAGTTTGTCAGGAGGGCGGCGAGGTTTGTGGACCTTAAATCTTTTGGAATGCAGGACGACAGAAAATTACAGATTTCCTCAAATACTTTTGAGGAATATGAAAAGGGGCAACCTTCGGCTCTTCGTGGTGTTCCTCCTCTTGTGAGTCGTCCAGGCGGGAGTGAGATCGGATCGGCCTTCGTTATTAATTTTTGAATAAATTAAAATTCTAGACGTTTCTCCAATTCAATTATTGGACGGTGCGGGGGGGGGGAGGCGAAACTATCGCTGCGAATTTTGAATTGTGTGCCATAACGGTCACAATAGAGTCCATCTTTTCACCAAGAAGTATTAGGGCACCCTTAGACTTACGCTAATATCGCTAAAGCCGTTCGGCATTATTTGGGAGATTGGAGAGCATAATATTATGGTAATGGATGTGGTCAAAGCCAGGAGATACATTTCTGCTATTGGTCTTTATAGCGGTGAAAAGCTTTTGTTGGGTAAATGTTTTCAAAAGGAAACGATTTTTAACGCTGTTAATCGTTAGTGTATTTTCCTCTACCGAGTTAATACTTTCTGGTACGCAAGGAGGACATAGTTTATCGAGAAATTCTTCTACCCACTCTAAATTTGTAGCAGGTTTGTTAGATGTTGTTCTATTTTTCAAGTGCCTGAGAGCACGCCACATTTCTTAAATGCTAGTGTTTTTATTTATACCTTCACAATATTTTTTCCACGTGTTCTTTTACTTTCTCTGATAACTTTATTGGCTATAGCAGTGAATCTTTGGTAAGAGATATAGTTTGAGTATTTAGGACAGGTCTTGTATGAGAGGTAAGAGGATTTTTTGTTCGCAACAGCCGATCTACATTCATCATTCCACCAAGATTTGATGTAAGCTTGTTTACTAGAAGCTTTGTACTTGGGGATAGTCTTGTCACACGCTCTGTTAATATTTTTGACGAAGACGTCATAGTCAGTGGGAGAAGCGGACGATAATTGTTCCAAGGTATATGCAACGAGATATATAAAAGAACTGGATTGCTCATCACTGCTCATAAAGAATAGCAACCATTTAAGTTCCCAAGTAGTTGAGAGGGGTGGAGTTTCAAAATAAGTACCGTGTTGCCATAACTACACAAGGAGAGTGACAGGGTGATTGTTTATCAGGGGACGACCTGCCCCCTCCATTCCGCTGTAAGCAATCTTGGTTTATATGTATATCGTTGGGTATATGTTTCCATTAATTTAGAATAACCTTCCCAATTTGCCTTTTCTAGATTCCATTTTCTCGGTGCGTATTATGAATAAAAGGTAATTCGAATATTTCGAAAGGTTCGTTTCGAATATGATGGGGAGATGGTTTGATCCTAAAGGCCCAATTTCACGTACCCGAGTGCTCGGACGAGACGTCATTCGGCCGAATAAAGCCCCATGTAATCAGTTCAGACAGTACTCGGCCCAGTGAGGGGCGAGTGATTTTGAGCGAGTCAGGAAATAAGACCCGTAAAATATCAGAATTGATAAATATACAGGGTGGTCGGTTTTGGCTTGTACGAATAAAATTGTTTTGTTGACGCCCGTTGCTCTACAACGAAACTACTCGCGGAGAAGTTTCTCAATTTATTTAATTTTAACGTACGTGTATCTACTGTAAATATTATCTAGACGTTTTTAGAATTTATTTATTTTTTATACGCAATTTTGCCAAAACGGCCGATGGCCAAAATGTACCACCCGATAAGAGTAAGCAGGGGACAAACAGCAAAAATGCATCGGATACAGAAAATATGGAAGTAGGAGATGTAAATATCCCTGAAAAAAAAAATTCAGAAACTCCAATTAATACCGATTTGACAACAACGCAAAAACAAGATATAGGCCAGTCAATATAAACATCAAACATCGCAAATATGCATGTAATTTTTTTTATTTTTGCATGTTGTTAGGGCCAATGAGAGTAGTTTATACTCAAGTTTGCAACCCTCAAAACCTTGTGCTCAACTCGTGGCACTCGAAAAACCAAGAAATTTCATCACTTTTTTCTCTTTTTTAAACAAAACTACCAGAAGAAAGCGCTTTTCGAGCATGACCACAGTATACATTGTTAAAGCCAATTAAATTTGCTACAATTAAAGCCCAGCCCGAGCATCCTGGGTCTGTTAGTTCAGGAAATACAACCAGTCAACAAAATACTTAATCTCGCCAAAAAGCGAGATTTTATTGGTAGGGTAACTTTTCAAGACCCGTAGCACTCAAATACCGGTGATTCGTACTTGGTTAAAAAAAAAATGAGAGGGGAGGTTGTACGTCCAAAATGCAACAAAAAATTACCTATGTCCTAAGGTCAGATTTCGATTCCTAGCCGAGATAATCAATTTGTTGTTTTTAGCACATCACGGGTTTTCGCAACAAAAACAGGTGTAACATGGGAAGTAAGCGTCCTAGGTTAAATCCAACGACACCATTGAAAAGAGCACCCTTTTCCTGTGTGAGTAAAGACATTTTGTCCAATGATAGTGAAAGATTCTTTGAGTAAACTGGGAAAATATCAGGATATTTTAAAAAATGTCAGTTTTTGACAACTGTTCAAAGCTAGACTACATTGGCCATGGTGCTCCCAGCGCCGGGCAAATTCCTCTAAAACTGAGTGAAGTAACTTAGTTTAATACTTCATGCTTATTTTACTCCTGTCCTTCGCAATGTTTCGAGAAAAATCCATTGTTATACCAAAAAATGAGGCAATTAAGCCCATTTTGAGTGCCTACAAGAAGATCAAGAGCCATTCCTAAAACTTTTTTTTTCAGCTTAATTCAATTTTACTACGCTAATCTATGAGGAAAGCTGAAAAAAACATTCTTGGAATAGCTTTCGTATCTTCTTTTAGGCACTCAAAATGGGCTTAATTGCCTCATTTTTTGGTATAACAATGGATTTTTATCAAAACATTGCGAAGGGCAGGAGTAAAATAAGCATGAAGTATTAAACTAAGTTACTTCACTCAGTTTTAGAGGAATTTGCCCGGCGCTGGGAGCACCATGGCCAATGTAGTCTAGCTTTGAACAGTTGTCAAAAACTGACATTTTTTAAAATATCCTGATATTTTCCCAGTTTACTCAAAGAATCTTTCACTATCATTGGACAAAATGTCTTTACTCACACAGAAAAAAGGGTGCTCTTTTCAGTGGTGTCGTTGGATTTAACCTAGGGCGCTTACTTCCCATGTTACAGCTGTTTTTGTTGCGAAAACCCGTGATGTGCCAAAAACAACAAATTGATTATCTCGGCTAGGAAACGAAATCTGACCTTAGGACATAGGACATTTTTTGTTGCATTTTGGACGTACAGCCTCCCCTCTCATTTTTTTTTTTAACCAAGTACGAATCACCGGTATTTGAGTGCTACGGGTCTTGAAAAGTTACCCTACCAATAAAATATCGCTTTTTGGCGAGATTAAGTATTTTGTTGACTGGTTGTATTTCCTGAACTAACAGACCCAAGATGCTCGGGCTGGGCTTTAATTGTAGCATATTTAGTTGGCTTTAACAATGTATACTGTGGTCATGCTCGAAAAACTCTTTCTTCTGGTAGTTTTGTTAAAAAAAGAGAAAAAAGTGATGAAATTTCTTGGTTTTTCGAGTGCCACGAGTTGAGCACAAGGTTTTGAGGGTTGCAAACCTGAGTAATAACTGCTCTCATTGGTCCTAACAACACGCGAATAAAAAATTAATTACATGCATGTTTGCGATTTACCCAGATTTTTTTTGTCTATATTGACTGGTCTAATAAGGAAAGGTTATTGCCAACCTGACATTTTGAAGAAATAGACAAAGGTCCTGTCATTGTTTTTATTGAGGGCGAGGGTGAGGGAAACGGGGTAACCCGGATCCATTCCATGTCTTTAGGAAAATTAATTTTCGAATCACACCCCAAAATAAAACAGTGCAAGGGTGTTTGCCATGATCTCGCTGAAGAAGATATCGTGAAGGACAGTCAAATACCAAATTACGAGCCTACCAAAGTAATTAAAGCCGAACGTTTTTCTTGTGGAATCACTGAGAGCGACAAAACTTCATATCCACCTACTCAAACCATATTACTGACATTCAGAGAACAAACTCTACCTGACTATGTTATCTTGCATTGCGTAAGGTCCCCTGTCGAAGTTTATAGTCTACACCCCTCGCATTAATCAATGCTTTAAATGTCTACAATACGGACAAAAACAAGAACATTGTAAAAGTAATTCCAGGGGCCCTAGTTAGAGTGTCGGGAAAAAATCCCGCACGCGGTATCCAGGGACGCTTCATCAGAGATAGTACAATCTCGCCATAGCAACCACCTCACGTGAGTTTTTCCCGACAACTCAAACTAAAGGCCCAGGTGCAATAAATGTGGGGAACAACATTCAATTAATGAATGTGATATAATCAAACCTCTGCATTGCCTTCGTTGCAAAGGACAACATTCAGCTCTTTCAAAAAACATATGTCCTGAATTCACAAGACAATAATCAATCAGAACTTTAATGACCGAAGAAAACATATCCTTCACAGAAGCAAAATGCAATCTGAACAACCAATCATTTAGAACTGTTTTAACAAAGCAAGTTCCAAATTTCCTAATTTAAATCACACAGGTGTTTTTTCCCCGCTGCAAACAACAAGTAGGATGCCCCCCATGAGACATCGCCCAAACAACCCCGCCCCCTAACAGAACAATAGAACATCACAGATAAATCCTGGAAGATCACCGACGGGATTTGTTTATATGTGCCACAATCGGAAAACATCCTTATTCCCCTCCCCAAACGTCCCCTATTACCTAAACTGATACAGAAACTTTTTGTGAAGCAGTAGTCTAAAAAACCTTGAAAACTACCAACAAAAATATTATACAAGAAATTAAAACTCGAAGATAACATTATAGATTAACTGAATGAAACCCCCACTCAAAATATTACAATAGCATGCGAGATCTGCAATCAGTAACAAAGGTAGCCTAGAGATATGCCTTTCTCAAAACGACATCGGCATAGCGAGACCTGGTTTCAACCCAATAAATATGTTAGTTTCAGTGGCTAACTGTAACAACGTAAGGAACGACAAGAATGATGGCAAGGCAGGTTTCGCAATATTAATGAAAAATTGCTGCAGGCTGTAGTAGTTCCACCCGAAAGATTTCCGTGTATTCGTCACGTTTACTTGTTGCATTTTACGGCCGGTTTACGGAGACGAAGAGCATGAGCCTGCGGTGGTCGTTGGTGGGTGATCCAGTGATAGATGAAGATGAGTGTGGTGGGGCTGTGTGTGTAGGTAGAAGGGGAATGCTCTACTTGATGGCGAAGAAGGAGCGGGGTTAGAGTGAAATGCGCATAGTCAGATCGCCAGCGAGAAATTCTTCCAAACTTTGAGAAAATGTATCAGTGTATACTCTCGAAGGAAGTGGAATCTAAATAAAGCATACTGGGAAGAGACCTCTACTATATTAATGGAAGGCTATACAACATATGAACAATTAAAAGCCCCTTTCCCTACAAACTACAAAAAATTCATTAACAATATCAATAAAGCCTGTGACAAGACCATACCAAAATACAAAGAGGTTAAAAACATAAAATACAGTCAACCTTGGTGGAACGACGAATGTAAGTCTGCCACGATAAATAGAAAAAACGCATATCTATTACCTACCACATGTATAAAACTCAGTCCAAGTCCGCAAACTACATTTCTTATCAAATTGCAACAGCTAGAGCAAAAAAACTAATAAAAGAGAGCGAGAGGAAGACTTGGGAACAATACTGCGAAAATATAAAGAAATGTGGCGTGCCTTCAAACGCTTAAAAAACCAAAAATCCTCTAATAATCCCCCTATGACTATGAGAAATACCGAGTGGGTGCAAGATTATTTTGATAAAATATGTCCCCCTTTTATTCAAGAAGATATTAAACTAGAAGAGCCCCTAATAATGAGCATTTCATTTTGAAACCTCTTACACAAAGAGAACTTGCCAACGCTATGAAAAGCACTAAAAATGCAGCCCCCGGATGGGACAATATCCATTATCCGATGATATCCAATCTACCAAAAAACCAAAAGACTATTATTGGAAATTTACAATAGGCGTGGACTGCAGGTTCCTTTCCCGAAGAATGGAAAAACTACTTAATAGTACCTATTTTAAAGACGCACAAGCCAGAAAATGTCTCTAACACATACCGACCGATATCTCTGTCGTCCTGCATCCTCAAGACTATGGAAAGAATGATCAAGTGTAGACTCGATTGGTACCTAGAGAAAAACACATTAATACCCGTCGAAAAATTTGGCTTTCGGAAGGGAAAAACAATACAAGATTGTCACACTCTTTTACTCACGGATATTATAGATTTGGCATTCAATACTAATAAAAATTTAGTTGCGGTATTCCTAGATACAGCTGGAGCATGCGATAACGTAAATCTAAAAATACGCCCTTTGTTTATAAACAACATCCTTTACGACGGAAGAAACGTATTTTTAAGAATAAATAATGAAATAATCGGTCCGAAAACAGCTCGATTAGGAATTCCTCTAGGAGACATTCTAAGCTATCTATTATATCCCATTTATACAGCTGATCTTAAAAACTACTCTCACCCAAACTTCAATATTATTCAATATGCTGATGACATCTGCTTATACACAATAAATAATAGTATTCCAACATGCTTACAATATTTACAAAATTTACTAACATGGACCAATGCAAATGGCATGACTTTCACCCCAGAAAAATCAGTGGTATGCCCTTTCACTAGAAGAAGAAATTTACTTTTACAAGAGGAACAAACTTTAGGAGGCTTATCCTTTCCCGTCAGAAATAGCCAGTGTCCGGTTCCTAGGCTTACATTTAGATAGTAAGCTAAAATGGAAAAATCATGTACAAACATATTAACGAAAACTATGAGAAATATTTCAATATTTTAAAGATGATCTGTTACAACAATTATGGGACTGATCCAGCTACCTGCCTTTTGTTCTACAGATCAACTATCAGGACAATAATTGATGTTGGAAGTATTTTTTATAGCAGAGCTAACAAAACAATGATGCAAATGCTAGACAGATTACAATACAAATGCACTAGACTATGCATGGGATACTTGGAAAGCATCCCGATCAATGTTATTTTAGAAGAATCTCACGAACCCCCCCCCCCCTTGAATTACGACGTAAACTACTATGTGATAGATATGTTTTAAAAGCCCTATCAACATCTCCTCTTCTTTACCGAAAAATATCCCAACTTAGCAACAACAGTTCCTACGTAACTGCTATTGGAGAAATAAAACCCACGCCTGTAATAGTGGACAGCTTGCTCGACTCGTCGAAATTCCGACCCCTAGTTACCTAATCCGATAAACACCCCATATTTGCAAAACAAACCTACTTATAGTACCATTAGAAATACCTATTATATACATGTCTCATTACAAAGATAAAACATCCCCACTTCAAAGAAGAAATAATGCCTCTGATACCAGGCAAACACACAATTTACACAGACGGATCTTGAAAGGATGTGAATGTGGGATCAGCCTTCTTAGACAAAACCAATATCACAAAAAAAAATTTAGGTTTTCTAGCTATTTTTCAAACTTTTCGGCGGAATGCGTTGCAATAATTGAAGCCCTAAAACACGTAGAAACTTCCACTGACAGTGACTTTACAATTTTAACTGATAGTCGAAGCGTTGCTGAGAGTATTTCACTCTTCAACAATGACGCTAATTCATCTTACCTGTTAGTTAAGATAGTAAACTTATTACACCTTATCACCTGCACACAGAGCAAAACAATTACAATAACTTGGATCAAAGGGCATGCCCACTTGGAAATGAAGAAGTCGACCTGCTTGCCAACAAAGGCAGTACATGCAATAATATACCGTAATATAAAATCTAATAAAAAATGTATAAAATATAAAATCTTAGTCCATCAAAAATCAGAATCGATTTTCGGAAACTTGGAATTGACGGCCTTTGTCTTCGTTGCGGGAAAAGCAACCATCATGCGAAGAACTGTCGCACATAACGTTCGAACTTGAAGTGTTTGAAATGTAGTGAGACTGGACACGTTTCTTCAGTCTGTCTGCGGTCCCAACTCCGAAATCGACCTACCCAATCAGTGAATTCGACCGTGATCGACAAAGGCGAAAACGAAGATACCGCTACTGATGAATCCTATTCTTATGGTATCCAGCACATCATCGACGTTTTTCAAAACTAGGATCCTATTAAAACTTATTCGCCGATTTTACGTCACAGTTATCATCGAAGGACATCCAGTTAAATTTGAAGTCGACTCAGGTTCCGCTTTTACATTTCTTCCTCGAATTCAGTTTCAAAGAATGCAACTAAACTCTCCACTAGAATAGAGTAAACTTCGTTTCCGTTCTTATACATACACGGGACATATTCACTCCAGACGGTAAAGTGACTGTCAGAGCGTCTTGCAAAGGCAAAGAAGTCGAAGAGACAATTTACGTCGTTCCCGATTCCTTTGAAGCCATATTAGGTCGCGCCTGGATAAGACGGCTCCGCATCGATCTCAAAACGCTCGATGATCTTTCTGAAATTAGTAGGGACCCGAGGCGTGTATGAGGGCGCAGGATAACGAGATAACGAGACAACGACACGCCCCCGGCCACGCCCACCTCCGGCCCCCAAATCGTCCATTTTGTACCCGCCCCCATCCCCTCCGGCCACCAAGTTGGCCACTTTGTACCCGCCCCCATCCCCGAATCGGCCATCCGGTCCCCGGCCATACCCGCCCCCGGCCGTACCCGCCCCCCCGAATCGTTTCGCCCCAATCGGAGTTCCCCTCCAGTTGCCTGTTCCCGCCCCTCGACAGCCTCCCTGTTGCCCGTTCCCGCCCCCCGGGCCGCCCCTGGGTTCGAACCACCGCGCTTCAGGATAGTCCAACACCACCGCAGTGAGTTGTAATAAGAGTGGGAACCGTCCACTCATGTGTACGGATTACTTACTCAGAAAAAGAGCATAAATAGGGAACCGTTCGGAAAAAATAGCCCAACAGGCAATACGCGATTGTCTGAAGCTTTAGGTCAATTCATACATGCCAAGTTCCTGAATCAATTCATACATGCCAAGTTTGAAGTTCCTGAAAACTAACTAAAAAATAAAAAAATGCGCGTGGATGATGGAAT
Source organism: Corythucha ciliata (assembly GCA_038030265.1). Classification (NCBI taxonomy): domain Eukaryota; kingdom Metazoa; phylum Arthropoda; class Insecta; order Hemiptera; family Tingidae; genus Corythucha; species Corythucha ciliata. Next base: position 15,594,752 of record CM075937.1, read on the forward strand.
CCCCCCCCCCCCCCGTAGTATAAGTTGTGCAAAGAGTATACGGTCTCGAGTAATATTTGACATTGGTTATATCGTAGCGTATCCTGGCATCAGTGGAAGAGGAGGAGGAAACCGAAGAGGATGAAAATGTAAAGTATATGCAACTTATACATGATAGACTTATTCATTAAAAACAATAAATTTACAGAATAGCATTATCTCGATTGGCTCAACGAGCAACTCTGAGTCACCGGACTCCGATTATTCTAGCATAGACCAAAACTAATACTACTACTACGAAAACTAATCATAATAATCCCTCCTACACCAAACAATATATATTTAAAGAACATATTGGTCACTATAATCCACCCTATACCAACAAACTATTTACAATAAAAGAAAAAAAAAAATTCACCTCGCAACTAACTCGATTAAGTTGAATTTTTTATCATTTCCCCTGTAAATAAAGGAAAGGGAAGGCGCTGTGTTGTATTCCTTTATTTCATCGTCCGTGAGTGCCCCGGACATTCTCCGGGGCAAGTATACGATGCACGTCACTTCATGTCGCTGTATCGTCGCTACCAGCGACGTACCGTATTGCTGATGGATTCTCCGTTCGAAAGTTGATATGTGGTGAGGCACCCCCACCTCGAGAGAATCTAAAGGACAGACTGGGGGGAGTGCCGCCGAATCTTGCAGTTTTTTTAGAAATGATGCCACTGAAAAGAGTAAAGTAATAAACAAAAGATAAAAAACGAATGAGTGTAACTATTACTTGCTGTTGACGGGAGTGTTGACGCAGTCGACGGTTGTGTTGGCGTGAACGTGTGATGATCAGTGATGCAAGAGCACCGTATTTATACCCAGACCAACATCCCCCCCCCCCGTTGCCAATGTTTCTTTTTCGAAAAAAGAAAAGTCAAGTCCCCCATTTACCTCATACAGGAACATCCTTCACCAGAGCCACCACTCCGGTGTTTTTACCTCATACAGGATCGTCCTTCACCAGAGCCACCACTCCGGTGTTGCCGAGGGCCTAAGTTTAGTATAAAAACCCCAAGTCGCCCACTGAAAATCACCCAGTAAAAAAGTACAAGTTGACAAGTTTGACCGTCATTTTGATTCTCAATAACGAGTGAGTACGCTCTGCGGAGATTTCCATTTTAGGGGGGTGTCATATAAATAATATCTTCAAAGGCCTATTCTCAGACCTAACGTGTAGACCGACTACAATGGATTCATCAGGCTCTTCATCACGCTCCGCTGTCGTCGAGATCAACGCATCTGTTGCGCTCCCTCTATGCGTTTGCGGACGACGTTGCCGGGGACCGCCGGGAGGTTGGTTCACAGTCAAGGAAGTGGCAATTGTTGCCTTGGGGAGAGGAGGGTCGAGCCACTGGCTGTTTGGAAAAAGGACAGAACGAGTACCTCAAGTCCAAACATCACGGCCAGGAGTGGGACGAGGGTCTCGTTCCATACAACTCTCTTGACGAAATCCTGCGGACTAACCTGGCACAATTCGACCGCCTCTTTTTCAATGTCCTTAAAACTATAAACAGAAAGTAAAATAAAGCTTTATTTAAACGTACCTCAATTACTTCGAATAGGTTATCGGTTTGTGCCGATGTTTCCGTTGCCTGAATTTGCTCAGTCTGAGTTGCCCGGTCCTATTCCGTGTAATGTACATTAGTTTCAAAATCCTTTTCTTAAATTTAAACTGGGTGTAAGGGGAAAATGTACTTATTATCTGGTGAATTATTTTTTACGAACGGTTCCCTATGCTCTATTTCGATGTCCTTAAAACTAGGACCAGAAAAGAAAAAGAAATTTTTATTCAAACGTTCCTCCATCCTTATATTGAATTCAAACTGGGTGTAAGGGGAAAATGTGTACTTATTATCTGGTGAATTATTTTTTACGAACGGTTCCCTATTTATGCTCTATTTCGATGCCCTTAAAACTAGGACCAGAAAAGAAAAAGAAAAATTTTATTCAAACGTACCTCCGTTACTTCTCCGACGTCTAGATAATCGGTTTGTACCGATGCCTCCGTTGCCTGAAATCGCTCCGTCTGAGTAGCCCGGTCCTATTCCGCGTAATGTACATTATTTTTAACATCCATAGTTTGCCTATGCTATAACTCACGATAGTGCTGGGGCCGCGAACGTCAATGGAAACCTTAATCTGGATCATATTCTACTATGCTTCACCGTTCTGTGGTTGCTTGTATTTATACGAAACTTTCAAGATGTAGGGCCCTAGCGTAACATTAAATTGTCTGTAGTAAAGTACATGAGGTAGGGACTTGTTCGTATTGCTTACGAAAGTTCATTAGAATAAATTTCATATACATTAGAATATCTTTCATATATCCGTCTAGACACTCTTCCTTTCAACTTGACTTTCACCGTGAAGATTTTTGGAAACGATTATTTTCCCACGGTCATTGCATTTTTTAATTGTCGAAAATATTGCTGCGTCAAGGATATTTTTTATCATGCATGCAACACAAGGATGTTCATTAGAATAACTTTCATTTTCCACAATCCACACATACCCCCTTCCGCCCGTTAATTTATGAACGAATGTACACGCAGTGTAGTATGCTACGATTAACTTTTACTATTGTTTCTTCTTTACTACCCCCCCTCCTCATTTTACGCAGTGATGAGATGTTGCCGTAGCATAGTTGGCCAGGGGCGGGCGAGGTGGGGTTTGTTTATTATTATTTTTTCCTCAGCTTGTATAGGTCTATGTGACTACCTTGGAGGTGGGAACTGACATAGTTGGCCAGGGGCGGGCGAGGTGGGAGGCAGCTGGCCGTGGGGCGGCCAGGGGGCGGGAACGGACCAGATACAGCCGGGGGTGGGTACTAAATGGTGATAATGGCACATTTAAGGTCAAATTTGTCAATGTTCCCGAGGATGTTTGAACCCTGGCGGTGGGTAAATTTGATTCCGCGAATGGTGGAGGGGCACGAGGTGTTGTCGAGGGGCGGGAACAGGCGACAGGAGGCCAATTGGGGCGATTCGGGGGGCGGGTATGGCCGGGGGCGGGTACAAAATGGACGATTCGGGGGCGGGTACAAAGTGGCCGATTTGGGGATGGGGGCGGCCAACTTGGGGGCCGGAGGGGGGCGGGTATGGACGAGGGCCGGAGGTGGCCGGGGGCGGTGGGCGGGGGCGTGTCGTTGTCTCGTTATCTCGTTATCCTGCGCCCTCATACACGCCTCGGGTCCCTACTGAAATTATTGTTCATTCAGTTAATGCGATCGAAATATCAACAGATTTAGTTCACCTTCAATCTAAAAAAAATTACACTCGACGTCTTAAAACCTCCAAAATTTGAAAAATCAATTGGTCCTATCCATTCAAATAGAGTTACACGATCGTTCCAACTGGGCGATCGTATTCAAGCAGGGTGCTACTTAAGCTCAAACAATAAGATCTTTTGGACTCCTGACAGATTTATGAGGAAGCTCGGCAAACTGTACTATCTCGTTCAGCTCGACAATGGGCGTTCGGTCAAACGTCACGTTGACCAATGATCAATTTTCGTACCTCGCGGATTTGACCACATTTCCTTCGGAAACAAGAGAACTCGAATCCACTCAAACCTGGTTGATGCCTACAGCCTGCCCGAAGGAGGAAGGAAGAATTGTCAAGGAAGGGAGAAATGAACAAGAAATCCTTTGCCGCTCATCGAGGGTTCGGAGGCGTCCTAGATACCTTGCCGATTACGTCGCGTGAGGGAATAAAAAACAAACAAACAAAATAAAAAAAAAAGTCTGGGAGATTGTAAAATCTTTTTCTTGTTTTCAATTTTTTTCGACATATTAATATTGTAAAATTCTTTACAAGTCAAGTCATGTGTTTATTCATTCCATTCCACTTTTGTATTCAAAAAATACAATATCAGGTATCAAAACCACTCGAGCCACAACAACTGCCTACATGAGCTAGTTCCCAAATGGCCAACGACAGCGCTGCCCGAATTATGAAATAGGCGAATTGGCGATTTTTTCAATTTTTTGCCGCGTCAGCAAGGTTCAAATTGCCGATCAGCACTTTACTGGACTTAAGGATCTATAACAAAACTGGGGGCCCGGTGTATTTCCTCTTTTTAGCCGCGAATTTTCCTCAAGAGACGGCAGATTTTCTAAATCTGGATCGGTCGCGGTCTTGAAATGGCAACGTTACTATGAAAATCCCGCCCCCGCCGATCTATCAAATCGTATGTGGCAGCTGTAATGGACCCACTTCAATAAAACACGAACTGACTTTTATTTATTTTAACATTAAGTCATATTGTTGTGTTTTATTGAAGTGTATTAGAACAACAATATTTTGGCGCAGTCGGACTGTAATCGTCATTGTCATCCATACCCAGAAATGGATGTGCAACGAGTCGAACTTCGTTTCCGCAAATCGAGCGGCCGCTGCACTCTGCACAGTTTTAGACTGTCGGACGTGTCACCATCTGAGTGGATGCTTCTCTCTCCGCACCAGCGCGATGTTTTCCGTCATAATTGCATAATTCAAATTGCAGACGTCGCATCAACACTTTCTGAAGAATTTTCTCAGAAAACGATTTCTTTGAGTCTTGACAACTCCATCGTGTCATATTTGTTCGATTTATGCGGCACTTCAACGCCAGGAGAAACAAACGAGGAGACCTCGGGCGAACGTTTTTTCTCCATCCTGTCAGATCTCCTTCGCCATCAACAAGAAAGCAGTTTGCTATTAATGCAAAACGTCATGAAAGACTTCACCTCAACTATGAGAGATTGCCTACGAGCCAAGGAGACTCCTCAGAAAATGGTTATCCCTCACTTCGACGGCAAGAACGACGATACCAGCGTATGGATGACGCTATACGAAAAAGCGTGCATTGTCAACCAGTGGACAACTGATGAGTTGAAAATTAGCAACCTGGTTTCACACTTTGTTCCGGGAAGCGTCGCACAAAAATGGTATTTTTCTCTCCTCGCCGATGAGCGTGTGCGCCCATGGTCGGAGTGGAAGGCACACTTTATCTCGGCCTTTGGGCAAAACATGCTCCAACTGGCTACACGAGCTCACGCGTGGCGCTATAGACATGGGCCACTCATCGACTATTTCTATGAGAAACAGAGGCTGTTGAATATAGCATATGGGCCTTTGCCAGATCGCGCATTCAACATCCTCATGATGCTGGGACTTCCCGAAGCTATGCAGGGCCAGTTACTCTTTCAGAGCATCGAAGGAAAGGATCAACTTCGCCAAGCGATGGAAAAGCTTAAACCTTTGTCCAGTGAATCCGAGTTCGATCGACAACACTCAAATTCCAGAAGCAAAGGAGTGCATAATACCCAATTAAATTCCCCCAATATCGATATTAAAGAAAACTTCAATTTTTCCCCGTACTTTGGAAGTATTTCTTGTTGTTCCCAACTTCCAATAAGAGAACTAATGATACACAATGTCAAGGTACACGCTCTTTTGGATACCGGTGCATCTGTCGATCTTATCAGGGCGGAAATTGTAGAAAAGAACGGATTGCTGAAATTAAGAGGTGGAGGAATCCTCCGAAGTTTTCACGGCTCTCAGCACAGAGTTTGCGAGTTCATTCAAGCAAATATCTGTTTCAATGGAATTAGAAGCGTGCGTCTCTTATCTTTCGGAAGGCATTCGTGTTATCAGTTCAGTGTTTTCTCTGTGAGAAGTGGAATAAATTTTAAGTTTTTCTCGCTTTTTCTAGGAACAAGGTAATTTTGAAATCGTATAATTTTATGGTTTATTGTATGCTAGTTGTAGAACTAAATTAACACATTTTTAACTTCTAGATGATAGTTGAAGTGAAGGAGAGGCTCGGAGAGCTGTGGGCCCTCGTCGGAGGGTTCGACCCAAGTTCAGCCGTGGACTCGGAATTCTCCCATGATATGCCTCAGCTTTCAAAATTACCTTGTTCGTAGAAAAAACAAGAAAAACTTGAAATTTATTCCACTTCTCACAGAGAAAACACTGAACTGATAACACGAATGCCTTCCGAAAGATAAGAACGCTTACGATGGGGAAGCGAGGTTCGATTTTTCAAAGGTAATTCGACTCATAACAAATAAGAAGGTTAGAACCCACCTCACCCCCTTTCAATGTTTAGAAGAAGTAAGGAGGAGTCTAGTCTCCAACTTCTGCCGTTTCGTTTAGATATTTTTTGTGTTGGTTAAAGTGAATAGTCCCTCGCCTTTTTATTTATTTATTTTTTCAGAGATTAGAAAAATGGCTCGTGAACTTGGTGCCCGGCGAAGTAAAGGCTCACAAAGAAGGAGAAGCCAGCTTTAAAAAAAACCATGTTGATATTGTTCTACGGTGATCGTTGTAGATTGCAGTCATCGCAGAAAAACTGTAGCGGCTGAATTGAATACGAATATGTCAAAGAAGAAAGGGCAGTCGTTTCTGGTACACCGAACACTGAATCCCACCAAAAACTTTAAAAAACACACACAGTGTAGTGAGCTCAACGGCCAGAAAATAAGTTTTCATGGGTGATGGTGATACTCACAGTTTCACAAGTGCTGTACACCGTACCCTGTGTCTCGAGTTTGCTTGTCACCCGAAAGTCATCAATTTCGACTAATCCCGGAAGACACCAAACCCCACATTCGTGTGCTTTTGACGGTGGTCTCTGGAGGGTGTAAATGTGTCGAACACGTCTTTTATGACTTCAAAAGCATAATTTATTATAATCAACTCATAAATAAACGATTCAATTTGACTACACGAAGTGTTTTTACCGTGAGCTGCGCCGGAGTGAAAAGTCATTTTGGTTATCTAGAATTCTAGAGAGAGGTGAAGAAAATAATGTTCATCTGAAGCCGGACGGATTCAAAAATCAAGTAGCCCCTGTCGATTGCGAATCAGGTCTTCCCGACACTAATTATTACGTAGAGAAACTTAAAAAATATGTGAAAAACACTGAACTGCCTTAAAACGTGGGATTTGTATCAATAATGTCAAACTGTCCTAAGGGTTGATGATAAGGTGATAAGGTTTATTATGAGTCGAAACTTCCCCGACGTATTGACATGGTAACAAAAGCTTTCATCGTTAAACAATTACCCTATGACATGATCCTTGGTTTCAAAACAATGCAAAAATTAGGGTTTGAGTTAATAGAGCCCAAGTCTTTCGTCCAGGCAAGAGTCACTGAAAAGTTTAAAAAAAAAAATTCAGTCTCCGGTAGAAACTATCGCTCAGTCTATACCCCTTGTTAATTTCAAGTTGAAATCCAATTCTCCCGTTGTCAAAACGAAACCGTATAGGCTGTGTCGCGAAAAATACTTATGGGCGTTCACTAAAATCGACGAAATGCTGGAAAAGGGTGTCATCCAGCGTTCTCAATCTGAATATGCTTCACCCTGTGTTATTGTACCCAAACCTGATGGAAGTTGGCGGCTTTGCCAGGACTACAGGGAAATCAATAAGCATACAGAGCTCGATCCGTTCCTTTTCCCATTTATTGACGAAATCATCTCTAATCTAGGCGGTTGTAGTTTCTTTTCAAAAATTGACTTGAAAGATGGGTTTCATCAGATTCCACTAACCGAGTCTAGTAAACAATTCACGGCATTTGTCCTTCCCTTCGGCCATTTTGAATTTAATTTTTTACCCTTCGGCTGGAAAAACTCCCCGTCACAGTTCCAGCGGGTTATGACTCTGGCCCTTGAGAACCTCCTGAAGGATCCGTTCATTTGGGTCTACATTGACGACATCGTGATCGGTGGCCGCACAAAAGAAGAGTGCCAAAAGAAGACGGAGAGCGTGCTCAAGAGACTTGATACGGTTGGTCTGGTCATTAATTCTAAAAAGAGTGTCTTTTGTCAACCGCAGGTGTCTTTTCTTGGAAGAAAAATTGACGGCAAGACCAAGTCAACAAATGAAGAGTCGGTTGAAAAAATAAAAAGAATGGCGAGATCGACTGACCTTCATTCTTTAAGAGTTTTCACAGGACTAACTGGGCATTTCCGCTGTTTCATAAAAAATTACGCAGCCATAGTGAGACCTCTCGATAAGCTTAAAGCCAAAGGTCAAGTTTTTCAGTGGACTTCTGAAGCTGAAGATTCGTTCCAGGTCTTAAAACAAGCCATTTCCTCCAATCCAGTTCTCCAGCTTCCTGACTGGGATTTGAACTTTGAAGTATGCGCAGATTCTTCCAACTACGGTTGTGGCGCCATTCTGTACCAGCGGGACCCAGTAAAACCCAAAAATCAGCAGCTTCGAGTCATTGCCTATTACTCCCACACATTTACGAAGGCGGAGTGCAATTACTCAGTAACTGACAAAGAAGGTTTAGCAGCGGTCTGCGCATATAAATATTTCAGGACGTACTTGGAGGGCCGTCGTTTCATCGTTCACACGGACCATCAGGCTTTGACCTTCATAATGAATTTGAAGGAGCCCAAAGGCCGTTTAGGCCGTTGGCAAGTATTTCTAATGGGATTTGACCTTATTATTAATCATCGTAGCGGGAAAGATTTAGAGAATGCAGATGCTATTTCACGACTTTGTCTCGACGTGAACCCTTCGCAAGTCAACGCTACTCAAAAACACGGCGAGAGAGTAGAAGTGAAGAGAGAGAAGGTCACTGAAATTTTGCGCGCTTATCATGACGAGCCTGATTCCGGTGGTCATGACGGGTTTCTCCGCACTTACTTGAAATTGAGGAAAAGATTCTACTGGCCGAGAATGAAGAATGATATTCTTCAGTACGTAAAAAGCTGTCGAGTCTGCCAAATTGCTAAATTCAAGTTTCGTCCAAAGCCTGATGTGATGATCATACCCCAAACGTCTAAATCTCCTTTTGAGCACATTCATATAGATTTTGCTGAACTGCCGAATAAACTAGGGCAAAATTCTACAAAATCATTCTTGGTTGTGGTCGATGAGTAAAGCAATGCGAGAAAGCGCGCGAGCTGTAGTGAATTATCTTTCTAAGCTTCCCTTCATTGACAAGGTGAAGAAAATAACCAGTGACAATGGTTCTCAATTCACGTCGATATTACTTGAGAATTTCGCATCTGAGAGAGGTATAAAATTGATTAAGAGCTCGCCGTACCATCCAGAAGGAAATGGTTTGGTCGAAAGGAAAAAAAGGGACGTTAAACAGTTCCTATCCCTGTACCAGTCTTTCAGAGGAGGGTGGAAAGCATGTCTGGAAGCTGCAATAAACCACATTAATCGTTCATTTTCAACAAGTATCGGATGTTCTCCGCATTACAAAGGCTTTTGGCACTATTTCACTTTTTCCTGCGGATCTCAGATACAATATCCCTCCCGATATGATTCGTGAAGAACCATACGATGAGCAAACTCTAAGGAAGTACAAAGAAAAAATGAAAAAGGACTTTGACCGTCGGCACGTGGTACGTTTACCAACACTCAAGAGAGACATGTTAATTCTCGTTCAGGCGTCGAAAAACAAGAAATACGCCAACATAAAGGGGCCATACAAAATAACAAAAGTCACATATTTCGACAACGCCCCTAAAACAGTGCACTACGATGAAGATGGAGTCGAGAGGATTGCATCCATGAGGAATGTGCTACCGTACAACTGCAGGAGCAGTGCCGTCTTCCGAAGAAAGGGGAAGTGTAATGGACCCACTTCACAGCCAAGAATCTACCATTCATGTTCGAGAAAACTTGGATGCCGTCCCCGAAAACGGTGCCCGTCCCCGAATCGCCACAGAAAGCCACAGAATAGCGCTTTCGGGGGCTCAATAGAATATTCAGCCCTCACTCTTTGCTGATTCATCACTTGCATAGCTATATTCTCCAGGTCGGATAAACTAAAATTCGTAGAAAGGAGCCAAATCGCTGTCCAACCGTCCGACCTCTTCACATACCTACATCCCGTATGATAGAAGGCCCGAGGTGATCCCCCCCTCACCTCTACCTGGGTACGCTACTGAGTCTGAAGTCTGAAGTCCAAGAAAGCAGCTGGACGTACGCGGACCTTTTCGGGCTGCTTGAAGTCGAGAAAATCTGCTAAACCTAACTTCAAAGTGAAACGCTCTTTTTTTGTAGATTTCATGGGGCTCTTTAAAGCGTTGGTAATATAGTGCCCCTTCGATCGTACACTTGTAGCTCTGGGGAGGGGGATCCATCCCCCCCGTACCTACGCCCCTGCGTCGGAATCCACTAGATGAAGCATATTTGCGGTTAGAAAAAGGTTCGTGGCTGTTCAGTGGTGGAAAACTATGAAGGGGTGGGGGTCTAGCTAAGTTCGCAAAAGTTTTACCTTCAAGCTTATTTTTTGCCTCAATGTAGGACACTGGTACTGAAACTGCCCGTATCTTAGGCATTTTCTGCACTGAATTACTCGCTGTACGTAGGACTGAACCTCGTAAGCTACATAGTGTATGATAACATGGACCGGAAGGATCTGACCCCTTATAATAAAAGCGACAGAAAAGGTGGGCTCGTATGTCCCCTTCCCCCCCGAATCTGTGATGCGCCGGTTCAATCGTTTTACTTTAAATACATCTAATGATTCCCCATCTGAGCCCCTAATTACCTTCATTATTTCCTCCTCAGTTAGGTATTTCTCTTCTCCTCAGATAATCCCACGCCTTTGCGCTAGATGGTTTGGCATAAATACTTTATATCCTTTAGTTTTGAGGTTTTCATTCTGCAGGATCGTGTTTGCGGACAGAGCATTGTCCAGAGTTATTACTACTCTGTTTCTGCCCACAGATTTTAAAGAAATTATATTCTTGGACATTTCTGGAAAATATTCCAATAATAATTTGCCGATTGTCATTGCATGTAAGCGACCCGCGCCAGATTTTATTCTCATTTGAATTTTCCAAGAAAACTTGAAGAGGGCCGTTATCTTCTCGGCCGTACGCAAAAAATAAATTCTTTAAGGTGTTGTTGGTGCATCCATAATAATTGTCATTTCGGTGTCATTATTATCAATGTTATTTGTGTCTCCTGGGTTATTGAAATGGGAGGGAATCTCCCCAGACGCCTGTCCCATAACTCGAAGCGATGAAGCTTCTCCTTTTCAAATTAAATCTTGAACTTGAATTTTAACCCCTTTAATTAATTTTTAAAAGAAAAACGCTGCAAATTTTACTCATGGGTTTATTATTCATGAATGTAGTCAAATCCGGCTTGAAATTACATGAAAACCGACACCGCACACCCCTATGATCTCAAAACCCCCATTTTGGACCCGCTTTTGGCGCATAAAACGCCAGGGAGTTATTTGATGAAACTAATCAGATTTTAGGACCAACTAAATCCCAAATGGAGTCCATGTGCGAAAAAAACGGGGTTTTTTGAGCAATCCTAGGCCACGATATGGCCCGGGCGGCGTACGGACGTTGCAGAAATCGAATCTAATAGACATGTTGAAACGTACCCAGAAAAAGTTTGAGGGTGGGTTGTAAAAAAAAAAAATGTCTGACCGAAAACATAGGTGTATTATTCAGAATGAATAATAAACCAAAAATAAATAAAATCCAACAACAAGTAATCAAAATCGTTCCAACATAAGACTCCCAAAGATTAACTGTGAGCTTTACTGAAGAAGTGCGTATTCATCGGCCTTAACCTTTTTTTACGAACAAAATAGAAATATTAATAGTTTCAATTATTTCTCCCAGTTTAAAAAATGTGTTAAGTTTATGATTTAGGTCCATTTTCACCAAAAAAATTGACCTCGTTTAAAGTTGATCGTGATTAGTTGCCATTAGCGACCCATATGAATTCTGATATAAGTGTTTACATTGTAATCGTGATTAGTTGTTGATCATGGTTTAAGAAGTTGGTGAAATCGGGCCTTCGTGTTTCAGTGCCGTCCAACTAAATGCTAATACTAAATTTAAGCCAAACCAGCTTATTTCATGTTAATTAACTAAAATTGTTGTCAAGCAACTCCACAAGGGAGCACAAGCATTTTCTAGCTTATTCCTTTGTGGCCATGCAACACTTCTGTTTTAAAATTTTCACTTATAATTATTGTATTTGGCAATAAATAAATAAATGAAAATGAAAAAAACGTTTTTCCTCTCAAAGTTCAATTATTCTTATGTGGTTAAAGCAAATACTCGGTGAACCAAGTAGACGGTGAACTCAAACATTTTAGGTAAAAATAGAAAAGGGCAGATAAAATACTTAGCTGCAAAACGGAGATGTTGACAGAACAGATGTTGACACTTCCGCGATTCAACTAACACTCGCTACTTCCATGCCATTCATTTCGTGAAAATGAGCGGTCAATTAAATTCAATTAAAAACCGATCTTCTGGCGATTTTTTCGCGTCAATATCGCGATAAAAATAAAAACAAAACAAACAAAAGACTAACTGAAAAGCGAGCAAAAAAACAAACAAACTCCAAACAACAAATTACTCCCTGATATAAGTTAATAGTGAAGCGGTAATTCCAGAGAAAGACGAGAAAAAAACCGTACTCTTTTAGGAGGAATAATGAAACGGTTAGGAACGACAATTGACGACAACGCCAAATTGAGACAAACGACGAAAAAGAATGTCGAGGTGCTTGGCGTGTTCTTCCTCGTTTTTCGAAAACACGAGAACGTCATCTGTATAAACGAAAACAAAATTAAGACCACGAGTTACTTCGTCCATGAACCTTTGGAAGCTCGGGGGTGCGTTTCGAAGACCGAAAGTCATGAAGGGTAATTCGAAAAGCCCAAATGGAGTGCTTATAACGGGTTTGCACACGTCGTCAGGATGTTCCAGGATTTGCTGGTAGGGTTTGACGAGATCGATGAGAGTGAAAACGGTAGATCCATGTATGCTGTGAACAAAATCATGAATATGCTTGACTGTATACCTATCCGGGATGGTTCTGGAGTTGAGGGCGCGATTATCGCCACACGGTCTCCAACCACTTTTTATAATTTGTACCTCCCGTCGTAAGCCCTCCCTTTCACTTTCCCCCACTGTCACCCCAACATGTGTGTATGTTTACAATGAAAAAGTCCGTTATTTTCTGTCTTTTTTCAGGCTGTCTTAGGATGTTACGTGAGGTGGTTGCGTCGGATGTATTTGTTTTTTGTTTTTTGGCCTCAGGTGAAATGTTTTGGGTCGCCTTTCTTTTTATTGGATAAACCTCCTGTAGAGAATTAAAGATAGTGTCAGAAGTGGTGTTGAGCTGTTCGTTGATGATGCTTCCCTCGAACGTTTTTTGTTTGTAAATTTCCATGTTCTCCAGTATGTTTAGTCTTCGTCCTTTCTGTCTTGCGTGTATAAGTTTCATGGATTGTGTTATGTTTTGTGGTTGGTGTTTATGTGTACGAAGGTGATTAGCAAAGTTTGAGTCGATCTTGTGTTTGTTATATGATGTTATGTGTTCCCTGTATCGTTGTCTCAACTTCCTTCCGGTTTGCCCAATGTAAACCTCGTCGCATGAACATGTTAACTTATATACCCCATTTTGATCATATATGTCAGTTTTTTCGGCTTTTGCTCGTGTCGCGTTCCTTATCGTATTGTCAGTCCTCAATGCTACGTTCAAACCTTTCTTGGTAAAAAAGTTGGTAAGCCGGTATGGTTCCCTTCCGGTGAAGGTAAATGATGTCCATTTCTTCACATCACTACGCTGCGTGAGGATCATGGCGTCACCTTTTATGCTCGCTATGTGGACGATATATTGTGTATAATGCCAAAACATGACGTCAACCGAGTATTGGATTTCTTAAACGGTGTACACAAAAATATTAAGTTTACGGTCGAGGAAGAGGTTGATCAGTACCTTCACCGGAAGGGAAACATACCGGCTTACCAACTTTTTTACCAAGAAAGGTTTGAACGTAGCATTGAGGACTGACATTGGGCAAACCGGATGATGTCCATTTCTTCACATCACTACTGTCAGGTCTTTTTCTCTGTAGTTTCTGTTTCTGTTTGAGTAACTTGTCAATTGTTCTTGTCTCGTATCCGTTATTTACCGCTATTTGGTAAATTAGGTTAAGTTCGTTTCTGTAGTTTGTCTCTGACAAAGGGGATACTGTTAAGTCGGTGTATCAAACTTCGGAAGGCCGACAGTTTGTGCTGGATGGGATGGGAGGAGGAGTTATGGATTACCACATCTGACGCAGTGTTTTTCCGGAAAATGTTAAACGATAAGGTTCCTGAAGGGCTATTTCGGGTTATGTTGATATCTAAATAATTAATTGACTGATCAACCTCTTCCTCGACCGTAAACTTAATATTTTTGTGTACACCGTTTAAGAAATCCAATACTCGGTTGACGTCATGTTTTGGCATTATACACAATATATCGTCCACATAGCGAGCATAAAAGGTGACGCCATGATCCTCACGCAGCGTAGTGATGTGAAGAAATGGACATCATTTACCTTCACCGGAAGGGAAACATACCGGCTTACCAACTTTTTTACCAAGAAAGGTTTGAACGTAGCATTGAGGACTGACAATACGATAAGGAACGCGACACGAGCAAAAGCCGAAAAAACTGACATATATGATCAAAATGGGGTATATAAGTTAACATGTTCATGCAACGAGGTTTTTTTTTTTTTTTTTCTCTCTCCACTATCCAAGAGCAGGGGCATGGCACACGCCCCAGGTACGGAATCCTAAGTGGATTATTGTGCCGCTCTTGGATCGGTTGGTCTAGTCTAGAGTCCCTCTCACCGTATGCTGTTGAGGAGGTCCTCAGCTAGAGTCTCGCTGGGCGGAACATATAAGGCGTGTGAAGCCCGAAAATGCTGATCCTGCGAAGATAGCTCTCTCCTCTTAATAAGGTTAGAGGTCGTCGCTTCTTAGAAGCGATAAGAGATAATCGCTAACTGGACCCTTGAGCACAAGAGTGACAAGGATGACGAGCTAGCGCGCGCCGAGTGCGTTGCACTCGAAGAGATAAGCCCCTGCACCGGGGTGTGTTCTTTAGAACGGCCCGCCGAGGGTATGTTTTTTAAAAACTCCCCTCGGCGGGTATGCTCCTTAGAACTGCCCTCCACAGGTACGTCCCTGGTCCCATCAATGTCGTGTTTGACCTCGGTGGTATCCATCGACGGAGCAGCCGGTGACTGCGGCGTTCACGGAAGGTTCTCTGAGCCCCTTCCGAGTTCTTCATATAAACTTCTGGGTGAGCCCTTCAAGGTCCTGCCAGAAGCCAGGGTAATATAAGTCCACCGCCGGCAGAGCCCTGCATGCCGTAAGCGCCGAGGCCTGCGGTAAGCCTATTACACCAGGGGATCGGCCGGTGCCCTGGGGGTCCGTTCAAAGCACACTTTGCCCCCTGTGCCATGCAGACCTTAGGTACGGACCAAACACCTTGTCTTGAGGGGGGGGGGAGGAATAGCTAGAGGAGGTAGGAGACGCCACCCCCTTCTGTCCCGGACTCAGGACAGCCCCTAACCCGTTGTTTGTCCACGG
This sequence comes from Corythucha ciliata, assembly GCA_038030265.1. NCBI lineage: Eukaryota > Metazoa > Arthropoda > Insecta > Hemiptera > Tingidae > Corythucha > Corythucha ciliata. The sequence continues at coordinate 15,610,149 of CM075937.1, forward strand.
GGTCGTATTCGGCCCCCATGTCCAATGGGTGTGTCCGACAACGGACTCCCCACAGCACACGGTGCGCCTTATTCCGACCCAACCCACCATCGCACCGTATCACGGGTCGGCCCAATGGTGGGGCCCCCCATCCGCAACCCGGGGAACGCGCCCGATAGGGGAAACGAACCCCGTGAAAGGTTTGTAGCCATTCACACGGATCAAGTCCGTCACGGGCGACGAGGTTTACATTGGGCAAACCGGAAGGAAGTTGAGACAACGATACAGGGAACACATAACATCATATAACAAACACAAGATCGACTCAAACTTTGCTAATCACCTTCGTACACATAAACACCAACCACAAAACATAACACAATCCATGAAACTTATACACGCAAGACAGAAAGGACGAAGACTAAACATACTGGAGAACATGGAAATTTACAAACAAAAAACGTTCGAGGGAAGTATCATCAACGAACAGCTCAACACCACTTCTGACACTATCTTTAATCCTCTACAGGAGGTTTATCCAATAAAAAGAAAGGCGACCCAAAACATTTCACCTGAGGCCAAAAAACAAAAAACAAATACATCCAACGCAACCACCTCACGTAACATCCTAAGACAGCCTGAAAAAAGACAGAAAATAACGGACTTTTTCATTGTAAACATACACACCAGGGGTGACAGTGGGGGAAAGTGAAAGGGAGGGCTTACGACGGGAGGTATAAATACAAGGGGGTGACACCAGTACCACACAGTTTCAGTTAGACTTACAGACGCTGAAGATGGCGAGCAGCCGAAACCTGTTCGTTTCTAACGCACCTCAACGAGGGAAGACAGACAACGTAGGCTCCTACGGCTACAGTTTCTTGCATGCGTTACCTACTAACCCTCGTAGTCTAAGCGATCATACCAACAATATTAATGAGTAAAAATGTCACTCGCGAGGCGATCGCTTACTGCCTTGACGCTTATTTGATCGACGTTCGACGTTTGACATGTGATGTTGAGCCCGGTTTTTCCATCGAGTAAAGGCCCAATTACACCAACCGAGTAGCTCGGCCGAGTACTGGGCGAGTAGGTGATGAAGTAGGAATGAGACAGTTTTGTTATGCGTTGTCATGGCACCGCAAAGCAGGAAAATTAAACGGGAAAAAATGTTTGAACTCAATACCACGAAAATATTAACTTTTGTGCCTTTTGAAAAAATTGCTTCCCCTCTTTTTGCGTATAATTTTTAATTTAATTTAATTTCGCGTTCAAGTGGTCAACAGCCGTGTTTTTATTTTGGTCCTTTTTCTTTATTATTGTTATATAGTTCATTTTTTGTTAAATATTACATATTTTGTGAATTTCTTATACCTAATTCTTTACTCGCTGCTGAAGTTCTCGAGGGGGAGAAGGGAGCGTTCTGGCCGATGATCCGAAGTTGTTGAAACCGGTCTGCTTATATTCGCGGAGAGACAAATTCTTTTGGTTGCTTGGTTCTTTGGTTTGCTCTTGGTTGGTATAGTCAAGAATAGGGCACCAGAATTGATAAAAATGTGGCGATAAGAAAAATGCGTGAATGAGAGACGAACTCTCTCAACATTCCGTGAGCTCGGTTGATCACATTCGCATATTTGGAAATGGGAAAGGGTGGATGGAAGAGTGTTGGGGGGTCCATACTCGGCCGAATAAATAGAACATGGTTCTATTTCCTGACTCGGTCAAAATCACTCGCTCCTCGCTGGGCCGAGTACTGTCTGAAGTGAGTACACGGGGCTTTATTCGGCCGAATGCCGTCTCGGCCGAGCACTCGGTACGTGTAATTGGGCCTATCTTCAGCTTCAGCTCAGGTCTCCAGCTGCGAGACGACAGTGCGTTTGGTCGGCTGTGATGCCGGCTAGAGTGAAGTGATATTCAGCCTGGGTGAACCATAACGCGTGCTTGTCCGCTCAAAACGGTGGAAGCTTGGCCGAAACTCTGCGAACTGCTTCTGGTAGACCAGGTGCTGGAGCTGGAGCAAAGGCTTCATTTGGGGCGGCTTGCATTTTGACCAGTCGAGCGGTTGCCGGTTAACAAAAAAAATTGTTTGAATCGGGGTCACCAATTTAGGAGGAATAATGAAACGGTTAGGAACGACAGTAAAACAAAACAGGATTTATTGAACGAAATAAAAACGGAAAATGTAAACGCGAGTAACGGGTGGAAAAACAGGGAAACTCTCTTGTCGAAGTTTTTTGGCCGAAGTGGTTTTTTTAATTCACCATCTGTTTTCTGGTGGTGGCTTGGAAAATGTGGCAATGACGCCACACTCTGACCACATTTTCCGCTTCAAAGATTCGAGTCAACTGACCGGCTTTGCGTCTTTTAAAACTAAAGATGGAAAAGTATGAAATTATTTAATTTTCAAATTACAAACCTATCTAAAGACAGTTCAAATCGGTTGGTACATGTATTTCGTGAATCATCAGTCTTGAATAGAAAAATCTAAGCCTCATCTTTAGCTATGGCAATGAATTTAAGTAATGACAAAAACAAGAAAATTGTTGAGTGCTGAACTCGCTCGCTGGTCACCTAAAACTCTGCAAAAATAAAGATTTCGTGAGCACAAACAACAGTCTAAAATAATCACTAAGCCTGAAATCACTGCTCACCAATAAATCACCGCAAAGCTCTCGAAGGATTACAAGATGTCTTCTCTCACAAAGAACACAATCACATGGGTGTGAAGGGTGAACTGACAACACTCGTACTGGTCGAAGGTCCGAGCTTCCTTCGTACTCGACAGTACGCGCACGTCCTTCCCTGTAAGGGAGGTAAAAAATACTCACTTTGACAGTGAAAAACTAAATGAAAGTTAAAATACTATTCTTGAAAGGTAAAAACACCTATTTCTAATCATTTAATAGGTTTTGAATAAGTTCTCGTTACCGATTAATTGTATCACTAACAGTTATTTTCACTCTTCTTATTGGTGACGCACACCAATTTTTCTGTATTCGACACCTTTCTACATTCTATTATTTTTTTTCAGTGCTCTTGTTTTCTAGGAGTTTCTTGCAAATACTCGTTATGTGACCGTCATTAACGTCAAGTATGTGCTCGAAAAATCTCCAGATTTCTATAAGGGCAAAACAAATTTAATAATTTCATTGCTATCAGTTAATTGTTATGGCTACAGGGTTAGTGGTCCTTCTTTGATTCTTTAAAACACTCTTTGAGGTTTCGATTTGAGAACAGTGGACGTGAGGAGAACTATTCAATTTCTTTACTGACAATTTTATTTTTTGTGTCCAGCACTACGGGTCACTCTCTTTTGAAGTGTAAAGATTATTAAAACACAACTAAATTGAAAAACCACAACCTATCTCCCACTCTACGTTATCTCTTTTTATAAGGTTGAGAATATCTATTGATTATTTTAGTCGCAATAATGACACAGTCTATAGTCTTATATGCTGCTGTGGGTCTTTTGCTGTGCTCTCAGGTGAGTCTTATCGATATAGCTTCTTTTTTTTGCGGATTGCCTCGCGTTCAATGTACGTTGACATAATATCATTGCGCAGGCTCACGGTAGTAACCTTCAGGCGGTTCAAAGACAGATCCGCGAGTTGAAGATACGAACTCTGAGCAGTGCCAATATTTTAGCCACTCTTAAACTCGGGTCGGTCGACACGTCCACCCTTGAAGAACTGATTGAAGATGCCATAAACACCGTCAACTCTTCGGATATTTCGACCGCTTGTAAGACGACCGCCCTAGCTGAACTGTATGATTTGAATGAAACAACGATCGAGGAATGGGCGAATTGTACGACGTCGACGGCCATTGAACAAATGGGACTGGTCGCGTTTGGTACGATGGATTTTGTCGCCGGTCTCCTGATTATTGCGGACGAGTACATCAATGGATTTTACGCCTGTCTTACATTCAATCCGTTTAAAGCGATCCCTTGTTTTATTACTTACACGTACGATGCGTTTGCTAATATTTTCACTGGCATTAATCTTACTAAAACCTTTGTTAGTAACATTCAGACATACGTCAATGCAATTAATGACATAGTAACTGGAGCATGTCTGGCTTTACCAACTGACAGCATTCAAACAATTTTGGATGACTCTACTACCTGCGAATAATCAAAATCGATCAAATTAAATTAGAACATTAGGAAGTTTTATATTCTGTCAGTTTCCTAATCCTCAGCGATTTTACACTTAACATCGTTTGAAACCAGATTCGGCGGTATACCTGAATATGCCCAATGATTGTCTTAATTGGCATGTGAAAGTCGAGGAATACACAAATTTTGCAACGAATTGATAATTACCCACTCCGCAGATTTAAAACGTGACTATGCTTCTTACTGTTTTTCACCATTATGCCTTAACTGGAATCCTTTATCGTCTCACCCTGGTGTACAGCTCTCAAGCTGCACAAGGTGTTCACGCACTGGAGAAATCTCGCCAGCCCAAGAGAGCGTGATTCACAGAAACGAGCTATCCCTCTTGACGCTTACAGGCCGATCGCATTATGATGATCCAAAGTTAACAAGACGGCTGCCATCGCGTCGTGTCATGACCCTTCCAGGGCTGCGTATGATTAGCGGTGTTTATACATAATACAAGTTTCGTAAGAGAACTTTACCATTCCGACTGTTACCATAGCAACGGTTGCCATGGTAACAGCTGGTATAGTAACAGTCGCCATAGTGACGGTTACTATAGCAACGGTTGCCATGGTAACGGCCATGCCAGAGTGTGACATTTCAAGTGACGAAAAAAACAAAAAAACAAACCGGGTCCCCTAAAGACGTTTCACGTCAAAAAGGAATGCACGAATTTGACTCCGGATTTTGGCTCAGCTCTCTCAAAAAACCAATGTCCCGGGTATCACTCTTGGTAAAAATCATGCGTTTGGCTCATTCTAAAAAAAGAACAACAAACATTATGAGCGTACTGTACAATCAATACTCGAATCGAAGGTCGACCTCGTCCTTTTAAAAATAATTTCGTGGAGTTATTTTTCGAACAATCAAATTGCGAAACCACATTTTCACGGAGTCTAGCCTCTAAAAGACAAATTTCGGCTAATTTAAAAATGGATTTTGGGTGTTTGGTCCATTTGAGAACCAATTTCACGAGGTTATAGCTCCTCAAATACAAGTCAGATGGGCTTGGCTATTTCAAATATCAATTTCGTGGGTTTTGCTTCCTCGAACTCCCGATTTCGCGGAGTATCTTTCAAAACCAATTTTGTCGACCAATGTCGTGGGAAAGTTCGTGTCCAGGTGGTCAAAAACAGTCGAATCACAGCAAGAACCCCATCCATTGACTTCTGATCAAAAATTCGTGTTAATTTTCGGGTTCCCTATGAGGAGAAACCCCAAAATATTGCAAAATGACGAGGGAGTTTTACAGTAACAGCTTAATGGCAGGGCCGGCCAACCTTTTTTGATCATGAGCCATAAACCTGGTTGTAAAAACTCAAGTGATACTCCCATTCACGATCCCCCCCCCCACCTTGAGCACACCACCTTGATCTTTTAGCAAAAGGCCGTGACGCTCTGAATAAAACGCACTACTAGGGGACCAGTTCAATGACGTCAACAACATTATTTAACGACCGTATAATAGTATTTTCCATTTCCACAAAAATGTGCCCAGCTCATTGCAGTGCCGGCCTTGGATATTTGGCGTCCCCGGGAAAATCTTTCACCAGCCTCAACCCCCCCTCATGAAGTAGAGTGTTCCCCCACGTCATCACTTATTTTCAATTTCATCGGTAAATTAGCGATTTGTCTCCATTCTAACCGCGAGTTAGCGATTTTTCTCCATTTTAGCCGCAAATTAGCGATTTTTCTTGCAATGAATTAGCGTTTTTCCTTATTTTAGCCGTTAATGAGCGATTTTCCCCAAGTTCACCTGTGGTGAATTAGCGCTATTTGCCACGAAGTTGCCTCCGGAAACCGCGACTTGCTGTTTTCACTCAATTTATTTCTGTGAATTAGCACATGTTATTAGAGACTTTTAACAACGCCCCCGCTAACGATAACGCAAACGACAAAGCAGTAGTTCCTTGGTTACGAAACATCTGATTGGTTGAAATTTGAAAATAAAGTTTCCGGAGGATTCAGCGGGAGAGTGCTAAAACTCACTAATATCAATAGTTATCCTCCCGAACAGCCATTTATCTTGATTTTAGTCGTGAATAAGCGTTTTAACTAATGTCAACCTCCTAGTGAGCCACGAATGACAGTTTTCCCCAATTTTCTGAATTTTATCAGAAAATTAGCGCGTTTTCCTCATTTAAACTTGGATTAGCGATGTTGTTTATTTTCAGAATCCGTGAATCAGCATTTTCACCATTTTATCCGCGGATTAGAATTTTTTCCCCACTTCAGCGCTTCTTCTCAACTTTAACGGTTAATTAGCGATTTTTCTCCACTGCTGAGAATTAGCTATTTTATCCTTTTTAGCAGTGAATTCGCGATTTTGGCCGCTAAAGAGCAATTTTCCCCAACTTTATCAGCGCATTAGCACTTTTTCTCGATTTTCCAGCGATTTTTTAACCTTTAGCCTTGAATTAGCGCTTCAAGCGCTCAGATTGAGCCATGAACTTGCGTTCTGAATAAGCCATTGGACAAAAAACCATTGGTGAATGATCGATTTTTCACTATATTATCCGTGAATTAGCGTCGTTTCGTAATTTTAACCGCGAATTATTGCTTTTTTTTACACTTCATCCGCGATTTTAGCGCTTGTTATCAATTTTAGCCGTGAAGTAACGTTTTAACCAGCAAATTAGATATGTGATATTGTTAGTAAGATCGCATAAAATACGATGGTTAGTAGGTAATGGATGCAGAAAGCTGTAGACGGATGAGCCTACATTGTCTGGAACTAGTTTCAGTTGTACTTCGATACAATAGTGTCGTAACTCAAAAACATATTTTTTTTTCAGAAAACACCAAAAAACAGTATATGAAAATTGGCTGAAAACTGTTTTTTTTGTTTTGTTTTTTTTTTAATATGTTTTTGAGTTACGACACTTGTAGCGAGGGTGCGATATATTTTCTAGAATTTAGCTCACTGAAGAACCCATTTCGGTGGTTAGGGCGTGTTCCTATATATTCATCGTTGGACCCGTCGATGGATTAAGGCACGTATACATGTACGGGGTTTTATGCCGCCGAGTACTCGTCACGAGCGCAACACGGACCGCTCGTGGGGATCTACCTCCTGCCGGTGGTTTTTTTGACGAACACAAAGGAATTTGTCCATCAGATTGGCTCGTTTCTTAGTCATGTCGTGGTCCGTAGCATGTCCGTCGAATTTTTTTTCTTATTTTTGCCCTCTGTAATATTTGTTTTTCCTTTTAAAATATATACTGGCACTAATTACTGGCACTTAATTGTTGTGTTTTAAAATCAATGAAATGCTGCTGATCTGACGTGATATTTTTATACATTTAAATCGGTGATCCACCAACGACATTGCCTTTTCATTCTTCTACTTCACGGTAGAAGAATAAAAGGTCATTATAAAATCGGATCCTCCATTTAATGATAGCGCGAGGTCTTCCTCTCGAGGACTCATACTCTCATTTCACTTCAATTGAACCGGAGACTGACTGAAAACGTTCCTAGTTCGTGCTGAGTTTCTTTTTCCAATTGCTCGTAGCGTGTCCGTGGGGATAAACATTACGACAAGCGCAACACGGACCGTTCGTGTTGTGTCCGGCTCGTACATGTATACGCGCCTTTAGGTTACAAAACTAACCCAAGATAAATGCAATGATGTAACTGGATTGCTCATCACTGCTGATAAAGTGGGGCAATCGCAGATTAAAACAATAGCCAGGGCAAACCATGCTTCTTTTGTAACCATACTTGTACTTATATGAAGAAGGGGTAATGATGAACTCAGCAGTTCAGTACTGCCGGTTCCGCTGTTGTGCGTGTTGTATTCATTTTCGCAGGGGCTGACGAAGATAGCGAAAGTGTTCCTTATTCATGTTTTCTTCAGACACAGAGCCTCCTCGCTTTAGCTCGGTACATTCCACTGGCTTAGCTGCAGTGAATTGAATTTATGTCTTTTCGTATGTACGCTCGTTGTCACGCACTTTAGCGCCGCTCGAAAACGCTTCCAGTGGACCTACCGGCCTCAATGAAACCAATTAACCAAACGAGGGTTTTCTGTCAACAACCGGAATGTATTGTTTCAAAGTGATGGTTCGATTCGTTCATCAAAGAAAGGTCCAAAGTGCAAAAGAAGTTATACCGTGAAATGAGAATATTACTCAGTTCGTAAATAATTTCTGCCAGGAAGAAGGGCGATGAGATTGTCTTCACTTGAGAACGCGACCGGCGCGGCGCCGTTTGTGGCGTCATTTTGAAGAGAATTGGAATTGCACTCATTCTATTCTATTAAAACCCATTTCTTACCATCGTTGCGAAAACGCAACATTATTTCAAATAATTTAATTTAGATTAAAAAATGTTTCAAATGATTAATTTGATGAACCAAAGTGATTCTTCTGAACTTTATCTGCTCCAAAATATTTGTTGTTCATTCTTTAATCATACATTTTTAATTATGAAAATTTAATTAACGTAGCCATTTCCTATCTCACTTGACTTGAGTACCTGAACTGCTGAGTACTTGAATTGCTGAATTGCAATTCAAAAATACTTTCTTGGCCTATTCACGACTACAACTAATAGTTCTAAAATTTCCTCGCGAGTTTTAGGTCGACATAAAATTATTGTGTCGTTGTCGGAGGATGTTTACCGGTGTAATGTATTAATTACAACAAAAAAAGACTCATACGAACGATTCAAATGCAACAACAAAACTGTTATTATTTTTCTTTTTTAAAAATAGAATCTTCCACCTGATTATAAAAATGGTGCGACTTCACACCCACCCACTGAATTTCTTTGCATCTCTTCAGCATCATCGGTTTTAATGATTTGATCTTGGTGTCGCTTCCAAGGCTTCGAAAAACCATCCGGTTTCACCATGTATGTTTGGTCTCCGAGAACTTCCTCAATTTTCGCTTTTATCCATTTCCGGTTTTTTTGGATTAGGCCGATAGTCGCGAACGTACACAGTTTCCTCCTTGTCGAATTTCAATATCCGGCCTTTTTTGTTTCCTGAACTATCAACTGTCTTTTCATTCGTGAAGTCCTTCCTTAAAATGTTAACGCTTTTCTCTGCCGCACCGTTACTTTACGGATGAAAAGGAGGCGTTTTGACATGGTGGATAGTGTTTGACTCACAAAAGTTCGCGAACTGTGATGACGAAAACTGTGGACCGTTGTCTGAAACTAGAACTTTAGGGAGTCCGTATCTGGAAAACACATCTCTTAATTTATTTAAAGTAGCCATCGGTAGGTGTTCCTATTCATGTTGTAAACTTCCACCCATTTACTCAACGCATCAGTGATGATCAAAAACAGCTTACCCTTGAAGGGTCCCAAGAAATCGACGTGCACCCTTTCAAACGGATACTGAACTTTATACCAAGGCTTCGGCAACGATTTTTCGGGTTCATCCCTGAGCCCCATGTAAATTAGGCAACTTCGAACAAAGCGCTTGATATCTTGAAGGCCATCAAAAGTAGGACTAGCCTTGTTTTTCTCATCTTGATCATGCCTTGATGAGCAATGTGAAGCTCCTTCAACAACTTCTCACGGAATACTCTTGGCAAATAAACGCGGTATCCCCACATCAGTACTCCCTTTTCAATATTCAGCTCATCTCTTCATCCTAAATACGGTTCCACCTACTTTTCCACTTCATCTGGCCAGTAGTCCCTTACACACAGGAAAACTTTACTCAACTCACAGTCGAGTCGTTCCGCGTAGCCTTCGATATTTCTTTTAAATCAATTGCCAGAATATTCTCCGCCAAATTCAAATCAGATGCGTCTTCCTCTGCTTCAAAATCCTCACTTGAAGCCTTGGGCAAACGCGACAACCCGTCAGCCACGTTGCTCGAGCCTTTCAAATACATCAGATCATAATCAAACCCCGAAATGAAAAGAGCCCAGCGCTGGAGCCGACCCGCAGCCATCTCTGGTACACCTTTATTTTCTCCGAAAAGAGCTAACAATGGTTTATGATCCGATAAAAGAGTGAATTTTCGACCGATCAAATATTGGTAAAAATGTTTAACACCCCAGTACAGAGCTAATGCTTCCTTGTGAATGACGGAATAGTTCCTTTCTGCTGCATTTATTACGCGAGACACAAAACAAGTAGGTCGATTTGATCCATCCTCCATTTCATGCAACAAAACGGCTCCTAATCCTGTTTTCGAAGCATCGCATATCAATTTCACTGGCTTTTTAGGATCAAAGTGAACCAAAACTTGATTGCTTAATACCTCCTCCTTTGCTTTTTGAAACGCCAGTTCACACTTGGCTGACCATTCGTACTTCACACCTTTTTGCAGAAGGCTATAAAGTGGCTTTAAAATGTCTGCCGAGTATAAACCTTCCATAGAAATTAACGAAGCTTGTAAATGCCGTCACTTCACTTACATTTCTTGGTATCGGCATTGACCGAACGGCCTCCGTTTTCTTATTGTCCTTCGAAATTCCCTCTTTAGTAATTTTGTGACCCAAGTATGTAATTTCATTTTGGAAAAAGGCACATTTTTTGAAATTCAAACGAAACCCAGCATCACTCAAACGCCGAAGAACCATACGCAAATTTGACAAATGCTCATCTATAGTTCTCCCAGTAACTATAAGATCATCAAGAAAATTTCTGACTCCAGGAATTCCTTGAATACATTTTTCAACAGCTCGCTGAAAAATCGCTAATGCCGGTTTCGTGCCAAACGGGAGACGGTTCACCTTGTAAACCCCTCGATGGGTCGACCAAGCCAAAAGCATTTTGCTATCCTCTTCGAGCTCCAAGTGATTATATGCTTGACATAAATCTAACTTGGTAAACTGTCGACCCCCTTGCAAATGACACCACAAATCTTCCACGTGCGGTAATGGATGTTGCACATTATCGAGATATTTATTCACAGTTAATTTATAATTGGCACACAATCTGATAGATTTCCCGTCTGCCTTAAGAATGGGAACCAGTGGAGTACCCCAGGGACTGTAATCGACTTTTTCGATCATAGCCTCTGATTCTAGACGATCAAGCTCTTTTTCCACCAGTTCCTTAAACGTGAACGGAATTTGACGGGGCTTCAAAAATCTAGGCTTTGCTTCTTCGCTAATTTTTAAATGAATTTTCTCCAACTTATACAAACCTACGCCTTCTTGAAACACCGAGGAAAACTCCTTTGATATACTGAGCTGTTCATCTTGTCTTACGCCATTTCCTGACTCTGCCGCAGCTACATCCAGCGCTGCGTTTATACATTCGCGCTCGCTATTCGCCTCGTCATTCGTTATTCATCTGGCCATTCGCCTCGTCACTCGTGGTAGCGGTTTCACATTCGTGCGAGTGACAAGTCGAATGGCGAGGCGAGGTACGAGTGGGTCTGTTACACACTCGCCTACTAGCTCGCGCGAATAAACTGGCGAACATCTAGAGTGAGTCAAAGTTCAATTAGTTCGAGTTCGATAAAAAGAGAAAAAAGATGGACAAACAGGAAATTTTCGTTGTTGGGGCGTATATGCTTCATTTGAAGACTGTTTACTACTATCTTCAAACCGTCAAAAAACGACGATTTTTATGACAGGGATTTTTCGGGTCCCAAATTATTGGGAGACCTTCATAAACATCAAGAAACGCCAACTCTTGCTCATTAGTCCACCCCATATTTCGAACTAATATATCAATCACACAATATCTCGCAGTGACTAAAGTTCTTCTACTACAGCTACTAGTGATAGGGGGAAAAAAACACGCGGGAAAGCATTTAGTAGGGAAGGGGTCAAGGTCGGCTCTTCTAACGGACGAACGCTCGTGCGAATGTGTAACAGGGGGGTTCGTCTTAAAGTTCACCTCGCATAGAAACTCGCGTTCCCTTTGACTCGTGCCAGAAAAGTGTGGCGAGTGGCCAGAAGTGTGTGGGAAAAGAGTGGCGAGGCGAATGGCGAGAGCCCGGTTACACATTCGCGCTCGCTATTCGCCTCGCCAATCGCCTCGCCACTCGCGCGAATGTGAAAACGCGGCACAACACTTCATGACTAAACGTTTTCAACCATTCTGTACCAAGCAACAACTTGGAACTTTTTGAAACGACCTGCAATCGGCAACAACGAGTTTTACCTGTCCAATCAACCGAAACCGAAAGTTCACCGACTGGTTTGACAATTTCCCCCCGAAAAGCTTCTCAATTGAACCGAAGAACGCAACAAAGGAAGAAATGAAAGGTGTTCTTTGTAAACTTGCAGAGCCAAAATTAAAACTTCTGCTCCCGTGTCAATTTCCATGTCAAAAGAAACGTCAGTAATCACTACCTGGGCTATTATTGGACTAACAAAATTCAGCCCTTCCAAAGAACGCATATCAACGACAGCGACCTCATCTTCACCGATGTGACTTTCAGTCTCACTCACACAGCTCACGCTACTATTTGACTTGCAAACAACTGCTAAGTGGCCAATTTTTTTAAATTTTCTACATCGGTAAGACTTGAAACGACAATCGGTGAAACAATGATTACCTTTTCCACAGTGAATGCAATTTATAGCCCCTTTGCCACTTCTTTGGCCTGATTGTGAGCTTTGAATCGTCTTCGTGGCCTGGGACCAGACTGTTAGGCAAGCGTTTTCCGACTGACTCTTTCTTTACAGCCAAATTGTAAAATTCCATCAAATTATTTTCCTTCGGGTCTTCTTCACACAGTCTATCTAAAATCGGTGACTGTATCATACCACAAACAAATTTGTCTTTTACCGCGAACTCCAATTGAGGACCAAACTAGCACCCCGAGGCAATTTTTTTTTACACGGGCGAACCACTGAGCTACGGATTCCCCAGACTCTTGCTTCATTTCATAAAATTGGACCCGGTTCCTGATAACAGAGACAGTTATAGAACATTGCCGTGACATAATCGAACATCGAAAGGCTTTCGAGACGGAAGATCCGGATCACATAGATCTCGAAGGTACTCATATGCTTCAGTGCCCATCACCGTAACCAAAACCGAAAACCGACATCTTTCTTTCCTCTTCCACATCATTTACTTTGAAAAACTCTCGTAGCCTCTCTTCATATATTGTCCAGTTATCGCGTCCGACGGAAAACTCAGGAAGAGCCAGGACACTTTGTTTTTGTGGAAATACCTGAAGGATGGGAAAAACATAAAAATAAAATTTGTCGACTGGAAAGAGCTCTCTACGGACTCCCGTGAAGCTTCTCCAAGATGGAATAAACGTTTCACTGAATTCCTCATTAGCCCAGGAAAATTAGTGCTCTAACCCCTAATTGCTCGAGAGCTGAAAATCGTTTTGATCCCTCTTCGATGTCCTGCACCTCTATTCTCTAACTTTCGCGTTTGGTGGAACGCTAACGTGAACGCGTTAACTGGGAACGTTCAGCAGCCATTTAATGTATTCTGTAGACAGCGTTAGGATTTGCGTTATGAACAAAGCCGAGTTCGGGAATCTTCGGTTCGTAACGCTTGAAGGTAATGAATGGATATGTTCGAATTGTTCTCTTCCTTCTAAAAACAGTGTAACCTTCCTTATCTCACCGTTTGAGTCATAGAGGTAAATAACTGGAGAAATCCTGAATGGTCTGGGGGGGTGGGTAGAAGGGTTGTCACAAATATGGCCGCCAAAGTACACCTTCAGAACCTTGAATTTACCTCTACATCGTCAGGTTATCAACAGAAATGCTCACCTCCCCCCTGAGATTAATGCAAAATTACAAAAAAAGAGCCCGAGTTAGAAAGAACAAGGGGTATTTCGGGGAATTTGTTCGGTAAAAACTAAATCAAACTCGTCAACACTCTCGTTCTCAAAGCGTGGACGACTTGATGTTCATACGATTTCATTGTAAATGTCATCGTTCGTGGCCCATAGCCGTGTTTTCAAGTGTATTTTGGTGTTTATTTTCTAAAATAAGTGGCCCTGATCGCATTCCACCAACTTACTAGGAAAAAGATTACATGGGCGAGACAGTCGCGAGTTCAAAAAGAGCCGTTCCGTCTCTTGAGGACTGCGAAACAAGGATTTGAACAAAAGTCGCCACACTCATGCAGTTCTCGCTGTGCTCGAACCACGGGTCTTCTCATTCGCGGTGCTGGTGCATGTAATGTTTCTGAATTAGTTTGTTTCTTGCTTGCGAGCGATTATTATGTGAAATAAACGTTCGTGATTTCTTAGCCCTGTATTTCTTAGTGTATGTCTTAGTTGACCATAAGGTCAGCCATAAAGACATGGCGACAGGAAGATTTTCGACTCCTCAACGGAAGACTACGTTGGAGGCCAATTGGGTGTCCTTAGCCACCCAACTCAATTCTTTGGACGGGCCTTCCAAAGGCCCAAAAGAATGGCGAAAAGTAATGAAATTTCCAGTCACCATTTTCGTGTCAAAATCCAATTTCAATTCCAACCATTCCGTAGACATGGACTGACCTAAGGAGCACAACTAGAGCCAGGGTCATGGCGGCCAAGAACGCTAGGAGTAAAACGGGAAATACCGACACACCACTTCCGCTCAAAGACCTGGATTTAAAAGTGATGGCAGTCGTGGGAGGTGAAAGTTCCCTCGGACTGCCATCAATGGAAATCGGTTTCGGAGAGCGGATTGAAGTAAATCACGTCGTTTCAAGTTGTGGAAATCGATGGTAACGTAATATATTTCAGGACATTGTGGATCCTGCGACGTTGTTGGGGTCGATTCCGTCACCCCCACAGTTTTCCGTCATGGACGGTTCAATGACATTCATTGTCGAGGAGGCCGTTGAGGCCTTTGGTGTGACGGAACCCCTTCACAACGTCGATGAGGTTCCTGTACCTCAACCTACAGAGACAATGCCACCAAAACGAGCCAGGCTGGACAACAGTAAATAATTCGTTCTCTAATTGAACTTTTTTTGCTACAAAAAATATGTCTTAATAGTCTAATTATTTCTTAATAATATCAACAGAAAGGAATTACTCTTCCAGGAGCCGTTTGGAGGCAACGTCTGAACAAATACGGGAGGGGCAAAAACGGTACGGCGACGGACTTCAGGTACTGATGATATTTAAGCTTAGGTTTCCTAGAAAAACGGTGCCGTAATGTTATGGTAGAGAATTCCCCTTTTAAATCAAGCTATTGATACCTTGAGAGCGGTCAACAGACGGTGGCACCGCTTCCACTAAGGCGGGCGCTCATAACAGTGATGAACCTTTTTTCCCCAGGAGTTTCAGCTATTCGGCAGTATTTTCTTTTAGGATTAAAAAAACATTCGGGCCATTCGAACAGCTATTAACAATTTCATCGCCATCCAGCGTCCTGGTAGTTTTCACGTTCATTGTGAACAAACAACTTTCACAGTCACCGTCAAAGACGGTTGATGACGTTTATCACCGTCATGAGCGCCCGTTAAGCCGCTGCCTGTTGACCGCTCTCTATGGCTCTCTAGGCAACTACTGGTCGGGAGCGGGAATAGCGGGCGGGCAGGCGTTTTTTTCTTCTTCGAACTGTGTTTCCATTTTCGTTTACGTTGGACACAGCCTTACGGCACAGTTTTTCTAGGAAACCAAGGCTTTAGTCAGTCAAGAGTTCACGACTGGTTGACTAATACAAATACACATGGTAAATTATTTTCAGTCGATTGCTTCGAGCCTCGGCAGGCTGGCCAGTGCCATGAAAGTTCAAAATGGCCTCTTGGCAGAGTTGATAAAAAACCAAGAGACAACGTTAAATTATTTAATTAATATGAATTGTAAGTGATCAAGCATTAGTTAATGCTTGACGAAGAGGGAGGCTTTTATGGCTTTAGAATTAAGCCACCACCACCACCGCTTTGGCACCATTAGAGGCCAAATTGGTTTCGCAAGATCCTGTTCTGCACTCTCCGTGCTTCGGCCAATCGGTCACCGTGAACAGCACGATCCTCACTTTCAGACTCGATTTGAGAAAGATAATGAGGGCGACTTAGGTTGTCATCTTCAATGTCTTCTGTTTCTTCTTCTTCCAAGTCAATGTCAATGGCTTCATCTAACAAGTTGTACCGATGTCGCATGTTGTGGAAAACTGCGCATGCCAAAATGATACGAGTCGCTGCCACCGGCTGATAATGAAGAGTGCGGTAGCCGAGCAGACATCTCCAAGTATTTTTCCACACTCCAAATAACCTTTCCACGCAATTTATTGTAGAACAATGACATTCTGTGTACTTTGCTTCAGCCGATCCATCTGCAGCATTGAGTATGGGAGTCATAAGCCACGGCTCAAGGGGATATCCTGAGTCTCCAGTTATGAATAATCCTGAATTAATAGAAAACACGGTTCCGTCCACAACAAAATTCTTAATTTTACCTAAGAGCCACGTGGAGTGATCGCCCGAATCCCAAAGTTTAATTATTTCCTGCCTCAAAGCAGAGCTCTTCCAAATAAAGCTGTCATGAACCGATCCTGGGAAGCGAGCGTTGATGCTGAGTATTTCAAGATCGTGTGAACTGACCCGTGAAATTTACATCTACAGCCGTATTAGATACGTACTTCATAACATCATTCATAACGTACTTTCAGCAGGGCTACCCACAGGAAACGAGGGAACTGGCCCGGTGGGCTGAAGGTCTGAGGCTAAAACGGTTTCGGTGACGACCAATTTGGGGGGCCTCAGAACAAAAAAATTAAATATTGAAGGGCATTTCGTTACATCCGATGTTCTTTTTTAAAAAGTGACAGGAAATATACCATTTTTGACGGTGTAATTAATCCGACCGTCCCCTTAATATTTTGATTTTTCTCAGTGCACAAATACTAGCGATTTTTCCCAACTTTTTGCAGCCGTTGGTACTTGCCTGCAAGAATAGCACATTAGTACGCCTTCTTATCTTCATCCGCTTACGGACCTAAAAAAAAAAAAACAAACTGGGGAGCAGCGTATTCTCTCTATTTTAGCCGGGAAGTTACCCCCGGAAGACTGCGTTTTCTCTCAATTTGAGCCTTCAGAATAAGCGCTTTTGTGGGCTAAATCGATTATTCAGCTACACTCCTTGCTGATCACCTGCTAGCATTCCATCCTGGGTCGGATGGATTGAAAATCGTTGAAAGGAACCAATATCGCTTTCAATCTGCATGCCAAAAACTCGTTTTCACATACCTACAACTACAAACATGAACATAAGCTTTGTCTTCACTTGTGCCTTTTCGCGTGCGACAAGGACGCGGTGTGTTGAACGTGAGGAATGCACTATTGCATGCCTCGAAAAGCTGGAAGGATATCAGAAATTGCGTGAATAGTTTGGGCGCATGCGTTGTTGAAAGTTGAATAGGCGTGTTGAATTGAAAGTGGAAAACGAAAGCGCACTAGAGGAGACATAGCTATAGATCCTTAATATCCACGTTTATAGGCCCACATAGCGAGCCCGGGGCGATCCGGCCCCCTAACCCCTGTCTCGGTACGCTACTAATTCACGGACAGAAGTGAGAAAAACCGCTACTTCGCGTCTCAAGTTTTCTTAAAGCTTCCGCGAATAAAGTACAGAAAAAGCGCTAATTCATGAATGAAATTGAGAAAAATGGCTCATTAGCGGTTAAGATCAAGAAAAATACGAACTCACCGCAAAAACTCAGAAAAAACCCTAAATCACCGCTAAAATGGCGAAAAATGGCTAATCCACCGATAAAATTGAGAAGCGCTGAATTAAGGAAAAACGCTAATTTGCTATATAAATGGACAAAACGTCAAATTCGCAGCTTCTAAAGGTAGCTTTGTGCCAGAAATTGAAAAAATCGCTAATCCACAGCCAAACTCAGAAAAAGCATTACGCAGTTCGCGACGAAAATTGGGGAAAAACTCTAATTCGTGACTGAAAGGTATAAAAATCTATAATTTATATTATTAAAATGAGTAAAAACGACAATGTTGTGTGGTTCTTATAAGGATAAATGGCTAATTGGGGGTTATATTGAGAAAACCGCTAACTCACGGCGAAAATTGAGAAAAATCGCAAATTCGCGGCTAAACTGGAAACGTATCGCTTATTCGCGGTAGGAATGGGGGAAATATCTACGTAATTCACCAATGAAATTGAGAAGCCAATCGTTGATCTTTGTTTTGTTGATTTGGCTGTTCTGAATATTAAATGGGAAGTTGGTTATTTAAATTTGAACAATACAGCCGCGTAGTTTTTGTACAGAATGCATTTCGGGCCCAATCCCGGTGCCCCTCATCAGCAATCTTATCGCCACTACAGCAAAACTCCTTTCGTAAAACCTTCGGACAAAGACAACAATCCTGAACTTCAATTTCCGTTCAGAGAAGCAGTTGGAAGTCTGCTCACGACCAGACCTGGCTTTTGCAGCTGGCACGAGCAGCCGACAAGTAGAAAACCCAACGCGTAAAAATCTAGTCAATCTGAAACGGACATTAAAACACCTCAAAGGGACACTCAGCGAAGGAATTCAATACACGAGAGGATCACCCTACGAAATAGTAGCATACTGTGATTCAGACTACGCATGCACGATTATGGATGCTTCATATACAAATATTGAAAGTTTCATTGACCGCTATGAAACGGTATCGTCAATGAGGAACTTGCATGAGTCAGAATTTTTTATGAAAATTATTTTTTATAACATGATTACTGCTTACAAATGACATATTAGTGAAAAAGCTTTTCAATTATTGATAAATTAGTTAACAAGTTAATTTTATAAGGCCTCCACAACACCTTTGTGATTGGCTGATTTCATCTGACGCCACTTGCTGAGTCTTTCTTCGCGGTTGGTTCATTCTTAACCGATGAGGGGTGTAATAACCGCTTCTTTATTTTAATAAAAGAAAATGAAAATACCAGCTAATTGTCTGCGATTATCAAGAAAACCCCGGTCTCGATTTCAAAACACGCGTTAATTGGTATTATTGGTGAAGGGGTGGAGAAGTTCTTATCTCTTGCCGCATAATCACTTCGTGATTATCACTTCGTGGTTGCTACTTTCATAGTTTCCTTCCTGTCGAGGTTTTTGGTTTTGATCCCTCGATCAGAAGCTCTCGAGTTATAGAAGGCGTGATCGGGTACGACAGGAAAACTACTACCGACGGGGTACGAGCCCGCCGAGCAGTTGCTTGAAGGTAGAGAATGAAAAGGGTCCGAGCCTTTTCTTCCTCAAAGAGTGGCCAAAGTGGTACGAGCACTTTGAAGCCGGAGCGAGTTAGGAGGGCCTTCCAAGGATTCGAGCCTTGGCAGGTCGGAAAGAGGTGAAGAGAAAAGAGCGAGATCGTATTGGAAGTGATCTATTTTATTAAGCGTTCTTGGGGGGTTGTCTTAATGTCTACGTATCTCAATTCGGTGAGAACATATTTACAATTTGATGAGAACAGAGTAATTATATACATACAGTTCGAAAGAAAGTTTTTACATGATTTGTAGAGTCCCGGAGTTAAACAGTGATAAGGAGTGATAACATAATAACGGAAGTGGCTCCAAGTGAGGCTGCGTAAGTTGGCATCTCTTAGTAGTTGGAGAACTTGTGGATTGGAGCGCTGATGCTTGAATCGATGTTGTTTTCCGTGACAGAAGGTTCTCCGACAGGTTATCTTTTTTTTACCGGTTTATTTTAAATTTGGTTTTTACAAGTCGTAACACATCTCCCCCCCAAGATTTTTTCTTATACAAAAAAAAATATATAAATAATTGTGTTTGAGTTGTGAACATTGCACAAAAAAGGTGTTATTTACATAGCGTGTTAGGAACACGTGGATCGTTAAGGCGGAGGCCTTGTAGGGGTCTCTGAAAAAGTAAATCGCACGGGTGGTTTGACAATTCGACCACTGCGTGTCGCGGTTGGTGTTGGTTTTGGACTAGGAGTTCCTTGTGACGTATTTGTTGATGAAGACGATGAGGATGTCGGCGTGCCATAATGATTCGATGTCGGAGTTGGGCGTGGAGTTGAGGGTGGCGTTTTCTGAGTTGGTGTGAGATGATCCTCTGAAGTCGGAGTCTCGTTTTTTGTTACACTGCCCTCGTTGACAGGTGACCGTGTGAGTGTCGTGTCGGCCGACGTCTCATTGTTGTTTGGCAGAAAAAATGCTGGCTTGACTCTGTCCAGTGATACTCGTACACTGCGATTGGGTAAGGAGATTTTTACCGTTTTCTTGTCCCGCTCGAGTACTTTATGCGGTCCCGTATAGGTAGGGCGAAGTGACTTCTTCCGGGAGTTCGTCACGCATGAAGACGTGTGAACTGTTGTGTAGTTCTTTACTCACAAATGATCGTTGTTGACTTTCGCGAGTTTGTGCCATTTCTTGTTTTAATAGTCGAATGAGGTCGTCCGGTGGTGTGGCATTTTTTGAAGGCATGAAGTATTCGCCGGGAAGTCGCAAGAGTTGTCCGTAGAGAAGTTCTGCGGTGCTCTTTGCTTCGTCTTGTCTGACTGCTGAGCGGAGTCCGAGCAAGACGGTAGGCAGAATTTTTGTCCACTGGTTTTTGGTATTGAGGCGAGCAGTTAGCGCTGGTTTCAGTGTCCGGTGCCATCGTTCTATTGTACCATTGGCTTGTGGGTGGTAAGGTATCGTACGGATGCGTTGTATTCCGAAAAGTTTCGTTAATATCGAGAAGAGGTGTGATTCAAATTGTCTTCCCTGGTCCGTCGTTATCCTTAATGGTACGCCAAATCGAGATATCCAGTGTGCGACAAATGCGTGTGCGACGGTGGTCGCTTCGATGTTGGAAAGTGGAATCGCTTCGGGCCAATGGCTGAAGCGGTCGATCATTGTTAAACAATAGATTTTTCCTTCTGACGGTGGCAAGGGTCCGATCAGGTCGAGGTGGACGTGTTTGAGTTTTGTTGAGGGTTGGATAGTTCCGGAAGGGGTGACGGTGTGCTTGTTGACCTTGCTTTGTTGGCAGGGAATGCAAGTCTTTGCCCAGTTTCCGACATCTTTTTGAATTTCTGGCTAAAAGAATCGTTGAGTGACGAGTAGGCGCGTTGCCCGTATGCCAGGGTAGCTTAAATTGTGGAGTTCATCAAACGCATGCCGTCGGAAATCAGGTGGGAGATATGGTCGGGGGGTTCCCGTTGAAGTTTCACATGTTAGTGCGATAGTAGTCCCTGGAACTGTAATTCGGGTGAGTTTGAGATTCCCTCTTGAGTGTGGAATCTTCCTTCTGAGCAGCGGCTAGTTTCTCAAAATTGGTAGGCATTTGAATTTCTTCGACTCGAGATAAGGTGTCAGCCACGGTGTTGGTTTCGCCGGGGATGTACCTGATATCGGTGGTGAATTGAGAGATGTAATTTAGCTGTCTCGTCCGTCTGGGGCATTTATTTGTCGCATTTTGTTGCATGGCGTGCATCAGGGGTTTGTGATCCGTTAGAATCGTAAAATTTCGACCTTCGAGCAGAGGTTGAAAGTACCTCACTGCTTCGTAGATGGCGAGCAGTTCCCTGTAGTAAGTGCTGTAGATTGTTTGTGCTTTAATGAGTGCACGTGAGAAAAATCCGAGTGGCTGAAATTCGCTGCCGTTTTTTTGTTGGAGGACGGCTCCCAGAGCTGAGGAGCTCGCGTCGCACTGCAGGTAGGGAGGAAGATGGTCCACTGGGTGATTAAGCTTAGTTGCGTTTGCAAGAGTGTGCTTAGTTTGTTCCCAGGCTTGCACTGTCGTTGGAGACCATGGAATCGGTTAGCGATCATTTTTCTTGGTACCGTGTAGTAACTCGTTGAGAGGTTTTTGTATTTCGGCGGCGTGCGGAATGTTTTTGCGGTAAAAGTTTACCATTCCTAGGAAGCGTCGGAGATCCTTGATAGCTTTAGGTTGTGGCATTTCGAGAATCGCACGAACTTTTTCTTCCAGTGGTTGAATACCTCTGGCGTTCACTTGATATCCAAGGAATTTGACGGTGGACTGGCCCAGAACACTTTTCTTCAGGTTGAGCGTGAGACCGTGTTTGTGGAGTACTGAGAAGACTTGGTGAAGGTGCTCTTCGTGTTCCCTAGGATTTTTTGATGCGACCAGAACGTCGTCAATGTAGGTGAAGACGAAGGGTGAATCCCGAAAGATGTGGTCCATAAAGCGCTGGAAAGTTTGCGCTGCATTGCGGAGACCAAATGTCATCCTGGGGAACTCAAAGAGACCGAACGGTGTGATGATGGCGGTCTTGGGTATGTCGTTCTCCGCGACGGGGATGTGATGGTACGCTCTGTTGATGTCCAGTGTCGAAAATACTTGTGCGCCGTAAAGGTGATTGGTAAAATCGTGAAGATTCGGAACGCTGTAGCGGTCTGGCTGCGTGATTGCGTTTAGACGACGGTAATCGCCACAAGGACGTATTGAGCCATCCTTTTTTAGCACGACGTGAAGTGGGCTTGACCACGGACTGCGTGATGGGCGACAGATTCCTTCCTCCATCATGCGCCGGAATTCCTCTTTAGCAGCGCGGTACTTCTCGGGTGGAAGGCGTCGGGCTTTCGCTGAGACGGGTGGACCAGTATTTTCAATATAATGCTTGATGTCTCCTTCTGCTTTTGCCTTAATAGGCGTAGGTAGAAGTAGGTTTGCAAACTTTTGAAGAAGGTGGCCGTATGGTGCTCCAATTGGCATTGTTGAAAGTTGTGATGAGGCTCTTCTCGTCGTAATCCCGTGGATTTGCATTTGTGTGATTTGGTCGATTAGTCGCTTCCTGGTTAGCTCTACGGATTTTTAGGAAGAACGGAGATTGCCGCGACAGTGTCAATTAGGAATTTCTCCTTGGTCTGGAGGTCTTACACGTAGAGACGGGGAGATTGGACGTTGTTGGCGGTGGAGTCCGTTTTTGCCATGTGACATCGTCCACTGCACGCTTAGCAGCAGTGAATTCCATTTGTGTATTTTTGTAGCGCGTTGTAGCACCGCTCGAACCACGCGTTGTAGCACGCTTCCAGTGGACGACCGGCCTTAAAAATGAGCCAAGTGTTTTCAAGAATGAAGATTCAACGCTTTTCCTCGTCATTCACGTCGACGACGGAATTCTCGCTTCCGATAGCGAAATTAAAATTTTAAAATTGCTTTCTCAGCTAACCGGCGAATTTGAAATGCCGGCTGTTAAAAACCCTCAGACCTTCTTGGGTCTGAAAGTTTCACGTGAAACGGACTACTTGAAAATCTTCCAAGTTGAATACGCCAAACAAATGCTTAAAAAATATGGAATGGAAAGTGCTGAAACGTCTCAAACTCCTTTCGTAAAACCTTCGGACAAAGACAACAATCCTGAACTCAATTTCCGTTCAGAGAAGCAGTTGGAAGTCTGCTCACGACCAGACCTGGCTTTTGCAGCTGGCACGAGCAGCCGACAAGTAGAAAACCCAACGCGTAAAAATCTAGTCAATCTGAAACGGACATTAAAACACCTCAAAGGAACACTCAGCGAAAGAATTCAATACACGAGAGGATCACCCTACGAAATAGTAGCATACTGTGATTCAGACTACGCATGCACGTGATCCAGACGATTATGGATGCTTCATATACAAATATTGAAAGTTTCATTGACCGCTATGAAACGGTATCGTCAATGAGGAACTTGCACGAGTCAGAATTTTTTATGAAAATTATTTTTTATAACATGATTAATGCTTACAAATGACATATTAGTGAAAAAGCTTTTCAATTATTGATAAATTAATAAATGAGTTAATTTTATAAGGCCTCCACAACGCCTTTGTGAATGGCTGATTTCATGTGACGTCACTTGCTGAGTCTTTCTTCGCGGTTGGTTCATTTTTAACCGTTGAGGGGTGTAATAACCGCTTCTTTATTTTAATAAAAGATAATGAAAATACCAGCTAATTGTCTGCGATTATCAATAAAACCCCGGTGTCGAATTCAAAACACGCGTTAATTTGTATTAGTGGTGAATGGGTAGAGAAGTTCTTATCTCTTGCCGCATAATCACTTCGTCAGTTTATTCATTGCTGCTTTCGTAGTTTCCTTCCGTTGTTTACTGTGGATGTTGTTGGGAATTAGGCGTGAAGGAAAAAATTTCGTACACAAAATTGTTCCGTGTCCCAGTGTAAGAGCACAACTACAAAAAATCCGGAAAAATGGTTTATTTCGGTACCTTGAAATGCGACGGACAGGGCGAAATTGATTAACAGTGTGCCGTCGTGATTATGGTCCTTCTCTACTGACCTTGTTATGCTGTTGTAAAGACCACGTTGGGGACTAAAGACGGTGTCAGTCTCCATGCTTTCCCTCGTCTGACGGAGTTCGTGGTAATATCCGAAGGCTTTGAGAGGCAAAAAGTCGTCAATGGGCGAAGACTTTGGGAGATAAAGCTAAGAATGGGCAAACGGACTCCCAAGTATACCGTCGTCTGCTCCAACCACTTCAAGCCTTCTGATTTCTTGTCTGAGACTCATTACACGGCTGTTCATGGAAGAAGTAAGAGAATTTCCCTTTGATATGTGCGCAAAATTGATCCAAATTTCAATTTGCAGTGAGAAATCGCTTGAAAAAGACTGCTCCACCTTCCAAAAATCTCCCGAAATCAAGTTTCTGGCGAGCCCTGCCAAAACCCGAAAACCTCCTACTCCAAGGCAGCTGAGTGTCGAAATTTGTAAGCCTTGCTTTCACGGTTTGTTTTTTAGTTCGATTAATTTTGTTCCTGCTTCCATTTCAGAATTGATTCTTTGAGGAGCAGCAATGGGTCGCAGGAGTCCGAGCTCGAAATCCAAAGGTAATGTACCTATTACTCATATGATAGCGTACTGAAAATACATTTTTTGGGGGGTGCATCGTTCGTTCAAGCACACAGTGTGGGTCACTCGTTCAGGAAACGCTCAACATTTGCATTTACTCATTGCAATGTCTCTGCCATTACTAAATTACTGGTTTTCCTTTGTTTCGTATTGTTCCACAGAAACGATACTTCGGTTGATCTTCGGTCAATGTGAGTCTCCGCTGATGATGCTTTCGAGAGGTTTGTTAATCCGCCAAATTTTCAAAGAATATATTTTTATTTTTTTGCGAATCAATAAACGCTGTGGGTGAGCACGCAATCAGAAGCTTACGCCTGGTTTGGCATTGAGAAGACACTTTTTCTGATGATCCATGCAGATTCCAATTTTTATTTTTTAACGATGCATTGGCTTAGTTTGTTTTGCAGCTCGCGCTGGTCGCTACTCAAAGCTGCGTGTTAAGATTAACAACTTAAACTGTTACATTTAAACGTGGAGCGCTGGACGCTATTACCACCACGAGAACCGGTAAATGCATGCAATGAATACATGCCAGGGTCTATCTGGGTTGTATTCCTGTTCCCATCCATTTCTTATTTTAATTAATTATTTGATCGTCTTTACAGATGCAACCACGCAAACGTCCAAATTCATAGCGATTCCGGATGATAAAGCACTTAAGGCTTTGACGGAACTCCCGTCATTCGTGTTTCTCGACTCGTTGGCAGAGTTCATGGATTCTGAGCTTCCGTCAAAAACAGTTTTCTAGTAAAGAAAAAATTATTGCGACTATGTTAGTAATTAAGTTAGGGTTAAGGTTTTCTGAAGTAAGTTCCTTTGTCTTAGGGATAAGTAGGCATAGTTTAAGTCGTTATTTCGACGAGACCGTTGATTTCCTTTGTTTGGCGTTTAAGCATAATCTTACCTGGCCACCTCGTGAGAAAATTCGATGTAACATGCCTAATTGTTTTCGGAATTTCGATTGCACGCGTGTAGTCCTCGACTGCACCGAAGTGGAAATCGAGAAGCCTCGTTCCGTAGATTCTCCATCGATACAAATCTGTACAATACAATTTCTACAAGAGTAGACATACTCTCAAACTTCTCCTAGGAGTATCCCCTGCAGGCATCATTACATATATATCAGTTGTCTACTGGGGGCGGGCTTCGGATTCGACCATTTTTAAGGACTGTGGAATAGTCGATCTGCTGTCGTCCACCAAAACAATTCCGTCCGGACTGCACCCAAACCAAGGTGCGTTTTTTGGTACCATCAGCCCAAACATTACAATTTCTGCGCCTGGGTGAAGTCTTTCGTAGGATTTTCTGGCACAACTTTCACTGGCTAGCCCGTAGTTTAACGCTGGCAGATCGAGACTTGGGGGAGACGTTTTCTCCTTGATCTTTCGCTCCCAATCAGCTTCACATGTCGCTCCTTTCCCGAGAGTATAAGTAAAAAATGAGTAGCATCGACTAGCTGAAATGAGTTCGGTTAAACGTGACATGAGAATCTACTTACAGAAGAGGCACGAGTGCCAACGCCACTAACCAGTTATTATTTGTTTTCTCTCTTCAAGCCAATCCTCGTGGGACGCTAGAGTTCGTAAACGTATTTCCTCGGAATCTATTCCCTCCATAGATTTGAGGATTTGGATACAGCAGGTTTTCAACGTCACGGTTTCATCACAGAGCGGGTTAGAATTGACCCACTCACAAATTTGTTTCAAACGGTCCTTGTTTTGGGGGTAATCGACGACCTGATGTAGAATTTCCATAAATGAAAACATTACCTCATAAGTCTTGATCACTTTCACTTACCTTTCCGATGTTTTACGAGTGCCGAATCTTGGAGTAATTCGTAAAACTTTGGCACAGATTTGTTTTCAAATGAGGGAACTCTGTCCACCCTCATTTCCGGAAAGGAATGAGCTGGAATTGGTTTATAACTTTTTTTTGACGCATTCAGCCACGATCAGGCCAAGTCTGTTGAGAAAATCTTTTAGAGAGCGTCGATGCTGGGCAGCCTGGAATATAATACACTTTAAATGAAAGTAGGTGCAAACACAGAATACATAAAAATAGTGCTTTCAACTTACCGACTCACGGACATTAAGGCGGCGACAACGTGTTTACAACAGCCTGAGCTGCCAGCTTTACTCTAACAATTTTCAAGCCATCAGGGGGGGGGGGGGTGGCTGGACAGCTTGCCCTCAACTTGAAAACCTTTTTTCTGGTGATGAAGCACTCCTCACAATACACGCTAGGAGAACGCCTTTTCTGTCCGACGGTAATTTTCCCGTAAGGAGTACGTGGCCGGCTGCAACTACTTCTTCAGCCTCCTTGAAGTTTCTTGATTTTGGGTTGCAATCGAAAATCTCACAAATTTCACCTAATCTTAACATTGTCGCGAAAACCAAACTACCTAACCTCAATCACCGTACAATCTAATGTGTTTGTTTACTTTGAGCCCCTGCTTTTTTGCTTTTTTTCTCTTTCTGCCACAGCCTGAGCTGCCAGCTTTACTCTAACAATTTTCAAGCCATCAGGGGGGGGGGGGGTGGCTGGACAGCTTGCCCTCAACTTGAAAACCTTTTTTCTGGTGATGAAGCACTCCTCACAATACACGCTAGGAGAACGCCTTTTCTGTCCGACGGTAATTTTCCCGTAAGGAGTACGTGGCCGGCTGCAACTACTTCTTCAGCCTCCTTGAAGTTTCTTGATTTTGGGTTGCAATCGAAAATCTCACAAATTTCACCTAATCTTAACATTGTCGCGAAAACCAAACTACCTAACCTCAATCACCGTACAATCTAATGTGTTTGTTTACTTTGAGCCCCTGCTTTTTTGCTTTTTTTCTCTTTCTGCCACGGCCAGAGCGCTGGTGGCGCTGCTCGCCTCCAATTACATAAATAGTGTTTTCGTCGGCTCACAAGATTTAAGTGATATCATAGTGATTATCCAGTGGTATGAACATTTGTCGCTTTTGTGCTCTGTGTGACTCGGCAGCATGCCCGTCTTCGTGTAACAAGCCTTTTTTTGGGCGATATTTGGGAATGGGCTTATTACTAGGGGGAATTAAGAAATGATAAACATGAATATGATGGTTGGGTTAAACAATATGGTCCCATTAAAAGAATAAAATCGGTCCAATAGGATTGGCTCCTGAAGGGGAGGGGGCTGTACACTTCCCAACAACGGTCACGTCTCCTAAAAAAAGGGAACTTATCTTCATGAAATATTCACGGCAAACGTAATGGGAGGGGTGTTCTCTACGCTTCGTCCAAACGCGCCTGTATCCAAAATGACTCCAAAAATTGAGGAAATTGTATTACGTACAAACGTAACGTTCGTTGTAGCGTGACTTTAAAACATTGATGGCTCCACAAAGTTGCTCTTCATTTACCGAACTTGCTCTAAGCGATCTCCATCGAGCAGCGACCAAACTAAATTCTTTCAGCGGATTAATTGCGAATGAATTACACTCCCTAGTCCGGATGATAATTTTATTTCAAGTTGGAATGGTTTCAGAGGAACAGATAGTTGCCCGATTGGAAAGAAGGTAGCAATATACAACAGTATCGTGTGATTTCCCATTTAAAATCAAAAATATTTAAATTTGTTTTATTCTCACAATACTACGAAAACACCTTCAGAAACGATAGTAACGATAGTTTTCATAGCATTGTAAGAATAAAACAAATGTCAAAATGAAACTTCGAACTGCGTGAGATTAACGTTGTTAGTTAACAAATTAGCCTCCTTGACATGCACACTCCGTATACCTACTCACGAATTTTAAAATAATTCAGAGCACAAACTGATTTGAACAATTAATGTACAGTTTGTATTCAAGTGGAAGAGTGTCACTTTATTGATAAATTGACAAAAATAAATACAAAATAATAAATTGATATTGTGTGACGAATATAAATTGATAAAATAGGTAAAAATTACTTGAATATCAAATGGGACGTAAAATAAAAATACCGAAAGGTACAATCGTTGGAAGGGAACAAATTATAACGACGATGAAGCTAAGGGAAACGTCACCGAAACATCCAGTGATATGAAAACTTGGAAAAAGGACACTTTTAGGGATAAAGAAAGGACGAAAGACAAGCTTGCTAAGGCGATTCGACGTGAAAACGCGGATCTGAAAAAAATCGACAGAGAAACGAATAAAATTGCCCAATACTCCCGCAGAAAAATTCCTGTGTTAAGAGAAAACGAAAGGTCGAAAGTCAAAGAGCTGAAAGCGCGTCGTATTATGGATGACTTCGTTAATGTAATAGACAAATCGAAAGTCAGAGTAGCGCAAAGAGTCCGCCGGGAAGACCCAAAAACAAGGGAACTTGACAAAATGAAGGACAGGATGGCAAAAGCATGTCGCCGTGAGAATGAAGACCTCAGGGAACTAGATAAATCGAAGAACAGCAGTACAACGAGTCCGTAGGAAAGTCCCGGAAATCAGGGAACCTGAGAAATTAAAAGACATGATGGCAAAAGCATACCGCCGTGAGAATGAGGAGCTCAGGGAAATTGATAAATCAAAGAATAGAGCAACACAACGAGTCGTAGGAAAGAACCAAAAATCATGGAATCAGAGAAATTTAATGACAAGATGGCGAAAGCATGCCGCCGTGA
This sequence comes from Corythucha ciliata, assembly GCA_038030265.1. Classification (NCBI taxonomy): domain Eukaryota; kingdom Metazoa; phylum Arthropoda; class Insecta; order Hemiptera; family Tingidae; genus Corythucha; species Corythucha ciliata. The sequence continues at coordinate 15,639,577 of CM075937.1, forward strand.
GAATGAGGAGCTCAGGAATCGAGATAATGAAGCGAACATGCTTACCCAGAAAATAAGAAGGAAAAATTTTAACGTAAGAAGTTGCGAAATGCAGAAGGACAGAATTGCCAAGAAGCGTCGGAGGGATGACTTAGAGACGCGAGACTTGGAGAGGGAAATGGACCGAAATAATAAAGCTCAGAAAAGGTGGAGTTTTACCTGGTCAAGTTCACTCAGAAAAATAATTCCGGCGGCTCGAAAGACAGCAAGATGCCAAATGAAGGAAAGAAATGTGATTAGAGGAATTGTAACACTTTAGGGAAAGCCTTCAGCGGAAAGCAAGAGAGAGATCTATTAGTTCATACTCCGCGAAGCTAATTCATGAGTTTTTACTATCCAAGAAAGATGGACCAGATAACGTGTGCTGCTGCTGCCATAATTTGTTTTTCTAACATTCGGTGAACAAATTTAGCCTTGAAAAATTACAAGAGTGCTACGTGGGGTCAGATTCTGGAGATTTTTTTGAAAAGGTGATTTCATTTCCTTCAAATTTTATTTGCAAAACATGCTATTCATACGTTAAGAAAAATTCCGTCCCTAAATTGGCTATTGCAAATAATTTGGCTTTTCCTAGCATCCCCCCAGCTTTAAAAGCCCTTAACCCACTGGAACAGCGTTTGTGTGCTCCTTATATACCCTTCATGTAAATCCGGCCTCTCCTACCTTATGCTGTCAATCCTTAACTTTTTCTGAAAGGCAGTGTGGTAAATATACCCGTTGACATTGGCGAAATGACGGAGTGTTCTACCAAGGAGGTTTAGTAATGTGTCAACTGTTCAGTTGATTTTGAAACGACAAATGGACCACAAATCAAAATACCTCCAGGAGATCTGTCGTCCCTCTGTTGTTTTTAGAGCTCTGGAATATCTGTGTACAACGCCTCTTTACACAAAGTCAAGCATTTCTGTGGATGAAACAATGTTTGATAGCTACAGCAGGGATGATAACGGGGACATAAGATTCATTGTGGACGAAAATGATTGTGTTAGTGACAAAACCCTACTCTCGTAGCCTCCAGATTGCAGAGGTGGGTCATCCTATTGTTGGCGTATGATTATGACCTGGTGTATCGGAAGTCGGTGAAGAACGCCGACATGTTATCTCGCTTAACGCTGCCCGATTCGTCGAAAGACACTCAGGTCATCGCATCGGTGGACATTCCGTTATCCACGACGGATGTTGTCGAGTCCTTGAAAAAGGATGAAACTCTCCAAAAATTGATGGCCAGTGGCTGATTGGGGTTTATTTTGTACTCAGCGCAGACTGGGCACGACGCTATTTTACATTCAATGGCTTTGTACCTCCCGGGTCACTAGATAACGGAAGCTGCTCTACCCGCGCACTTGGAGATGCCTAGGTGACCGGAGTGAATCCGAGATAGCATATCATTTCTCATTACCTCTGGGATAATTAATTTATTCCCTTTCAGTAGTAAACTGTCTGCGATCGTGATTTCGTCGCGAGCTGCAAAATACTGTAGCGTAGGAGACGGAATCTTTGATTTATCAGGCCATCCCTGGATTGTGTATTCCCGAAGCTTCACCAGCCATGGATCATTAGCCTGTGACAAAGCAACTTGTTGCACACCATCATCAGTTATATTTATGGATGAGACTATCATTCGCACATAAGATCCAATTTCTTCGTTCGAATGTAATGGGCTGCGTGATAAGCAGTCGGTTGCAGCCAGGTGTTTCCCAGGTGTATACGTCATTGAATAGGAGTATCTCATCATCCTAAGTCGAAGTAGCCTTGGCGTGAGGTCATCAATATTTTTGGATTTTAGAATTTGTAAAAGAGGTTAATGGTCTGTTTCTATTTGAAAGGTTTTCCCAATTATGTACTCTTTAAATTTGTCGCAGCACCACGTGACGGCGAGTGCCTCTCTTTCAATATTAGAATAGTTTTGTTCAGTTTTGGACAGAGAGCGCGCGATATGTATGACACCGGGCGAAACTCCTTGGAGGGTTGTTTTCGCAACAAAATTCCGCCCAACCTGAATGACGATGCGTCCGCAGAAATTTTAGTCGGTAACCGAGGGTCGTAATAGGCTAGTATAGGAGCTGAAGTTAGCATTTTTTTAATCGTATCGAAAGCGGCGTTTTGTTGCGGTCCCCAAACCCATGCATTTTTAGAGTTGAGAAGGTCAGTGATGGGTTTTAAGATGTCTGCCCTTTTGGGAATGTATTTCCCTAAGAAATTTACTTTCCCCAGAAATCGCTGCACCCCTCTGACGTCTTTTGGGTGCTCCATTTCAATGATAGCCTTGACCTTGTCGTCATCGATTTTGATCCCATCAGCAGAAAGATCGTCTCCTAGAAATTTGACACGTCTTTGGGAAAAATAAGTTTTTTTCTGCGTTTAACGTAACGCCAGCTGACTCGAGTTGTTTGAGAACTTTTCGAACGGTGTGGTCATGTTCAGATTGGGGTTTTCCCCATATAAGGATGTCATTCATGTGAACTACTGTATTGGTGACGTTGTTGACATTGACAATCTTTTTATTCCGATTTGAAAGACTTCTGGTGCTGATGTGATTCCGAACGGAAGGACTTTGAACTTGAAGCGTCCGAATGGTGTTAAAAATGTCGTTAGGTGTTGACTGAATGAATGTTCAATGCCAGGAGTAGGGTAACAATGACCGTCCTTTTTTCTCAGTTGCCTTAATCGGTCGGCATTTTTTTCCCCAACTGAAACCAGTTGGGAAACCAAATGCTGAAGATGGCGAGCAGCCGAAACCGGTGCGTTTTTGACGAACCTCAACGAGGGAAGACAGACGATGTAGGCTCCTACGGCTACAGATTTATGCATGATTTAACCACTAACCCTTGTAGTTTAAGCGACTCTACTAACAATTTAAATAAGTTCCCTTTTTTAGGAGACGTGAGCGTTGTTGGGAAGTGTACAGCCTCCCCTCCCCTTCAGGAGCCAATCCTATTGGACCGATTTTATTATTTAAATGGGACCATATTGTATAGCCCAACCAATGTTTATCTTGAATATTTCGTCAAGATCGGTTGTTTTTTTAAGAAATGTGTTCGTTGGTGGGAAGTCCACCCTCCCACCTGGAGCCTCTCCCATTGGACCGATTGAATTCAAATTTAAATGGGACTATCTATGGCCTAACCTACGTTTATTACGAATATTTCATGTAGATAGCTTGCCTATTTTACGAGATAATGTGCATTAGTGAGAAGCGTACGTAGACCCCCCCTCCTGGTATCCCTCCCATTGGACCGAATTAATTCAATTTTAAATGGGACCATCCATAGTCTAACCTACGTTTATCATGAATACTTCATCAAGCTTGGTTGTCTCTGTCTGGTTCCTATCAGTTAGCCCTTCCTCATCATCACTCAGTCTTTTTCGCGTCGGTGTTCCAACGTGGCGTGCGCGTGTGAGAATTTTGCTCCTCAGGTTTGGAATAACATGAGTTACAATAGGTCTGTTCCAGCGAAGTGTTTGGAGCATTTTGGAGCTGAGTTGCTATAGACTCTCCAATAAAATGTAATCAATTTGAATTTTTTTGGCTGGTCCTATGGAAACTCTGCTCCGAACAAGTTTCAAACACCTTGTTGGAACAGACCTTTTGTGACTCCTGTTATAACTAACTGGAAGAGCAAAATTCACCGGATGTACAACAGTTCATATGGAATGAGTTTCCGGTGAAAAGCAACTGTATTGTTATTGACAAGGCACCGTAGAATTAATACATTTCTCTCCGGTTGGATGGACAACCTGAGATGCATTGCACAACTAACCGGAGATGCATTGCACCAACTAACCGGAGATGCATTGCACAACTAACCGGAGATGCATTGCACCAACTAACCGGAGATGCATTGCATAACTAACAGGAGGTACATTGCACACTAACCGGAGGTGTATTGCCCAACTAACCGGAGATGGATTGCGGAACTAACAAGAGGTGCATTGTATAACAAACCGGAGATTCATTGTGCAACTAACCGACAATTTTTTATTTAAATTATCCGTTGCATTAATAAATCTTCGGTTGAATCGATCCAAGCGGAGAAAAAATTGAACTCTAACCGGGTTTTTAGCCGTATTTTCTTAGAGTGTTGTTTCTGAGAGAGCGAAAGCGAAGCGAAGATTTCCTCAGCTTTCTCCCCCATGGAGTATTATCAGCATATCTACCTGACGGGAACCAGGAGCATTGTAAAGTCCTGAGACACTCCGGTAACGCAAAAATCGTTTTTTCGAGGACTCTCATTCACACGGTTTAAACTGAAACTTCCAGGACCCCTGACTTGGGTGAACGAATGTCCCGGAACGGAAAATTTTCAGGTTTCGGCTGAATCGTGAGGCATGCATCGTGGCTGATTTTGGAATATCGCGTGTAGGAAACATCCTTTAGATCTGCGCCATTTTTTGAAGGAAAACCATTAACACAAAAGACTTAAACACTTTTTATTGATTCTCGAACACACACAATATCCTGGTAAGATAATGATACGATAAGACCCATTACAACAACTCACACTGGGGCATTCAACCTCTGTTAACGTTTTTAAATAGAATACCTAATACATAAAACTTTTGAAGTGGGAAGATAAGAACGAACGAAGAGAACCTCCAACTTGAATCAAATAAAAAAAAAAATGGGGAATGGACTCTGAAAAAATCAAACTTTTTTTTTTTGTTTTTAATGATAAACTAGCTTGACTAATAATCATGTTGCACCGTCCAATGAAGTGAGTCAAGTAACTGTGCCTCACGTCGAGTGACACAAAATGTAGTAAGACAAGGACAGAGTACGCATTCGTGACGTCACGCGGGAACCCAAATTTCCTATTTTTATCAATTAAAAAAAATGTTTCTAGCGCGATTTAATTTTTTTTACACGATTTTATATTCATGTATCTGAGAAATCTTCGACCAGGAAAAAATACTTTTGAAAACTGTGAAATTTCCTCATGGGGACTCTTCTAAGGCCACTTGAGACATGTTTACGTCATTTGTGGTACTTCCAATGATAATATTGAGCGTTTTCTCAGGGATTCACTAGTCATTTAAATTTTAAAAAATGTTTTTTTCCTCAACAGACGATTTGTTTTCGTAACACGCCTTTAGTTGTTGTAAAGGCTCTCCGGTGAACAACGTATTTTTGTCGGTGAGCTTTGATTCTGTGATGTATAGGGGTGGTGTGTGACGAAAAGGCTGAGTCGTTTACTTGGTAAATTCGTAAATATTGACCAAGACATAAGTGGCGACTCGATTCCACGACGTTGCCAGATCAGAACCGTGCGAGACGATTCCACCTTTGACGAGAGTTTCACCCAAAACTTTCGCTAGTTTCTGTTTGGGAGTGCCGAGGGGGGGGGGAGAACAACAAATGAACAACGAAGAAACGATAAAAAAAAAGACAATAAATAATAATACCAGAAAACTGCCAGGTTTGACGCTCTTTTTCTTATGAACGTCGGCAATTCGCTTGATCTCTTCGTCCAACTTGTCGGGCGTGCCCAACAGTTCGATGACGTGAGTCAGTTCGGCGATGACACCCGCGGCGTGTTTAATAAACTGCTTGCTTTCGAGCAGTGGTTTACCGCTCTCTTTAAATCGAAGGAAAAGCGTCTCGTACTCGGGAATGTCGCTGAAAAGGCTATACAAAGAAAGAAAAAGTTTGGTTTTTCGAAGTGTAAGGGGTGGGGTGGGGGGTGAAATTTTAGTTTTCTTCGTGATCATAGCAATGGGGTGGTTGAGGGTATTATACTTTGAAAAAAGCAATATGCCCCATTCTTCGTTGTTTTGACTTGCGGGCTTCCAGGACGCCTGCACAGCTTCAATGTCAGCCTTTGTGATTCCGGAATCTTCAAAAATCTTAAAAGAATCGATAAAATGACAAAAAATTACAATTTTTCTTTAATGCACAGAAAAAAATAATGACGAAATCAGCAACAAAAGGTAAGGGAATGAGTTCAAATTTCTACTAAAGATTTACCGCTTTCCAGCCTTTCATTACCATAAACAAAATTTATAATAATAAAAAACTGGCAATACGTATTGTTACAAAGTTATGGTTATAAAAATGGTATGAACGGTTGTAACTTTATATCCCACAAAGCTTCAACTTTTAGTCGTTTTACAGTTTTCAAGTCATGAAAGATCTGTTAATTGAGAAAGGGGGATGTTCGTAAAATCCCCCTAATTTGCATTTATTTCTATTGATTTTGAACCATTCCGTGACTTGAACCATAAATAAATAATCAAACGTAACTTGGCGATGTCCTTGTACCGCCGGAGGAGTGTGTGAGAGAGAGAGTGAGTAAGAGTGAAACTGCTATTCTTTTATTCGTTAATTTAATTTTCAGACTCGGATTGGTACGTGATTGACGCTCAACTTCTTGCCATTTGAGTCGACGCTCTTAAAAACATATTCAAGAGCTGAAAAGGATATTCGCGGAGTGTGGAAGAAAAATTGGTGTCATATATGGTGGGATGGGGGGGGGGAAGTCGCGAAAAGAAGACGACAAAAATTTTAAAAAGTAATTGAACACTGGTAGCTTAAACTGGTACTCACGATCATTTTGTTTTTCTACAGGGAAAATTGACGAATTTGTCGACGTGTTCGGACGTTTCCGAAAACTAAACTGTCTTCATTGGAAGGCATCACGCCGCCTTTTCTTTATATAAAGCGGTGGGAAAAGAGGCGCATGGCTCTCCTTCTCCGCTCCGAAATTCACGATACGACACACCCAATGGAATTTTTAAGTGTCCGAGTGTGCAGTGATTAATTGAAGGGGAGGGGGATGGTAAAGGGAACCAATCCATCTTTATGTTTAATAAGATTTCCGGTATTCGACACATTTTCCTCCTTGCTACCATCACCCCCGCCTTCCCACCCAATCTATTAAATAATACAACCGTGTACCCCAAAAGTGTGGATTTTTTTCGTTTAAAAAAGGCCTAATGGAGAGCTTGTCTCTTTTTTTTTATTTGCTCATCGCGTTGAGTGGTTAACGTTATTGACTAAAGAGTAGGAAAAAATTAAAAAATCGTTCCGGCGATATTTTTAATTAATTTTTAAAGTAAAGCATTTTGCAATGGTGGGGGAAAATGTCATTACTTTCTCTTTTTATCACGCTTATCACAGGTAACGGAGCCTGCTTGGTTGTTGATGAGAAGGTGGATCAGTACTATGTACTATGAATGTGAATTATAGGCTTGGATTGATTTTTTTTTTTTTTTTTCTTGTTCACGTTCTTAATTGTTGGAGGTTTTTTCTCGAATTAGGAAAGTAAGTATCAATCCATGAGTTTGATGAGTGAATGGATGGATTCAGTTGAGGGTAATAACTGTAACGCCTCCGCGCTTTACGCCGAGCTTTCGCTAAATTTATTAGCTTCTTCACAGGCTGGAACCACAATTAAATGTAACATACCTAACAACAACAAACTCAAACACACCCAAAACAAAGGTACTCACTAAAGAACATTAAGGCAAATGTGAACCAACTCCGGTAATCATAGGAACCCCTCGGTCTTTCGCCCCCATTCGTCAGCCCGGCGATACAAGTAAATAACGATCGCTAAATAGGAAACGAAGCTAGTAAGTAGCCAATTGTAAACTACTAGTAAAAATTGAATTACCTATTGAAACACTAATTACGAATGCGGGATGGTCTGTATTAGAACGAGTCCAAAGGAGTCGAATTAGTCTTAAATGTGAAAATACTTGAAGAAAACAGCCAAGACACGGCTGGCGGCCAGGAGTTCCAGGTACCCGGGGAGTTTTAAGAGCGACAATGTCGTTAAACGACAGAATAACACGTCAAGAACTATAAAAGAAATTGAATAAAATTCAAGATGAACGGGGATTCTTTAACAAGACTCGGAAAAAAGAAAAAAAGATGGTGATATCCGTATTCTTTAGAATTACCTTCCCCTCCCCAGTCAAGCCAAGAATCATCTTCACAGTGCCAAACTTTAAACGTCGCGTCCCACGACCGCCGTCTCCGGACGAGCTGATCCGGTCCCACGCGGTGACACTTTTCCTGTCGCCATCAGCCACGAGATAAATCCTCCGTACCTCGTGTAAATTTCGGTCGCTTCCAATCTCGAGTTGCACGCCTTTGAGTTAATCGCTTTGGCCAATATCTCCAGAAATCACCTCTCTCAAAAGAACTCAATGGTGGGCTCCTCCAGGTCGAAACAATGCCCCGTTCCGTGAGAGTGTCGGGCTAATGCTGTTCTAGTCGGTGCCAGGGGTAGGCATTCACGTCGATGATCAGCGAGACGATCTTTCAAATACCTTTTCGTAGACCCCACGTATATTAGCCTGACTGCATAAGTAGTGGGTCTTTAGATTTCAATTTCGAGTGAAGACGTTTGTATAGGTTGTTTCTGTAGACAAAGACTACACGCAGCTCCAGAGCCCATCATTGAAACATTGCTTTTAGTCTCTCCGAAACAGAGCGAACGTACGTGATGGCCACAAATCGTTGACCCACCAAGACAGCATCCGGACCGCCATCCAAAGCCACCTCCTCCGCAACCAACACAATTGCATTTTGCGCTTCGTACACGATCTCTACCCTCTCCTGGCGACGTCCACTCGTTAGTTTTTGCAACACACATTGACGCATTGAAAGAACCAACCGCCAGGGGTATCCATTTTTCCGGAGAATTGCCCCCACCTCCTCAATAACATCCTGCCGAAATTTGGGGCTTGTAAGACGAGTTGCACGAGTGAGAATCTCACCAACGCAGTCGACCTTCAGTTGAAAAGAGTGAGTAGACCGAAAATCCAACATCTTTCCCAAGCTGATCGCTTTCTGAAACCAACGCGTAACTATTTCTCCCTCCTCTTTCCTCATAACCGTGGTATCCAAGTAGGGAATTCTACCACTAACCTCTCTTTTACACGTGAATCGAAGCGAGGGATGGTATGAATTCACAATCGCCAATTTCATATCCACAAGTTCCTCCGGAAGAATCAGGAATAAATCGTCCACATACTTTTCGACAAACGTAATTTCGAACGGCAGTTGGGGCAGTGCCCAGTCCAGAAGATCATTGAGAACCAGCGCGGCAAACCACGGAAACAGCGGCCCTCCCATGACTCATCCATTAAGTTGAGTGTAGACAACATCTTCGAATTTGAAGTAGCCCTTCATGCAGGTCAACTCCACCACCGACAAATATTTTTCACATGGCCATGGAACTATTTCACTCCATTTTTCCCATCGAGCGAAAATTAAATAAGCAACGACTTCCAACGGCACATTGGTGAACAACGAGACTACGTCGAACGAAACAAGAATGGGCCCCGAAGGCACCACCTTTTCCACCACTAGCTACTGAAATTCATACGAATTTCTTAAGTCACATCGGTTGCCTTCCAGAAACACCTTAAAAAATCCCCCTATCATTTTCGCTAGCGATGCGCCGGGTGAATCAATGCAAGAAACAATTGGACGAAGCGGTGCCCCTTCTTTGTGAACTTTTGGTACACCATAGATCTTTGGAGGCTTAGCAGTACTGGATTTAAGCTTCATAATTTGCTCTCTTGTTAGAAATATCTCCTGTTGCAAGCTCGTAACGGCCTCATTACACTTCCTTTGTAATGCCAGGGTTGGGTCCTTCTGGGCGACTGCGTAGACAGTTTGGTCTCCAACTAGCTGCCGCATCTTATCCTGGTACATTTGTTAGTACATCAGTACATTGACATTTCCCTTGTCTGCCCGATCGAGTATCACCTGGGGGTTGTCCTGTAGAAAATTAATACTCATTCTTCGCATTAATTCCAGTGACCTCACCGGTTCTGTGTGCCGCAGTCCATTGCGAATGATTTTTATGGCCTCCACTCTTATGCATGATTGTCTGGCTTCACCTTCGACCCAGTCAACAGAGACTTCTACATCAGCAAGAAGTGACGGAATCGGTACTTTCTTCTCCTTGTACGGAAGGTTGAATGATGGGCTCAGTCCTAAAAAGTTTGAGACCAACGGATGAATCTTCAAATCGGTCAAATTCACTAAATTACATCCAGCTTGTGAGGTGTGAGAAACCCGAGGACTCTGAGCGTGCAACAAGCGATTGAATTTACCGTAAAGTTTTTTGGAGAGCTTCGAAAAGAATCTTTGAGGGAATTTCTCTTGTCTCTGAAGGAACGTTCCCAGGATGTCTTGTGGAACATGCTGCTGGAGCCACTGTACTTCTGTATCCAGCCCTTTCTGATTTTGACTTATTTTCCAAATAGTTACAGTTTCGAATAGTTATTACTTTTAGTTCCAAATGGTTTTCTTGAATAGCGCGTGGTGAAACGTACAATAACGGATCGTGAATGTGAGGTTTGCGGGAGCAAAATACATCAGAGCAACGAACGAGTTATCAACGGTGTGGTGGTAGGAAGGTTCTACGACGGTAGCACTGATGAATAAATGGGGTGAGTGGTTGGAAGGAACACGGAGTGAGGATAGGTCAGGAGGTGATCAATGAGCAGGGGAACGGTAAGTAGTGACGTCAAACGAAGACGATCAGGTGATGGCTCACGAAAACTATAAAAATAAATTTAAAAACACTGTCCCCTCCTATCGTGGTGCGGTTTTCGACGTTTAGTTCTATTTTAGCACCACTCTCGACCGAACATGAAAAAAATAAAAAATAAATTGCATGCAAGTTCTCCATTCTTGCACTGTTTTGCGTAAGATTGCCTTTGAGAACACGTGGGTTTTTTTTCCGGAGACTGATATACTAGAGCTTTTCTTGGTATTCTCTTTTCAGTTCTTGGAACCACGTTTGTGTTGGCTCGAAAGTACGCCTCAACTATTTTTATCCCTTTAACGCTTAGTGGTCACCTCTGTTAATCAACCAAGAAGTGCTCAGAGTGGGCAGGCGCTGGAAGTCGTGCGTTGCTCTAAATGCTTAGTAGTCACCAGAGTTAACCACTTACAAACATCGATGTGTAAAAAGGAAGAGGAATGGCGCGCCAGCTGCTTCTGATAGGAATGAACGAGTTTATAAAAAATGGTTGGGTTGATACTGGACCGACAGAAAGGCTCAAACCTGCAAAGGTGGTTAACTGAAGTAACCAGAGAGCGTTTGGGAAACCGTATCAAAAAAGTTGTTAAAACTTGTCCACTTGCTGAGATGCTTAAAATCAATTATATCTCACTCAGGTGTCCTTACTTATTATTACGGTTCTTTCCTTACTTATTATTACGGTTCTTTTCAATCTTTAATATCATATGGAATAGTGGTCTGGGGGCATAGCATATGAAGGCTGTCTTTAGTGTTCAACGTAGGGCAATTAGGGTATTGGCAAATATCAGTTATAGAGTTGACTGTAAATAATTTTTTGTGAAGTTCAGAATTCTGACTGTAACGTGCTTATACATATATTCTAGACTGTATTTTGTTTATCAGGAGCAATTTTGATAAATTTAATGCATTAATTTTAATAAATTCTTGGGCATTGTACGAGGAAAAATATGGACTTAGTGATACCTTACAATCGATTAAAAACTTCTCAAAAAAGTATCACCTACTGGGGTGTTAGGTTCTTGAATAAGCTCCCTGCGGATGTTCGCATACTGCCCTGTATTTTTATTAAAAAATAGAGTCGGCTCTTTCCTTAAGCGCCCCATACACTGTCAGTTTAACTGAAGGCAATCGTGAGGCCGTCGATCGGGGTTACCCACACATTTTCAGTTAATCTGAAGGCCATGGACTGCAGTCCACCTGCAGTCCGTGAAAACTGAAGGTGTGTGGCCGTAAGACCGGCTAGGATCGGACGTGAGATCTTTGACTGACAGTGTATGATACCCGTCGATTTTGGCCGGACGGTCGCCTCTTGAGGCGACGGCCTGCAGGCAATCGCATAGTGTATGGGGCGCTTTAGGGATTAGGCCTTTTACTCCGCCGAGGAGTTTTTGTAATGTGATTTTTGTTGATAATCGTTGTGAACTCTAAAATGCCTAGTTTTGACGTTCTATGTGCATTCAAAAAAATAAATAAATAAAGAGAGGACATAAACAGCTCGTTTCAATTATTTTTATCTTTTTCCAGATAATTTTGTCTTAAACAATGATTTTACGTAAAATTAGATAGAACATCAGACTTTTTTTCTATGGTAATCATTTTCAAATGATATTTTTGAATTTATGTCAAAAATGACGTAAATGAAATTTTTGAGAAAAAAATTGAAATCTCTTGCCTAGTTTCTATTTTTATGTTTAATAATGTAAAATGAGCAAGTGGGGAAAATGAGAATAACTGGTCAAAACAGCTTTGCCCACTCGGGAGCAAAATGGGTTGGTCAACAGAGGTAACCACCAAGCATACAGGACCCTCCTGTTACGTATTTGAAATAGAACGAGTATTTTCGAGTAAAGCCGGATACACACATGCGGTACTTGCCAAGTAACTTGCCAAATATTCAATCAATTTCTAGCAATTGTCTACAAACCAACCAGCTGAGAATTTCAAAAATGTGTTGCTCGTTACTTGGCAAGTACCGCATGTGTGTATCCGGCTTAATCAGAAACGAAAACTGTTTCTTTATTTATTTTTAACAAGACAATAATAAACACGTGTTTAATGGTGATCAAACACTACATCTCTCCTTTCTTCTAGAGGACGTAGTCATCCAACCACCTTTGAGGTCCTCGGTTTCTCAACGGTCTTGAAGGTATTTGGAAGTCTTGAACTTGTTCGTTTCGTGTGTCAGCAAAACTTGATGGCGATTGACTAGTTTCATGAATCAAGTTATTTTCTGTGTTGTCCTGAACAGAGGTCGATGTATTGACAGACGGTAACAGTTCCAACGATTCCAAAGTTGGTGCCGGTTGATCCGTCGATCCTAAAACAGGAGCTTTGACTTCCCCCTTCAAACTCGATCGTGTCGTGTGTTTTTAATCAGTGCGCGTTTTACATAGCATTTTTGTGCGTTGTTCGTTGTGGATTTGTTCGTAATTCACAACAAATTCAAGTTTGACTCTTGGGAAAGATAATCTAAAGGGAAGGTAACGTCGCTAATTCCTTCAGCTGATCAAGAGCCACCCCCCCAAACCACTTAACAAGCAAGAAATATTGCTCTGCGGGAACACCACTTGCTCACCACCTCGCGACGAATCTGGTGGGAGAATTTTTCATCCAAGAAATATTGCGGAGAACCTTGTATCGTGTGCACCAGGCTTTACTCCCTGCATGGGGAGTGAATTTCGATCATTATAGCATGATTTGAAGGGAATAAACACCAGTTTACATACCGGTTGTTCATAAAATTGACTTATGCACGAAGTGAATGCGCTATTTTACGCGCGACTCTTAACTAAATGTAAAACAACAAAATTATGTAGCAGAGTTCGATGCAAGTGTTCAGAGAAGTTTGTTACATTTGCCCTATTTTTCACATGTTTATATTTTGGCTCACAGGTGAGCCGATTTTGCAGGCAAAAAATTAGAGGTGGTCGCCAAGGCAATTTTTATACTTCGGTTAAGGTTCCAAACTCACACTGAGAAAAATATGAGGCAAAAAAACGACTATGCTTAGCCGCTTTCACACGGCAAAAAATTTGCAGTCCTTTTATTCCGGCAGCCTTAGCCTTGTAAATTTACTCAGGTACCGGACCTGCCGCCATGTTAGAGTCACACATGGCTGAGCCAGACACGGCTAACAATTCACGTGGATTCTCAGCTGAGTACACGGCTACCCTTCACTGATAGCCTTGCAAACTACACGGTACAGCCATTGCCGAGTAATCAGACAGATGTGGCCGAGCTATCTTTGTCGCGTGAGTGGTGCTACATTATTGTCATGGCTTTGCACGCATTATAAACTTCACCGTGTTAGACTATCAGCTCAGTCGTGTTAATATGGCGGTGTTGGTCGTACCAACGTATTGAATTAAGCCATGCGTACTTGGCTGCAATTGAGGTGCTTACACGACAGTAGCATTGCTAGCCCAGTCAAGTAGAACGTCTTGGGCACATGGCAAGCATAGACGTCCACCACGATTGTGCGTAGTTGAGTCAACGCGACTGTTTGAGTCGTGCTATTCAGCAATACTCTCAATGTGAACTTGGTAACCTGTGCAGTGAACCTACAATTGCTCTATAGCCATGGCAGTATTGGCAGCAAAAGTAGTTGTATGGAAACGTTGAAGTACAGCGCTGTCTTTGACTCTTTGTCAAAGTTAAGTTATCCGAATAAAGCACTAATCACAAGTTTTAGTGTAAAAACGCGAGACATTTTTCTAAAAAAAAAAAGAAAGCACCAGTTAGCTTAACTCGTCTTTTGAATGAGATTCTCATCGCTTTGATATTCCAGCACGCATTAAAAGCGCTTGCAGCTAGGAATTGAGTTCGGATCTCTTCTAGCCCAGTAAAATAAGGTGTCGAAGGTTGCAATAATTAGGGTAGATGATTTTTTTGTTTCATGTTGTTGGGGTTGGTGTAGGTATTATATGTGTTCAATTTGTTGACCTCGAAAAACCTCGGGATCATCCTTGAATTCGGGAAAGACGGAGACACTATTGGATTTTTTTCGGGTTTAGGTACTTTTTTGCTTAAATAGCCAATTTTTGCCTGTGACTGCAAAGTAACATTTCAAAGCAGACAAAATTTTATGAACTTATGTATTGGTTGGTTGGTTCTCTGTTGGTTGTAACGACCGATGATGATGTAAATCGAAACCGCGGTCTCGCACAATTAAATAAAAATCTGTGGACGGACACATCCTTTGAATTGCCTGATTCGAACGGGTTGTGAAAGGCTGCTATGTCTGTTGGTGACCTTGAATAATTTTCGTCTACACTGGACGCTAGAGTCACTGTTCGAAGAATTGTTTGTTCTTTAGGGGCGATTGAAAAGTTTATAGAAAAAGTTTAAAGAATAACACGTGCATGTTGATAATTTTTTGACATTTTCATGTCTTTCATATGGCACATAAAAAAAAATCGTCACGAAATTTGCTCACGAAAATTGCTAACGAAATTTGCTTACGAAAATTGCTAACGAAATTTGTCCCAAATGGTCCCGTTGCAACGGTTACCATAGCAACGGTTGCCATGGTAACGGCTCACATAGCAACGGTTACCATAGCAACGGTTGCCTTGGTAACGGTTACCATAGCCACGGTTGCCATATTAACGGCTCACATAGCAACGGTTGCCATGGTAACGGCTCACATAGCAACGGTTACCATAGCAACGGTTGCCATGGTAACGGTTACCATAGCCACGGTTGCCATGGTAACGGCTCACATAGCCACGGTTGCCATGGTAACGGCTCACATAGCAACGGTTGCCATGGTAACGGTTACCATAGCAACGGTTGCCATGGTAACGGTTACCATAGCAACGGTTGCCATAGTAACGGTTACCATAGCAACGGTTGCCATTGTAACGGTTACCATAGCAACGGTTGCCATGGTAACGGTTACCATAGCAACGGTTGCCAAGGTAACGGCTGTACATGAAAATGTCCTAATGCGTTACAGACTCGTATGTAACCGTTTTTTTAGGCCTCTTCCATCGTTTTAGAACTGTTTACTTACTTTTAATTAGAAAGTTTCGCTTAGAGAGCTTCTGCAGAACATTGATTTGTCAATTGGCGAATATAGCGACGTTGGTGGTGCCAGGTAGACCCACTAATTGTTTAAATGTGATATTGAGGCACTGAATTCTTCACAAAAACACCACAAACTCTCCTATGAATTACGAAAAACCTAATTATTGACAGTGGCCTCTGTCAGAGACAGTCCTCTGAGAGAATGATGGAGTGAGTGTGAGAGGGAGATGATCTCGAGCTATGAATAAGAGGAAATAGTACCACGCAATAGCAAGATTAGAGGGGGTGGGGGTCAATACCTTTGCTCCTGAAGGCAACCCAACCAAAACGTTCAAACTAATGATGGCGGTAAAAACACTTGCAATGGAGTCATTATGAGCAAATAAGGGAAGCTGCCAAAATTTCTAGGTTCAAAATGATGAAAATGCGCAAAAGCGAGCAATAAATATTAACCAATGGCAAAATTATATTCTTCTCACCAAGTACTCACAGCATCGCCTCTTCACTGATGTTCTATGAACTAAGAAGGGTAGACACCTCTCCCGAATCCATGGTGTTGAAACGCTGAACCACGAATAACAAATAATTATTAGGCCAGCCATTTTAAAAACGCCAAGCATTGAAAAAAATACAGTAAACTTGTTTTTTGTTTATTGCGTTATTGTTAGGGTCCACCTCACTGTTGTAATGGTGCGAAAAACTGACAAAATTGCAACAAGTTGGCAGTTCTTCAATACTACACAAGCAAGCTGCAAGTTCACGTTTCCCAGGGTTGCAAATCTAGATTTCAGTAGACCCTAAATCCACACACATGCGGTACTCGCCAAACAATTTTCAGTTGGTCAGTTTCCAGGCAATTGCTAGAAATTGATTAATACAGGGTGTTTCTGAAATGGATGTCAATATTTGGGCTGGTGATTCTGCGTCACAAATGCGTCAAAAATAGTCATATTGACCCTAGTCCGATTCCTAATAGTTTCCGAGATATTCACGAATTTAGTAGTTTTCAAAATGACCTTGTTTTCTTGAAGAAAATCATTCGTACCTTAGCAACCAGATGAGCCACGTCAAATCTGATGACACCGTTGGAAAGGCCAGACTTTTTTCGACGCCGTTCAGTGTTATTTGCTTCAATGTCGCCCACTTCTGCTGATAAAATCAGAGTCAAACTTAAAATTGCTTTTAATGTTACGAATGCTGACTAGGTTTTGAAGTCGATTTTCTCAACAACAAGTGGTTTCCAAGATGACCTTTTTTCAGAAAAGTTGGCGCATGGTGTCAACATCATTATGGTATTTTGACATCACCTTCCATCTCGGATATTTTTTCGATTATTCCAAAATGATTGCTGAAAAATCCGTTTTAGTGCTCTTGGTGGCCATGCAACAGGGCCTCCTCTCCCGATCCATCTTATGCCATACGCATCGTCGAGGTAACCACGAGCTAGTCTGCTGTAATGAGGAGGGGCTCCGTCTGGCCGGGAAAGGCCAGTATTGACAGCCGACGTTGAGGAGGAAATTCTGGCAGTAGTCGCGGAAGACCAGACTCTGAGCACGCGTGAAATCGGGCAGTTGATGGGGCTCAGTCACTCAATGGTCTGGAAAGTACTAAGTCGCGAGGGCCTTCATACGTACCATTTGCAACGCGTGCATGCCTTTTTACCTACTGACCACGAGCCGAGAGTATTTTTTTGCCGTTGGCTACGGCAAAAAATTCGAGAATCGAGAAATTTTACAAAAAACGTTTTATTTACGGACGAAGCTTGCTTCGGACGTGACGGAATCGTAAATTTCCACAACAATCATAGGTGGCAGGAGGACAACCCTCAAGCTTACTTTGAAAGCATGCACCAGCAACAATTTTCTTTGAATGTGTGGCTGGGGATTCTCGGGACGACATTCGTTGGTCCACACTTTTTGCCACCGAGGCTGACTGGTGAAATCTACAGAGATTTTCTGGAGGAAATTCTCCATGCTGTTTTGATGGAGGACATACCGCTGGCCACTCGTGCAAGAATTTGGTTTATGCATGACGGAGCCCCTTCTCATTACAGCAGACTAGCTCGTGGTCACCTCGACGAGGCGTATGGCATAAGATGGATCGGGAGAGGAGGCCCTGTTGCATGGCCACCAAGAGCACTAAAACGGATTTTTCAGCAATCATTTTGGAATAATCGAAAAAATATCCGAGATGGAAGGTGATGTCAAAATACCATAATGATGCTGACACCATGCGCCAACTTTTGTAGTGGCTGTCATGTAGCGGAACAATGCTGCATCTGATGCTTCTCATGACGTCACCATTCAACGATTAATAAGAACATTTCCTTATAGGCCTAAATTACCACTTGTTCTGTATCACCACCTACTGTGTCAGCACAGTTAAGTCCTTCATCATTGGAAAATGTTCACTTTCAAAGGTCCTTTTTAGTCAAGAATGGATGGCAAACATTCATCATGTTTTTTCTCGAGTTTTTCGTGAAGAAAGACTGTTTGAGTTATGAGCACTAAAACGGATTTTTCAGCAATCATTTTGGAATAAATTAAAAAATATCCGAGATGGAAGGTGATGTCAAAGTACCATAATGGAAGTCAATTTCCAGTATTTTTTTGAAAAGTGACACGTTGCGGGTAACTTTCCCGTCGCTTTTTTTTTTGCAGTTATCATCGTTCCCTTAACTGAGTCCACTTTGAAGGGTATAGGGTCGAAAGAAGTGGTGGTCTTGTTGAGACTTGTTTGTTTAAGAAGAACACGGTCTCCTGTGGAAATCGAGGTTGGCTTCGAATGGCGGTGTTCGTCAGCATAGGTCTTCATCTTCTTTGATTCACAATCTTTTGTCCGTAGCAGATTCTCCGAAGAAGTGGGATTCGCAATGGACGGCAGAACTGTCTTGAAATTATATTTGAAAATTACTTCCGCTGGATCTACACCAGTGGTCGAGTGGGGAGTTGATCTACACGTGAGCAAAAAGGTGTCAATGGATTTTCTTGGGAAGAGGTGTCCCAGGTTTTTCCTTCCGCTACCACGGATTTAACGTATTTTGTTATGGTTCTCATGAAGCGTTCGACATTTCCGTTGGCTTGGGGCCAATATGGCGTAATTTTCCGATGGTGTATGACATAAGCACTGATCTTTTGTGAAAAATGACGGGAGTTAAAAAGGAGGTCCGTTGTCAGTTTTTACGACTGACGGGAAACGAAAAATTGAAAACCATACAGATAATTGAGACAAAACTTGAACGTAGTCAGACTGGAAAGGAGAGCAACCATTGGGAATCGTGAATATTCTTCGATTAGTGCCATGAGATACCTTCCATTAGGAAATGGTCCTGCGAAATCTACAGCGACAGTATTCCAGGGCGCTGGCGGTAGTTGAGAAGGAAGGAGTGACGCAGGCTGAGTGGAATTTTGTGCAGCTAAACATGGAATGCACGATTTTTTTTTTTTAATCGATAAGTGTGTTATCCATGTTTGGGAACCATGCTTTTGACCTTAAGAGCTCTTTCGTTTTCACAGTGCCTTGGTACCCCGTGTGAGCCAATTTTATTGTAACGGACCGAAGTTCATCTGGGATAACTATTTGATTCCCTCGAAGAAGGCTACCACCTTCAGTGACAGCTAACTCATACCTGACTTTATAAAATGGCATGAGAGACAGGTCATTAACATCAGAATTTCTCCATAAATCGGTTTGAAGAGCTGTTATGACTTTCTGCAATGTGTCATCTCGATTAGTTGCTTCAACTACACTAGCTCTGGATAGTGCCTTCGGGAGAGTCAATTGTGTTATGCAGTTAATGTGTGATTCAGCTGCTGGGAAACATTCATCTCGGGATTTTGGATGACGTAAGAAAAAGTCGGAAGGGTTGGTCATGCCAGGAGTGTGCTGAATAGTGAACTGGAAATTCTGTAGTTTTGAAATCATCCGCTCGAGACGTGGAAATAATATGGGTTTAGTGCTGCTCAGGAGGCTTATGAGGGGTTCATGATCGGAAAATACATCGAAATGGCTGCCTTTGAAGTAAATCTTAAAGTGTTCAATGGCCCATAATATTGCCAGCGTTTCTTTTTCAATTTGAGAATACCTGGACTGAGTTGAAGTTAACGTAGTGCTTGCACATGCTATTATGTTATTGCTTCTCTCCGTGGGTTGAGCGAGAATGGCCCCCCAGACCCGAGGGGCCAGCGTCAACAATTAGATTAGAGGTTTTTTTAATGTCAAAATAAGAGTTTTGAATATTGATGCTAATAGCACCCTTAAGAGCTTGCAGGGCAGACACTTCTGTGGGACCCCAAAGGAATTTTGTGTCTTTGCGTGTTAGTAAACGTAATGGCTCAGTCAAAGTAGCAAGATTAGGAATAAAACGACCACAGTAGTTTATCATACCAAAAATAGAACGAACTTCACTGGCATTAGTTGGAGCTTCAAGTTGTAGAAAGTCTTTGATTTTTGCAGGGTCCGGGCGTATTCCATCTTTTGAGAAAACGTGACCAAAGAAGCCTATTTCTGGGACTCTAAACAAACATTTCTTTTGGTTAAGCGTGAGACCATTGGTTTTTAATGCTTCGAGAACAGCGAGCAGGACCCGATCGTGATTCGGAAAAGTTATACCGAAAGCAAGAATATCGTCAAGTCGTCACTGATATTCAATGCACCAGGAATACCTTGAATTACTTAACGAATCGCGTCTTGAAAATGTTCTGCGGCCGAAGAAATTCCAAAACATAGTCGTTTGTAACGGCGGAGTCCGAGGTGTGTATAAAAAGTAGTGATGTGCCTTGAGTTTTCATTCAATTCCCACTGATGATAACCGTCATTGAGGACCAATTCAGAGAAGGCTGTGGAGCCTGCGAGTTCGCTTGAAAGGTCGTCCATTGTCTGCATAATATGGCGTTCTCGAAGAATTGCTTTGTTAGGGGCTCTCACATCTACTCAGAGACACATTACATTAGGATTATTTGGTTTCGGGGCGAGAACCACTGGGGAAACCCATGGAGTTGGCCCTTTCACTGTCTCGATAATGTCTGCAGCTTCGAGACGTTTGATTTCGTCTTCAACAGCCGAACGGTACACTCCTGCGGTTACCGTTTTCAGCGGATTTGTCCACGCCTTTCATGTCAAGAAAATTGTCAAGACGCTGAAGGTTACATGTGAAAGACTCGTTGTCTTCAACGAAGAGTTGAAGAGTAGAGAAGCCGGTTGAAGATGAAGCTGGTATCGTGGAGTATGTGCCGAAAACTTCGGATCGTGCCAGCAAGGCTTTACGCACAGCCGTTGCAATTAACGACGGAAGTTCGACGTTATCCATGCCGTTACTGCGCCAAATGTTACGTATTTGAAATAAAACGAGTATGCTCGAGTGATCACACACCTAATTAACAGATGATTTGGGATACTCAAGAACCAAGGTGACTAAACTTTACTACAGGTGCCGCAGATTTCCCCCTGTCCATCGGACGGGAGGGGTGGAGACTGACGTAACCAGCAGTCCTTTGCTCCCGATTGCTCACACTAGAGCAGCAGAGCAAGTTAATTTTGAAATTGAAGTTTATGATTTCTCAAAAATCACAACCCAATAACAATTAATAATGTACTGGGTCCAGCGCAAAGGCGGTTGGGACTGCTCGTGACGTAGGTGAAGGACAGTAATGGCCGAAGATCTGCGGCACCTATAGAAAGTTTAGTCACCTTGCTCAAGAACATTTGAGCCGTACAAAGCCATTAGCCACAACCATGGTAGCCATTACCACTCACATAGCATTTTCCATTTGTATCCAATTCTACTCCGGTGCACTCCATTTCCACCAGTCTTCCCCATTAACACGTGTTTGATTCAGCGAGGGTAGGTGGAAATGAATTGCTTCATCACCGCAGATTTTTGTGCAAGTGAATGAGTGCTACGAAAACATCTTAATTAATTATTGTGAATCACAATGCACAACCCTTGATGACATTAATCCTTACTCAATAATTACTGTGAACTTAGTAGAAAAATTAACTGAAGGAAGGATAAAACGCTCACTGACACCTCTCATGAGTAGTGGTCCTCTTTACTTTATTTTTTTCAATTTACGAAAAAAGAAATAATAATTTTTTTGTTGGAATTTTTTAACATTGGTGTTAATAGACGATTTCCGTGAAAAAAGCGAAGGTTTAGAACTGCAGGTTATGGGTTTATTTCTAGTTGCCGAGAGCCTCTTTAACAGTATTATTTTTGTCAAATTGCTAGCATTACTACGAGTATATTTCGGTTTCAAATGCTACATGATTTTTGAGTTTTACGTTTATTTCGAGTCTACAATTACACTTCCTTCGCGTGCTTCTCATCTAACGTCCGAAAAATGCGATACTATTGCTGCATCGGCAACTGTACGAGTTCTTCCGTTCCAGGTCGACCTGGTTTCGATCCAGCTACTAAATTTATCCCTTTCCCTCATCCATACCGGCACTTGACTGAAAACGTCCTAAATTGAGGAAAAAAAGAAGAGGCAGTACATGTGAAGGCGTGTGATAAATGCGCAACTATGATGGGACTTCATGTTATGGTCCCGCCGGAACGACGAGTTTTCATCGGTACATTTCGTGTGTCGGAGGCTGAAGAATATAATCAGAATTGAATAACTGCAAATGTGGTTTTAGTTTGACGGAAATGAGAGAAAAGTAAGTTCACTTTACACAACACAAGACAAGAGTAACCCATAACCTGGCCTAAGCGGGTTGCAAAACTGTTGAAGTAGGACTGAAGAGCGCATGAGTGGAAATCGTCTATTACCATGAACCGCAAAACGGGAAAAAACCAAAAAAAGATTTTAGTAGCTGAAACTATTGAAAAACAAATAAAAACTAGCGCTTCACCATCACGTTTCTATAGGAAGTTTGGTCTCTATCGTGACGTCACAGCGGGAGCACTCCGGCCTGTTCTGTAGAAGGTCTTGGTTATAGTCGAGTTTCACGACCCCCCCCCCCCGCCACCACCGCCGCTACCAACTGACCGGTCGTCGTTGCCGCTGTGCCCTCTTTTGAGACCTCTTTCAATGGAATGCATTTGAAGTTGGCAAAGAGCATCTTTTCGCGCCTTTAGTAAGTCTTGGGGGGGGGGGGTGATGGGAGAGGGTATTGAGCGATAAATTTTGAGGGGGGAATGAAAAAGCTATAAAGCTAGATTTGTGGAACAAAATGAACAAATGGCTCTTTTTCCTGGATGAGAATAAATGAGCATTTGACCGTGAAACACGTTTAACGACATAATAGTCGCCGCAGCACCGACAAAGTTTACTGTTTTCATTTGCGGTGGTTCGTTAATTTGTATTTATTGTACGACTTCAACTTGCGCGCCACAAAAAAGTGCAATATATGTTTAGACTGCAACTGGTGCAAGAAGTGGTGGGTAGGGGTTGGAGGAATGTCGAAAATAACCAAGCAGCTCCAAGGGCGGGAAAAATCAACAAAAAACGTTTTACCTACGGGGCGTATTCGAATGTTTAGTTTTGGCTTCCTTGAAGAATAAAATAGAACCTTGAACCTAGACCTTGGACGCGTCAGGATCTCTTCTTTGTTCGACCAAGTGCCCTAACAGCGGTGAAGTATTTATTGATTTTCCTTTTGTTTGTTTGTGTTTTTTTTTTTTTCTCTCTCTCTCTCCTCTTACACCGATTTTTGTTAAGTCTCAATTTTATTTATTTTTATTTTTCTCTGGGCTTGGAGAAAGCGCAGTACAAAGTTTTTTTTTGCCTGCGTGATGGGGGAGGAGATGGACGGAGAGAACTCCAGTTCTTATATCATGCATGGCAGAAACGAATGATCAGCAAAAAAAAACAATAGCGAAAAAGTCGAATTTTTATTTTGTCAGGAGGATACCGGACCTTATAAAATTTATTTAGAAAGTCTCAATCTATCCAAAGAAGGTGTGGGCAGAGTTCTCCCGATGTCTATCGGGAAAATGATTTTTGAGTCGTTACCCGAGATATCCAATAGCGTCACTGAAGTCAATAATTACGTTTCTGCCAATAAACTAGTGACAAACGATGTACATATTTAAAAATGAAGGCTTTAAAACATATATTCGGTTTCTTGATCAAACGCCGTGGAATAATTAGAGGCGTCGATAAATCCTCGAGCGAAGAAGAAATAAAAAAGGTCGTTCAACGGCCGTCAGGTGAAAATTGAGACATATTGTCAATTAAAAGGCTTAATCGTCGTAGCGCAGATTCAGCAGAGAAAAACGTGTTCACCCCGACTTTTTCTGTAGCATTTAATATTCGAGGACAGACTTTGCCACCACACATGTTCATTCACTACGTCGCCTGCGAGGTGGAGCCGTTCATTCCGAGAGTCGTGCAATGCAATAAATGCTTGCGTCATGGTCACTTCCAAGATCAATGTAAAGGCGCTGAACGGTGTAGTAAATGCGGGGACGCTCACAATCTAAGTGAGTGCTCAACAGAAGAAAAAAATTGCGTTCATTGCAATGGCACTCATCTTGCAACGGAAAGAAACAATTGTCCTCATTTTTTGAAAGAAAAAAATATTTAAAAAGTAATGAGCGAAAGTACCATTTCTTACCATGAAGCGAGGTCCGCTGTAAATGGGCAATCATTCGCAAATAAACTGAGAACCTCATCCATCAATAATTTTTCTTCTTTCCCACCTCTTTTACATGGAAACTTTAATTCTAACAGAAGAGTAGCTTCAACTAGTTCTTTTCCACGGTCCTTTAAACGTTCACGCGATAACCCTTCCCCACCAGCAGTGATAGCGCAAAATAATGCAACACCGAAAATTACCCCCGGTGGGTTAATCCAATTTAATCCCTACAGGGTGGAACACGCAGAACAGAAAAATAGATCTCTAATACAAAATGAATCCTTCAAATCAGAATTGGAGTATATTATGAAAACCCAGCTTAAAAAACGCTGCGAATTATCGAACAATGCCTTATTATTTCGACTTTTTATAGGTTTATTATTCATGGATGTAGTCAAATCCGGCGTGAAATTACACGGAGAAAAATATTTCGTTAAACTAACCAAAAATAGGGTTCAGCCAACCCGAAAATTAGGTTAAAAAAGTGACAGCCTAACAGAAAGTAAATGGAACTATACAAATAAAGTAAAGTGACTTGGGTAGACTCTACTATACATCTGATTATATTTACTGCTACAACGGATAGTGAGAACAACCTAAAGATAGTAAACCTTTAACCAAAGTCAACTTGTACAATCAGCCTTTCAGTATGTTAGGCGTAACTGACTTATTTGGTTTGTTTGACTACAGACGTACGGTTAGGCCAACTACGTGTTGTGTAAATTTTACCTTGCGTAAGGTTACGGGCGATCACTTTTGTAGTTGGAACTACCGTTTCGTTGGGTTCAAATAAAATTCAGGCGGGTAGCTTCTACTAGAGCTCGAGGTTGAATTAACCATCCAGCTGAGGTACAATCAACCGGACAACAAAGGTTATGGTAACACGTGAAGTTGTTCTTACCTTGCTATCTTGCTGCACTATGGTAAAATGAAGTATGAAAATAAAGTAAGAACTACCTCTTTCTCGGTACTCGGAACAAACAGAAATTATAAATTCTACCTCGTTTTCGGTTTTCTTCACCTTGCAGTTTCTGTGCAAAATTTTGTGACTACCTCTATCTTTAGAAGATCCTACTACTTAGTATATTTGACCTTCATTACAGTTTTATGGATAATTAGGTGAAGTCAAATCAGCACAGCCAAGTTAGGGCGCGAGACGGAATTAATTAAATGAAAGCATGATTATGGAATAGGTCCCCGCAGGACCCCCTGATCACAGTGATCGGACGTTTTTTAGGCGTGCTTCCCAAACCTGATTTTTGGTGATTTTTTTCTGTGTGTGATCAAGGCGTCCGTATTCAAATGACTTTCATTTAATTAAGGGTCTCACGCCATAATTTTGATATACATGCTTATATTTGACTTCCTCTAATTATCCCCAATAGTGAAGTAGAGGTCACGGGCACTTGATTCAGCAGTAGGATTTACCAAAAATAGAGGTCCTACGTAATACAAACATTTTTGGCTGGAACTGCAAAGTGAAATAACCAATGTATAGTCGAATTTAGTGATTATTTCTGTTCATTCTTCATGCCATCATAATAAGAGGAATGGGCTGAAATACCTCTCCTACCTCACCTCATCCAGGTAATTATTCTTACTTCATCTTTATACTTATTGAATTTACCTTCAAGTGCAGCAATATAACAACATTTCTGTGTGCTGAGACCAGGCTGTGCGAGGAACTATTCCGGAAGGGATTTCATTTTATTTAATAAATTCCGCCTCAGGCTTGTACAGTTATAGTTTCTTGAAGACGCGTAGAATCACTCAAATTCATAGTCATATCAATGAAAGCCTCTAAGTATCTGTAAAAGTACAACAAAATTTAAAAATGGTCTAAAAAAAAGAAAGAAATACGGAATTATCACCATTATAATTATATTTTTCAACTTATCCTATTGAACACAAGAATAACTTTTTACAATTACAAAGGATCTCTCATTGTTACATACCATTTACTACTGTACAGAATTTTTATATTGATGGTGATGTAGCTAATCATATACATGTAAGAATCCGATTGCTCACTGAATTAATGTTCATTAATCAAACCAAACTTGATGCATATTTGCCACTTCTGTCTTGAGTGAAGTTCCTCCTCGACGAGACATCGCTGAAAAAAGGAAAAAGAAAACGACAGGTCTTGGTCAAATAAATTACGAGAGAGAGAAAAAAATGAAATTATTCGCAAGTCCCACGGTATTAGGGGTATCGGTTCTAAATAACTCTATAACAGTTCCGCAGTTGTTTCTATCCGTCACAGACGCTGTCACGTTGCGTTGGTGAGTGTCGAGCCGATATCGTATATCCCTGTAGTATGAAAGTCATCTAACTAAGAAGAAAAGGACAAAACAAATTTATAGAACTTACCTTTGAATAGTTTGGTCTACTGGCTCAGTCCCCAAGCAGTCGATGACGTCGGCGTCAGCCGTTGGATAATATTTAATCTCGATACACTTTACTCACGACGTACTTGATACTAATTATCAGAAAAATATTAACGAATGTCCAGTACAGAGCAGATCTTCGATGAGCAAACGGACGAGAGAAATAAAATGTTTTCGTAAGCGTGCTTTGGAGTCCCCATAGGAGATTGGGCCGCCTGGAGGGGGTCGGTTGGTTCAGTTAACCCAACTTTTCCTAGAATCAACCCAGCAGTTGGGTTGTTTGTACCAGCAGTTAGGGTGTTGGTACCATACACAGCAAAAGTACAAAAAAACCAGTTGAACCAACTCAATGCTAGGTATCGTTAACCTAACTACCAACAAAAAATTGGTTGAACGAACAACAGTGGTAAAGTAAAGTACCATAATTTTACGTAAGTTCTGGGTTAAAGAAACTAATATTTCAATGGTTCATTCAACTTAAGTCATTTTACTTTCTTTGAATGTTCACTTTACTGTAAGGAATGTCATTTCAACCTTGACTTTGGTAAAATTAAAAGAATGCTCTTAACCAAAATAGTTTAGTACGGTCAAAAGCCTAGAATTGTACTTATTACAATAATTTTTGTACGAACTACTTATTTCTGGGTTAGGTTTACTAAAAACCATTTTACCTAAGTATAGTAACTAAAATTTTTTTCCGTGTACATGAAAATCGACACCACACGCCCCTATGATCCCAAATCCTTTGAAAATCCCCATTTTGGACCCGCTTTTGGCCCATAAAACCCCAGGGAGTTATTTGATCAAACTGATCAGATGTTAGGACCAACTAGACCCCAAATGGAGTCTATGTGCGAAAGAACGAGTTTTTTCGAGCAATCCTAGGGCAAGATATGGCCCGGACGGCGGACGGACATTTTTTTTTTTTATGCAGATTTGGATTCTACGCACTTTGAAACGTAAAACTACAAATTTTGAGGGGGGGCCAAAAAATTTTTTTTGCGATACGATTACAAAGACTTATTATTGAGAAATAATAAGCCAAAAGTGGGATACAAAGTTATTTTTCGCACAAACCGTCCAGTACATAGCAGGCAAGCATAGTAATTTGTAGTAAGCAATCTCGTTCTTCAGGGAGGCATATAACACTATCAATAATCATAACTTGAAAATTCTACAGTGGAATTCGCGCTCTTTAGTATCAAAAATAGCCGAGACAGAAAATGTCCAATGTTGCAAATAATATCCGGATTGCGGCTATTTCGGAAACTTGGCTGAAGCCAGACAAATCTTATACAATTAACAATTATAACATTGTCAGACAGGACAGACGGGACGGTAAAGCCGGAGTGGCAATGTTAGTGAAGAGCAATATTCCATTCAAAACTATTCGTAGCTTGCCTACTATAGAAGGGCTGATGATTGTAGGTATTTCCATAGAACTCCATTAAGGAATAATGCTAGATATTTTCTCGATCTACAACAGTCCCCTCAATCATCTAGTACAAAGCCAATGGGAAGTGGTTTTCAGTACCAGCATTATTTCTGGGAGATTACAACTGCAATGACCCGATTTTTGGCTCTAGTTTTTCGCAGCCCAAGGGCAGAAAATTATCGGATGCGGCTCATGAGGCCAATTTAATCTTTCTTAACGATGGGTCCCCCCCCCCCACATATATAAACCACTTCAACAACACCACCATTTCTGTTCTTGATCTATCATTCAGTACTCCAAGCGTAGCCCCAAATTTTAGTTGGACCATGGTCGACGATACTTTAGGGTCGGACCATGTTCCTACCATAATTTCTTCATCGTTTAAAATTAATAACTGTGTCCGTAGCAAACACTTGCGAAGATGGAACGAAACCCAAGCAAATTGGGATGATTTCAGGAGCTGTATGTCGTCATTTGATAGCACAAGCTTTATCACATAAGATTACCTTAAAAAAAAAAAACTCTTGAGCTGGCCTGTGACACAGCTATACCAGTAGCGTAGGGTGGGTCCGATTGTTGGTTTACCGCAACCGCATCACCCCCCCCCCCACCAACACCATAAACGATGATTTTTGCTTGGAAGAATGTGAATGGGAAAGCTCCAAACTTAGTCGTAAGCAAATAATAGTTGAAAATGTTTAACGTGGACAAGTTGTAGACCGATCATGTACCTCCCAGCGGATAACTTTCCTGTTAAAAAAAAAGTTGAAACTTCAAAAATCCGGCTTGCACGCTCAACACGTTTTGAGGGCAATTCCTGTGCCAAGTAGCATATTACAGCGTCAATGAGTCGAACCATCACTTCCCTAATTTTTTAAAGTTTTTATTATGTAATGAAATCGAGTGGGCTTTTTGTTGGTCCCGCAACAGATTTATTCTGGACGTTTAGCCGAATTGGAAGAGGTCAAATGACGCCTTAACGTGGTCCTGACTTTTTTGGTGGTTTTGGGCAGTGTGGGTGAGGGCTAGAAAATTTGAAAACCCAAGGGACGGGGAAGACGAGCTGTGACACGGCACACCCGGCTTCGTGTGGGCGTTGCCGGCGATGTGCGTTCAACAAACCACGCACCGACCGAAACGCCCGCGTAGTACGGGTGTGAAGTGCACAGTTAGATCTGGGTATGGCGTAGGAGCCCAAGTGAGGCTTAGGCGCCTGCCGGGTTCAAAGCCCGGCCCCCCGACAAAAAAAAAAGCTGATTCGGAACGACCCCGCTGGACTCAACTATACCCATTCTCTTCGAAAGTACGCGTGAAAAAACTTTTGGGATAAATACAGCAAGTGACACAATGGCACTCCATTGCCTTTAAAAATAGATGAAAAGAACACAAAAATTGTTTTAAATACAAAAAAAGTAATTACTTTATACAAATGTAAACTACCGGCCGGCTGAATCAAAAGGATAAACTGACGCAAACTGATAAACGGAAGGTAACGTGGTTTGGAGCGAAGCTGAGAAGGAGATAGCCCAACGGAGGGCAAGCAAGGGAAGTTGACCGCAGGAATCCAGCGCTAACCTTTCACATAAACCAACGCGCCTCCCCGACCTTCATAGCTATCATCCCCTCGGCCCTCCAGTCCATCTGAAAAACTGGCAATTCCCCTGCACTCAACCCCGTCACTCACGCTACATCAAACAGTTCCCCGATCGCCACAGGCTCATGCCCATCATTGGGGTACATTATGTAGCAAAGTTGAGAGTAGAAACAGTAAAATATCGTTTCTACAGGCAATTTCAGCTCAAAAACGAAAAAAATTCACAAAACCGTTCTTATTAAAACATTTTATAAAGGATGAAACACAATTCTCCGAATATGAAATAAAAATTAAAATTCTTCAAAAACTGTTGGTATAGCGGCGCTCAACCCGCTATACCAGAGAATACGCCCCTGAGCTATACCTAAATGTTCTACCGCGAGAAATAAAAACCATACAATTTGGTGGAATGATGATTGGCTCTGCTGATAAAAGACACAGGTCTGCGGCATTCTCTGCTTACAAAAGTAGTCCATAAATGAATACATACTTGGAGCTTTAAAAAGCAGCAGCCAGGGCAAAACGTGTCGTGAAGCAGGCAAAACGTCAATCCTGGAGAACATTTTGTGAACAGCTTAACGGCAGCTACCCTATATTGGAGACGTGTGGAAGAGAATCAAACTTTTAAAAAATCCAGCTCCTGATATCATCTTCCTAATTAGTAAAGGAGATTTAGGAAAGGGGGTGCGACGATTTTCTTTCAAATTAACTCCTGACTCCGTGCCTGAACGAATTCTGGATTTTTCGATAGCTTTTGACCAATCTTGCTTCCTGACCAGTGCGTTTACGGTCAAGGAGGTGGACCTGGCCATTAAAAATTCAAAAAATACATCACCTGGCATTGATCAAATAACGTAGGTACTCGACAAGGTAAATAGACTAAAGAGGTATGCTCTTAATTTTCAACCAATGATAATTATTCGCGCCATGACGTCATGGGATGACAATATTTTTAAAAAAATTAACAGGTGGGAGTTATGTAATAAAACTTAAAATAAGTATTTATTTCTGCGTCACGGAGTTTTCCCTCAAGTGACGTTGATTGTTGTTTTAAACGAAATCCTCAAAATGGCCACTATAGCTCGTCAATTTAAACATGGAACTCGCCACCCCTGAATGAGACGGTGAGCACTTCTGGCTACGGGGCCTAAAGTTATCTGTCTTGATTGCGGGTGTACCCCACTACCCTCGAATTCGGTAACGAAATTATAGGGAAAGAGGTTTCAACTAATCGAATGAAAGCGTTGTCCGCGGGTTTATGTTCTGCTGGACGGGCTATAGAATCAGTGTCGGTTATGGGAGGTCCTTACTGAAAGCCACCAACTTCCCAGAATTACGCATTTCTACTCATAAAAAAATAAGAATGCCGTGATTTCCTCGAAATTTGTTTTTTAATTAACGATTTTTTTCATTTTTTTATCTTTTTTGTGACTCGTGGACACAATTTTTCTTTTTAAATTTTCTTCTTCCCTATTCAAGTACTTCATTCGTACAAATATTCGAAATTTAGCAAATGCGTGTACCAAATTTGGGTTCACTTTTTCGTTCAACTCTCCCCGTATAAACGACGAGGTTTCTTTAACAATTTTTTCGATTTTGTTAATTCCTTTCCCATGTAGGCGACCAAATGCGGCCTCCATTGCCAGGAATTCGTTTTGCCACTGTTTTGAAGGAGAAGTGAGGCCTCCGAACGACAAGCACCGAACCCACGAAGGGACCATTGCGTATGAGTGATCCCTCACTTCTCTCTTCAGCCATGTAGGGATAATCTTTTTTGAATTTTTTGGTCAAATATCCCGCCAGGTATGACAAGCCGTCTTCCTCTGGGGAAACAGGCAACGTTGAAGACGATGCGATCTGAAATGAGGTGCTTTCGAAATCTTGATCAATGTTTTCGACTGAAGAGCATTTGATTCCAATGTTCACCGCCTTCATGGCACTCGCTACGATATATTCATCGCTTTCATCTTCTACCTGCTAACAAAATAAGGAAGACCAAATTAATTTAGTTGCAAACGAAGAGTAAAAGATGTAGATATGTAGGGTAAAGTAAACGATGAGCATTGTGAGGGTACAGTAAACGAGCTTTCTTTGTTGCATCGTAGAAATCAACAATTTCATGGTAGAAGGGAATTTTTTGAGTCAACAATTATTTTTGGACTCGACTCACAAGATCATATTGCGCACCAACGTGCCAGTAAACTCAAGCAAGCGAACTTGTATACATTTCGATGAATAAAATATTTTGCGAGTTAATTTGGTCTAAATCAGCGAGGAAAGAATTGTAGAATATTCCACATAATGCATAATGCTTAAGTTAGTCAGTTAAACCTTAACGTTGCTGTGGCTTTGAACTATGCCCGGGTTTTTCCCAAGAAGAATCATCCTCATTCTATAGAGGCAGTTGAGAGGAGCCGGATGATCGTGGAGGCCTCCTCTAGACCTTAACTAATGTATAAAGAATAAATAAATTGTAATTGTTATGGGTATGACAGTAGCAATAGACAGCTTATGGCAACCTGAGAAAAAAAGTTTTCGAGACAATCTTGATTAAGCCTGTGGGTCAACAAATAAGATATATTAAATTCTTTTTTCATATCGTTGAAAAGCCCCATTATGGATTTTGAAGATATAATGATTCCTTTCTGGAATAGTTCATTACATACATTTGATTTTATCTTATGAAAGAAAAATAATAAATTAGTAAAGTACTAAACCTGAAAAATCTGGAGACCTATTTTGCCAATGCAGGTCATAGTGGACACAGTCCGGATCATTGAATTGAGTGTGTTTGTTTGGTCTTCGAGCAACAAACCAAAAGGTTTTTTCGTAGGGACTTTCGCTGACGGAGAATATGAGTTCATTACGTCAAACCAGTCGTTGAATAGCTCGAAAAGTTCTCCAACGGACCTGGCCAAACTGTCATCCGGGAAGTATCTAAGATTGGACAATGGACATTATGCCGAAAAATTCAATTTTTCCCTGCATAAATCACAAATAACCCATACCTCTACAGTGCAATAGCGTTAGTATGCGAGAAGAGCTGAACAGCGAGCCCTACATTCTGCCTCTGGGTTTTTTCACATGGCAAATGCTGAGACGTCAACTTAAAACAGGAATTGATTTCGGCAGTGGAGGCCTTGAGAAGACGGTTTAAGGGTTCTTTTGTAATGATGGTTCCGTCTCCCAGTTTGAAACCAGTATCGATAAACCTGTAAGGGAAGGCGATTCCCATTTTATTTCTCAACGCTCCAATTCCTCAACACCGAAATGCATTAAAATGCATGCAGTATTCCCATTCGTTGATTGTTAGGAGGTGCACGAAATGCAATGAAGTTGATTCTTTTTTACTATCTGATATGAAAAAATGACTTGTGCAAGTTTACAATTAATTGTGCATTTCGGAGTAATCTCACTTCGGATTAGATTAGGTATGGAATGGGCCACATAATAAAGAACAAAAAACGAACCAGTTCCTAAGTAGCTTGATGAGATGAGGACTTACTTTCTTGTCAAAATCTACATATACTGGCTGTTTCCAGCTATCGAAAAGCCCACGTGCCATGATCACCTGCATGTACTGGTGCCTTCCAACGATTTGGTCTAATTTTCAGTCGTACTCAAACATTGATGACACCTTCATCTCATCAAAAGTTAACACGGTCGTTTTTTGAAAAGGCGATTTTGCTTGACCGGTCGACAACATGATTTTTAGTACGTCTTCTAGGGTTCCGGACCTCAAATCTATGGTCGTAGCCCACTTTCTCAATGTACTCAGGCCTGGAAGAGGGTAAGCTAGTTTTTCGCGTAGGTACACATAGGATCTTCGCCCCAGATATCTACATATAAATCATAATATAATAATACATAATACATCATAAGGTCCCTCTCACAATAGGAGAAAAGGACCTAACAGATAACGATGAGTTTGATACCTAAGAGTAAATGCCTTTCATAATTCATCACGAGTCCACTTAGCCCTAACTTTCTTTTTTGTAAGTATTTGCAATTGGTTAGAGGACAAACAAGGAGCCAAATCGGCACCTAGTCCTTTCCCAACTTCTCGACTTTGTTTCCGCAATGAATTATTGTTATTTTTTTCTGAAATAAATTCTCCCAACTTCTTTTTGGATAGCTGCAAGTTTCTTTCCATTTCTTCGTTTTTTAAATGTTCGGTGCACAAAGCCTCTTTCAATTTAATGAGTTCCAATTGTAAATCCATGCAAACGTTTCTTAGAATTTTGTAATCTGTGTTATTGCATGGTCGGGAGGTTTGAATTTCTTCAGTATAAGCACAGCCCAGGCTCAATGGTTGAATGTGAAACGTGGGGGATGCGTTTAATGGCTCAGTTTGTACTCCCACAGACGAGCACCCTTTGGTGGTTCCATTGGGTGGCGACCGGTGAGCAATAAAAAGAGATAATCTCGTTTAAGTTCACAGTCAATAATAACTGAGGTGGAGATTAGAATAATTACAATATTTTTCGACCATTGAGTCAGTCTGCGCTACCAGTGACGGGAACCATTTGGAGGTTGCACCCAGAGGCGAACGGTGAAGAGGCAGCATTACTGGCAATATAAAAAGGCCAATCTCATTAAAGTTCCCAGTCAATAATTGATTGTAGGTATAGTAACTGGAATAGTTACCATTTTGTTTTTCTAATTCGCGTGCATCTATTGAATTCACCAGAAGTTCAGGAAACGAGTGAGAAATAGTATTTCCTACCGTAGTAGCCATAGGATGGATGGGAGACGGAATATCTATATCATTAAAGCATACGACTGATCATTAACTGCATGTCTTTGAGGTCAAACGATTTCCTTAAGGTTTCCAGTCTAAGACAGACTGAGATGGAGACCAGACTGATTACCATATTTTACTTGTTTCTTGCGTGCGTCCATTAAATTCATCTTTATTTCAGGAGACGAGCAAGAACTGGGATTATCATCCATGAGAAGAGATGGGATAGCTAGCGATGAATAACAGGAGCATTAATTGAGGATAGGGCTCATCGTTTTAATTAATAAATAATCCATAACCACCATCTTTTTTGAGTTGTTTTGGTGCGTAACCCATTATGCGTGCTTTTGTTGCATCCTCGTAGTCGTTAATCGCGAAATGAGCGCTGCAAACTCGTTGAGATCCTAAATTGAAGACTTCAGCCTTTTTGCATTTTCTCAACCACTGGAGAAGGGTTTCTTCCCTCTTCGGGAAACGAAAGAACCTCAATTCCTCTCCATTTTTTTTGGTTTTTCTATAATTATTAGTGCATGTAGGAACGCTGCAACAGCTTCCTCCATGCTGTCGAACCCTTGTCGGAGCCATCCCTGAGAATGAAAAAATATTGAAAGGAACAGGAAATCCTGCATCAGTAAATTCATATCGGTGGAAGAGAAGCATTATCATACAAAATTGCAATGACCCTCTGACGGTTGTTTTGTATGTTGCCTCTTTTACAATTTTTTCCAGACGTAATATTTTTTTTTTCATTCGTTGCCTGGACTACGAACAAAATCCAAGGGGGGAAACACAGAAAAAAAATACAACCACCCACAAAAATTGCTTCAGGTGTGAAGTTCGGTCCCTCATTTCATTTTTTACTCCCGTGACGTCAAAATTTACAAAAAATTCCTTAGTTACGAGCATACCTCTTTAGTCTATTTACCTTG
Source organism: Corythucha ciliata (assembly GCA_038030265.1). NCBI lineage: Eukaryota > Metazoa > Arthropoda > Insecta > Hemiptera > Tingidae > Corythucha > Corythucha ciliata. The sequence goes on from CM075937.1 coordinate 15,674,824, forward strand.
GGTACTCGATTCTGAAACAATGTTCCATGTCAACAAAAAAAAAAATTTACTTAACCCTGGAGGGGTCGCGCGGAGCCTGACAGGCTCCACGCATGTTTAATTCTGTTGCAGTGTAAAATCCTGTCAATTCCTGACTCCGAGGCTCTTGGTACCTTCGCCCCCACTTCTCTACTTTCCTTCAAGCTGCTCAAGAACCCTTCAGTTACACCTCAGCGTGCGTGGTGTTTGATTGTTGAAGTCAACTGCCAACAGGAGCCTCAAAGGCTCCGCGTGACGAATCGGATGTTTCGTTGGACGAGACTGAAAATAGGGATGAAATAACGGATATGGAACAAGATGGAGACGATTTAGAAGAAGACGATGAAGAAGGCGGACTGTTGGGAAAAGATGGCATCACAAAGTGGAGTAGACGAGCCCGAGGTCTTCGAGCTAATATACTTCGTTTCACTTCCTTTTTATTGTATTAAATACGCTGTTAATTGACAAAACCCAGAAAGAGAATATTATTTCAATCGTTTCTTTCAATCTTCCCATATTCTATAACCATTTAGAAGTAGATAACAGCACGCATTTTAGTTAAAAATGGTGTAGAGCCTCACAGGCTCCGCGCGACCTACCATGCTACAATGAAGAGCGCGACCCCTCCAGGGTTAACAAATCTTTTCAATGATAGTTGGCATAATGGAATTTTCTCAGACAGTTGGAAAGAATATTTAGTCTATCCCCTAAAGAAACAAAACAAACCTCCTATATAACCACTTTGACTCTTACCGTCCGATCTCTCTGTCTTCATGTGTAGTCAGGACTTTTGAAAGGATTCTGAAGAACCGGGTGGAATTTTGGCTAGAAAACAAAGAAGTTCTTCCCCGCAGTCAATTTGGATTCCGAAGAAGCCGAAGCACGGTACACAGTCTTTCCAAATTTACCACAGACATTCAACTAGGATTTACTGAAGGAAAAATCACGCTGGCTATTTTCCTAGACATTTCGGACGCATACAACAATGTAATTCTTCGCATCATGTACGATATGATGGTTAAAATCGGGGTTTTCCCATTTTTTAAGCCATAGAATAGTTTCGTTAATCTCGAATCGCAAACTGTACCTGCAAGTTAGTGATTATCCACTCGGCCCCAGGCTTGCCAACAAAGGTTTGCCCCAGGTGAGGGGGGTTCCTTAGTCTTATATTGTATGCGATATACGTGGCGGATTTGGAGTAGGTTCTTCCAGACGCTGTGAACATGCTACAGTACGCGGACGACATATTTGTTTATATGTGACTGAGTCAAGCTTGGAGCGCTGTGTTGAGCTACTTCAACAAGGCGTACTCAGTTTTATCGAGTGACTTTGCAACAAAGGACGGAAGATTTCAGAAAATAAATCAGTAGTCTGTCCCTTCTAGAGATACGGATCTAGCGTAACAACAACACAACGTGACAACAACATTGTCAACAATCTTCTCAACGAGGCCGGTGAAGTTCCTGTTAAAATCAGACGGGACATTTAGTCAGATCGCCTTCTTCTGAAAATTAAAAGTTTTTACCCTGACATCACACAAAAAACATATCACCTAAATACGTTTGACCTCACCCATGACTTTTGGCCAAAAAAAAATCCACACCCATTCTTGTTCGTAGCTTCCGACGACTACATTCGATGTTGCCTCGAGTCAACTGTTTCAATTATTCTATAGCCCTATTCAAATCGTGCAAAGATACCGGGTTTGTCTTAGGAGCATTTTGAGGAGACGCTGAACACATTGAACTCCTATCATCCGCCACTATAATTTACTTGCGAGAAAGAGGAGGAGGGGAAACTGCCGTATTTGGTGTCCTCGTTGTTCGTCAGCCGCGCGATTCATTCTGAATAATACACCTATGTTTTTGGTCAGGAAAAAAATTATACAACCCACCCTCAAACTTTTTCTGTGTACTGTAATGCCCGTCCGCCGTCCGGGCCGTAAATCTTGTCCTAGGATTGCTCGAAAAAACTCGTTCTTTCGCACACAGACTCCATTTTTGATCAAGTTGGTCCCAACATCCAACATCTGATCAGTTTGATCAACTAACTCGTATGCGTGTCGATCAATTTGTGACAAACTCGAAACCTAGCTCAGCTATGTGTGTTCGCTGAGTAAGAAAGTTTGCTGTGCCGTGATATTCTTGTTGCTGGTATTGAGGATTCGCTGATGCAAGAAAAACTACTTCTGTTAGGTGACGACCTCACTCTCGAAAAAGCTGTTGATGTCTGTCGTTCCATTGACGAGACAAGCCGTGAGCAACTTCAGGTCATGAAAGGCACAAAAATAGTCAAAAGCGTGAGCAGCGCTGAAGTATGCCACGTTAACTCAAGTCAGCCGTCGTAAGGGAAGCGTCCGCTTCAACTCGCTTCACAGTGTTCTCAATGTCGTTACAATCACGGTCATTCAACGCCTTGCCCGGCTCTTAACAAGACATGCGCAAAATGCCAAAAACGTAACAACTTCGCAGCAGCAGTCTGTCGAAACATAGAAGTATCTCGACCAGACAACATGCCAGTGTTTGTCAAACCAATGCATTTTCCCTCCGAGGCGAACAATGAAATGAGCGAGCCTTTAGACGTGAGGGATGCAGTGGAATGCCTATACATCGAGTCAGTAGTCGGCCAATCTACTCTTGACAGCAGGTCATGATGGGAACCTGTTTCTATAGCAGGGCGTACAGTTTATTTCAAGTTGGATTCTGCAGCCCATGTCAACACACTGCCAGCTAGCGTTCTTCAGTCCTTAAAAAGGACTAATTTAGTAGTTAATTCACGTTTCTTGCTCTAAGCTTATGGATACTTCGTGGTCCCTCATCTTGGCCAGATCGTATTGCCCGGATGAATGAAACAAAATCAGTGAATTCAGTTTTTGAATGTGCCAAATAGGGAACTTGCATGAATGCCCGATTGGGGGGGGGGGGAAGTATACCAGTGAATTGGCACATGCGGACAACGATATCAACGATAGTTGCAGCCCGATTGGTGCGTCTGGTGATTTTTAAATACAATTTCAAAGTTCTTCAGGAGGGGATGGATAGTGAGAGGGAAAAATTACGTCAAAGAGCAGTTTTGAAGCATTTGAGGAAACTCTAAAATGGATGTTTACAAATAACAAGAAAAATTAAATCCCAGAAAACGCGTTTTCCCCCCTCTTCCCCACGACTACCATTTCAGTGACTCCCATTTGACGTAATCAAACCCTCACTCAATTTTTTTAAAAATTCGTGTAAAAAAATCCTTGATTGATTTCAATGTTTAATGTGGGTAATTGTCTTGTTGAAGAGCCCTCTTCAAGAAACACCAGTGATTGAAAAATGTGCAAGTTCCCCAATAGTTTTTCGAATTATCGAATTTGAGCTAAAATTTTATCAGCGGAATTGCAAGTCACCGGTCTAAATTTTCGCGAGATTGGTAGTTTCCTGCCTTTATTTAATCAAAATTGCAAGTTCCAGTTACGTTCAGTTTACTTTTGATCCTGATGAATTTATTTTGGCAAAAGAAATCTTTTTTTTCGTGCTTAATAAATTAGTATAAATAAACGTTTTAATAAGTATTAACGTTTTTCTCTTCGATTTCATCCGTGAATCTGCGCTTTACCCGTTCTTTCTCAATTTTAGCTGTGAATTACCGCTTTTCATTAGCAATTTTTCTCTATTCTAACCGTGAAGTAAAGCGTTTATATCTCAATTTTATCAGCAAATAAGTGCTCTTTCTCAATGTTATCCGCGAACTAGCAATTTTTCTCAATTTCAAGCTCGAATTAGCACTGTTTCTGAATTGAATCCACGAATCAACGCTTTTTCACAATTTTGGTCGTAAAAATGGGCGTTTTTTCTAAATTTAAGCCACGAATTATTGTTTTACTTCCATGTTTCCGCAGCCCGTATTACTGTGGTTACTAATACAAAAATTCAACTGTTGAACCGTTGGCAAAGCTACATTCCCATAATATTTACTAAGCAAAAAAATAAAATGAAATAAATGCCGCCCCCCCAAAGTTGCCGCCGGGGGCACGTGCCCCCTTTGCCGTCCCTAGTTTCGGCCCTGCCGTTGAATACCCAGAAGCTTGTACGACCGTGTCAAATCTAGTCTTGACGAACTTGAAAAAATTGGGGTTATTTCCAGGGTTAAAATACCAACAGCTTGGGTCAGTAACTTGGTTGTCGTAGAGCAGGCGAATGGTCAGTTGCGTTTATGTCTGGACCCCAAGCATCTTAACAGAGTGATTCAAAGAGAGTTACACCCAATTCCTGTTCCCGAGGATCACGCTTCAAAAATATCCGGTTACAAAGTCTATCCCGCTTGTGCCCTCTCAAATGGATTCCTCCATCCCTTTGATGAGAGTAGTGCTGATCTTTGCTGTTTTGTGACTCCGTTTGGGCGCGATAAATTTAATAGACTTCCGTTTGGGTTGAGCTGTGTGCCAGAAATTTTCCAAAGAAAACAAACGAAATTTTTGGTGATATCCCGGGAGTGCAAATTTATTTTGATGACATCAACATGTTCGCCAATTCAGCAAAAGATTTAGAATCAATTGTACTCCCTTGTACCCCCTAAGCTGTCAAAGGGGCCGACTGAATTAAGGCTTTCGCATGTTATGACCGTGCTATCCAGCTTCGCGAAAATGTAGTTTTTAAGTGCATCGCCATCGGTGCCTTTCATGACATGACCCACGTAGAGCCACATCCGCCGCTCCCCGCCCGTGAAAGGGAAAACGCCTAACCTTGTTCCATGCACCACCGAAGGTTGGCGAGGGGAATGCTTATTTCGATCTCCCTGGACTTTTGTCCTTTTAGCGTTTTTCGATAAGTGAATCGCTCTGTTTGTGTTTTTGTTTTCCTCTTTGGGGCTTCCGTTAGCTATTTTCGATTCATTTTCTTTCGAGGGCAAGAGTGAAATCACGTCCTCGGTCTTCTTTCTTCCTCTTGTCGTTACGAACCGATATTCACCCAGATCTGAGCTGTCATGCTGTGCTGAATTTAGTCCGGTGGACGTCGTTGTGTTTTGTGTAGTTCCATTTGAATTTGATAGTCGTGAATTAGAAACTTTTTTTTTCCAGTTTATCAAGGGAAGAACAATCAGCAGAATTGAAATTATCAGCTGATTTGCCAACATTCTGTACATCTATCTCCGAATCCTACCTTCCTAAAGGCTCTTCGAAAGGGATGTCACCTTTAGTCCCAAATATTGTAGATATTTAAGCAGCAAGTGAGGTTAGGAAATCTCTTATTTCACAATTCTCCCCAGACAAAGCCTCCAATTTCCTCTGTAGGAGCAAATTATTCCTACTTACCGCCTCCAGTTCGGTCACCACTACATTCATTATCGATGCATCCGAACATTTGTTAACTGGAAAGTGTTGTTCTTTGTGGCACACACAACAGTCCTCACACCACCACAAAGTTACACTCGCTAGGTTCACAATCCGATTAAGAACCTCGTCATCTACATTCACGCACGCTGCGTGGAAAGACCTGGCACAAAATCCGCGACAAATCGGCACAAAATCACCGTTTTTCAGCCAAAAATTGCACTGACCACGTACAGAGCTGGTACCACGTTCCGCAATTTTTTTATTAGGAAACCCTGGTTTGATAGTGACTGCGGTAAAGCCCGCAGACTCAGTTTTAAAAGCACTTGAGGTGTATAGGAGTACTAATAGAGAAATTGATAGGGAGACCTACTTGATCTGTAACAAAAAGTTTAAAGAGACTTGTGCAAGGAAAAAGAGGGAGCATTAGGATGGGGTAGTAATTCGAATCAATTGTGCTAAGACAAGCAAGGAATTTTGGGTAGGAGTAGGAATGCTGAAAAAATCAGCCAATACCTTGTGTATATCCGCCAGTGAGTGGCAAAAATACTTTAAGGAATTGTACAACCATCCTATTAATTCAGGTAGAATACATTACGCACCTCCACTCACAGTAAACGATGATATTGATAAGCCTTTTGACATGTCAGAATTGCAGGCAGTCTTGGACAAATGTAAAAAGGCTAAGTGCCCTGGGCCTGACAGTGTGCCATACGAGTGTTATACAAACGAGTGTTATACGAGTGTTATTCCTCCGTGTAGGGAGTTTCTGGATAAGTTGCTTAAATTGTTCAACCGTATTTATGAAGAAGCCACTATTCCGAGAGCCTTTTAAGAAGGGTTAATATTCCCTCTTCGCAAAAAAGGCAGCCCCAGTCTGATTTTTAACTCTGCCCAACGTTACAACCCCGGCAACACGGCGAAATTTGAGTGGACCACGCCATCGCTTGTAATAGGTTTTAAAACTTGGTTTCCGCTCATTTATTATGTTTTTAAAAGTCCTTAAACGGAATTTCAAACCCTCAAACCCTAACAAGAGACGCTGCAGCCTATAAATATAAAAAACTGTAAAAACCTCCGATTTCAAGCTTTTTTTCAGTGTGGTATGCATCCAAAGTCGAAATTGATGTAGTTCACATTAGTTTTCCATTTCATTTTAAACGAGATTGTATACCTGTATTTCTGTCCGTTCTATCCGTGTTAACTGGTGTGCTGAATCCGAATTTTATCTAAAAACTCTAACTACTGCCAATTAACACCGTGCTAGTGATGTAGAGTAGATTCTTAACCAAAGAAAGCAGTAGCAATAGTGAAAATAAACGACATATTAGCACTCATGAAGTATAGCACTTGGGACCTGCAAGGTGCGTAACAGGTGTTGATGGGCAGCAGCTTCTAGGGGGAAAAGAGGCCATGTTGCTGCTCTCTTTGAAGGCCGATTTACCCAATTCACTTAGTCACCTCCATATAGGGAGCAATTAGGTACGACTCCTCTACTTCAGCAGGCACATTCGTCACAATTTTATGTAATTTAGGTGACAAACCCTGAAAGAGCACACTTTTTTATTATTATGAAACGCTCGCGCCCAACCGAAGAAATTTTCATAAGCCTTATCATTGGAAGTTGCGTGAAATATTGTTCTATATATATTCGCTAAACAATCCATAGACAATTTTGTGAGATAAGTTCATAACGCAAGGCGTCCAGATTGGCTAAACGTTCTTCAGATGGGTGCGGTTATGATCCCCCTCTGCCATTTTTCAATATGTATCCTTGATTTCGATAAAACCGGTACGTCATCGACAAATTTAGGCATACCTATTAAATTTGGCATAGTTGTTCACGTGGCTTCCGCTACTTCATGCGATCGAAGAAAAACGCGAATGGGAACTTGTGGCTTTTTTCGTGGTCATCAAACTAAGCCTAAAAGAACAAAAGAACGATTAGTCTCAGGGGCGTAGCCAGTCCGTGATCAAGGGGTGGGCAGCCAGCTAGACACGGGTCCACAGTTGGTCGCGGAGGGGGGGGGGCACGTCTTGAGAAAAAATGTTAGCGGATGAAATCCAGAAAAGGACATTTTGCGGCTAAGACTGAGGAAAAACACCCATTCACGGCTAAAATTGAGTAATAGCGCTGATTCACGTTAAACGTGAGAAATAAATCTCATTATTCGCGGTTGAAATTGAGAAAACATACCAATTTGCAGTTTCCACGATGCAAAGTCCGCGACGAAATTAAGAAAATGCGCTAACGCATTCACGGGTTATAGAGCTCTTTACACAGCTAAAATTGACGAAATAAATTGCCCGTTCATTGTAGAATTGAGAAAAATCACTCACTTGCGGCTAAAATTGGGGAAAAACGCCAATTTACAGCTAAAATTGAGAAATGGTGCTTATTCACGCAGGTAAAATTGAGAGAAGGCGCCAGATCGTGGTTTCTCAAACAAACATATTGGTAAACATTGCGAAAAAGTGCTAATTTACCGTTTTTATACATATATGTATATGACACGTTTGCGGGTACAATTGAGTTAGAGCGCGTACATTCTTGAAAAAGTGATTATATTCACGGCTAAAATTAAGGAAAATTGTTCGTTCGCAGGTGAAATTGGTTTCGCGATGCAACGTCCAAGTCAAAATTAATGAAATTCACTCACATGCGGGTTATGTGGACCTTTTCACTGCTACAATTTGAAGGGAGGGAAAATTGCTCAAGGCAGAATTGGGGAAAAACACTAATTTGCTGCTATACCTAATTGAAGGATAACGAATTGGCAAAACTGTCACCGTTTGTTGTTGATTGATGGAATTGTCGTGGCTAAAATTGAGAAATTGCGTTCATCCACAGGTTAAATTGAGGAAATCTGTTCTTTTGCGGCTGAAGTTGACAGATCGAACGCACCAATTCGAGGTTAGGCTATGCCCGGTGATGGCCGCAATTGAAATAATAAATAAATATGCGTAATTTCACGGTTTTTTGAGACATTTTAACGGCTAAAATGAAGAAAATGGGTTATTAATAATACCAGTTTTTAAGCCATACAACTTGATTAATAGGGGTATTCATGCTCTGAAGTTTAACATATGTTATCGACGTAAACCCTGTTATTTCGTATTTTTTGTGTTCAGTTTCTCCGTTTCTATGTCCTTACCCATCTGTTCGGAATTTAGCAAATAACAAATACAAGGTTTAACATTTTTCATGAATACCCCTAATGTTATGTTTTTTGGGTTTTGGCTTTTTTCTTCTTCTACTTCTTCGTTTCCTGAGCTTTCGCCTTCTTTTGCTGAAGGCATCGTCACAGATTTTTTTTTTTTTTTCCAAAAAACATTAATCAAGATAAGCGAAAATGTGTTGTAACTTTTAGTGAGAAAAACCGCAAAATTGGTTTTATGGATCGAAATACAAGACATTTGAGGAAGAAATGGCAGTAAAAGTGATGTCTTAGTGGTCGAAATCAGTGGTACTGGTTGCTTAGTGAGGCAGAGATTGTAATGTGCTAAATTTGGTTTTCATAAATAAAAAAAAAAAAAAAAAAAAAAAAAAAAACAGCGAAATTGGTGTATGTATTAGTAGGCGAAATTCGAGTAATTGGTTCTGATGCTGAGCAATTCCTGCGAAAGTTTTAATCATTAAAACAATTTCGCTCCGGCAGCTGGCGGTCGGAAATAGTGCATTTCATTCCGTATACAGTTACCCAAAGCCGCCCCAGAAGTAATAATTTTGATACCATAATTTGTTTCATTAAGCCGAACTTCTTCCTCTATTTTCACTACCCTCTCTTCAAAAATGTCGAAAAGTTTCGATAGTTTTCCAAGGGCTTTGTTATACAAAATTTTTGTGCCGTATTTTATAATACCTAAACGTGTGAATTTAAGCGATTTTTTGAAATTTCATCCCCCATTACACCATCCCCCATCAAAGTTTTCGATAAATCTCAGTGGAACCCAAGGCTTTCGTTACATTAAATTATTGAGTCGAATTTTAGAGCGCTAAGATGAACCAGTGAAGTTCAACGCTATTTTTACACTTTCACACTGGAAGGACCACCCCCACCACCTTGACTTTTTCGAAAAATTAAAATGGGAATCAAAGGCTACTCTAACATGGAGTATACGTACCGAATATGATGCTTCTAGAATCAACTGGTGATTTATAGTGATTTTTTTATCATTTAACCCCTATTTTCCCCCCTTCGACCTTGACCGATTTTGCCCAAATGCAATACCGACCGGGGCCTTATGATTACTGATTTTTGTGCCAAAGCGCGTTCTGCTAAATTGATTTCTTCGGGAGTTATCGTGCTAACAAGAAAACCATCCTGGAGGCCACTGAATTCGTGTTCTAGAGGTTCTGAAACGTGAAAAAAACATGACATGACCCATGTTTGCCACCATCACGACGAGACCAATAGTGCATTTTCAGAATGAAATGCACTAAAAGTGTTAAATTTTAACTTTTTGATGGAATTTGGGGGTGGGCACCTGCCCCACGAAATCTGCGCTTTTGATTCTAGTGGAGGGCAACTGCCCACCCCGGCCCCCCGCTGGCTACGCCCATGATTAGTCTACACCGATGGTCTCAGAGATATTTCACCAAATCGAACAAAAGGGCATTCAAATCCTAATTTGAGATCGTGCAGTGCCAACACCCGACGTGGAATCTTCAGGATTCGTACGGAGATACAATTGGGCTTAAATAGTCGTTAACTTAGTCGATTTCAAAAATGCAAAGGAGCGCAATCATCGAAAAGTACTTAGTTCCAGAGATACAACCGATTGAGTATAAAAATAAGAAAATTTCCAGTTTTTTTTGCGATTTTCGACGTGCAGCCGACCGATTTTTTGTTGGCACAGTTCAGATTCGGATTCAGCACCCCAAGAAACATAAGATCCGTTGACAAAACTACTTCTATACGTTTGTCCCGGCCAATTCCCCATTTGACTGGACTTGTCATTTTTATACTCTTCTCATCTAAAAATGATACAAAGAATGAGTCACACAACGAACTTCTTATGCCTGTGAAACATAGGCACTACCGGGCCGCTTCGTTCAATGGCTCGTCCAGAGTCGATTCAATCTTGTTTAAGTGTCGCTAGAGAACCTTTAAAACACAGGTACTGCAACACGGATTTCAGCGTCATATTTGGTTCCTCAGTGGTTAGGGTAAACAAAATATCATGAATGAAAAAATTGTCATCGTAACAGCAAACAAACGCGGAACGCGATCGAAATAAATCAAAAAATATTACTTGTCAATGAGATCAAGTGATAATTAATTATAATCATGTGAGGGACCAAGCATGGCGCCGATTTCCGTGTTGCAGTACTCGTGTTTTATGGTGCCTTAGTGTCGCTAGACATGGATGGTATTTCCATAACGCTGGGAAAAATCACCGCCAATGGATAATGTGCCCATAACAGCTGCTGTGTTTGTTGTGCGCGAAGTTTGATTATTTTCTGAGGTCACATTTCTTTTGAGTAGACACATTGAGCACTCCAAGAGAGAAGTGGAATGATATCCATTGCGAGTTCCTTTCACAATTAACGCATCGCTGGTTTTCCTCAAGCAAACTGCCATAACTCCAACAATTTTCGTCGTACGTAATAATGAAGCCACCACTGAAATGGTACAAAATTGTCTTTTTATTATGTCTACGTGGTTTTGGAATCAGCTTGAGTTAAAGGCCCTTAATACTGGGCTGAATTTCCAAGTTGTCCTCTTTTTCCACCAAACAAGGGTTTTATAACAGCTTTAATTAATTAATAATGTGAGACGTGCACGCTTCACATAGGTTGACTTACTGACTTAAGGCGCGTTATGTTTAGGTGAATTAAATGTGTGAAGTTTTTAGAATTTTACGAACAACCGAGATCGTCGAGAGGCGTAAAGGTCCCGAGAAGCAAGGAGGCCCAGACTGTATGGACATAAAAAAAAGGCTTGCGCCTTTTCTTTGCTAGGAGAATGATGTGCAGCTAGCGTTCCAATTGAAACGACGACTCGACCGATGTCGACGGATGAACTTGATAGCGGTTATATAGAAGGTTTATATTCGACGTCCTTGATGTCTCCGGATGAAACGTCCAGCGGCCCTGGTCACTCTGTTGCAAACAATTCTCTTCGACAACGCACGAGAAAGGCGATATTTAAGATAAATCATTGCGGGAGGTTTTCCCTTTTTCTCAAATGCCGCAGGTTCCCACTCTGGATTTTTGATTGACGCGTGGTGTGGATTATGTATGTTCTTATTTGTTTGCTCTTAGATTTATTTCGATAATATTATATTCAATTTATTAAATTTATTGTTCTTTTTTCTTTATATGTCCCAGCTGAGCTAGCTGCGTACCGCCCCGCGCACTCAAGTCCCGTCCCGCGCACTCAAGTCCCGTCCCGCGCGGGATTTCCCGCATGTACCGCGGGACAAAAAAGTACATGATAAATACCCCCCTCACCCCTCAACAGATGTTTTCAAAGAATCGTTTTCGGGTGGTCTGACCAATGAATCATGGGTGGGGGGGGGGGCAAATGCAGAGAAAGGATTAGGTGGAGGAGAATTTCAACAAAATGACAACATGGCCCCCCCTCCTCACACCTTTGTGGAGGGGAACCGCAAGATTTTCTTCTAGTTTTTTTTTTATTTTTTGTCTTTGTCTAGAAATAGTTCCACAGACAAAATAATCCATGTAAAATGTTAAAAGAACGTTTAATTTTTCGTTAGAGTTAACGCTCTTCAACTGCGAAATTTAATAAAAAATGTTTGAACAGTGAATTTAGAAGGCTAAATTTACTGGTCAACACTTTTTTTCATGTCCAATAGGTACCGATATACAGGCCTTTACAAACGTGCAGACAAGCATTTCACTAAAATTATTCTTCGCATCGAATGGCGGGAACGGACAAGGGAAGGATAAAATATAAGAGGTATATTTAATGTGTTCAAAATGAAAGTATTTTGGGACAAAGACATGAATTTTCTATTACATTGGTTCGAACGTATTATTTCTCCAGGTTTCTCCAGTTCATCTCACTATTTAGTAAAAAAAAACAAAATCGATTTCCGCGGGACAACCGCGGGAAGTCCCGTCCCGCGCGGGAAATTTATGCTTTGTCCCGCGTTCCTTCTCGCTAACCATTTTCAAGTCCGTCTCGCGTCCCGTCCCGCACGCGTTTCTCTCTGGTGGTGTTCGCTCTTAGCGTGAGCCTCTCAGGCTAGCTCAGTGGTAGAGCGCCTGGCGCGAAACTAGGAGGTCGTGGGTTCGAATCCCACCTTGGGAGCAATTTTTTCTCGGAACTCAAAACAAGTAAAAATAGTAAGTATTTAGCTTCAATAAAGTTTAATAAAATAAAGCACCATGTCACTGTTGTTTTTAATTCTTTATTTCAGCCTCCCCACCCCCTCGAATTCACAGGCAGGAATTACAGGGTACTATAGTTTGTTACGGGATTCTATCTGGATGCCTCCCCAATCTGCATCCCCGTAACCTTTTCCCCAGGATAGGGTCTGGAGTGGGCTAAGGGTTCGGAAAAAAGTCTCCCAACACGATTAGATCGATCACACGGTCTTTTATTCCTGGACCCACACTCGCACGGATTTACAAAATGACGATTGACAACTCTCCAAAGGACTGACTAAAAAACCGACTCAAAACTCCTTCAAAACTCTCCTAAAACTCTCAAAACTCTCTTCAAAAACTCTCAAAACACTCTCATCAAAAACTATACCATTTCTACATTAATTTTTGGGGCTTAATTGAGGATATCAGCGATGGTGTTGTTTCTGCCCTGTATGAATTGGTACTGTAGATTAAAATTTTGTAGATACAGGAACCACCGGTTAAGACGGGGGGATGGGTATGAACAGGTATGCATGAAGATGGTGGCCCTGTGATCCATGCGGACAACGCAAGGAAATCCCCCTATGTAGGAGTGGAACTCTTGACAGCTTTCCACGATCGCCAATATTTCTTTCTTCGTAGTCGTGTAGTGTAGTTACGCTGAGATGGTGTTAAAAGGTGGCTGGTAAAGGCTAATGGACGTTTGGCTCCAGTATCACCATCTATTTGGTAGAGCACTGCTCCCGTTGCCAGGTCGCTAGCATCAGTCTCGAGGAAAAATGTCTTCGCGTAGTCTGGATACGCCAGTTCGACGTCATCATAATCTTTTCAAATGCATGATTTGCCTCTTCTGACCAGTTCCATCTCGTACTATTTTCTGTTAGGTGGAAAAGCGGGGCAGCCAGTAAGGAAAGTGACGGTAGGAAACGGGCATAGAAATTAACGAGGCCCAAAAATGATTGGAGCGATTTCACCGTTTTTGGCACGGGAAAGTTACGGATAGCGTCAACTTTGGTCGGGTCTTTTCGTACACCAGACGTACTGAGTATGAACCCCAGGACGTGAAGCTCTTGTCGGAAAAACTGACACTTGGCGAGGTTAAGAGTTATATTGTTTTCTTGGCAGATGGAGAAGATGGGTGATAAAGATGCTCCTCGGCTGAAGACGAGAACACGAAAACGTCGTCAACGAATGTCAAAATGTTCGATGCTAACCGTCGGGGGATCAGGGGTCGCAAGGCCTTTTCTAGAGCTGCACTTGCAGTTTTTAACCCGTACGGTACTCGCCGATGATGGTAGACCAGTCCTTGGTGTCTGAAAGCAGTGAACTGTCGACTTTCTTCTTCTAGTTCCACTTGATGGAAGGAGGCCGTGAGGTCTAGTGAAGAAATGTGGGAGATTTCACCTACGTGCTTAATGATGTTGTCAAAGGATTGTGGGATGTCGTGAACATCAACTATACATCGATTTATAATGCGGGCGTCCAAAACTATGCGCAATGAGCCATTTTTCTTACGGACCGCATGGGCTTAAGAAGGGACTGGAGGAGGGCTCGATGATGCCGGTATCCAACAATTTATTAATTTCCGACTGGACCTCCCTTTCGTCCGCGGCACGAATAGGATATTGTTTAGCCTTGAAAGGAACGTTTTCGTAAAGGTTAATCTTGTGCCGATAGCCCCTGATACAGCCCGGAATTTCGCTGAATATTTCACCGTATTGTTGCAGCAGCTGTTCGAAACTGCTACGTACGTGGGGATCCAAATCAGGACTACTTGTGGTGGTGTTGATTTTTTGAGCTTTTTCGTTTTTGTTCGAGGGATATCTTTTAGGCTGTTGCTCAATGGAGGCAGTGTGGTTGGCTGTCAACTGAGGAGAGGGAGATGTGCCTGGTTGTAATTGTACCTCAAAGGGACACCCGTCGATGGATCCGGAAAGTAAGTTATCTGGCAGGTTTATGCATGCTTTCCACTGACGGAGCAGGTCCATTCCAAAAATTAAATCATGGTTAAGTTTAGGAACTATGAGAGTTAAATGGTCCGAATGACAAAAATGGTTTTTAAAAAACTTTATTTTATTTTTCCGCACAAGTTATCTCTACGCGTTACACCAATCGACTGCCTGTCTTTCTATTTTCCTAGACTATTTATTCCAGTACAAAATTGAAGAGTCTGCATTTCGCAGGGATCTAGGGTTACATAGAAATACGGGATTATTGCTCTATAACTCCTCCCTCCTTAAGTTTGGCAGATCCACATGTCAAAATATACTGGGTACACAAAATTTTTGGGGTGATTGAGCATGATTAGTTTCAGGCGAATTTACTTCAATTGTTTCGTTTACTTCAATGGGTTCATTTACTTTTCTTTTTAGACAATTGATGAAATTGAAGGGCTGGAATTTAAGAATTAGCAAAAGCGATATAATACAAAGGGACAGAATACAAAAGGAGTATAAGATTGGCACATGGTCAAAAGTAGAGTAATTTTCTTCTAGTTCTTCAAGGGGTGTCATGAGTACGTTTAATTTATGAACTTCATCAAAACTGAGGTTTAAAAATGTAGAATGCATTGGGAAGTTTTCAAGAGCGATTGGGAAAGTTTCATAATATTTATAAATTGTTTCAGCATTGATTAACGTTTCGTTGGCACTAAATTGTAGGAGAGCATTTTTCTTGACATTAATTGTAAAATTGGAGCGATTACTGTGAGCATATAATAATGGGGTATCGTAAACAAGGTATTGGTTAATTATCGGTACAAATTTCACAAAAGGTTTAGGACGAGGTGTAACATAAGATACACATGCATTATTATTATTGTTCTTCACTAGGCTATCTATACAAGGGTTATGAACTTGTGTCACATTGGTACAGTAAAAATAATCTAAGATTAAGTTACAGCTTCCTGTAAGTGTAATTGGTCTTGCTTAAGCACTAAAGGGGGATGAACTACCGTAATTTTTACATTTGATTCTGATTCGGCTATCGGATAAGAAAGAAGAAAATACGTTTCCGTCAACGGGACGTCTAGGGGTATTTGGACAAAGTAGTACAAATGAGTGGGAGTCAATGAACAATGAACTTTACCGGTTTGCCAGAGAATTTCGGGCGATTTAGATATGATTTTATTTCTAGGGTTGTCATCTGAGATGCGTGCTAATTCTTTTTTTGAGATTATACTTTCATTATACAACTTTACGCTAGCAAAATTCAAGTGAGGAGTCGATATCATTAATCCTAAGTGTTAGTAATGCAATTGTTACATATATTATCATTTAATGCTGGTTATTTCCAATTACGCTACTAATATTACTATCTACAATTTTCTTGATTTTAGCATTATTGTTTCTTATGACTGATAGATCTTTGTTAAAGGCGTCAATAAGTTTTTCATTGACAGATAACTGGTTTTCCACGTTGTGCTCTAAATGATAATTATTTATTTCTAACTTATGGATTACTTCGTCATAGCGTTTTTTATCGTTGGCATCCATGTTACCGGTCAACCATGATATACGAGAACCAAGAGCATTAATTAGGCCTCTTTTAGGTCTATTGGGATACACAGCGTTGGAGAAAACATGATCTAATTTATTTTGGGCATATTCTAAATGGGACTTTATTAAACTATGCTGAGTGGCCATCGTTTGAGCTTTTAATGATTCTACATACGAATTTTTGATTGAATTATCATACACAACATAGTCAAGTGAATTGAGAATGGAATTTAATTATTCTTGAATCAAGGTTAAATTAATGGCATGAACATAAGTAAAATAATCTTTTAGGATGTATGAATATTGAATTTTAATTGGAATAATTCCAGGTCCATTAGATAGATTAGTTATTTTATAAGCGTGAGCTGGGTCCTGGTTGAGAAGAAGTATCATTAAGAGAATTTGATTGGATTCTTCATTATTAACCTGGAAGGAAATTTTCTGATTTGAGTGGTCTTCAAATCTTCTAGGTCTTTTGATTTGACTGGGGTGTATTTTAACATTTTTTCTTCCTAAGTTAACAGTATTTGCACCTTTATCATATTGTACTTTCTTATATTTGTCTTTAGCTTTATTACGAACGTAGGTTTTGAGAAAGATATTACCGTCTGGTATATTTACAATTTCACGATTTTGATTAAGGGTTTCGGTTCTGTTTTCTTTCTCTTTTTCAATTAAGTCTTTTATGGCTTGATGAATAAGGGTTGTTTCTCTGTGATATTCGTTGGTTTTTTGTTCAAGAATGAAGTCATTTTTAATTTCTGTAGGCTGTGTTATTCCGAAAGTGATTTCATTTGGTGTTAGTTTCAAATTAGTGTTAGGAGTATTATTGTATGCAATGTGTGCTAGCCGTATAAGATTGATAAGTGATATGTCAGTGTCTTGTGTTTTTATAATATTCATGATTTCTGCAAGAGTTGAATGAGCCCTATTAACTAATCCATTAGAATTATGATAGTTAGGAGTTGTAAGGTGAAGATTTATATTATTATATTGAAGGAAATTTTTGGAAGTTTCATTGGCAAATTCTCCTCCATTATCTGCTTGGATTTCTAAGGGGGCTGGGAATAAACTGAGGTATTCTTTAAGTTTGTTTACTATTTCTACTGCATTTCTACTGTTAATTTTATAAGCAAATAATTTTTTCGAAAAGCAATCAATAAGTGTCAATAGAGCGGCATTATTATAAAAGAGAATATCAATTTGCATTTTTTCAAACGGTTTGTTAGGAGTTGGAGTTATTTTAAATTCAGGTTTAGGGGGATTTCGATCATATTTAACCTTTTTACATATGTCACAATTATTCAAAAATTTTGTTATGTCTGTTAGCATGCCAGGTCAATAGTATTTCTTTCTTAAGTTTTTATATACGTCATTAATTCCTCTATGACTAGTTTTGTCTATGTGTTGATCTGTAATTAAATCCAATCTATCGCCCTTTTCTTCAACGTCTATATTAAGTTTTTTGTACCTTTTTATTCTGACGGTGGGACATTTTTCCTCAACAATATTTTGAAACTTGAGGAATACTTGATCTAGGACTTCGCCCTCTAATTTTAAATTCTTATCAGAGCAATAAACTCCATACGTTTTATTGGGTTCCAAAAATTCTAAACAGTATTTTTCCAAGTCAGAATGATAAGGCCAAGCGGTATTCCATACTAATCTTCTCTTTGTGGAATGAAAGAGACCGACGTTATTATTGAGCATGGGTTTTCCTCTTTGAATTACGATTTGGGATTTTTATACATTTACACATTTTAACGGGTCATCAACAAGAACTATATTTCCTGAGAAGCTTAACTGTGAATAGATCGTAGCTAAACTACCATCGTCTTCAATTTCGTTAGGTTGGTTTTCATCATTTGGATGTGAGATTAAAGATTCAACTGAATTTGGAAAATTTATACTATTTTGGGTCTCATTTAAAAATTGATTTAAAACTTCATCTAGGTTTATTTCGTCATTTTCGATTGCATTTAAATTTTGAACGGGATTTCTGGATAATGCGTCTGCTACATAATTCGTTTTTCCTAGGACGTACTTTATATCAAAATCATAATCTGCCAGTTGGCATTTCCACCGCAGCATCTTAGCGCTGGGTTCTTTCATGTTATGAAAATACTGTAAAGGTTTATGATCTGTTTGGATGGTAAAGCGTCTTCCGTAAATATAAGGTCTAAAGTATTTGCATGCCCATACAATTGCTAAAAGTTCTTTTTCTATTGTACTTAATATTTCTTCACTCGAATTCAGAGTTCGGGACGCATAAGAGATTGGTAGATCTTTTCCGTTAACATTTTGGGATAAGACTGCTCCTATAGCATAATTAGAAGCGTCTGTAGTCAATAAAAAGGGTTTATTAAAATCCGGTGGCTACAAAATGGGATTGTTTTGAAGTACAGATTTTAGAGTATTAATTGCATTAAGAAATTCGGGGTTTGAAGCATCAATAGTTGAGTCATTTCGTAGTAACGAGGTTAAAGGTTTGGCAATTTTTGCATAGTTTCTAATCATTTTTCTGTAGTAGCCAGTTAATCCAAGGAATTGTTTTAGTTGTTTTTGATTCGTAGGAATTGGAAATTTTGCAATAGCTTCTAGTTTGGCGGGGTTTGGTTGAATACCTTTCTCAGACACAATATGACCGAGGTAGGCAAGTTCTTTTTGAAGAATTCGGTTTTATCAAGCTGTATCTTAAGGTTGTGGTTTTGAAGTAGTTCGAAAACTTTCTTTAGGTGTTTTTTATGTTCCTCTAAGTTCCGATAACGATTATATCGTCCATGTGAACCAACACATTTGGAATACGTGAAAATATAAGGTTCATTGCCCTCTGAAACGTAAGTGGGGCATTTTCAGACCAAAGGGCATCCTGAGGAACTCAAAACGACCGTCCTCAGTGCTGAAGGCAGTCTTAGGGATTGAATCCGGGTCCATCTCGATTTGATGGAAGCCAGAGGCCAGATCGATTGTACTAAAATAAGTAGCTCGACCTATTTTTCCAAGTAAATCTTCAATCACCGGTAGAGGGAATTTATCGTCAATTGTTTTGTCGTTAATTTTTCTATAGTCTAAGACTACGCGAATTTTCCTCTTTCCTGAGGCGTCAGGCTTCTTTGGGACTACCCATATTGGGGAGTTGTAAGGGGAATTAGATTCTCTGATGATTTTATTCTTTAGAAGTTTGTCGATTTCTAAATTGATATCGTCTCGGAAAATTTGAGGATATCTGTAATTTCAGGTGTAAACTGGAATATCGTCTTTTGTCCTTATTGTATGTTTTATTAAGTTTTTGGAAGCGCTAAGCAGGTCTTTCTCTCTTTTAATGATATGGGGAAACTCCTTAAGTAATTTGATAATGGTTTCTTTTTCTTCCGAATTCATATGATCGGTTCGTATTAATTGAGGAATTTCTTTCTTAATTTATAGAATAGTACTTTCACTTACGTCTAACTTAGATGTTAAATAATCTATATCATCGACCCCCTTTGGCTCGGGACAAATGGTCATGAGCTCTTGGGATTCGACTAAGCACCTAACTTTATTGTTGTCAAAAGAGTAAATTCCTTCTTTGACAGTATATCCATTTCCACTTATTTCATTGATTAATCCTTCACTTAAATTGTTATTATTTACTATAGGTAGTTCAATAATATTAAGTCCTTTCCTTAATGTAATTTGTTGATCACTTTCGTCAGTCATAGTGTACTTTAATTGAAATTGTTTATTATTAGCTATCATTGTATGGGTTTCAAAATTTAACTTAATGTTCAGATCTCATACTTATTGGAAAAGGGGAATATGTACATTTTAATCCAAGCATCGATATCGAAGTAGTGGTTTAGGTTTGTTAGTATATATTCGTAGCCTTCCTTTTCACCTGCTGGGGTGCTAACAATAAAATGTTCTTTGAATTTAGGAATGTTTGCAGTAACTATCTCAGGGTGGATATAATTTTTTGCTGAACCTGTGTCAATTAGCCATTTTAGATTCAATTTGTCTTGGGCGTACGGTAGGGACTTACCTACGAAGTTAAGATCTAATTTTGGTACATTTCTGTCGGGCTTACGCAGTTCATTTGACCACTGCCATTGAGAAAACGCTGGTTCGATCCATTGGTCTCTTCTTCTTGAGATTGATTAGGTTGATTTTGGGGATTTTGGTAAAATTGAAAATTCTGAGAGGTTTGGACACGTTGGTAATTCGGATCCCAATGACGATTTCGAGCATGAGGGTCGTATTGATAATTTTGGGGGTTATATTGCTCATAATTCGGTGGATTATTTACGTAATTAAACTCATGAGCGTTATTTCGTCTATTAAAATTGTTACTATTGTAAGTTCTCATGGACACTGTGTTTTGTCCACTACCATTAGGTAAACAGTTTCTTTGCTGTTGAGCCTGTTGATTTTGTGGGAAACGATTGTAGAATGGTCTTTGTTGTTGTTGGAAAGCATGGGAGGTAAAGTTTTGTTGTGGGCGTGAAAAATTAGTATTAAATTGGGGATTGTAATTAGTATTATTTCTACCATTATTCATTCTAGAGCCATTTTTATTTTTGTAATCGTTAGAACTAAATTGCTGCTTACTATTTAATTGTTCAATGATAATAGTGCATTTAGTATTTAAGACATTTCTTAGATCTATGAGATTTTGGGGATTAAACGTCATGATATGATTCGTTAACTGCCAGGGAAGAGTGGAATACATGTGGTGAATGATCTCTTTTTCCGTGGTTTCCATAACATCATTTAAAATTTCACCTTCCACTCCGTCTATTCCTAACTTTGCAAAAATTAAATGCCTAATACTTTCTAAGCGATTAAGATAGTCCGCTGGGGTCTCTTTCGCAAATGGTTTACTCTGGTGAATTTCGGATTTTTAAAGATTCGAATGTTCGGGAGTCAGCAAAATTGGACTTAAGTAAATCGATTAGAGAGGCAACTGAGTTGACTTCTCGAGTGAGAATTAGTGACTGTGCTGATCCAATAAGTTTTGACTTTACCTTACTTAAAAGAATTGTGTGATTTTGGGCACGTTGTGCGACATTTTCAGCGCACACAGAATTTAAAATATTGGTGACTGACGAAATAAAAAATAATAGTTCTCTTGGTTTTCCATCAGAGCATTGAAGATGATCATAGTCTTCTCTTCGGATAATTCTATCAACATCTAATTTTTTTTTTTTTTTTTGGCTTATTATTTGAAATTTAAATGAAAAGGATTTTTGAGATGGATAT
Source organism: Corythucha ciliata (assembly GCA_038030265.1). NCBI lineage: Eukaryota > Metazoa > Arthropoda > Insecta > Hemiptera > Tingidae > Corythucha > Corythucha ciliata. Next base: position 15,696,230 of record CM075937.1, read on the forward strand.
AATGAATATTTCTGTCGCCGGTATTTTTAATTAATAAATTAATTAAACTGATGTTACCCGGACGACGATGGAAGGGCATAGCCCAACACAATTGGATTTTCGAGAAAAAATGGCTCCCCGGCGGGATTTGAACCCGCAACCTCTGGATTACCAGTCCAGCACGCTGCCAATTGCGCCACGGAGACGCCTTTGGGAGTCGTACTCCGAGGGATAAACCGGATATAATGAATATTTCTGGAGCTGGGTGGGGTTCAGCTTAGCTTAGCTCCCGCCGTGATGTCCAACGAAGAACGAAGCGGCCCAACTTGGCATCTGAAACTACCGGATTCGACCCGTCAACTTCATCTTGGGAAGTTTGTAGCAACCGACTTATGAATAACTTCCAATTGTTTGACGTTCCGGAAGGCAAGAAGGTGTTGGCTCTCCTTGATTCAATCGGCCAGTTAGCCTACGAAAAAGTATTTGCACTATGTCAACCGGAACCACCAGAGACTAAGTCATTTGATGCGTTAATGGACATTTTATCCAATTTTTTCAATGCGACACATAACAAATTCGCACAACGTTTCAAGTTTCAATCTCGCGCGCAAGGTCCGGGTGAGAACATCAAGGAATTTGTCTCAGCGTTGAAGAATGAAGCCAGGCACTGTGAATTCCCCCACATCTGGTTCAACGAAGCGCTGTGCACTCAACTAATTTTTGGGCTATCAGACGAAAATCTTCGGTTACATCTAATGAATACACCAAACATCGACTTTGAAAAAGCCATTGCATTAGCTTACTCATTTGAAGCTAACAAACTAGCTCTAAATGTTATAAATTTCCAGAACGGCGCATCAGCCGCTGGAGTCTGACAGAAAAATGAATTTCGTAAAACGAGTTATCGCAACTCCAGGTGCAAACATTGCGGTCGTTCTGGTCATCTTCCTGATGATTGCCGGTTCAAAAATGCCACCTGTCACCGGTGTTGTAATATAAAGGTCATATCGCTCCTGCGTCTTCCCAAAAGAGAATTAATTCTGCTGTAACTGAACAAAGTTCTCACGATGATCCATCCTTTTCAGACAACGTTTCCGAATCTTGTAATGAAATTCTTCAGGAATCCATTTTAATTCTTTCCAAGAATTAATACAAGCTCGAATATGTTTAAAAGAAGGTGCCAAACCGTTCTATAAAAAGGCTAGATCAATTCCATTTGCATTACTCCCTCACGTAACCGAAGAAATAAAGAGACTAGAAAACGAGGGGATTATCTCGAAAGTCGAACGGTCAATATACGCTACTCCAGTCGTTACTGTTGTTAAGAAAAATGGTAGCATTAGACTTTGTGGTGATTTCAAAACCACATTGAACCCTCAATCACTAGTCGACGAGCACCCGATTCCGAACAATGAAGATTTATTAGTTAAGCTTGGGAACAATAATATTTTCTTCAAAATTGACATCACCCAAGCCTACACCCAAATTGAGATACACCCCGACGATATAGGGAACTTCTTACCCTCAACACTCACATGGGGCTTTACAAATACAGCCGTCTTCCATTCGGGATCAGTTGTGCCCCCTCAATGTGGAAGCGTACTATAGAACAAATTTTAGAAGGCATCGATGGGGTTGCCATATTCTTTGATGACGTTTGTCTAGCGTCTATAGACTCAATCAGTCATTATGAACTTCTCAAGAAAGTGTTCGCTCGTTTGGAAGAGTATAATTTACGGGTCAATCAGGAAAAATGTGAATTTTTCAGGAGTGAAATTGACTATTGCGGTTTCAAAATCAGCGCCAAAGGCATTCATAAATGCCATGAAAAAGTCGAAGCCGTTAAAAACGTACCAGAACCAAAGAATGTGTCAGAAGTTAGAGCTTTCCTAGGCCTGGTTAATTTTTACGGAAGGTTCATACCAAACTTAAGTACTTTGTCACACCCACTACACTCTCTCATGAAGGAAAACACTAAATTCAATTTTACCCCAGCCTGTCGCGAAGCTTTTGATAAAATCAAACAATCAATTTGCTCGAAGCAGGTGTTAGTTCATTGTAACCCACAGAATAAAATCACTCTGGCCACTGATGCGAGTCCCTATGGTGTGGGTGCAGTTTTATCACATGTTCTCTTTGATGGTTCTGAAAGACCAGTCTCTTTTGCAAGCCGTACGCTGACAGACACAGAACGAAGATATAGCCAAATAGACCGTAAAGCACTCACAATAGTTTTCGGCGTTAAGAGATTTTTTAAATATTTATACGGACGGAAATGCTCATTAATAACACAGAACAAGCAGTGTTTCCTATGGAGTTAATTTCACCTACTTTTCATTACAGCATGGCTGTATTTTCTACGGGGCTCGTGTACTTATTCCAAGGCCATTACGTAGAAGAATTCTCCAGGAACTTCACCAAGGACATCAAGGTGTTACTAAAACTAAGAGCCTGGCTAGAAGTTTCGTTTGGTGGCCTGGAATTGATCGAGACAACACGGAATTTATTAAAAACTGCTAACCATGCCAGCTGGTAAGAAACAACACGTAATTGAGGAATTACATTCCTGGGAAACCCCTAGGGGAACCATGGAACCGATTCACATTGACTATGCTGGACCGTTCAAAAATCACCATTTTCTCGTGATCATTGACGCTTTTAGCAAATGGCCTGAAGTGTTTAAAACTCAAAAAACCGATGCTTCGACCACACTCAATCTGCTTATCAAATTTTTCGTGAACTTCGGCGTGCCCAAAATATTTGTTAGTGATAATGCCCCTAGCTTCAAAAACAAGCTATTGTCAAATTTCAGTCAGCGAAATGGAATACGGCAAGTTTTTTCGGCCCCTTACCACCCTTCGTCTAACGGACAGGCAGAACGCTATGTTCAAACTTTCAAAAATTCTTTAAAAGCATCCCTTAAAATTCTTTAAAAGCATCCCTATACGATCGTTCTTCTCTCGACGACGGATTAAACAGCTTTTTACTAAGTTACAGGGTTACACCTAATTCGTCAACTGGTTTATCCCCTTCGTCGCTTTTTCTTGGTCGGGAATCAAGAACGAGACTATCAATAGTCAAGGAACACTCGTCTAACCTCAGTCTCGAAACTCCCCACAAAGACTTCTCGGGAGAGCGAAGCCGTTTTCACTCCGTTGGCTGTTGCCATTCGTTTCTACAACGGGGACCCCAAATGGAAATTTGGAACAGTGGATGAACGTCGGGGAAACTACATTACATCATTCGGGTGGGTTATACCTTTCATCGACGTCATATTGACCAAATCAGGAGCTGTGGTGCATCATTAGTTAAATCTCATAAAATCGTTCCACCTTTCCATGTTCCATCAACGTACGATGCGGTACCCTCACACAACAGGGATTCTGAAAGTATTCGCCCTGACAGACGAGACGTCATCACACCAATTCAAGACACGAACGAAAATATTCAAATATCGACAGAGGATCAACCTAACGGCAGGTCTACAGAAGATCACCAATCAACACCCTGCCATACTGAACCAGAGACATCAAATTACCGAACCAGGAGTGGCCGAATATCAAGACGACCTAAACGTTTTGGCGAATATATAAAAATAAATAACTTATTCCGTTTTCTAATTCTCGCTTTGAACTACAATACAGCTAACCTAATTTCGGTAAGCAAAATTGTTCATAATGGCAATACTGTCGTCTTCGATAAAGACGGAAGAAAAGTTATGGACACCAACGGTACTGTCGTCGCCACTGCACGTGAAGAAAAAGGGATTTATCAACTGAACACCACTCCAAACATCACACCTCAGATATATTTTGCTCATACAAATGAAGCATTATGGCATCGAAGGTTAGGACATCTGAACTCTAAAGGCCTTGAATTCTTGAAGCTAAATTCCACCGGAATCGATGGCACCACGAAAATGAACGGCAACTGTGAATTATTTTTAATGGGAAAACAGCCACGCCAACCCTACAAAAGCCGTGGTAATCGCACCCATAATATTCTCGTTTTAATCCATTCCGATTTGTCAGGACCGATGGAGATAAAATCAACAGGAGGCAGTGTTTACTTCCTAACACTGATTGACGATCACTCGCGGTACGTAACTGTCCATTTTTTTACTAATAAAAGTCAAGTCGCCGAATCCATCCAAGAGTTCATTTCTTTCGTTGAACGCCAAAAAGAAAGAAAAATCAAATGCTTTCGAACGGCACAGAATTCGTTAACCAAACAGTAAAATCCATGTTCACCAAAGCTGGGATTGAACATCAAAAAACCTGTCCTTACTCCCCATCACAGAACGGCACAGCAGAAAAAATGAATAGGACTCTCGTCGATAAAGCTCGAACCATGCTACTTGACGCTGGCTTGAGCAAAGAGTACTGGGCTGAAGCCGTATCCACAGCTGCATATCTCGTCAATCGTTCACCTGCACGAGCCTTAGGAGGCTGGTCTTTCTCATCACTACTAATTTCAGTGGTATTGCAAGTTTAGCCCATGGGCCCGGTTTTCGGAAATCGAGAAAGGGAAGGCTACAAAGACTGCAGATTTCCATCATATTTACTTATATTATTTTTATGTGCATTTACATAACTATAACACTCGATTTTAAACGCGATGCGTACATTGCGTTTCAGCCAGCTGCCATTTTAAGATATTTACTTTGTGACTGATAACGACCGTGTCTTTTCAATTCAATTCAAGTTTCTGGTGATTAATTGACGATTTCCTGCCGCGCCGAACTACTAACTCCCTTACTGATTCCATCCTCAATTCTTAAATCGAGGCCTAAAAGCTGTATTGTGTAGTTTTCAATTTTCATTCTTATTAGTCACTGGGTTATATTCCAATTTATGAAATATTGCTATGTCACCACTTTACAAGCTCCACTTTAAAACTTTTCCTTTTCGTGCACTGAGACATTATCTTCTTATTTTCCTTTCCGAAGATTAAAAATCACAAGTGCTTAAGGTGAATTACAAGTTTTCGTATACACTCACAAACAGTACACACATTTCTTCGAGAGTGAGAAAAATAAAACGGAAAAGGTA